>CM050171.1:49789694-50514694 GCA_027410445.1 Discoglossus pictus | reverse complement strand
ACTTGATGATGACTGTCTTCACTGTGTTCCATGGTATATCTAATGCCTTGGAAATTCTTTTGTACCCTTCTCCTGACTGGTAACTTTTAACAATGAGATCCCTCTGATGCTTTGGAAGCTCTCTGTGGACCATGGCTTTTGCTGTGGGATGCGACTAAGAAAATTTCAGGAAAGACCAACTAGAGCATCTGAACTTTATTTGTGGTTAATCAGAGGCACTTTAAATGATGGCAGGTGTATGCTGACGCCTATTTAACATGATTACTTGTGATTGCTTAATTCTGCTACATCCCCAGTTATAAGAGGGTGTGCAGACTTATGCAACCACATTATTTTTCCTTTCTTTTTTTCTTCCCTCCACCTAAAAGATTTCAGTTTGTTTTTCAATTGAGTTGTACAGATTATAGGTCACATTAAAGGTGGAAAAAGTTCTGAAGTGATTTATCTTTGTCTCATTTTTTTTACAGCACAGAAACCTGACATTTTAACAGGGTTTGTAGACTTTTTTTATCCACTGTATATATATATATATATATATATATATATATATATACATATATATATATATATATATATACGCACACATGTATAAATATATATATATATATATATATATATATATATATATATACACTCCAGCAACAAGTACGCCATATCTTTTTTTGTTTAATTATGTGTAAAACACTCACTGGACATACATTTAATCTAATTAAATTTACCAACATTTTAGGACATATAAAATATATAATAATTCCATGAAATGGTTAAAGATACCAGAAGGAGCCACTTTGTTTGTTTCAATAACACTGCACCTAACCTATGACAGTATCTGTTTGTTTGCAACTTATTTGAGAGCATATTCATTTTAACAGTTACACAGTATTTGTAGATCAACATTGAAGCATATATCAATTCTGTAAGTTAATGTAAAACTCTGGGCTATAGGTATAATAAAAAGAAAGAGCTTAAAGTTGATATCAGAATTTTTTATTATATTGGTTTCAATGCAAAATTCATCTTATTTTAAGGCGATGCATTTTACTAATTCCTGAATGGCTTGGACATCCATATATGAATTTGTGATTTTACCACTGATAATAAATTGGTAACTTGTTTTATACTATGTACCTTAGCTTTGGCTTCTACATGAGCTCCATTCTGTAACAGAAATCGGACCACTTCGGATTGACCAGCTCTGGCAGCCATATGCAACGCGGTTTCTCCTCGCTAAAAAAACAGGATGAGCAAGAAATAAGACATTCAATATATATATATTTCTGCATGTTGGTGTGTGTGCTTAAGTAAAGTTTAAAAAAAAAACAACACAGATTTCCAAATTGGCACTTGAGAAAAGCGTGATGGTTGTAGAAGAAGATATCTTTTAGAAGGTCATGTATAAGACTTTCAAGAAGATTTCTCTGTGGTTTTGAACGCTCTCCACTTCATTTATGAAGAACTGATTCTTCCAATGAAATCAACTATTACAACCACATTATTATTTATATAAAACTAGTCAATTGCCTATCACAAATGACGGAATGATATTTGATTTCTCTCTTCCACCCCCTCTGTGTCTCTTCCCCCATGACTCTCCACCCTCCCTCCCCTGTGTCTTGTACCCCACACCCCAGTGTCTCTTTCTCACCCTCTCCCTCCCCTGTGTCTCTTTCCCCCTACCCTCCCTTGTGCCTCTTTGCCTCCCTCTCCCTCCCCTGTGTCTCTTCACCCATATCCCTCCCCTGTGTCTCTTTCCCCTCTCTCCCTCCCTGTGTCTCTTCCTCCCCTGCCCTGTGTCTTTGCCCCCCTATCCCTCTCCTTTGTCCGTGTAATATTTCAGAAGTAGATGCTATTAAGAGGGTTAGATGCACTGTATTGGAGGTGGATGTAGTGGTCAAGAGTTGAATGTATTGCATGGAAGATAATGTAATGTTTGAGAAGTGGACACAGTTCATGGGATTGAATGTATTGGATGGGAGGTGGAGGCTAGGAAAGAGAGGCTGTTCATATGATCAAGCATATGGTGTATATAATGAAGGTACTCATGGTTGTATAATTAAATGGGCAGTAGACAGATTTAAGTGTGAGTGGATCAAGTGAATCAAGCAGAGAGAAGGTTAGGTGATCAAACAAACTTGTTATGAATAAAACATGCAGTAAGTGGTTTGGGATTGTGATTAAAAGGAGTATATTTTACTAGGTGAATAGAGGTGGTAAATGAGTGAATAATGAAACATCCTTGCAGTTGAAGTTATCCTTACAATAGCAAAATGCTAAATGCAGAATACTAGCTCTGGTATCAACCTACGTACATAGACCAATGTCCTCAACACAGTCACATATGCTCATATCTATGACATCTGTTCCTATAAATACACTATCATTCAAGCATGTAAGAAAATGGCTATAGGCTTTTTTTCTGATTGTGCTACAAATGAACCATACTTTACTTATCCAAATAACTCACTACCACAAATAATTATCTGGCCAATACAGATGCATTAAAAAAGCAATATCTTCCGGCACACACAGTTCTAGGTTTAGAGATCTCGATAAATACTTGTTTTGATAGTTCCACCTATACTCCGGTAAGTAGATTCTTATCATATAGCTCATGTAAATAACATACAGAATCTAACTCTTTCATTTATCAACAAAGGTTCCAATTATTACTTAACTGTATCGTCCAAAAACAATAAATTATTTCTTACCACGTTGGTCGTATTGGGTGATGCACCATGATGATTTAACTGTGAAACAATATTGACATGTCCCATAAAGGCAGCAACATGGATTGGCGTCAGGCCAGACTGTGAAAGAAAACATATATATATATATTATTAAATTACTGGACATTCACAGCTACTTTTCTCTTCAATTTTATATATATATAGAGTACCAGTCCAAGGGCCTCATTCTATTATCGGCCGTAAATCGTCCGTAAGGCTGCGATTCCTTGCGGGGGTTCCGTGACCTTGCAATTCTATTAAACAGCCCCGCAAGGATCTCCTCTTACGGCCGGCCGTATATCTTACAACCGGCCGTATTCTCAGAAATCTTTAAAGTCAAAAATAAATTCAAGACTGCACTGTAAAGCTCTGTAAATGCTAGGGAGCATATTGGGGGACATGAGGATTAATAGTAACCCACTCTCAAGCTTGCACATCAGCCCAAATCCGAGTTTACATTAACTGTTTATTTTCCAGCCGCAGCGTAGGCGGGTCTGAGGTGCTCCAAGCACTCTGGACTTTTTACATGGATATTTGACATATATATAAAAAAAACTTTTTTACGGATTTGAGTGTAGGGGAATGTTGTGCTATTTTTGCTAACACCTACAATCACTTTATAGTCTCCTCAGAGTGCAGGATGGCTTTATTTGGGCTATATTATGTGCTTAATTGGTGCTAGCGGGACCTTTTTGCTGCAAGTAAGCTGCGGCTCGGTTTTAGCCTTGCAGAGAGGTTTCCCGGAGCAATAGAATAGCAACCGGGCTTTTCTTGCGGCCGAAACTCTTGCGGCCGTTTTAGATCAAAGGCTTTCCTCCGGCGCGAGCGGCCGCAAGGGATAGCAAGGCACCGGCCGCAAGCCTGCCGGAATCCCCGGCCGGAGGGGAATAGAATAGCAGAATAGCTTGCGGCCGGTCCTTGCGGCCCCGCATCTCTTACGGCCGATAATAGAATAAGGCCCCAAGTGTCTGTCTCAATACTGAGGCAACCCCCATATATGAAGGGGAGTGTGGGCAGTTGGCTCAGAGACAGGTCTGAAGGGCTTTAACAACACGTAGATATTATAAAATAGTCTTTTAAAGACTATCTCAACACCAAAATCTCATGGCCAATGGAAACTCTTTAATACAAGTTTCCATCCAATAAATGCTTTTGTGTTGGTATACCATGTGCAGCGGCCTGCTAGACAGAGCCACCTCCCACCATTGACCTTATATTGGGTGGATATCAGCAGCAGTCTGAACTTTGAAAGAAAATACTGAAGGTAGTTTATTTATTTTTTTAATAGCGGAGTATACATTTGTTTACACTATATATTGTTGACAATGGTGATAAAGACTCCACACCACTTTAGTGAAAATTACACATTTCAATTTAAAATCTGCAAAAGTGCACTTGTGTTGGGTTTAACACATACGTTATTAGAAGACTATTCTAATGTATGGCATAAACTTTGAGGGATTACTATCCAATTACAGGTATACCATAGAATATTTTCCTTTCGGACATTATAATGACTACTTTACCTCTGTAACAGCTAGAATAGACGCTCCGTGTTTCAGGAGAAGTTCCATCACTTTAAACCGATTCTTCTTACAAGCAATGTGAAGAGGTGTAAAACCATTCTGTAAAGAACCAAAGTCAGAATATAAATAAACTGAAAAGTGATTATTATACATTTATACAGCTCTAGGTTACATAAAAAACCAATCAGTAAGGATTAAAATACAAAAGACACAATTTTGATGAAATAATTACAAATGTAGATTTGGAATGTGCTGAAAGTAGCATTTTTTTATAATTAATTTTACTCTTTAAATTTAAAGTAAAAATATTTTCCTAAGATAGAGTCCCAAAAATCAGAGTTACTTGTGGGGTGCAGGGGGTCCCATCATGGCCCCCAAATCGTTCATGACACAGACTAAAATGGAATCCCTTGTGAGACAATCAGAGTCTTCTAAATATAAAAGTTTTCCAAAAATGTTTCAGTCTTGCATACTGCTAGTGTTGTTAATTTGTTACATACATGTAGAGCTTTTGCCAAACTACAGTGGTCCTTTACTTTTATATTATATTCAAGAATTTAGATTTTGAAGTTAAATGAAAGTTATAATTCATTTAAAACATGTGGATGTGGTTTATTGTCGGTTTGTGTACTTTACTTAAAATAATTTGTATGGGATTTCATTATATATGGGTTATTCTTAATATTTGTTAAGTGAATTAATAATAAAAAATAAAATAAAAAATAAATAATTAAAAAATTGATTAATAATTAATTAACAACTAATGAATTAATATTTAATCCGCGTATTGCAGATCAGAGGAGATCTTAAAAGGTTGAACTTAATGGACTGAAAGTCTTTTTTCAACCTTAATTACTATGTAACTATGTAACTATGAATAAGTAAAGGGACATTTAAAAAAATACTTTTATTTTTTAATTTTCTAAAAATATTTTGCATATCAACAGTTCTTCCTTCATCAAAACAGAGCGATGTAAAAATAGAATTGTATGGCTCTTTAATGATGATCTCTAAGACATTGGCAGAAAACTTACTTCAGTTGAAAGGTTGCATATGTGGATCCCAAGTTCTCACCGGCATCAGAATAAGTGTAAAAGACCTCTGTAGTTTAAGAAAAATGCTACTTGCTTGTGGGGTATGTAACAAACTAACAGTATTTTATGTCCATGTTTAAGACATGGATATAAAACCATTTTTAGAGAAAATCGGAATCACATCAATATGACCACCAACTAATATCCTGAATAACCAACAGTGAGTCAATAAGATGCAGCAAGGTTGCCAAGGGTATCTTGAGCCATGCAGACTGCAGGCCACCCGACAGCTGCTGAAGAGGGTGTGGTGGAGGATCCATAATGCGAACATGGCGATCGCGGTTGTCCCACAGGTGATTGTTGGGGTTCAAGTCCAGGGAATTTGGAGGCCAGTACTTGAAAGTCTTCGTCATGCTCCTCCAACCACTCCCAGACAATTCTTTCTGTATGACATGTTATGGACATGGATGGATAGATAGATAACCCAATCGGTTGAGAGTACCTTCCAAGGTCATGAGTAGGCCCAGACAATGCCAAGAAAACATTCCCCAGGCGATAACGCTGCCATCACCAGCTTGTGTACTTCCAACAATGGTTGCAGAGGGTTTGTTCTCAGAGATTTTGCGCCTGACATGCCAACATCTGTCCATGGAGCAGGAAACGTGACTCATCAGAGAAGGCAACAATTTGCCAATCGGAAGAGGTCCAATTTTGGTACTGTAGTGCAAATTGAAGCCATTTCTGAAGTTGAACCCTCGTCCGCATGGGTGCAGTCACCACCCGTTTGCTTCGGAGCCCCATAAGCAGGGTCCCTATACTGTCATTTTAGACACATGTCTGTTAGCCTTCAGGTTTGTTTGGACGGTGAATTGCTCAACTGTAGAGTGTCGGTTGGCACTCACATACCTTCGCTGCCGACATTCACCTCTGACATTAATGGCACGTGGTGCTCCACAGTTTCAACAATGGTTATTTGCAATGGTGCCGTTTGGCCAATCATGGTACACTTTAACTACAGCAGCGCAGTTCACAATCTGTGCTGTTTCAGAAGTACTGACACACTTGGCCCTTAAGTCAATGACCATCCCCTTTTTCAAAGTTGGATAAATCTCATGTTTTACCCACGAAAGCAATGGTTGATATGTTTGCAGAATGCCTACATGTCACCTTATATACCGACTAAGCCTGCACACGACACAAGCCGTATTTCATTGGCCACAGGCTGCTGACGTCAAAAGTAGGTGGTGGTCATAATAATGTGACTCAACCTGTATATTTATATGGTAAAATGGTCCTGTACAAAGAATATATAGCAAAAAAAGGATAAAAATTTAATATTTTACTACAGCAGAAACGTGCCAGTAAAAGAGGAATGGAGTCATAAAATGTAAGGAAAGGGAGATGATAAAAAAAATGCAGCATACAATAATATATTTTTAGTGGACTAACAGTGTATTTGAATAGAAGATACACCTCCCTTTATCAAATTCAAATCAATACTGACAGTTAAATGGAACTTCAAATTTAAATTTAAACAACAAAACACATTTAGATTTACACTTGACATTTCCATTTAGCTGTCAGTATTGATTAGGACTAAATAAAGGGAGGAAGTACCTCTCAGGAGCTTATCTATTATGATACAGTTTTCAGTAAGAAAGTTATTACATACAAAGATACTCAGTAATTTTATCCATATAAGCTGAATAAATCAACTTCAATTCACTCTTATTATATATAACTAAAAGCAAAACACCTAGGCCCTCATTCAATTGCAATTCGGCCAATTGAATAGGGCTCTAAATAAGCACATAACATATATTTTTTAAAGAAGTTTTTAGTTAGTAAACATCTATCTAATAACAAGTTTTTCACTAACTAAAAACTTATTTAAAAAAAATATGCTATGTGCTTATTTAGAGCCCTATTCGATTGGCCAAATCGCAATTGAATGAGGCCCCTACTATATATTATCACTAAATTCACATAATATACTTTTCTTTAAAGTTTTCGTATGATAGTGTTGGCTTTCTTAAAGGACCACTGTAGTATCACACGTTTAGTTTACAAGACCTTGATAATATGCAAAATGTTTAAAAAAAATTTCAAATAACTAATTATACCCTTTGTAATTTAACTTAGGGTCATTGTCATGCTGGAAAGTCCAAGAGCGTCCCATGTGCAGCCTTCGTGCAGAAGAATGCAAATTGTCTGCCAGTATTTTCTGATAACATGCTGCATTCATCTTGCCATCAATTTTCACAAGACTCCACGCGTTTTTAGAGCTCCCCCTCCAAAAAAAAAACATCAGTGAGCCACCACCATGATTCACATTGGAGATGGTATTTTTTTCACTATAGGCCTTGTTGACCCCTCTCCTATAGGCCTTGTTCACCCCTGTGACCATAAAGCTCTATTTTGGTCTCATCATTCCAAATTACAGTGTGCCAGAAGCTGTGAGGTGTGTCAAGGTGTTGTCGGCACATATTATAACTGGGCTTTTTTGTGGCACTGGCGCACTAAAGGCTTCTTTCTGGCAACTCGACCATGCAGCTCATTTTTGTTCAAGTATTGTCGTATTGTGCTCCTTGAAACAACCACACCGTCTTTTTCCAGAGCAGCCTGTATTTCTCCTGAGGTTGCCTGTGGGTTTTTCTTTGTATTCCGAACAATTCTTCTGGCAGTTGTGGCTGAAATCTTTCTTGGTCTACCTGACCTTGGCTTGGTATCAAGAGATCCCTGAATTTTCCACTTCTAATTAAGTGATTGAACAGTAATGACTTGCACTTTCAAGGCTTTGGATGTCTTTTTATAATCTTTTCCATCTTTATGAAGTTCCATTACCTTGTTACGCAAGTCTTTTGACAGTTCTTTTCTGCTTCCCATGGCTCAATATATAGCCTGCTCAGTGCATCCACGTGAGAGCTAACAAACTCATTGACTATTTATACACAAACACTTATTGCAAAAAGCCACAGGTGTGGGAAATTAACCTTTAATTGTCATTTTAACCTGTGTGTCTCATTTTGTGTGTCTGTAACCAGGCTAAACATTTAAGGGTATGTAAACTTTTGATCAGGGTGATTTCTGTTATCATTATGATTTAAAAAGGAGCCAAACAACTATGTGATAATAAATGGCTTCATATGATCATTATCCTTTAATAGATTTGCATGATCAGTCATATTTTCAAAATAAATGCCAACATTTCACAATTTCTGCCAGAGTATGCAAACTTTTGAGCACAACTGTAAGTCCAAGATGGAATTCCCCTTGACACTAGCAGTCATCATATTATAAGATTTACTCTAAAAATTATTTTATATCCTTGTCTTGCATATGCGCCCCTTCTGGACTGCTACCTTGTTGTGGTGAAGGGGCTTGTATACTTTAATGAAACTGTGAGCTATACCATATAAGGTCACCTAAGTTGGGCAGGTCATCTCTGAGAGGCCAGACAAATTGTGGTTCACTGGAGAAGGAATTAGAGAAATAAATTCTAATCTTTTGTTTTGGGAAAGGCTGATTGACAGATCAAATGGCAAACTTTAAAATTAGTTTACTGTAGGAGAATGTATTTTGCATTCAGTTGATAAAGTTCTTGTTATATAGTCCAATCATATTTGGAACCTCCACTTTCATTCGGTCATCACGCCACATTTTACCCTGATAATACACATACTTCTATGTTTCTTGAGAGATACAAATTTGGTTATATTTTCATTTTAGCAAAATATGTGCATCTGAATAAATTATACAGCTTGAAACAAATATGCCAAGCCCGGAATCACTGCAGCTTCCAACACTCCTCCATCGCTCTCTCTTATTCTGACAGATAGGTTCACATCTTCAAGGGTAAAGATTCCCAAAGCTCAGCAAAAATTACACTTGAAAGCTGTCACATTGAGCGTGAAGATACATTAGTGTCTCCTGTAGACACCGACATAAACTCTGCATTAGAGCCGTGCAATGGTGCACAATAGAAACCTCCTTCAGCCAAGTTCTTATATTAGGAAGACATTCTATTTTTAAATAATTAAAAAGAACATGAAGTATTTTGGATTTTGGATCTCCTTATATTTGTCTTTAAATACTTATGCATACATATTGGAAAATAAATCAACAGTGTCACGTAACTGACTGTATTTACTGTAACTTGACCATGTAGTTACTGCTACACAATATATACATTATTTTCCAATCATGTACAAATTATTATCATTATGATTTATTTGTAACACACCATCATATTCCATAGCACTATACATGGGTTAAGTTCAAGGCAAAACACAATAGCAATGTTAAATGTTAAATGTTAAAAGATGGAGGGCCCTGTCTTGAGCTTAGAATCCAGTGTCCGTTGTGCTTTCCCCAAAGCTCCATGCAAGATAGAAAACTCACAAACTTACAATCTAAAATTAAGAAGTTAAGGAATGAAAATCTTCACATTTGTGAAGTATGTAAACTATGTTGGATATTATTAACTGCTAACTTAGAGACTGCGGTTCTCTGATATTTTAAAATTAAATTAGAAGTGGAAGGAGATGGTGGTGGGGTTGTCAGCTTCAATATATTAGCAGAATTTGCTAAAATTAAGTCTAAAAACGCTTATACAGCTGCTAAACGTTATTTGTTACTTAACTAACAAACCTGAAGTTTTTGCTAAACTATTATAGTACATTAAAAGAAAACACTTTGGTGTCTGACATATTAAGGTTATATTTCCAGGCATTGAATATATATATATTCAGATTTTACCAGCTTGGATTTGAGGATATCCCTGCTGCCTACAGGTGAGTGAATCACTTTTTCAGTCACCCAAAAAGGATATTCTCAAATACAGGCCTGTTTGGTGCTCTCCGGGACCTGACTTGCCAACCCCTGCCCTAGACCATTCAGATTTTTTCCTTACTATTTACCAAATCATACATTTCTGTATATATAGTGTGAGAGAAAGAACGGAGTACACTTGCAGAAAGAACCTCATTGGCCTCGGCAGAATCACACTCCTGCATTGTCCGTAATGTCCTTTAAGATGATGTCCTGTTCTAGGTGCTGCCTAGTTCTGCCCTGATGAGTCCTGGACAGCACTATTAGTAGCAGAGCTAACAGCTTAGTACCCAGTGGCGTAAAACTTTTAATTAATGAGGCTTATATCAGTATTTAGAAAAGTACTCACCAGCCCGGTATTGCTGTTGGTCCGTATATTCTACCCATAACTAAGTACAACTGAGCAGCTGGATCCTACTGCCTCATCCTCCAAAAACGGCTATTAGCCAAGCTTAGCGCGGCAAAGCAAAACTGCTCATTTTGATTAATGATAATAGCTCAGATTAGACAAAATTGAAGTTTTCATTGGTATGCAGTAGCATTTAACGTTATGTCAGGAAAGAGTAAATATCGGCATATTTCTATCAGTTTCCCTATGTGTTCCCAATTATCACTTTTTGCCTCGTACAGTTGTGTCCCTCTGCTATCAGTGCGGACACATTCTGCAAGCAGAGGTCATTATCTGTGGCTCACCAGGGGTTCGTCATCCTAATGTCATCATGAGCCTTTGAAGCATTAATTAGCTAGAGGGCTTTGTAGCATATTGCAGTTATGGAAGCCAAGGTTAGTAACCTGATTTATATGTCCTCTTCCACAGGGCCGGAGGCTCATTGGTATGCAACACTAAGACCCAATATGAAACTCAAGCCATTGCCAATAGACCATGAGAGGCCTCCAAACAGCTAAATTATAAGCTGTTCAGTTTGGAAAATAAATTAAAATAGTTTATTTGCCCTATAACATTTCTAAATGTACACTAAAAACTAAAAACAGGGAACTTCTCTCATTTGTAGAACATCAACTACTGCTCTGTAAACTCTAATAAAGCAGTTTAATTTGATTAATTTGAAACCTAGCCTTTCTTATGAATAATCTTCACACTACATAAAATAAATGTGACTCCTGTGTTCGGCAGAGTGAAAGAGCCGAGCGATCCATGGCACCGAGGAATGGTATCGGCTGCCAGTAATACAGACCCGAATGTCACCACTACACTGTGCGCCTTTATTACCTACAGGAGCTTTGTTGGTTGATTTGACGTGAATTAAAACAAGATGTAACCTGGTGATACCGGCCTCATCTATCATTAACTGCAATATTTCATCAACAACATAAAGGAGAAGAAATGAGCAAAAACAGCTTTTGGCTGTTACACTATTTGTATCATTCTCAACCCCATTAGTAAGAATAATGGAAGAAGACTACTAAGGTTTTGGTGACTCTCTTTCTCTCTCTCACACTCTCTCTCTCTCTCACACTCTCTCTCTCTCTCTCTCTCTCTCTCTCTCTCTCTATATATATATATATATATATATATATATATATATATATATATATATATATAGAGAGAGAGAGAGAGAGAGAGAGAGAGAGAGAGAGAGATGTGTATATATATAGTAAATAAATAGTACATTTGTGTTCACATTTGAATGTCTAATGTCTCCAGCTCTGAATTCCTAGAAACACTGCATTCTGGGAAGCTGAGCAGGTACATGCAAATGTGCCCACAAATGCATTATATATAATAACATTATATATAATGCAGAGTGAGGTAGCAGTGAGTGTCCAGTAAGCCAGATGAATAATCAGAGTATTTCGGTATATATTGATACCTTTTTTATTGGACAAACATATTCATAAATATAAGACTAGCTTGAGAGCATTTTCTCTCTCTCTCTCTCTCTCTCAAGAGTGTATCAATATATACTGCAATATTCTGAGTGTTTATATATATATATATATATATATATATATATATATATATATATATAAGCTTAAAGGAAGCCATGTTTGATAATGGCTATGGATTGAAGAGCGAGGCATTTATGGGCACATTTGCATGTCCCTGCTCAACTTCCCAGAATGCAGTGTAATAACTGTTTTTCTTGCAACTCTGAGATGGAAGCAGGTTTTTTAACTTGTTTTAGACATTCAAATGTGAACACAGATGTAGTATTTATTTAATATATATATATATATATATATATATATATATATATATATATATATATATATACCAAATGTGAGACGCCATACATAATGTTGTGCTCAGGACCATTCTCTGCTTTTATTGGGAAACATATTATTATTTTTTAATTACCTGATGTAAAAGCTCTTCAAACAACAGTGACTTAGGTGCTACCTGTTTGACCACTACATGAAGTAGTAGAGAGGGGGTTATTTATCCCAAACAGCAACATGGTATCTACCCTCTACACAGATATTACCACATTATTAATACACTTTACAACACAAGTTCAGAAATAAATGTATTTGTGATATCTTAAATATTGCGAGATAAGAGGAAACAACTAAAACATGTTAAAACAAGATTCTTGGAGAAGAGAATTTAAGCTGGATATCTGTAATACGTTATAAAAGAAAATGGATGTAGGATATGAAGATCTATTCTGGCCCTGGAAAGATTATTGGATAAGTGTATTATTTAATAATATGTTACATTTCACAAAGAGTATGGTATAAAAATCTATTGGAATTTTTGTGTCTTTTCTTTTTGAAGATGATGATGGTTGCATTTGCATTTAATCAATGTCAGCAAAATCTAAGAAGTACTTATAGTGCAGCAAAGCAAACCTGCCAATCTAGATGAAATCAGTAAAGGTATTGATTAGATAAAATTGAAGTTTCACTGGTGAATAAACAAGTATAAAATAATAGGTAAGAATTACAAATGGTCTTTGTACTTAATTGTACTCACCAATGCTTTGGCATTAGGATTTGCTTTCTTATCCAAGAGAACTTTAGCAACTTTGTAGTGTCCACAGTGAGCGGCAACATGGAGTGCAGTTAAGTAGTCATTGGTGACGTCATCAACAGGCACGTTGTGCTGGAGCAAGAGTTGAACGCAGTTCAGATGATCTCCTTGGGTTGCCATGTGCAGCGGAGATAGGCCATTCTGTAAACAAATAGGACGGGTTAGCTGAAGAGCTAGAAGACAGGTGCACATCTTAATGATACTTCCCAATGTATTGGTGAAGACAAGTCATGAAAGGTCCATGGGAAAAAAATAACAACAAATCTCTAATGTTATATATGAAAACATGGCTAATATATTGTTTAGGCAATTTTCCGGTACTAAACCTATTATAATCTGACTAATTATTGTTAGAGAACAATATCTCTGAGAGGTGACCTGGGCTAACTGTTTAACTTTTCATGCTATATCTATTTTTTTGTTTTTTAACCAGTCAGCGTGTATATCTCAATGTATTATTTGTTAGTAATGTAATGTTTCTCAATTGTGCCTAATTCCAATGAAAGAGGATTTGCGTGCCATGCATATATACCAAACTATAATATGTTCTTTTTAAAGAATATTAACACTGGATGAGCAACCAACCAGCTATTTTTACTAAACAAAATAATTCTTGAGATATGGAATAATGTACTACTCATTGTGCACTAACGTAAAGTGAGTGTGTAGGCACCATAAAGCGTAATACCACTACTACTACTAATAATAATAATGTAGTATAAGATACTGGCAAAAATAAGTATCTTTTTAAATAATTAATGAAGTATTAACAAATCTCTAATGCCCAAATTTATATTTTGGGGTAGGCTCCCCATCTTCATGGTGATGCGATAGACTTTAGGTGATTTTAGTATAAAACACTTTAGGGCACAAATGTCCTTGGATACAAAAACACTGGGTTATTCTGCAATTTGAGTCGGGTTAGACAGGTTTATAATCTTTGTCATGCATTTTCCTAAGTAAAACCAGTTTGTGTAAGGCTAGCAATAAGCCGCAGGAATGTAAATATTTGTCTTGGACAACTTTCTGTCAATTCAGTGAAAGTAGAATAAAATGTGTATTGATCTCCATGTCTATACGGTAAAGTCTGCAGAGAGAGTTTGACAATAAACATGAACAGGGCTAAAATCAAAGGGATTTGGTTATCTGGAACCATCTTATTCTGTTTTACCTATGTGCTCTAGTCCCTACATCTGACAGAGAAGGTAAATGGAAAAAGTTTTATAGTGAGTCTCTTTTTCAAAAAATAGCACGACATAAGACATTTAATAATCATATATTGTATACCAAACTAAATATACTGTTTAACAGTTTTTAACATTTCCAACAAAGATCAAGTAGAAGCAACACAAAGAGACACAGGGGTGGGGGGCAAAGAGACACAGGGGGGAGACACACAGGATGGGGGAAGATATGTGGGGGAAAGAGACACAGGGGAGGTGGGAAGAGATACAATGAAGAGAGTGGGGAAGAGACACGGGGGAGGGTAGATGGGGGTGGAGACACACGGTAGGGGGGAAGAGAGAGGGGGGAAGAGACATACAGGGGAGGGGGAAGAGATACAGGGGGGCAAAGAGACATAGGGGAGGTGGGGCAAAGACACAGGGGAGGAGTGGCAAAGAGACACAGGGGAGGGGGCGGAGACACACGGGGGGAAGAGAAATACAGGGGAGGGGGCAAGAGATACAGGGGGCAAAGAGACACAGGGGGGGGTGGGGCAAAGACACAGGGGAGAAGTGGCAATGAGACAAAGGGGAGGGGGGCAAAGAGACACAGGGGTGAGACACACAGGACAGGGGGGAAGAGATATGGTGTAAAGAGACACAGGGGAGGGGGAAAAGAGATACAAGGGAGAGAGTAAGAGAAGAGACACAGGGGAGGGGGAGAGACACAGGAGAGGGGGGAGAGACACAGGGGAGGGTGAGAGACACAGGAGAGGGGGGAGAGACACAGGGGAGGGGGAGAGACACAGGAGAGGGGGAGAGACACAGGAGAGGGGGCAGAGACACAGGGGAGGGAGAGGGGGAGGAAAGAGACAGAGGGGGGAGGGAAGAGATACAGGGAGGGAGAGGGGGAAAAGAGATACAGGGGAAGGGTGAAGAAAATAAAAATATTATCCCATCATTTATGACGGGCAAACGACTAGTTTTAATAATAAAACACAAACACTTTAAGCATGATAGCACTGTAATATATATTATATAAGACTCCCCCCTTCTGGATCACTACGTTGTTGTGGTGAAGGAGCTTGTGCACTTCAATGAGGCTGTGAGCTATACCATGTAGGGTCACCCAAGATGGGCTGGCCATAGCTGCTTTATTCATTTGTAAGGTAAATAGACAACACTGATTACATTATATTTATATGGAAGTCACATAAGACTAGTGCAAGTAGTATTTGTTTTCAGGATGTTGGTTGCTCTAATATTAGCCAGGTGGACCTATCTTTTTTAGGCATGTGCCCTTTTTTATGGCTTTTACTGGTCCTGTTTTGTTGAGATTTAAAAAAATAAAAATGCAATAATCTAAAGACCTTGATTTGACTATCTGGCTTCAATGGTTCCCTAAGGCTACTACATGGTCAGACTTACAACCACTAACAAGTCGATTATATCAGTCTATAACGGTCTAAAAGCTATGCTCTATTTGCTATTCCATCCAACTCATACCTTTGTCTTGGAGAGTATAGGAGCTCCTCTGTCCAGCAACATTTCAACGACTTGCTCATGACCACTTCTTGCTCCACAATGAAGAGGTGTCAGCCCATCCTAGAGAAAGACAATCAGAAAGTCACCAAGCTGGTTCAAAATAACAGTATTTTTAGATCTTTAAAGGACAACTGTAGTTTAGGAAAAACAGCCTGTGCTTGTGAAGTTTGGAACAAACTAACAACATTAGCAACTGTGTAGGCCATAAACATAAAAACATTTAAAAAATAAATAAATAAGAAACATAATTTTTGAAGACTTCGTTCATGAGTAGAATAACCATGTCTTAGTTGCGTCAGTTCCTGGGAGCTACAGCATGAGGGGTGTGCTTTTATTCCATCATTGTATACAGAGCGTGAAAGGAAAAGGGAGAGGTCATGGGTATATGTTAGATAACTGGATCTGGTTGAAAGTGACACCAAACTATTACCCCACACAAGCCAAGAAAGAGGCAGCTTGCATAAATAGATACAAGCCCTGCTCTCTAGAAATGTAAAAAATCATTCTCTATTTTACATTAAAACTTGTTTTTATGACTTTCTCCCTGCATAATTATGCTCCTAGACTAAAAGCTTTTAAGAATATTATTTTTCACTTAACATTGGACTTTAACTTATAATATTACCATAATGATTGGGAAAAACAGTCATACATGTTTAAAGATAGTTTATTTATGGCATTCACCAAAGCTATACCTACATTAGTAAGGGGTGTTATGTTGTGCTGAAAATGCTTCTTTTAAGTAGTATGGAAAGCAACATGCAAATAAAAATAAATTAAAATATGCACACAATTGAGTACGTTTATGTCAGAATACCGGTAGTTTAAAATAGCAAGATTTTCTCCATGTTCTGCATATCTGCTAATGTTGTTAATTTGTTGCCTACTTCACAACCATATGAAGTTTTTGCTAATGTACAGTGATCATCTAAGGCCAAAGAATGCTGCATATAATGTGCCTCCCCATAGCATGTATTGATTTGCTTTGCAGGCACTTTGCGTGTCCAAGTCTGGCAGTAGAACCATTGCACAGTACATGCTGAGACTGAACTGGAAACAGGCCTTATGACATGTTGTAGACGTGTAAGTGTACACACAAGGCTATTATGTGCTCGATCAATAGGAGGAGGCTTGGCCACTGGTTGGGACATGTGATAATATTGGTCTTGGTAATATTTAATATCTGTGGGTTTTGTAATTGTATTCATTTAACTCATGAATGCCGCTACCCTGCACTTAAGTATGATATATAAAAATTATTATTTTATGGTAAGCGATTATCGCGTCACCTTAATGATCTCAGTACTGAACCTAGCAAAATAGTTTACAAAGAGGTATAAAGCTTCATGATAACATATATATCTATATATATCTATCTATATCTATCTAACTATATCTATCTATATATATATATATATATATATATATATATATATATATAAATATATATATAATAAATAAATAGTACATTTGTGTTCAGATTCAAATGTCTACAACAAGTTAAAAAACCTGTTTCCTGCTCAGAATTCTGAGAAATATAGTTATTACACTGCATTCTGGGAAGCTGAGCAGGGACATGCAAATGTGCCCACAAATGCTTTGTTTTTCAATCCATAACCATTTTAAACATGGCTTCCTTTAAGATATAACTGCTGCATTACACAGCTTTTATGCAAAGTCAAGGTTGGATTATACACAAGCTGGGAATCATACCCATGTACAGCCGTTTCAAGCTTACTGGCTATCATCAGCATGGAGCGGGATCTCAGCCTGTGTTGTGGACTTTATGAGTAGGTAGTTCCCCACAACAATCATTTATAATATGGTGGGCAAAAGAGCGATAGAAGCCCTCCAACGTACAGTGGTACAGTAAATAAATCTGTGTTCACATCTGAATGCCTAAAACAAGTTAAAAAAAACTGCTTTCAGCTCAGAGTTCAGAGAAAAACAGTTATTACATACAGATCCTGTTTGAGCTCTTCTTGTACTGTGCAGCTGCAAGTGTTTGATGGTCTATGATAGGTCTAACACAGCAGAGTCTCTCTGAGGTAATTGTTTAGCTAATGTTTATTCTATAGAGACAACCTCTCCTGGTAGCTCGTCTGCTTTAATCTTAGCACAAAGAGACCTCCGGATCACCCTTTTGCATTGCACCAGTTCAGTCTTTATGAAAATGTGGATGCCAGTAATTAGTGGATGATTAAACACCATACTAACCATTATATTAACATAATGGAATATTACACTGTGGGCCTCATTCTATTAAGGGCCGTAGGAGATGCGTGGCCGCAAGGGATGGCCGCAAGCTATTTCTGTATTCTATTCCCTTGCGGCCGGCGCCCTGTTATCCCTTGTGACCGCCCGCGCCGCAGGGAAGCCCTTTGATCTTACGTGGCTGCAAGAGTTGCAGCCACAAGAAATCCCAGGTCGCTATTCAAATGCTACACGAACCCTTCCGTCAAGGCCGTAATTGGCTAAAACCGAGCCGCAGCTTACTTACACCAAAAAGGTCCCGCAAAGCTCTACTTACAAGTCTTAGCACCAATTAAGCACATAAATAAGCCACCCTGTACTTTGATGAGGCGTGAAAGTGATTGGAGGTGTTAGAATTCATAGCACAACATTCCCCTACACTCAAATCTGAAAATCATTTTTATTGTAATTCATGTTCAATTTCCATGTCCAGAGTACAACTGGCTTGGAGCACTTCAGACCGCAACGGCTGCGGGATTAGCCTCCGTCAAGTCCATAAATGGGTAAAATAGACCTACGGGTCGTAAAGGGCTTACTTACAAATCGTAGCATTAATTAAGTAAATAGAAAAAACATCCTGTACTTTTAATTAAAGTGAAAGTGATGTTTGGTCTAAGAATTAATAGCTCAACATTCCCCTACTCTCAAATCTGCAAATAAAGAAATTTAATTTCATGTTCAATCTTCATGTTCTATCATGCAAGCCCGCACGGGTTCGAAAAATGAGCTACGGGCTTGAAGGTCATTGAAGCCTGTGGACGGAAATTAAACCTAAAATCAAATATTATAATTTGGCGATGTGCAAGCTTGAGAGGGTGTTGCTATTAATCCTCATGCCCCCCATTATGTTCCCCATCATTTACAGTGCTTTGCAGTGCTGGATTGAATATATATTGGCTTCTACAATGCTTTAAGTTTGCGGCCTTCAACCTCCGAACCCGTACGGGTTTTAACATCGATTTACTGGCTTCAAGGTCATTGAAGCCCATGGGACGGAAAATAAACCTGAAATGAAATATTGGATTTGGGCGATGTGCAAGCTTGAGAGGGTGTTGCTATCAATCCTCATGTCCCCCATTATGTTGCCGAGCATTTACAGAGCTTTACAGTGCTACTTTGTGCGACTTTGCGGCCTTGAAACAAGATTTACGGGCGCACGGGAAATGCTTGCGGGCCGATCACATAGTTTGCAGCGGGCCGTCAGGGGGCCCTCCTTGCGGCGCCATCCATTTGCATAGCAGTATCAATACGCAGTTTTGCTGCCATTTTACGGCCCGTATTAGAATGAGCCCCAGTGATTCTAGCTTTATGGGAGTGGTACCTTAGAAGTAATGATAGATTTATTCTTGGGAACTTCCAAATCAGACTAGTTTATAAAAAGTGATACATGCAACATTGTCATATTATACAGATCTTATAGATACACTTAAAAGACACAATACAACAAACAGTAGAAGTGGCAAGATGGATTTATAAAGAATTAGTCACTGAAAAATATTAGCACTCCATAGATGCCTAGTTATAATACTGGGTCACACAAAATACTGTGTCCGTGCAGTACTGTGTCCCAAAAGATACAGTGTCCCATAGGATACGGTGTCCCATAGGATACGGTGTCCCATAGGATACGGTGTCCCATAAGATAAGGTGTCCCATAAGATAAGGTGTCCCATAAGATACAGCGTCCCACACGATACAGAATCCCATAGGATACAGTGTCCTGTAGGATACAGTGTCCCATAGGATACGGTGTCCCATAGGATACGGTGTCCCATAGGATACGGTGTCCCATAAGATAAGGTGTCCCATAAGATACAGCGTCCCATAGGATACAGAATCCCATAGGATACAGTGTCCTGTAGGATACAGTGCCCCATAGGATAAGGTGCCCCACAGGATAAGGTGCCCCACAGAATACGGTGTCCCATAGAATACGGTGTCCCATAGGATACAGTGCGACATAGGATAAGGTGTCCCATAGGATAAGGTGTCCCATAGGATACAGTGCCCCATAAGATACAGTGCCCCATAAGATACAGTGCCCCATAAGATACAGTGCCCCATAAGATACAGTGCCCCATAGGAAAAGGTGTCCCATAGGATAAGGTGTCCCATAAGATACAATGTCCCATAGGATACAGTGTCCCATAGGATACAGTGTCCCATAGGATAAGGTGCCCCACAGGATAAGGTGCCCCACAGAATACGGTGTCCCATAGAATACGGTGTCCCATAGGATACAGTGCGACATAGGATAAGGTGTCCCATAGGATAAGGTGTCCCATAGGATACAGTGCCCCATAGGAAAAGGTGTCCCATAGGATAAGGTGTCCCATAAGATACAATGTCCCATAGGATACAGTGTCCCATAGAATGTTGTGTCACAATGAATACTGTGTCCCATAGATGGATGCTTGCGGTTGTTATCTATTCTTAGTGTGCAGAAAATTCTCCCCTGGATCCAATAAGGAACAATGGGCTTCACCTTAGTCTGTGACGGCGACTTCCAATGGGTTAAATTTGCAATGCCACAGATATACTAGGCTTACCCAGGGCTTCAAAGCAGATCACTGATGGCTGTGATCTTTCCTGTTGGTCGGCCGGCAATAGTGCCGGCTAACAGCCACTAGGTGGCAAGGCTGATATTTTAATGAATTTCAGCCAATTTTTTCCTCATTTTCCTGGTGTTAGGGTTTATAGTTTAGCATTAGAGTTTAGAGTTAGGGGCAAGGGTGAGGGTTACGGTTAGAATAGCCATCTAGTTGCCTCCAACCAACAGGAAAGATCCTGTTTAAAAGTTTAAAGCATAAATGTTTGTTAAAGGAAGGCACATTAAACAGTAAATCCCAGGCATTGCTAATGTAACAAGTCCTGCCAGCCTGGCAATGACCTCCCTCTTATGTGACATAATTGCAAGCTAAATTATATCATCACTAGGCATGTTAAGTGCATTAAAACAAAATAAACACACAAGGAAATTAAACATTTTCAATCTTGCATTGTATGCTATGGGAGATGTTTTACCCTACTGGAACTCAAGATTGGGGATTTTAACTCCTTCCATATTAACATGCTGCCTTTTATACTGTTACGTCTTATGTATTTACTGTTTCCATTGCAGGTGATGTGAAGGCAAAAATCATTTGTGCAACAGAGGTTAAATACAATGTCTGGAACAAATTCTATTTTAGGGATTGTCAGGGCATTTAACCAGATTAGTAATTGAGCACTACACAGGAAATCATTAAGGCCCCTCTAAGTTCCCTGGTGGGCCAGTGGTTAGGATTCGGTGCTTTCACCGCTTGCGACCTGGGTTTAACTTCAGTCAGGGAACCGAGGGGTGGGCCTGGTCAGTACTTGAATGGGAGACCACCTAGGAATACCAGGAGCTGCATGCAGTGGCCCACTGGAAAAGGAACTGGCAACCCACTCCAGTATCTCCTTCATGAAAACCAAGTGGATCAGCATGGTGTGTTGCTGTCCAAGAGGTCACGGAGAGTGGATACAATTTAACGATAAAAACTGGCTACACCAACTGCATTTTGCCTGAGGGAAGTCCTAATATTTTTCAAAAGCTTCATTTGTTTTTAATCTTTGCAGTTCTCTTATTTCATATAATAATCATAGTTGTGATGTTTAAAAATTAAACTTTATATTCATGATAGCCATAATGTAAGTTCTATCTTCCTTTAATGCAGGGCTGGATCTACCTTTTTGGAGCCCCTAGGCAGTGAAGTGGAGGAGCCCCTGCCAGTGAGTAAGAAAGGTATGCACAGACCCATTTTTGCCTTTTCTGTGCATGTAAGTTCCCTTTCCTAGTAGCCAGTCTATGAACCGCAACATTTTTTTTAAGAAGTGGCGCGCCTCACATGGCGGCTGCCTAGTTGGCCTAATGGGTAATCCGGCCATGCTTTAATGATAATGTTTTTTCTTGTATTTAATGCAGGCTAAATTCACACTAAGCAAAACCTTCTCACGCAAGACACTGATAAATGTAGGTCATTGTATGTTCCATCTCAGCATAAACTTGACAACAGACAACTTGGGCAGATCTTGATAATGCTGTAAATATGCTTTCCTACCACTGGGTGTCACTGTTGTCCCAGAAACAATATTCAACATATTGGTTCAAACACACAGTGTAATACTAAAGCTTGATAGCGAATACAAATATTATGTATCATTTTAACCATATTTGCTCCGTTTCTTATATTTTGAATGTTTTAGCACTATAATGATTGAAACATGTTATTAAAACATCTCACAAAAACATTAGTTTAGCCAAGATGTGCCTGGTGTGTCGTGGTCCATAGGGTCCTGGATAGTCAGACATGACTGAACGACTAAACAACAAAATTACTGATATATCTTTCATTTTAGACATACTGTAACATTAAAATCACAATGCACACATGCTACTTCCTTCCTTATAACATGCCAGTAACCAGCATTTCCAAGACTGATGGCACCTATATTTTAAATATGTGATTTTGAAGTTATAATTTTATTAATTGATAGCAATTTAACTATTAAACAAAAACTCGCCTGCAATGATAGGAACAAAACAAATTCCAGTTGGATAACGTGCAAGCTTTTGTTATCCCCATTTTCCATTGTACGGACATCATAATAAAGAGGTAATATGTGTTTATTTACTGCCATTTTCCCATCTCCTAGCAGTGTAGATATGTAGTGAAGGGACATGATCCAAGCCCAGGTACACATGGACGCTTTTGTATCTGCATGTATGGGTTTACATGATCTTTGTGCAGTAACATATGGAAGAGTCACAGCATTACATGCTACAGTAAGGTCCATAAATATTGGGACACCGACACAATTCTAATCTTTTTGGCTCTATACACCACCACAATGGATTTGAAATGAAACTAACAAGATGTGCTTTAACTGCAGACTTTCAGCTTTAATTTGAGGGTATTTACATCCAAATCAGGTGAACGGTGTAGGAATTACAACAGTTTGTATATGTGCCTCCCACTTTTTAAGGGACCAAAAGTAATGGGACAATTGGCTGCTCAGCTGTTCCATGGCCAGGTGTGTGTTATTCCCTCATTATCCCATTTACAAAGAGCAGATACAAGCTCCAGAGTTCATTTCAAGTGTGCTATTTGCATTTGTTGCTGTTAACTCTCAATCCAAAGAGCTGTCACTATCAGTGAAGCAAGCCATCATTAGGCTGAAAAAACAAAACAAACCCATCAGAGAGATAGCAAAAACATTAGGTATGGCCAAATCAACTGTTTGGAACATACTTAAAAAGAAAGAACGCACCGGTGAGCTCAGCAACACCAAAAGACCCGGAAGACCACGGAAAACAACTGTGGTGGATGAGAATTATTTCCCTGGTGAAGAAAACACCCTTCACAACAGTTGGCCAGATCAAGAACACTCTCCAGGAGGTAGGTGTATGTGTGTCAAAGTCAACAATCAAGAGAAGACTTCACCAGAGTAAATACAGAGGGTTCACCACAAGATGTAAACCATTGGTGAGCCTCAAAAACAGGAAGGCCAGATTAGAGTTTGCCAAACAACATCTAAAAAAGCCTACACAGTTCTGGAACAACGTCCTATGGACAGATGAGACTAAGATCAACTTGTACCAGAGTGATGAGAAGAGAAGAGTATGGAGACGGAAAGGAACTGCTCATGATCCAAAGCATACCACCTCATCAGTGAAGCATGGTGGTGGTAGTGTCATGGCGTGGGCATGTATGGCTGCCAATGGAACTGGTTCTCTTGTATTTATTGATGATGTGACTGCTGACAAAAGCAGCAGGATGAATTCTGAAATGTTTCGGGCAATATTATCTGCTCATATTCAGCCAAATGCTTCAGAACTCATTGGACGGCGCTTCACAGTGCAGATGGACAATGACCCGAAGCTTACTGCAAAAGCAACCAAAGAGTTTTTTAAGGGAAAGAAGTGGAATGTTATGCAATGGCCAAGTCAATCACCTGACCTGAATCCGATTGAGCATGCATTTCACTTGCTGAAGACAAAACTGAAGGGAAAATGCCCCAAGAACAAGCAGGAACTGAAGACAGTTGCAATAGAGGTCTGGCAGAGCATCACCAGGGATGAAACCCAGCGTCTGGTGATGTCTATGTGTTCCAGACTTCAGGCTGTAATTGACTGCAAAGGATTTGCAACCAAGTATTAAAAAGTGAAAGTTTGATTTATGACTGTTAATCTGTCCCATTACTTTTGGTCCCTTAAAAAGTGGGAGGCACATATACAAACTGCTGTAATTCCTACACCATTCACCTGATTTGGATGTAAATACCCTCATATTAAAGCTGAAAGTCTGCAGTTAAAGCACATCTTGTTCGTTTCATTTCAAATTAATTGTGGTGGTGTATAGAGCCAAAATGATTAGAATTATGTCGATGTCCCAATATTTATGGACCTGACTGTATATCAGTTCATATTTAGGACAATAACTCACATGGCAGAACAGGTGTGATTTATTAAAATGTGATGTATATATCTGAAAAAACTGGTACAAAGCTGCATTTTGTGACACGACACACTCCACGTCAGGCTCGGGCCTAGTACTCCCGTCAGTACTGCTCCTGTAGGTCAGGGGAGGGGAAAGCTCTTTCTGCCAAGGTCCATTCGGATATTTATATCATCACTCGGGGCCATTCAGAATTATCAACTTAAACATTAGCCTGCTATGTATGGACAAATGTTTAATTAACTCCTCTCTCATATGTCTCTCTCTCCTGTGCTTCTCTCTTTCTCTTATGTGTGTCTCTCTCTCCCGCTCTCTCTCTGTCCTGCATCTCTTTCTTGTGTGTTTCTATCTTCTGCCTCTTTCATGTCTCTCTCCCCTCTCTCTCTCCAATCTCTCTCTCCGATATCTCTCTTTCTTGTGTGTCTCTCTCCTCTCTCTTGTCTATCTCTCTTTCCTGTGTGCCTCTCTCTCCTATTTCTCTCTCCCGTCTCTCTCTTTCTTGTGTGTCTCTATCCTCTCTCTCTCCTGTCTCTCTCTTGTGTGTGTCCCTCTTTCTCTCTTGCCTCTCCCTCTCTCGCATATCTCTCTTTCCTGTGTGCCTCTCTCCCGTCTCTCTCTTTCTTGTGTGTCTCTATCCTCTATCTCCTGTCTCTCTCTTGTGTGTTGTCCTCTCTCTCTCTCTTGCTTCTCCCTCTCTTGCCTATCTCTCTTTCCTGTGTGCCTCTCTCTCCTATTTCTCTCTTCCGTCTCTCTCTTTCTTGTGTGTCTCTCTCCTCTCTCTCCTGTCTCTCTCTTGAGTGTGTCCCTCTCTATCTTGCCACTCTCTCTTTCCTGTGTGCCCCTCTCTCCTATCTCTCTCCCCCGTCTCTCTCTTTCTTGTGTGTCTCTCTCCTCTCTCTCCTGTCTCTCTCTCCTCTGTCTCTCTCTCCATCTCTTGCCTCTCTCTTTCATGTGTGTCTTTCTCCTGTCTCTCTCTTTTCTCTCTCATGTCTCCCTCTCTCTCTTGCCTCTCTCTCTTGTGTGTGTGTGTGTGTGTCTCTCTCTCCTGTCTCTCTCTATTGTCTCTCTCTCTCTGTTATGTATCTCTCTCTCTCTCTTTCATCTCTCTCCCATCTCTCTCTTCTCTCTTGTGTGTCTCTCTCCTGTCTCTCTCTCTCTATTATGTCTCTATATTTTTTTTTCTCTCTCCTGTCTCCCTCTCTCTCTTGCCTCTCTCTCTTGTGTGTGTCTCTCTCTTCGGTCACTTTCTCTCTCTTGATCTATTCTGTCTCTCTCTCCTTTCTCCCTCTCTCTCTTGCCTCTCTCTCTTGTGTGTGTCTCTCTCTTCGGTCACTTTCTCTCTCTTGATCTATTCTGTCTCTCTCTCCTTTCTCCCTCTCTCTCTTGCCTCTCTCTCTTGTGTGTGTCTCTCTCTTCGGTCACTTTCTCTCTCTTGATCTATTCTGTCTCTCTCTCCTTTCTCCCTCTCTCTCTTGCCTCTCTCTCTTGTGTGTGTCTCTCTCTTCGGTCACTTTCTCTCTCTTGATCTATTCTGTCTCTCTCTCTTGCCTCTCTCTTTCCTGTGCGTCTCTCTTTCTTCTCTCTCGCCGGTCTCTCTCTCTCTCTGTCCTGTCTCCCTCTCTCTCTTATCTCTCTCCTGTCTCCCTCTCTTCTCTCTGTGCTGTGTGTCTCTCTCCTCTCTCTCTCTCCTCTCTGTCCTGTCTCTCTCTCTTCTCTCTGTCCTCTCTCTCTCCTCTCTCTGTCCTCTCTCTCTCTCTGTGTCCTCTCTCTCTGTCCTCTCTCAACTCTCTCTCTGTCTTGTCTCTTTCTCTCTCTGTCCTATCTCTCATCTCTTTCTTTCTCCTCTCTTTCTCTCTCTCTTCTCTTTGTCCTGTCTCTCTCTCTCTGTGACTTTTCTCTCGCTCTCCTGTCTCTCCCCTCTCTCTATCTGTCCTCTCTCTCTTCTCTCTCTGTCCTGTCTCTCATCTCTTTCTTTCTCCTCTCTTTCTATCTCTCTCTTCTCTCTGTCCTGTCTCTCTCTCTTCTCTCTCTCCTGTCTCCCTCACTCTCTCTCTTCTCTCTGTCCTGTCTCTCATCTCTTTCTCTCTCCCCTCTTTCTCCTCGCTTTCTCTCTCTTCTCTCTGTCCTGTCTCTCTCTCTTCTCTCTCTGTCCTGTCTCTCTCTCTTCTCTCTCTCTGTCCTGTCTCTCTCTCTTCTCTCTCTTTCCTGTCTCTCTCTCTTCTCTCTCTTTCCTGTCTCTCTCTCTCTCTCTGTCTTTTTTCTCTCTCTCTCCTGTCTCTCCTCTCTCTCTGTCCTCTCTCTCTTCTCTCTGTCCTCTCTCTCTCTTCTCTCTGTCCTTTCTCTCTCTCTCTCTCCTGTCTCTCCTCTCTCTCTCCTGTCTCTCCTCTCTCTGTCCTCTCTCTCTTCTCTCTGTCCTATCTCTCATCTCTTTCTTTCTCCTCTCCTTCTCTCTCTTCTCTCTGTCCTCTATCTCTTTCTCTTCTCTCTCTGTCCTGTCTCTCCTCTCTTTCTCTCTCTCTCTTCTCTCTGTCCTGTCTTTCTCTCTCTCTCTTCTCTCCTGTCTCCCTCACTCTCTCTTCTCTCTGTCCTGTCTCTCACCTCTTTCTCTCCTCTCTTTCTCTCTCCTCTTTCTCTCTCCTCTCTTTCGCTCTCTTTCTCCCTTTCTCTTTCCTGTGCGTCTCTCTCCCGTCTCTATCTCTTCCCTCTCTCCTGCCTCCCTCTCTCTCACTGTCTCCCTATCTCTCTTGCCTCTCTCTCTTGTGTGCGTCTCTCTCTTGTGTGCGTCTCTTCCCTCTCTCCTGTCTCCCTCTCTCTCACTGTCTCCCTCACTCTCTTGCCTCTCTCTCTCTCTTCTCTCTCTCTCCTGTCTCCCTCTCTCTGACTGTCTCCCTCTCTCTCTTGCCTCTCTCGCTTGTGTGCGTCTCACTCACTCTCTCTCCTCTCTCTCTATGCTGTGTCTCTTGTCGTCTAGCATCGTTGATACCTGCGTAGGGGTGGAAGGGCCTTATGCGTCGCTCAGGCCTGCCGTTCTCCACCCCCTCACAGCACCCCCTCACAGTACCCCCTCACAGTACCCCCTCACAGTACCCCCTCACACCACCCCCTCACAGTCCCCATGTGCTATCCCAGTTATATATAATGCATACAGCATAGCACTGGCTGCGGCTCAGAACTCAATCCAGCAACATCAGCTGTACGTAAGGCCTGATGTGTGAGTTATCTGCAGAAGACAAATTCAGCATCTCAGATAAAAATGCTTCTGCCTTCCGGACTCTCTCATTAAAATGCATGATCGTCTTGTAGCTTCTGAGACAAGGAGCTGCAAATGCTCAGAAACTAGAAGAGCGAGATAAACAGAATGTGTATGCAGTTCTGACCAGTATATACAAGGGGTTGTCTACTCTCTAGGATTCACGTGATCTTCAGATGCAGAGAAATGGAAGGAAAGGAAATCACAGGGTCTAAATATTATTTGGGATATTAATATTTGGGTGGTGTAGGCCTGTGTGTGGCCCAGCAGGACTGAACTTGCACACCCCTGGTGTAGAGTATGTCTGTACGGGAGTGCAAAACTAGGCAGTATGGAGTAGACCAGATTCCCTGGTGGTCCAGTGGTTAGGATGTGGTGCTTTCACTGATGCGACCTGGGTTAGATTCCAGTCAGGGAACCAAGAGGTCACACCACCCTGAAGAAAAGCAGGGTTGGACCTGGTTAGTACTTGGATGGGAGACCACCTGTATGCTGTAGCCCACTGGAGAAGGAACTGTCCACCTACTAGAGTATTTCTGTGATGAATACCAAGTGGGTCAGCATGGCGTGTTACAGGTCCATGAGGTTGCGAAGAATCAGACACGACTGAACAACGCAAACACACACAGGAAGTAGACTATAGGGCTAGTGTTGGTAATGGGATTAATAGCCATTTAGGAACAAAGATCATTGAGCTATGTGTGCTTTAAGTGGAGACCAATGGTATAGCTGGACTGGGATGGGTCTGTGGCGGGTGATCTGTGGCAACAGTACTGGGGGAATAATGAGCATAATGTCTGGTCATGAGTAAAGGAAAAATGCTTATCAGGAAAATAGGAGTGAGATAATCGGTCAGGAAATTAATTTTGTGATCATACGGTTAATGATGATTTATGGGGAGTAGGAGGTATAATTTTGCATGGAAGTCTTAAAGATAATCAAGCTGATATTCAACACAAGCTGATCTGAGCTTACAACTGAATAAGTGCATAAGGATATAGAGAGAAAGCGACTACATATCCCAGGCTGCTTTGCAATACAGGAACACAGAGTATGATTCAAAATTATCTGCTTTCTTCTGATTGGCCAAAACTAATTATTAATTTTATGCTAATTTAAACAGGGATTTTCAGGGGTGTCAACTGACAAAAGCCTCAGCTTGCAAACTGAAAAGATTTAGCAAGCATCATGGTGAGTTATTAAATGTTTATTTTGGTATTTTGTTTCATGCAAACAAAACGTATCGCATACACTACTGATTCTCCTGTATCGTATGTAGTCATCATCCAGGAAACTTACATATGCCTTTAAGGCTGAACAACCCCTCTGTAATTGTGTTTGGGGAGACTCAATCAACATCAACAGTAAGAGTGACCCCCCTACTACAGTATGTCTGTATACTGAGCTCTCATATGGACTAATGCTGGCATGTGTATAGAAGGCTATTGAAGATGAAATTATTTTCTGACATGGTTAATACAGGAGCCTTGTGGGTAATCATAGTCAATATTGCTATAACCGGTTTCATATGTTTCTTATCTCTCTCCGCATCTACTGTGTTTAACTCTTGTACAAGATATTTCTTCTATTTAACTATTTCCCCCATCAATATCTCCCCTTTCATCTCTCCATCTCCTACCCTTTGGTTCCCCCTCTTTCTCTATTTCACCCTCCTCAATACCCTTCTCCTTGCAGTTTCTCTGTAATATAAAAATGTGTCTCTGGCAGCGGATCAGTAAAACCCATCACTAATTAATTTCTAATTAAAGTTTGTAATTGCAATTATTAGTGGGTTGCATGATTACAGCTCGAATTATACAAGTGGCAGCATAACATAAAGGGTGCATTTCTGAGCACACATATTTCATATATTCAAATAATATTTAATATAAGTTTTAATTTGAGTAAACAATACATATATGATATACTTGCATGGGTGTAAAAACTTGGGGGATGGAGTATATGGTGTGTATATATATATATATATATATATATATATATATACTGTATATACACAGTATATATATATCAATAATATAATTGTCATAAGTGTAAAGGGGGCGCACACATTTACTTCCTAAGTCTGTACAGAGCAGCGCACATGCGCAACTCTGTACAGATGCACACACATTGAGCAGCAGAGCAGCGCAGCGCATGTGCAGCTCACGACAGTGGCCGCAAGCGTGCGCACGTAATGTGCATGCATTGTGCGGCAGAGCCACACATGCGGAAATAGCCACAAGCTGAATTGGAAAATGGGAGGCGGCTGAAGAGGGAGGGGATGGGGGGAAGAAGAGGGAGGGGATGGGGGGAAGAAGAGGGAGGGGATGGGGGAGGAAGAGGGAGGGGATGGGGGAGGAAGAGGGAGGGGATGGGGGAGGAAGAGGGAGGGGATGGGGGAGGAAGAGGGAGGGGATGGGGGGAGGAAGAGGGGGGGAAGAGGGAGGGGAGAGGAGAGGAAGAGGGAGGGGATGGGGGGGGAGGAAGAGGGAGGGGAGGAAGAGGGAGGGGAGGAAGAGGGAAGGGAGAGGGGGGAGGAAAAGTGATGGGAGAGGGGGGAGGAAAAGGGAAGGGAGAGGGGGGAAGAAGAGGGAGGGGAGAGGGGGGAAGAAGAGGGAGGGGAAAGGGGGAGGAAGAGGGAGGGGAGAGGGTGGAGGAAGAGGGAGGGGAGAGGGTGGAGGAAGAGGGATGGGAGATAGTGGAGGAAGAGGGAGGGGAGAGGGTGGAGGAAGAGGGAGGGAAGAGGGGGGAGGAAGGGGGAGGGGAGAGGGGGAGGAAGAGGGAGGGGAGAGGGGGAGGTAGGGTAGGAGGGGAGAGGGCGAAGGAGACACAGGGGCGGAAGAGACACAGGAGTGGGGGGGAGACAAAATAGGGGAGGGAGAAGGCAGAAAGAGACACAGGGGAGGGAGTGGGGAGGGAGAAGGAAGAAAGAGACACAGGGGAGGGAGAGGGGGGAGAAAGACACAAGGGAGAGAGAGAGGGAGGAAAGAGACATGGGGGAGGGAGAGGGGGGAAGATATACAGGGGAAGAGGGGGGGGGAATCCTGTCATTTATGGCGGGCAAACAACTAGTATATATAATTCAATTGTCAAGTGGCTATTCATATTGGTAGTCTTTAAACAGAAATAAATAGCGATCTTATCTGAATCCATGTTTCCCCCATACCTCCCAGGTGTTTAGAACAAAAGAAATGTCTGCCATCATTACACAGTAAAATGTAATACAATAGTTCAAGTACCACTGAAGTGTCATATTTACTGTGTGCTACCTTGAAAAACATGACTGCAAAATGTTTATAAACACTTTAAAATAATTAATTAACATTTTTAAATTACAACTACTGCAATCTGTTTTGCTTTAATGCAGATGGACATATTTTTTCTTAGAATCAAGGGAGGCGGAGGATATTTTGATTCATATAGGGCCTCTTAAAACATACTTTCTAAAGAGCACATTTGTCAAATGAGTAAGGCCCCATACATGGGCGTAGGAGCCCAACAAAATCTGCCAGCATTTTATGTATATAAAACTGCTCCATACTGCTGGTGCCATCTAATGGCCAAATCTGGTAATGCATAATTAAGTTTAATTGTGCTATTTTTTGTGTCCCCTATTCATTTAATAGAATAACCCTTGGATTCAAGCTACGTACAGACCAGTAATCCAAGATGGAAACACAACCAAAGTCACCTGAATGTACATTTTCTCTAAAAATGATTTTATTTTGCGGTCTTACATATCTGCTAATATTATTTTGTTACATATTTCACAAGCATCTGCAGTTCTTACCAGACTTCAGTGGTCATTTAAATTAAATTGTGTATTTATTTCTTAGTTCTCCATATGCGCGTAGTATAAATATGACACTTTAGTCAACCTTTAAGTGCTGCCCATTATATAGGACATGACAGTACCACAACTGGATTACCTGTGGAATTTAGTAATAAATGTTGTTGCTACAATCATGAAGGTTCAAGAATGTTCTGGCCAAAATAGGAAATAACCAGCGCTTCATAAGTGCTAAATAAAAGCAGCTGATTCTACAGTAAACATTCATTAGTTTTACTGCGAGCAGCTACAAACACATCATTTAAAGTCACTAAAGCATTAAGTGCTGGTTCGTTTCCAAAAGTCTGAGCATGTTTTTGTGATTTAGTTTCTGCTGAGTTTAAAGGATCCCTGATGATCATTACTGTGGAACGGATTAAAGGGACACGGTAATGTCCTAACAACAGGGCATTGATTTTTTTAAATTAGGCATTAATCATTAATACAATTAATATTCAATGATTTAGAAGAGCAATTTTTAATATTAAACTTTATTAAAATATTAACTTTTAAACCTCCCGTTGAGCTGAGCTGCTTGTCTCCACCACTTAAAGGGCCTATCAAGGTGTGTTAGCAACTCTGACTGTGAATAAAACCTTAACAGTAAGGCACTATGTTATGTATAGGGAGGATTAGATTGTTGTTGCGTCATTCAGTTGTGTTCGACTCTCAGTGACCTCATGGATCACAACACACCAAGAACATCTTTATGTTTGAATGCATGTATATATATATATATATATATATATATATATATATATATATATATATGGATTTTTTGGGCGTCGTTCAGTCGTTTCCAACTCTCCATTACCTCATTAACCGTAACACACCAGACATCTTTATGTCCATGGTCAGGCTAATCCACTTGGTATTCATGGAAGATAATGGAGTGGGTTGCCAGTTCCTTCTCCACCAGGCCACAGCATACAGCTCCTGGTATTTCTAGGTGGTCTCCCATCCAAGTACTGACCAGGCCGTGCATGGCGTCAGGGTAGTGTGGCCTCCTGGTTCCCTGATTGGAATTGAACCCAGGTTGCAGCAGTGAAAGCACTGAATCCTAACCACTGGGCCACCAGGGAACCCATAGGATTAGATTACAGTTGATTCAATTGTTTTACATAGGCAAGGACAGCAGAGCAGTGAGGATAGTGTTTGATAGCAGTTTTTCCCTGAACTCAGCCACCGAAAAGTTAACCCATAACTGATCTGTTAAGGTGATTCCAGCATTCCATGCTCTGCACAGATGCATTTGGTAAGGGTTAACTATTTTTTTTCTTTTGCTTATTACTCAGAGCTGTAGCTGTGGGTCTGGCCAAGGGCAGTCATTTACTCATGTAAACACAGATTTTTTTTTATAAATATCTCAGTGAAAAATGCACACATTTAAAAAACAATCAAAAAGTATTTCAACATCTTTTAGCAAATCTTTACTGTGATATGGTCCAAATTGTACTGAACTGGGCGGCCCTTTAAGTCTACTTTCATTTATTTTAGTTTTCAAAACTATTCCACCCATCTAAAATACATAGGGCCTCATTCTATTAGCGGCCGCAGCCGTTGCGGGGCCGCAAGGACCGGCCGCAAGCTATTCGGCTATTCTATTCCCTTACGGCCGGGGATTCCGGCAGGCTTGCGGCCGGTAGCTTGCTATCTCTTGCGGCCGCTCGCGCCGGAGGAAAGCCTTTGATCTAAAACGGCCGCAAGAGATTTGCAATTCAATTGCTCCGGGAAACCTCTCTGCAAGGCTAAAAGCGAGCCGCAGCTTACTTGCAGGAAAGAGGTCTCGCTAGCACCAATTAAGCACATAAAATAGCTCAAATAAAGCCATCCTGCACTTTGAGAAGACTATAAAGGGATTTTAGGTGTTAGAAAAAATAGCACATAATTATCCTGTACTCAAATCCGTAAAATATTTTATTTTTAATATCCGTAAAATATCCATGTAAAAAGTCCAGAGTGCTTGGAGCACCTCAGACATGCCCACGCCACAGCCGGAAAATAAACAGTTAATTTGAACTCGGGTTTGGGCAGATGTGCAAGCTTGAGAGTGGGTTCCTTTTAATCCTCATGTCCCCCAATATGATCCCTAGCATTTACAGAGCTGTACAGTGCAGGCTTGAATTTATTTTTGCGTTTTTATATTTCACAGCTTACGGCCGGTTCCAAGATATGCGGCCAGCCGTAAAAGGAGATCCTTGCGGGGCCGTATAATAGCATCGCGAGTTAACTGAACCCCCGCAAGGGATCGCAGCCTTACGGTTGATTTACGGCCGGTAATAGAATGAGGCCCATAATCTTCATGTTTTCCAGATTCAATTTGCTAAATGTGGGATGGGACACAGCACTCTCACAACCAGCAGTATTGTAATATGTTATGCTCTCTCATGAGGTAGCAGAGAGGGATATAAGGTCTGCCCTACCTGCCTATTTTCCACAAAAATGTAAAATAGGGAAGCCTATGTAGAATAATTAATTTTAGTTGCTCATCCTAAAATGACAGGTCAATATGTTAGTTTGTAGTAATATAAATGTTCTAAATATTATATGTTCTAAATAATGAAATTATTAATACATTAATGAGGAATTTGGGATAAAACTGTAAATATGTAATTCACTAGAAATGTGAGGCTGGTCACCAAATTGTAACTTTTTCACTGGCAGAGGTGCTAGCAATGCATTGTGCCAGTGAAAGAGGTCACCTGTACAGTGATATAAACATGACCATGTCTTTATCCATTACACATGATGAAAGTCAATCTGTAGGTCATATACAAGGGCACTGCTGCGCAGTGATTCGTCAATTGGCTGCGAGTCTGCGCCTGTTAGGAAGAGATCTGAGATCATCTCAAGTGAATGGGACTCAGAGGTTTCAAAGACATTGAAGAGAGGCTTTTATATCAGGGATAATGAAACAAGCTCACATATGGATGGAGAGTGCCTGGAACGGAAACAAGGCTCGGGGTACAGCTGTCCCATCATGCTCTACTAGTTCTGAACATGAGAACTGGATAAAGAGGGCAGTGTATTGAGGCCAGATAGGAACATCCTATATTTTCTATCATGCGTCTATAAGAGCAATTGTACATATTAGCAAAATAGTGACCTGGAGTCTAGAGAAAGTATTTTTATTACTAAGCAAAGGCGACATTTGCTATGAATTAAGAGTCCACTGAATTTTAGGAAAAAAGTGACATGTTTGTGAAGTGGGTACAGTGCTTTGCAAAAGTATTCACCCCCCTTGGCATTTTTGGTGTTTTGTTGCCTTTACAACCTGGAATTAACATGGATTGTTTGAGGATTTGCATCATTTAATTTACAGAACATGCCCACAACTTTGAAGATGTTTTTTTTTTATTGTGAAGCAAACAACAAATAGGACAAAATAACAGAAATAGTCAATGTGCAGAACTATTCACCCCCCTAAAAAGTAAATACTTTGTAAAGCCGCCTTTTGCGGCAATTACAGCTCCAAGTCGCTTTGGATAAGTCTCTATGAGCTTGTCACATCTTACCAATGGGATTTTTGCCCATTCCTCCTTGCACAACTGCTCCAGATCCTTCAAGTTGGATGGTTTGCGCTTGTGAACAGCAATCTTTAAGTCTGACCACAGATTTTCTATTGGATTGAGGTCTGGGCTTTGACTAGGCCATTCCCAACACATTTACATGTTTCCCCTTAAACCACTCAAGTGTTACTTTAGCAATGTGTTTGGGGTCATTGTCCTGCTGGAAGGTGAACCTCGGTCCTAGCCTTAAATCACGCACAGAGTGGTTCAGGTTTTGCTCAAGCATATCCCTGTATTTAGCACCATCTTTCCCTCAACTCTGACCATTTTCCCAGTCCCGGCTGCTGAAAAACATGATGGTGTTCTTTGGGTGATGTGATGTGTTTGGTTTGCGCCAGACATAGCATTTTCTTTGATGGCCGAAAAGTTCAATTTTAGTCTCATCAGACCAGAGCACCTTCCTCCATACATTTTAGGAGTCTCCCACATGCCTTTTCGCAAACTCAAAACGTGCCATTTTGTTTTTTGCTGAAAGTAATGGCTTTCTTCTGGCCACTCTGCCATAAAGCCCAACTCTATGGAGCGTGCGGCTTATTGTCGTCCTATGTACAGATACTCCAGTCTCTCCTGTGGAACTCTGCAGCACCTCCAGGGTTACCTTAGGTCTCTGTGCTGCCTCTCTGATTAATGCCCTCCTTGCCAGGTCTGTGAGTTTTGGTGGGTGGCCGTCTCTTGGCAGGTTTGCTGTTGTGCCATGTTCTTTCCATTTGGTCATGATAGATTTGATGGTGCTCCTGGGGAGTCATCAAAGATTTGGGTATTTTTTTATAACCTAATCCTGACTTGTACTTCTCAACAACATTGTCCCTTACTTGTTTGGAGAGTTCCTTGGTCTTCATGGCAGTGTTTGGTTAGTGGTACCTCGTGCTTAGGTGTTGCAGCCTCTGGTGCCTTTCAAAAAAGGTGTGTATACGTAATGACAGATCATGTGACACTTAGATTGCACACAGGTGGACATCATTTCACTATTTATGTGACTTCTGAAGGTAATTGGTTGCACCAGAGCTTTTTATGGGCTTCATAACAAAGGGGGTAATTACATACGCACATGCCAATTTTCTGTTTTCGATTTCTAAAAAATAGTTTTATGTATATATTTCTCATTTCACTTCACCAACTATTGTGTTCTGATCCATCACATAAAATTCAGATTAACAAACACATTGAACGTAAGGCTGTGATGTAACACAATAGGTAAAAAGTCAAGGGGGGTGAATACTTTTGCACGCACTGTACCTAACAACAGTTGCAGCTGTGTAAGCCATGGGCATAAAAGCATTATATACATGTTGTGAGTACAAAGATCCCATATTGTCTGAGTAAAGCATTTCCTGCTGTTTAGTTAAGTAGTAGTGCAGGCAAGGGTGGAGGATTTGGTAAATCAATGTACCTTTTGCTACCTTAACACTTAGCCCCTTCCTCACACATTACCAGAAGAAGACAGCTTGCAATCATAACTGCAAGCCCCATTTTTTTCTCTAATTAAACAGTTTTGTGACTTTTTACCTACAATCTTATACATAAATACTTTCATCATACAATGGTCCTTTCAGTGATGCCATCTTTTCACAACATAGTTATGCAAATTCCCTCATGTTATGGGGTACAAGTATCCGGCTGCTTCAGTGTATCTTCTATGTACTATTGCAATCCAGACATACATAACTCTTTTTGGAATAATATTTTATGTATATGAATTAGAACAACCATATTCTCTGGCCAAGTGATCAATTAGACTTTTAGACACACTAATTCCTATGGCAGTCAAAAGTATTCTGACTAACTGGACCAAAAAAACTTCAACAACTCTTGCCATATGGCTTAAACAGGTTAATTAATGGACTTTTTGGGCTGAGAAAGACAAAGGGAACACATTTATCTGTAGTGGCAACCTTACTTACACGCCATGATAAGTTGATCTCGGCTTTAAACATGCTAGCTGGATACAAGTGCTTATACTTTATATCCACTAAAAGGATTGATGTATATATTGCATATAAGGAACAAGCTCACTGAAGCATTTTTTTTAGTTGTAATGTATCATGATCTAGACAAGATGGGATGAGAAAAGAGTGCTGGGAACCACATATTGAAGATGCAAGTAGCTAATTCACTTTTTCTCATGTGTCTGTTCTAACCTACACATATTTATGGGAGTTTGGGATTAAACTAGGTGGGAGAAGTGGGACAACATGTAAATTTAGTTTCAAATTGAATTAAATAAGTATCTTATTTTTATGGAATTTACAACGCCAAGCACCTTGCAGAATGCGATGAACATGTAATATAATCATTATTGTGCGCTTTTAAGTTACATACTGTGCTTGTCGAATTCAGTGTTTTACTGAAAACTCAATAAATATAAAAAAAACAATGAAGTGCAGGAATATGTTATTGGCTACATGGTGGTGATTGGTCCGTCTACATTTATATACCATAATCTGCATATTGATTGTACATTGTGACGCTATTCAACCCACTGGGGCTTGATTCTAACCAGAATAGTAGCCAAACCTTTATATGATGCAATGATTAATTCAATAAAACATCATTAGAGACTGTAGAAGAATTCAACTGCATTATCTTTTAAACCTGGTGAACTTTTCTTTAGCTATTTTGAGACCAATAACCTGTTTTTAGAGGGTCTGCAGTATAGCGCAAGTAAAAGACATGTATCATACACAACTTTACAGACTCTCGCTACCCGGCAATAAATGAGATTAGCAGCTTCAGCTTACCCTGGTTTTGGCATCAATTTTAGATCCTCGATCCAACAGAAGTTTGACCATATTGGCATTTCCTCTCTTGGAAGCCACATGGAGGGGAGTGATGTCATTCTGTGAAACAAGGAGTAAATGAAAGTCACTTTATTTGAGGTTGTTGGTTGAGAACTTAAATATTTCTAATAATTACTCAATGTGAGATAAATGGAAAGTGTCACAGTCTTAAAAATATTGTATTTCCTCTATCCTGATACTTTGCAGGAACATTCACATATGAATAAAATGTTTAAGTCAGATCTTTTCCATAATAGACTATTTTGAGTTCTCAAGATTTTCATCAAGTGTGGAGGTACTGTCAGTCACGTTGCACTCCCTGAGCTGTATACTATCAACTAGCCAAGATAGATATGTTGATCATTTGTGAGATAATTATAGCTTACATCAGTGATTCAGTGAAGCCAGCTCATTATTACTCACGTGATGTAGTCCATCCGACCTCTTTTAGACAAGACAACTAACATTAAAGAGGAGTGCAAAGTACAGCAACCGTGCAGTAATGCATATACAAGATGCAAATCATACAAGATGCACAGCTATGGACACTGATAATGAATTGTGAGACCTCTGTTAAATGAAAACATAGATACAAAACCCTGTCATACATACTAGCCCACATCTACTAAAGGTCAAGAGCAGGGTTGTCAGGTCATGTTACATGCATTACAATTTACTAATTACAATGAGGACACCATAGGGCAGCAGTGAACAAAAGATGGCCCTCAGACACTTCAAATGCGGCCCCATCTTGTTCTTTAGAGTAGGAGAATATGTCCCTCTTCAGTAATACAGTCTATTTATATACCCACAATCAGCAAATCACTCTTCCTTCCACTCTAAAACATATTTATCTTTACCGATATTACCAATATATCCACTTCTCCAACTTTCCCAACGTAAAACAAAAAGCTAAAAACCATTGTGCGGCCATTTTAAGAAAGCGAGAGTCGTATATGTGGCCGTTAGAGTGAAAGAGGCTTCATAAGCACCAATAGCAATGCTAAAGTAAAGTATTCTCCTTGGGGGTGGTGAATATATATATAATTAATATTTAAAAATGTATGGATTTTACCCTGAAAATATCATTAGAGAAAACTACCTTGCTCTCTTCCATAGCATAACATAGGTATCAGTACAGGCATCCTACATCATAAAAAATATTACATTCTGACATATTTTAGGATGTGTTACAAGGATGAGTGTTTTTTAGTTGATTTAGTGTACTTAAGCTAAGTGGTATTGTATTTCTAACAGATAACAAAAAAAGCTTTTAAATTGTTCATAGATAAAGTATCATTAATACGCTTTTTTTTATTATTTTTTTCATCAATTATTAAGGACTTCAGAGTGATGGAGATGCAGACATATAGAAATGTAAAACTACTATATGTTAAGTGCTTCCTTGGTTGAGTAAATTGAGTAAGTTATTGAAGTTCTTTATATCCGTCACACACTTTATGAGCTTGCAAAAATTAACATATTGGTCGCCTATTTTATATACTGCTGGAGTTATCTATCTGGCATTACTATATTTTAAGGTTAATGTAATCTTTTTCTGAACACGTAATAATATATTTATTGTTGTTTGCACTTTAATAGACTTTTTAATTCACCTCCATGTGTGTCATCGCTGTAAGTGGATTCCCATGTACATTAATGATAATGCCTGCGGATATACCGCCTTTACCTTTTGCGGCTCTCAGCAATCCTATATTTTCACTACTACTGTTCCCTGTAAAGTATGTTCCTTTTGCTAGTCATTAAAGGGTCATTAGCATGGAATATTCAATTAGATGTCAATCTCTAATATTGCTTCTTCAGCATTAAAGTAAACATGCCTAGATCAGGTAATTTACAGGGCTTCATCCATACCTGATCCTGGTGCAATCCTTTGTTACTCCCCTTGAGGCCCTATTATTCCTGACAACGTGCGCAGTTTTGGCGGATCTCGTATTTACTCATTAGAGAAATGTCACTTTAGTTTTCTGTTGCATCAAAAGTCTTGAAGGACAAATATATAAAAAATGCATGGCCAATGGCCCACCAGCAGGGTCTTGGCGCCAGGTGGCTATAAACAGTGTTGTATAGGGGTAGTCCTGATCATTCCCCAGTGCATGCATCTAGTAGAATACAATAGATACGATGCCCTTTAATGTCATCACTGGATTATATTGGAAGTGGCCTACAACTTTTTATTTGGCTTTCCCTTTAAGAGCTTTGACATGTCACTTTTGCATGTTGGCTCCAGTCATGAAATCAGTCAAACTTTTTTTTAGATCTTGTTGTTAAACAGAATACCTGCTAGACTTTAATTATCTTTTATTAGATCACAAGGCACTAATTTTATTTGTAAAAAAAAGATTAATGTTACAGATATGTGTTATGTACCTCATCAGCTTAATTATAAAGTTTCAAGTGCTTAAAGCAATATATTTATTTGTAATGTAATATGTCCATGTATCTGTACATGATAAGAAGCATCAAACAATGACAAGTCTGGCATTGTATATTATGGTTACAGTATAGGATCAAAAATACATGGCATAACATGATCAAATATAAATAGTGTTAAGTAATGCACAGTTTTCATTCCATGAAAATATATTATTTTGCTTTACAGATTAATTTAAAGGGCTCCAATAGTGGTTCAATAAAAGATTACATGAAATTAAAGACACTGCCCTTCACACTGAAACACACATGAGGTGGGAGTATTATATCAAGCCATTGGTGTGCTGAAAGGGACATGAACGGTTTCTGTATTATACTAGGTGTATATTGTCTAAATCATAGAGTGGTGAGGGCCTACTATGAAGTGGTAAAATCATCCTTTATTAAAAGCATCAAAATATAAAACAGTTCCTGTAATTTGTAATGAACATTTAGTAGACATATGGGTCATTAATACTTCACATATATTGGCCTCCTGGCCATATGGCACACACACAAAAGCAGGGATAGAGTGAAGAGCAGGTCTATGACCTTGGTGGTCCTCCTACTTGGAAGGTTCACTAGCTGGAGACCCAAATCTGGCTAAAGCATACTAACCAACAAATAGTAGGGAACAGAGATCCTAGGTAAAAGGGGGACCTGGTCACCTGCTGGAAAGACTGCCTCCAAAAATCATAGAATATATTCTTGGCAAAATGCTATACAAAATTGGTGTGCACCATAAAGACCAGTATATAATACTACTAATATCAATGAAAAGTCCATTGAATATAGGGACTAAACTGAAACATTTATAAAAAAAACTATACAAATATGTACATCTACAAGGGAGGATGATTTTAACAGTCCATAGTAGGTACTCAACACTTTATGATTTAGTTTGTAGACTAATTTGATATTAGGTACCGTCTACAAGTTTAATATGTATTTAAGTATATAATATACCTATATATCTATTTACATTTGATTTTAAGCTCAAAAACAGGGCCCCCCATTTTTCGCTTTGTGTTAATTTTTACAGTGCTACAGAATATGTTGGCGCGTTACAAATAAAAGATAATAATAACTTGTATGTACTCTGTTTTTTTAAGAAGAGTTTCTTAGTAATGTTTGAAGCACTGGCATTATCATTATATGCTGCGCTTATAGTTGTGAACGCGGCAATATAGAGCTCGTAATTATACCTATAGGAAGCATTTACACGTCATAAATACTTTCCACTGTACCCAATAAGAAGTATCTGAAATGTCAGAGGAAAGCCAAACCAGCTACGGGAGTTTGTCAGACACTTTACTTCATTTACACAACCAAGAAACAGGTCAAGGCATCCTTTCTATAACATTTGAACATATCATTTTATCTGTGTATTTTTAATAATTCCTATAGCATGTGACATATTTCCAATGATCAGTTAAACAACTGGACTCTGACTGTAGACTTACCCTAGCAGTGAAATCCACAGCGGCGCCTCGGTTGAGCAATAGTGTGGCCACATTGATATTTCCATAGTGCGCAGCTATGTGAAGTGGAGTGAAGCCACTCTGGAAAAAATACATAACCAAACAAAAGAAATGTGATTTTTATGGTTTAGACACTGCTTGTTGTACAATTAGTATAAGCCGCATCAGCAGAAAATGCAATAGCACCAATAAAAACATTAGTAAACAAGGATCATCACTGATCAATATTCCTGAATTTGCAACATCTGTCGGAGAGCTGAATGTTTAAGGAGGCCACATCAGCTGTATCTTGATGTTGGTAGATTTCAGTAAAAAGGAGTGATAAAATAAGACCCTACTTCTTAAGGACGTTTTATTGATGATGTACACAAATTCCTCTAATATAAAGGAATTATATTACAACATATTTCCAATTTTGTCGCAATATATAAAACATAGTTAAGATTACTGCATGTTACTGGTTAACAAGTTGCTGCAATATTTGGAATATTAATACACCCGGTTACATAAACTGGGTCAGTGTATAAATTGCATAACACGTCGCTGAAAAATCTTATTTTATTTATGTACATCAAGATCCATTTAATTTTAAGGCTTTCATTTGTTAGTGATAGCTCTATTTAACTATTTTTTTTAATAACCAGTTTGCCTTTTTTTCTTATATTTTAAGATAAAACACATTGCCGAGGTCGAGCAGATGCAAATTATACAACAATCGTGTTTCTCATGCCTAAATATTTTATGTGGGCTTTTCAAGGCTAAGTGCAAAACAATCAGTCTCTTGGTACAAGCAATCATTTCGGTTAGGTTTAGTGGCCTGGATTTCCCAAATTCGGATGGCATGCATTGCACTTGGTAGCACAGAATCACACTGTGAGGAAACTGGGGCATTTTGCATTCAAGTGAGTGACGTCTACCGCTTCCTTGTAGCTGGGAAGAAAGCTACTGTGGCATCCTATAGGAGAACATTTACATCACTATGGGCTATATTCACTAAAGTGATATTTAGCATTTCTCTATGTTATTCAATGGGCAGTGCACCCTAAAATGAAACTAGACTTATAAAACATAGTAGAATAGCATACAAAATGTAATCACTAAGGAAAAGGTGAATACAGTAGACTCTCAGTAAGCTGGCACCCATGGGGATTTGTTGATGCCAGATAAATGTAGTTTTTGGTTGCTTCAGAGTTACTATTAAAATAGGCCTAGATTAGTTGCACATAGGATGCTCTGCTAGGAATGTTTGTCAGTGGGGGCTGTTCTAGCTGCAGCAGCTTTCACTCCTCACTTACACACCGGTACGTTGGGCTGGAGGGGGCAGTGCTGAACCCAGGGAATGTAACGCCAACACTGCACTGGCTCAGTCACTCATGCCTGTTTGTTTCCAGGTAAGATTGAATTGCAGAGACGTACAGTGGATGAAAACTAGGTGCCTGTAAGCATTGTGTGGCATGACAACCTGGCTCCTGGCATTTGTTGAGCCCTCTAAATTAACATTTTTATTTCAAGTACAGTATTAAAAAAAAAAATCTGGTTGCTTGAGTTCTGGATAACGGAGAGTCTACTGTATATCCCTATAAAATAAATATCTAGTGGTGAGATTATTGGGAACCTCCATAAGGAAGTACATATAGCTGCTTCCATAATTCACAAGATTAATTGCTTAGTTTAATTCTATATGGTAGTTTGAATAACTAAACTTGATAGGCAAAATGTTTTTAGAAAGCAGAAAATATAAACATGGCCTTTTAATCTTTTACTTTTATGTGCAATTATTCTTTACTGCAGGAATGCGTTTCCATTAATTGGCTTTTTCTTTCCATTGTAGTCTCCAGAAGATGTGTCCTTGTATATGAAAGGACTTTCCATTAGTCTTTATATGTAGCTACCACTTTTCCACTGTGCAGACAGGAACATCCTCTGCATTCTACGTCCACTTTCATCTCAGAAAGTAGATACTCAAATAAAAAGATAATATAAAAGTTAATAAAGTAATTTTTTTTTTTCTAAAAACAGATTGCCAATTATCATGTGCCATTGTTTAAAAGGTACATTTTATAAATAGGATTACATTGGCCCTACAAGCATCTGATAATAAGGATGAATGAAGGCGCAGTTTAATTTTACAGTAAATGGGATAGCATTTGCTTCTAAAAATAAAATAAACACCTATTTAGTAGAACAAAATGGAAGGTGTTTGATTTACAATTTATTTACAGAAAAACCTAATACTGCATTTGATACTAGGGTGTCCTACATAATTCCTTGTGGTCAGGGCAGTGCCGGATCTCCCTTTTTGGAGCCCCTGGGCAGTGAAGTGGAGGAGCCCCTGCCAGTATGTGTGATCAGGGGTGTAGGAGTCAGAATAATTCAATGGTGATACAGCTCATTGTATGCCCAGGCTATAAAATAGCTTATATATACAAACATAGAAAAATCTGTGGGGGATTTGTCTTGCCCAGTTCCTACGCCCATGCTTGTGGTACTCAGTATTATTATGCAGTAATGCATATTCTGTTTATAGCATATAATATTTTATCGGTTCTCGGAAACCTGCTAAACACATGCAGTCAGTGTATCATCCATCTACTAAAACACCCTCAGGAGGGACCAGATGCACTTGTAAATAGTTAGCAAGCCTTTTAGCCATGCTCGCTGTAATAGGGCCTTGCTGTTGGACGCCTGCAGGATATCAGTCAGGATCATCAGTTTGCTGACACGAGTAAAGCCAAGTGTCATGCAGAAAAACCTAAAAAAAAAATCAATCTAGGAAGCAGAGTGTCAGGGCTGTCTGCAGCTCTGGGGGTAACCAATATGTATGAGTATGTCACAGCCATTGTGCAACATGGAGGTAATTTGGTGGGGAATCTTGTAACAGCTGCAGAAAGCCCTGTTGCTACTTACAATATTGCTTCTATAGCACATGCTACCTCAAGGTCTAAAGCATAGGTCAATACTACAGGGGAGGCAATGCAAAGAAGGAAAGAGAGAAATGATGCAGCAGCAGCACTACAATATGGAGTGATGTGTATATATATATATATACCTCAGTTGTCCTATTCACCATCATCTACGTTAACACATTTGGAAGCAAAGAGGGGGAAAAAATGAATGGTTAGTTCACCACTGATGAAGTGAATGCAGAAAGCTCTATGATGGCTAATGCTACGTGATATGAAATGTATGGCGATAGCACGAGAGGCACAGAGAGAAAGTTAAGCTATGACACATTAACGGGTTGTCTTTCGCAACATTTAAACCCTGGGACTTGGTAAACGGGTCACTGAACTCATGGATATTGCTCCGCACCATCATTTAGAGCAGACAAAATCAAGTGGAGTCGCTGTCGACACATATATTTGATGCTCATTTCACTGTTTTATCATTGTTTTAAACTGTACAGTTTTAGTTTTCAAAGCCTGCATGACGTTATCTTCAGTTTTGGGACATCTTAAGAAATCTTGGGGCCCAGTACAAAATATATTAACCAGGATCCCCCAACCCTCACAGCGAGCCTTTACGTTAGCTGCACATATAGTAGTGAGATATCTCAATATGCTTTCCTTATTAAATAAGAATATTTAAAAGACTTGGGAACTACAGCTCATCTTTTAAGAGCAAATATATATATATAGCTTGTGTGGTAGATTTTGTTGGGAGGTAGTTCACCACAACAATCATTTAATTTATGGTGGGCAAAAAAGCGATTGAAGCCCTCCACCGCACCATAAAAAAATAGCACATTTGTGTTCACGTTTGAACGTCTAAAACAAGTTAAAAAACATGTTTCCTGCTCAGAATTCGGAGAAATACAGTTATTACACTGCATTTTGGGTAGCTGAGCAGGGACATACAAATGTGCCCACAATGGCTTTGCTCTAGTAATCTAATATTATTTCAAACATTGCTCCTTTTAAGCAAATGCCTGCTGTATTACACGGCTTTAAGCAAATCCCAGGATGGATTATGCACAAGCCAGGAAACAAACCCGACAGACACCTGTTTCAAGGTTATTGTCTCTCATCAGTGTGGGCCAGGTCCTAGCTAGTGTAGTAGATTTTGTGGGGAGGTTGTTTACCACAACAATCATTACATTTATGGTTGGTAAAAGAGGTCCTCCGCCTTACAGTAATATATATATATGTATAGTACATCTGTGTTCACATTTGAATGTCTAGAACAAGTTTAAAAACCTGCTTCCTGCACAGAATTCCGAGCTGAGCAGGGACATGCAAATGTGTCCAAAAATGCTTTGTTCTTTAATCCATACCCATTTTAAACATGGCTTACTTTAAGCTTATGCCCGCTGCATTACACAGCTTTTATGTAAAGCCAAGGTTGGATTATACACAAGCTGGGAATCCTACCCACAGACACAAGTATCTAACAAAGGCTGTTTCTATGATCTCTGTACCCTGACTCCACCTGCCACCAGCCCTGTCAGTAGACATACTGAGGAGAAAGGCTCAATGCCTTCAGGTGCTGAGTGAACCAGAAACTACAAGTTCCATCTAAATGCTTATATATGCTGTTTACTGAAATTATAAATGCCAACTTATTTTTTCCTTTGAGGTTAGTATGTGCGGAGATATGAAAGGAAAAACAGTATCCATGGGCATCTACAGGGAGCTTGGGATTTTTGATCCTTTCAGAACCTGCATTAACCGCATGGCGCAGAGGGCATCTAGATAGATTATAAAAATAAGACTAAAATAGTAAAAAATGCATCAATTTTAAAAATGCATGAAGTTTTCTCAGCTATTTGTCAGTGCTCTGTTTGATGATCTAGAGCAGCAGTGATCGATTCCATGTCCCTTTACAGATCATTTATTATATATATGATTACATTTGCTTCACTTTCAATTGCTACAATGTCGTTTCGTATGGATGCCGCAGCTCTATATGGGACGGTTTTGATGTCAGCTCTAGATTAAAGGGGCACTAACACCCCAACACAAATTTGGTTTCATTTTAAAGAGCATAAAAAACTTGCTATACATTAGTGAAAGGCGGGTACAAAGTAAATCATTCCTGAGAAATGCAAGATTTGTGTACATAATAAGGGTGGGGAAGGGGGTCCTAACTGAATTACAATATTGAGGGTAATTGTTTTGGCTGCCACAGAGGCAGACAAACAGACTGCAGTTCTAATTAGCATATCAAATCAGTGTACATGGGTTTTTCACAGAGTTCTCAGTAATGACCCACTTTAGAGGAAAATGGCTAAGTGCCACATATGTAATCATATGGTATATGTTCTTATATCTATATTTAATTATTATTATTATTATTATTATTATTATTATTATAATTATTATAATGCATGCTCTAACATGCAGGTTACAATACAAGTTAACTTCAATAGGAAATAAGGATTAGAATATCAATTGGACATTATAAAAAGGCATTGGAGCAGCAAATTGCACATACAGATTTCTGAGTCTGTAAATTTGCTAGATATACATTACTTAGCAAAGTAACATACAAATTATATATTAAAACAAATAGAACCAGAAAAGTTTATCAGTGAGAAATAACCTAGGCGTGAATGTGCATATAACTCTGTGCTATTTTAGAAGTCATACCATATCTGACTAAATTACATTTAATGTTGTTATCAGAATATGTACAGGGGTGTAGGAACCAGAATATTTCTGGGGGGATACAGCTCATTGTATACACAGGCCATAAAATAGCTTATATATACATACAGACATAGATAAATCTGAAGGGGGTTTGTCCCCCCGATCCCCCCAGTTCCTACGCCCATGCTTGTATATTACTACTTCTGTGGGACATTGGGCCTACAAGGTATGGCATATACAGAGGACATTCCCTTATACAAGTAATAGCCTTATATATTGTGACCGGCTTGCTGTTTGCTTTTATATTTGCCCTGTTGAAGTTTCTTAAGATAAACATACTAGGAATATAGTTGATTTAAATTAAAATGTTACTATATTATATAATTTGGTATGGCGAGTACAGACGGATGTACGTTTAATGTTAAATTCTAGGTGTACTTGTCACTATACACTTAAAGTAAGATGGCTGACTGTCAATATGAGAGTACGCTTTGCATATGATGTGTGTGACTAATAACTTTTGTGTATTTAAAGGGAATCGGACGTAATAAAATAAAAAGCTGGGAGCTTGTGTTCAATTACAATTAGGGTGCGATGTGCTCCTCAGTCCTTTCTGCTCAATTTCATATTGTCCTACACAGAGTAAAAAAAACCAACAAAAAGAAGCATTAAATGCTAGTAGTTAAGAGTTTTGGTGGGAAATACTCTTTATGGAGCAATATAATAGTAGTCAAGACAAGAGAGGTCTGAGGGGACAGCTAGATGCACTAACACAGTGGTAATCAACCTGGTCCCTACTGCCCACTAGTGGGCGATTCAAGGTCCCATGGTGGGTGGCGGGGTAATGTCTAGGTGACGAGTGACGCCACACTCAGGAGACCCGCAGCACCACGCTTGGCTGGTTGGAGAGCTGGTGAGAGAGCATAGGGACAGCAGTCGGGACCGGATCACTATCTAGTAAGTACAGGGCGATACATAGCTAGGGACAGCAGTCAGGACCGGATCACTATCTAGTAAGTACAGGGTGATACATAGCTAGGGACAGCAGTCAGGACCGGATCACTATCTAGTAAGTACAGGGCGATACATAGCTAGGGACAGCAGTCAGGACCGGATCACTATCTAGTAAGTACAGAATGATATATAGCTAGGGACAGCAGACAGGACCGGATCACTATCTAGTAAGTACAGGGCGATACATAGCTAGGGACAGCAGTCAGGACCGGATCACTATCTAGTAAGTACAGGGCGATACATAGCTAGGGACAGCAGTCAGGACCGGATCACTATCTAGTAAGTACAGGGCGATACATAGCTAGGGACAGCAGTCAGGACCGGGTCACTATCTAGTAAGTACAGGGCGATACATAGCTAGGGACAGCAGTCAGGACCGGATCACTATCTAGTAAGTACAGGGCGATACATAGCTAGGGACAGCAGTCAAGACCGGATCACTATCTAGTAAGTACAGGGCGATACATAGCTAGGGACAGCAGTCAGGACTGGATCACTATCTAGTAAGTACAGGGCGATACATAGCTAGGGACAGCAGTCAAGACCGGATCACTATCTAGTAAGTACAGGGCGATACATAGCTAGGGACAGCAGTCAGGACTGGATCACTATCTAGTAAGTAAAGGGCGATACATAGCTAGGGACAGAAGTCAGGACCGGATCACTATCTAGTAAGTAAAGGGCGATACATAGCTAGCGACAGCAGTCAAGACCGGATCACTATCTAGTAAGTACAGGGCGATACATAGCTAGGGCCTTATGATTTATATAACCAGAAATGGCATAGTGTAAATTGAGTTACTGCAGCACCAGTGAATGGTCAGAAAATTTCACCATCAAAAGTGGGCGGTAGGTATTAAATGACAACCCCTGCAATAACACATATACACAAACTTATTTTATCATGTCGGATTCCCCTGGATGTTCTCTCATTATATGTTACTGACTATTTCCACTTCCCTATGCTTTTTTTATGTAAAAACATAATGCAAATTTATGCATAACATAATATAATGTTATTGCAATTTAGCAGGGCAGCATTCCAGTTCTGTCGGCACGTGCATGGCATAAACTAAAAGACCATTTCTAAGAAAGCAGATTATAAATAAAGCTTAATGGCAACTAAAAAGATCTGTGCCCATAAAGGTTTAAAAAAGGATTGGCTTTCAAAGGAAATAGTTTTTGCTGAGGTAATTAAGGAGCATTTGACCAGAAATGCATTGCAAGGCTCTCCGGGAATGATAACATCTACTGCCATCTTTATTACGGCACAACACGGCGTATGGGAATCAGAAAAAACAACAAACCTTCGACTCCACATCAGCGTTGTGGTCATTCTGCAGGAGAAGAGCGGCAGCTTTTGTGTCATCCTTTCTGGCAGCGATGTGAAGGGCTGGAAGGCGAACCTTTCCTTTTGTGTCATTTTCAAGAAGCAGAGAAACCACTTGGTCATGGCCTTGCTGAAGGGCAACTGCCAGAGGTGTAAACCCATCCTTTGGGAACAAATGAGTTCATTTAAGTACAGAAAATTAATAACTCATGCAGTCCTGATAAAAATTCAGCTCCAAGTGATATCCTGTTACAATACAATGCAACATAATATCTGCAGCACCACCGTACTTTATTTTATAGTTTTAATATATTAAAAAATAAGTATGTATATATATACATATATATATATACATATATATATATATATATATATATATATATATATATATTAAGTAAATAATACATCTGTGTTCACATTTGAATGTCTAAAACAAGTTAAAAAACCTGCTTCCAACTCAGAATTCCGAGAAAAACAGTTATTACACTGCATTCTGGGTAGCTGAGCAGGGACATGCAAATGTGCCCACAAATGCCTCGCTCTTCAATCCATAAACCATTTCAAACATGGCTTCCTTTAAGCGTATAGCTGCATTACATAGCTTTTATGTAAAGCCAAGGTTGGATTATACACAAGCTGGGAATCCTATCCCTGTACAGCTGTTTCAAGCTTACTGGCTATCATCAGCATGGAGCGCGCGATCTCAGCTTGTGCTGTGGACCTTATGAGTAGGTAGTTCACCACAACAATCATTTAATATATGGTTGGCAAAAGAGCGATAGAAGCCCTCCACCGTACAGTAAAGAAATATATATATCACTGTGCTTTATAGTTTTGTTATATATAAATATATATATATATATATATATATATATTATTTTAATTAAATAATCCTGAGCTTTTAGTATATTTTAAAAACAGACATTCTAGAGGCAATGAAAGAAAGAAAATATAACAAACAGTTTTACATTATTATCATAACATATTTTAGAATATTTTTTACAAAGATTTCTATTTTCTGCAGTTTTGTGAAGTTCATATTTATTAACGGACGAGTTTCTTACCATTGAATGAAAAACAGAGAAAATTAGCACTAATAAGAATATAGTGTTTAAATGAAGAGAGTTGTAACTGTACACGTCTGTACACCTACTGGATACAGAATTGATCATGTGATGTAGTAATAGACGTCATTGTGTTGGAATGGAGGAGAACTGGGCAGCATGTGAATATAGGAGACCAGAACCAAGATCCAGGCTTATTTAAGACGGAGTATTACTTGTATTAATCTGATTATACATTTTGCCGCAACACATACAACTCTTACCTCTGTAGCAAGGCTCTGACTTGCCCCATTATCAAGCAGAAATTTGACAACTTCTAAGTGGTTTTCCTGTGCCGCCATATACAGAGGGGTGAAGCCATTCTGAAAAAACAAAGCACGCAATAAATCATACACGTTTAGATGATGTCAATGAAACAATAATGGAATATACATTGCAATTAACATAAGAAATAGATATTTATATATAGAAGTGTTCTACAGTCTCAATAATTAAAGACAATACATCATCATGAACCTCAAGTTTACTATGAGCACATAGAAAGTCATCTAAGGACGAGCTCTGTCATTGATCTGACGTAATCAGATATAACACAAATAGAATAAAGGGGTAACCAGGATTATCAGGGGTGCTCGCTTGTTCTACCCTTGCTATGCAATGTGCACTTGGCTGTATGTTCTAATCATAAAACATATGTGTCATTATTCACTCTATGTGCGTAAACATGACTGCACAGCGTGTATAAAATTTAAGGAATAATACAAGAAACTTCTACGCTTTTCAAAAACATTACATTTGCCAATAACTAAATACATGTTTTCCGGGTCTACATACAAGACTTTTAATGCAAAATAAGAACCATTTTTCACGTTGAAAAGATGCGATTTTCATTGCATGATAGAAACTTCAAGCTGATGCCTAAGTAACAAAGTGTGTAAAGCTCTAAGCTCAATTTTCTTGTCAGCAAGTAATTATTACCTAAAACAACTTGTCTGAATCTAAGATTGGTTTTCAGAACAACTTATATCTTATAGATTTAAAACCTTGCAATCAGTTTTGATAAATATACTAAACTAGCGACTTGTCCGTCAAAAATGACGGGCAATAAAATTGTAAGGCAGGTGATGCGGTTTGCCACAGACATTATTTTTTTGGGTTGTCTGAGATCCTTTGGCGCTCATTGCGAGGCTGTTGTATTTTGTTTTCTGAGAGGCGCTTTGCTGTTATTGTTTGGTCGGCGCTGATCTGGTTTTTGCGCTTATTGCAAGGCTTTGTGTGCTATGAGCAGCCTTGGCGCTCGTCGTTAGGCGAGCAGTGAATGGCTTTTGTGTTTGGGTTTTTTATTTTTTTTGTGTATATGTGTTTTTGTATGCTAATTAAATGATTAATAAATTAATAAATTAATATACTTTACCTACTTTGAAGTAATATATGCAGGAAGCATTGTGCTGAAGAGCTAACAATCTGTTTTGATGTACCTGCAGCATACAATGTAGGTTTGCACTGTTGTGGAGCTGAGGTGTAAGTGTCAGCAATGTGTGCAGTGTGTAGTGTAAATAGGCTGCGAACGCGAGGGGAAGCCGTTAGGGTAGCTGGGTACTTCCGCATTGTGTAAGTTAGTGATGTAAAATGGCGGCGAATGTATATGTGGTACGCAGGTGTGGATGATTTAGCGTCCTTGCTAGAAAGTGTATCTTTACCTCGTACGGATTTTTTGAAAATCTGTATGTGCTTGCTGTTGTTTTGCGGCTTTATGGTGGTGTCGCTTCATTTTTGTTTTTTTCGGCGGCCATTTTTTCTCTCGCTTAGGGGATCTTCGTGTGTCTAAACTCTGGAATTTGGACTAAAGTTGAGGTGTAACTTCACTTGCAGAGGTCCTGGGTGTCCCCCCTTGTTGTGGTAAAGCTTTTTATGTCTTTTTTTGTGTGTATTTATTGTGTTTTTAATGTTTTATGTGCGCATTGTTCGTCCTTTAAGGTCGTAATTTTGCGAGTTTGTTCTTGTATTTTTTTTAGCTAAACCCGTAAATTTTGCGTTGTAAGATCCGCGGTTCGCAGTTTTTTGTATAAGTTCGTATGTATTGATTGCGTGTTAGATCTATTTTGTTAAAGTGGCGCTTGTGTGTGTGTTTGTGGAGGTGGAGGCTCTACGGCGCCTCACAAGTGGTTACAAATGCAGCCCCTCACTTTGCGATGGTCCTCATTTGCGGCCTGCAATGAGCCTTCAGTGAGGTTCAGGGGTACATTTAAACATGAAGCACCTTAAGCAGGGCTGGATTTATCATTAGTCAGAGTAGGCAGGTGCCTAAAGATGCCTGCCGACCTGAGGAGCATTGCTTTTGTACTGACAAATGTGTTAAACAGATTTAGAGCAGACATTGTGCAGGAATGGTTGTGCATTGTGTGCTGCTCATCAAGACACTTTCATGTTGGAAGGTGCAGTGTTGTTATAGCATCTAGTTATATTCACTACAGGACAAATGACTACATCTCCTAATATTACACACGCATGACTATGAAGGCATTTGAGATGCATATTTGCAGTTAGATAGGAATAATTACCATTCAGGTAATTGCTAAATATTGATTGTAAAACAAAATAGCAGCTCTGATATTAAAAAGCTGAACTAAAAAAGCTATGAAGCAGTCTGTGTATGTTAAAGATATTTGTTAATGCTTGTATATGTGTGTAATATATATACATATATATATATATATATATATATATATATATATATATATATATATATATAATCTCTATACACCTGTTTGTAGCACCAAATTCCAAGGAATACACAATATTTCTACATCACATTTATATTGCTTTGCCTAGAGGTGCCTCAGAAGTAAATCTGTCCCTGGGCCTAAGTGTGGCTATCTCCAGCCTACCCAAATGATGCTGACACAATTATGCACTGCACTTTGGATAAAGGAACATGATGAAAGACTGTGGAAAATTCTTGTACAGAGCTCTCATGAGTGTATCAAAGATGAGATTATATAGGAATGTTCTACACAGACCGGTGGGGGAAGCAACAACCTCAGCGTAGAAATGTGTTGGACAGAATAAACATATTTATTTGCTCCCACCTTCAAATTAAAAAAAATAGACAAACCGTAGTTATTAATGGATGAATTCAGTCCTATATTTAAAATATACTATTTTAAAGAAATATACTTGAAATCAGGTAAAATGTTTTTAGAATATAAAAATAATACAACCTCTAATTTATTCAATTTTATATGCAAATACATTGCCGCGAATGCTACCTTTTGGTTTATACTGATGAACTTCTTAAACTAGGAGGAGATTATGAATGCAGAGGAAGCTACTATCTGTACAATGGGAATTGGGCAGCTAAAGTTGATAGTATTATCAAAATGACTAATTGAGACCTCATTAGTTTACAGCCATCATGAGAAAGTAATAAAGAACCCGCTGAGAAAAGAAAATAGATCCCAAGGTAAAGAATAATTGATATAAAAGTTTTTTAAAGGTTGTATTTTTTTTTTGTTTTCTAAAAAGATTTTAAAATCTTAACATTGTCGAGGTTAGTTCAAGTGATCGTATGGAAGAAAAATCCTTGATCCATTCATTTGTAATTCTGCCAATCAGAATATCTGTTAAAGTGATATGCAACTCATTTCTTTCTATCATGCATGTGCAAGAGATTATTTGGTACAATACAAATGTTTTTGGCATAAAGAAACAAGTGAAATCAAATCCAGTAAAACATATTTTTATTCCCTGTGCAGAGGTATCTTTAAAAATCATAATAACTTCACCTCTTAAAAAAATATAACAATACACAAATTAAACTCTTGTTTAATTTACAGTAACAGTTCTGGGAACTCCTTTTTTATGAATTATAAATATATTATCCCCTTACTTTACAATATTAAGTTTTATATAGACATTTTTGTAATCCATACATTTGGCGAAATGATCGTATGGCCGGCCCTTTTTTTAGCATTTAGGAACCTGTTTTCACATATCATATTAGAGTACTTGTGAGGCTACCTATAGGGAATTGGAGAATTTTTTCTTTATCTTACAGTCTATGAGTTGATCTGATGGAAATGTAAAATAGGGTTCAGTATTGTTTTTATTATAATACAGACAAATCTCATAATTTACTATCACAATCAGACTATAGTGATAAAAGTCCGTTATATCCTTTAAGAATATGTGACTCTATATCTTCTATCTATGGTAGGGCTCTTAGCCATATTTGTGGTATCTCTTAGAGAGCCTTCCAGAAAGGAGGACCCACCGAGGTCCTAGGCCTAACCTTCCATGCTATCCCTGTTTATTAGATTATATATTTTTCACTGGATGTATGTGGTTTGGAAAGAATGATGTGGACTTTTTAAAAATGTTGTGAAATAATTGAATAAAGTTGACAATTTTTAGGTACTTATTACATCGTATTGACATTTAAATCTACATTTACATTTTTTATAAAATATTACTGAGTCTTGACCAATTCTATAAGACATATTGTTAATAAAGGGAGAACTTTTTATTTCTTTTAGAGTATATGCACACAAGCTAAGCATTAAAACAGACACTTCTATTATTCGCTCCACCAGTAGCACATTATAGGGGTTTTCACAATGATCCCTAACATTGGCATGGAAAGTACTATATTTCAAATATTTGATTTAACCAAATAAACATTAGTCACTTGTAAGAAACTATTTGACTACTTAAAGTGTTTGTCTATTATGGCCATAAAATGGAAATAAATAAAATATTGGCTATTTTCAAATCTGTTATGTGCTATTTCAGGTTACTTTCTCGAAATTCTTCACCAGCTATAAACCAGAGCCTACTTATACTGTACCAGACTTGGATCTGTATTTCTGTAGGATGTACACATCAAGGTCACATCAGTCTCTTTTTTATGAAAAGGCCCATGTGTGTCAGCAGTTTTTGTTCCAAATTCAGAGAAACTATCACGGACGTGTCCAAGGACAAACACTCAGCTGTGAAAATCTCTTGGTACTTGGCATCAAGGGATGATTTGAGACGTTCTTTATGAAGTCTTTGCTGTCCAGTTATATTTCAACAATATATTTATAAGTAATATTTTTGTACTTCATTTTTAGCTAAAGACCAGGGGTAGTTAATCATTTTTCTTACAAAATTCACCAAAATCCAAATACATACATTTTAAAATGATGTTAAGATCTAAAATCCATATTTTACATGGATAAAGGCAAAAATATTTCAGTATAATGACAATGAAAAAGGCTAAGTATGTGAATGTAATATTTTGTTTATTTAAGGATCTGTAAATCCAAAGACAGAAATATAGTAAATTTATTAATGCAATGGAGGACCATAAGAAATGGGCCAAAGATCCATTTTGATCCAAATTAACTACCCCTACTACAGCCTATGTTATTGAACAACTAGATTATTGATTGCAAAAGTGGAAGCCAATAGTTGGCATTCAGAATTGATGTATTTAATAAAAAATATAATGTATAAATGGCTCATACATACTTTATTTATTTTAGAAGTAAATTATTCTTGTGATATATACAATGGTGTTGGTGGCTAAACATGCTACTTCATTGTACAATATTTTAGTGGTGCCAAATATTACCTTTGTGTTATTCTACTGTCTGACCTTCCCACACAGATATATATCATGGGATGGAAAGGATAGGGGTGACATGACAGAACATTTCAAATAATTTAAAAGAATTAATACAGTACAGGATATATATTCATAGCTATGGAACAGGAGTCCGAATTTGAAGTTAGAGGGTGCAGAATTTAGGAATGTGTGCCAGTACTATTTTACAAAAAGAATGGTAGATAAGCAAAAATGGTAAATGAATTCAAACATACCTTGCGTATACATAAGGCTGTCCTGGGGATTTTAAAATCGATAAAATGGACACACTAGATGAATCTATGTGCCATCAAATCTGTTTCTAAGGTCACCTATCCAAAATATTCTTTAATATCTTAAGATGTTCATTAGCATAAGGAGACAACCATGTAGGTATGAACAAATTTTGAACTGGCTCTTTTAATACTAAACGTATTAGCAGAGCATGACAATGAGGAGACAGCATGGGCCTGTTGCTTCTTATCTGCTTCAAAATCCATATGTCTGTGATATGGAAAGTGTATTAATCACATGGGGGAGATTAAAGCACATATATTTCTCTCTACAGAAAATCACAGCTTCTTGCTCTCTTTGATTCGAAATAAGCAAGAAATGGGACTAAAAATTCACTGGGCTGCTCTCTCATTAGCTATTCTGACCATGTAACAATGCAGTTAGCACAACTATCTAGAAGATACATGGGTTCTAGCTACAAAGTCTATTCAAGACAGCAGCGCCATGTTCATTATCACAGCATATTATGTCTCGGACATGTATCATGTTCTACTTCCTTCTTGTATACAGTAAAACTGTTCTGCTGAATAATATTTAAGCACCACTGAAGTGTTCATACAATAGTGTTTATTTAATAACATGTTCGCAATAAAATTCATATTTCAAGAAAAAAAATGTAGCTTGTAAAATTTACATTTGAAGCTTGGATCTGCCAGGGGGGCTGTGCTTCTAGAAGTCTTTATATGTTGTCCTAATAGCAGTTTTTATCTGGTCATAAAAAAAAATTCGGACAGCCTGGCATATCCCTTTTCCCCACCCTGAATATCTAATATGGGTGGAGAAAAGCACATTTTCTAGAAGCTACAATGCAAATATAAAATATAAGTCCTTCAAAGCTACATTGAGTCTATTCTTTCAAATAATGTTTATACAGCTTACCAGTTACTTAATAACAAATTACGGTAACTTTATCATTTAAAAATGAACAGTGGCCTTTCAAACTTGTCTATGTACAGGAGAAATTCAGCCTATACAAAGAGATATTTAAAAAAAAAGCATATATATATATATATATATATATATATATATATATATATATATATATATATATATAGAGAGAGAGGGAGAGAGAGAGAAACGAGAGAGAGAGAGAGAGAGAGGGAGAGAGAGAGGGAGAGAGAGAGAAACGAGAGAGAGAGAGGGAGAGAGAGAGAAACGAGAGAGAGAGAGAGAGAGGGAGAGAGAGAGAGAGAGAGGGAGAGAGAGAGAAACGAGAGAGAGAGAGAGAGAGAAACGAGAGAGAGAGAGGGAGAGGAAGAGGGAGGGAGAGATGAGGGAGAGAGAGAGATGAGGGAGGGAGAGATGAGGGAGAGAGAGCGATGAGGGAAGGGGAGAGAGAGAGAGGGGGGGGGGGGAGATGAGGGAGGGAGAGATGATGGAGGGGGAGAGAGAGGGGAGAGAGAGGGGGAGAGAGAGAAACGAGAGAGAGGGAGGGAGAGGAAGAGGGAGGGAGAGATGAGAGAGAGAGGGGGGGGGGGGGAGTGAGAGAGACATCAATTCCTCCTTTGCCTCTGTTTAATGTAACTGTTCTCATTATATACTATATTTGTTTCATTTAAAAACATTTGTTAAGTTTAAACCATGTTTTAATTGCATGATAGAAAAGTTTGGCCCTTTAACGACAAACCAATGGTTATTTTGTACATTTTAAGACAGAAAATAAACTTGGACCTCACTTTGAAAGTAAGAATTAACACAAATTTCAATTTATATTAATAGTAACCATGTCCAAAAGTCCTTGTTACCTGGGATTGTGCATTGACGTTAGCACCGCTTGTCACCAGCACTTTCACCACTTCTGCTTGTCCAGCCAACGACGCTATGTGCAATGCAGTGTTTCCTTTCTGCAAGAAAATACCAAAAGAATAAATGTAATTTGCGTACAAAATATAATACTGTAAAAGTATTTAGAATGGGACTAATATCAAAAACACACTTTACAAAAATAATACTAGAGAGTAACTGCTGAGATGCTAAGGTGTAAGGCCGACTATGTTCAGTTAGTAATTATACAGGTTAAATACTTAACATTTAAAGTTTTTTTTGGAGGCCTTGTCTCTGAGGTGGGATTTGAGTGCCAACCCCCAGTGTACTGACCTTCACTTACCCACTCATAAATCTAACTGTCCCACTTTTAAGAAAACACCTCTTTGTTCCTCTATTAAAAATATTTATCCCTCGAAGTGAAACCTCCCCTTTAATGTGTGTACTTATAAATATTATGAGCACTCATGCACTAATGCAAGTTAAATTATGCTGTTTATTTTTATATTAAGCTAAGATTTAGCATTGCACCCTGGAAGGTATATGCAATGTCTTTATTTTTAATGGAAACCGAGGCTTGCCTTTATATTATGTGGTAAATTATTTAATTCAATGAGGTGTAAGACATTGTGAGAAACTTGATCTACAATTTAAATACTATTACTTGGTTGAAAATATGTAATATAGTACAGGATCAATTATTATTCAATTATTATTTATATTTAAAATAAACAGATGTTTTTCCCAACACTCACCTTTGTGGATGCATCCACGTCCGCTCCTCGCTGTATGAGCTCTGACACTATTTCTATGTGTCCTTCTTTGGAAGCAAGATGGAGGGCGTTCAAGCCATTCTAATGAAAAAGAAAAGAGTTAATAAGCCTTTAAAGGTAAAACAGTACAATATATTTCCACAATATCAATATTCCACAGTGGTGTGCAGTGGCCAGCAGGGGGGCACCGAAACTTTGGTGAATTTGTTCTTAGGGTTAGAGTTTAGGATTAGGGTAGTGACAGATAAGCTTTACATGGTAAAGTAGTGGCGCGCTGTTCTACTACTGGGTATTATATACCATGAGACATGATCACTTCACAACAGAGAGCACAGACAGAAAGGGGTAAATCAGCACTGCATGAGGTCAGTGGAAATCATCCAATATCCATGCTTTTTAAGTAGTAAAGATCGATATAAATCACTTTTAGGTTTATTGTTAGTAAAAAGTTGACATTTGAGGACATTTACAGTGAATGTTGCTTTTTTTCCCCCCTCTAACTTTAGACTGAAGCTTCACATATCTTTTCCAAACTGTTGCAGGATGTGCAGCACATTTCTGCTCTGTCAGTAAAGCCATGCAGTAAATAGGCAGCTGCAGTGAAGTCAGTAAAAGGGCATGCCACAACATGAAAAAAATATTGCGGACGCTCCAAACCCCAAAATGGTGGAAAACAAGCATTTTTCATTATAAGTTAAGATTTCAGGCAGGTGAAATGGATAGATACAAAAGAGAAAATGGGGAAAAAAGTGGACAGCAGAAAAAAGCGTGATTAGGTGTACAAAAATCAGTTTTTGGGATGAATTATTGGATCAATGGCTCCCAATATTTTCTATTCTTTGGGTGTGCTGGTCTTAAATCAATTGCCCCCAAAAGATACCGGTAGTTTCCTATATACAGGTAGATTTTCACTATTTCCAGCGTGCAATCCATTTTAAATATCATTGTGTTGGAAAACATTATGTCCATTGACTGTTGAGCTTTTAATGCCTGTTGACTGTTTAAAGGGGAGGAGTAGGCTGCATTTCGTTTCATACCGAGACTTACTTGTTACAAAGGGATGAGATGTCTGACCTGCTCCATTTTTCTCTACCTACCACTTATCCTCTGGATCCTACTCCTCCCCCCCAACTTCTATCATTTATTCTGGTACCCACACTGATTCCCATCCTTTAAACATGACATGGTCACACCTACCCCTCAAGAAGGCTCCATCTGTATATCTGCTGCCTTTTGCTCCTAAAAGACTAGTTTTTGTACATTTACTATAGACTTTGAGCTCTAACTCTCTTCTTTACCATCTACAATCTGGATTTCGCTCCTCTCGCTCCACAGAAACAGCTCTGACATTGGTAACAGATGACTTGCACAGGGCTAAGAATAAGCCACATTTTCTATTTTTATATTGTTTTTCACATTGTTGACTAACCCGTCCTTTGGTAATGCATTTGATGCTTTGGTTCATCTATACCCCGATGACACATAACTCTACTTTACTACCACTGACATTACATCTACAGTCCAAGAGAAGGTAGAAGTGTCCTTATGCAGTAGGAAGCTCTATGACCATTCACTGTCTTAAACGCAAGATACCTGATCCGATTATCCCCTTTTTTCACTGACACAATCGTTTTGTACATAAAGCTCTCTGCTTAAGTGTCATATTTGACTCGAACCTAACATATTCCTCTCACATTCAGCATCTGTTGCAAAAACAAGTTGTTTTCCCCTTTTACACACAATTTCTTAGCCCGTCCACTGCCAGGACAATCACCCAAGTTCTTATGATATCCCGTCTAGACTACTGCAACATTTTAATTTATGTCTTCTTGCCTCTGATCTATCTGATGTGCAATCAATACTTAATGCGGCCGCTCATATCTTATACATTTCTGCTTTCTCCCATGTTAAATTCCCTCAACTGGCTTCCAACGAATGGCGTTTAAAACTGTCCTTGTCTTCTTCAAGGCTATTCACTCCTCAGCCCCTCCTCTCTCTTCTTCATCTCTATCTCTACTTTAGTTCTTCCTTTTGGCTCTGTACTATAATGTCTTCTTACTGTTGTAGAGCTCTTTCTCAGCAAAAACATCTCTCACTAGTAGCCTCAGGAACGTACTTCTGCACAATACCCAAGAAATCCCTAACCACACCGATTTCAGTGTGCAGCTTAAGAATCCCCTTATTCAAGATGCTTTTAAACAGCACCCTTAGTGATTGCACTTGGAGACATTTAGTACCATCTTCCTTTCCACATGCACTTCTACGTTACCTTAGCGTGTCTGTATGTGTCTTTTCCCTCATCTAAGTAGATTGTAAGCTCTTCAGGGAGTGTGCCAAGTAACTCATTGGTTATCTTTATATTAAATACACATTGATGCTGAGACATCACATCAGAATATGCTATTTTATTTAGACATATCTTCCTTATATATAATCTGATTACCACTTCTTTTAGTTTTGTCACGGTATGGTGGGTGCACAGTTATTCTGATTTCAACAAGTTTTGTTGCACGTTTGTTTTAGTTTTATTACTTTATCTTTGTTTTAGCGCACTATATCTTGCCTAGATATTTTTATTATTTGAATATAGTCGAGGGGATTGAGAAGCAAGGCAATGTTACTTATAGGAAAGCATACACACAATATACCGTTTATATTACGCTCCAGCTTCATTTACTAAGTTTCACACAACTGCTTGCTTTTAAATAGATATCAGATTTAACAATATATTACAATGTTTTTTTTTTTGCCAAAAAAAATCGTAAGGGGGTGGAGATTTTTATTCAATTGACAACTCTCTAGAGTTTTGGCAGAATACCTGGTATTATTTAAGGGCCAAAGTAGTTCAAGAAAAACTGCACTTCTTTGTGAAGTATGTAACAAATTAATAACATTAGAAGATGTGGGAGCCATTGACATAAAAACATTTTTAGAGGCAATCATAAGCAAATTCGGAGTGCAAGAATCTATTTTGAGTTCATGAGAGCTGGATCATGAGGGTGTGGTTCCTTATCAATTGACATGGGGTAGGGGAGGAGGAATCAGGGAAAAGTCAGTAATCTTTCTTAGATAATTGAATACAACTGAAATTGGAACCACAATTCTTCCCCCTAAAATAAAAATAAACACTACATTTACATTTTTCTTTTTTTATATGCAGACTTTCATTTTCTTTACTGAGCTTGCTCCTTGCAGGAGCAGGAAGTTGCATCAATAGATGCAATAATTGCTGTTATCAGCTTAAAGGCAAAATATCATGATAGCCTCCAGGGTCCAGCAAAGGAATCACATGTTTTCTAATTAAAAAAATGGCTAATTCTGCTTAATTTTGTTTCACAAGTTTTTCAAACATATATATCATTATTATAATTGTACATATGCCATTTAACTCTGTGTGCCACCGTTACTTATGTATTTTTTTATACCATATAAGTGGCACCTACATGTTATAATAGTAAAGAAAAATATGCATTTTTCTACTGTCAACTATCCTTTAAGCATCTGAACATAATTCTTAATTAGGTGCTGGGCATCTACAGTAAAACATGTTTTTAAGTTGATTTCCATATTCAAACTTAATTATTTAAATAACACAATATTTCCAATTTCCTCTGTTTCACATTCAAAATATTTAATGCACAACCTATAATAAAAGTGATCATTTACTCATATATACTACTATATATTACTTATATATAGGGTCTGGCAAAGTGTGTTGTGGAAGAAGTGCACTCTGCACAAGAATCTTCACCTTTTGTCCTCAGATATATGCACTGACATCTAATTTGAGGATGGCTAAAGAGTCACATTGATCTGTACTGGGCCAGCTTTATCTACAGAGCCATAGGTTGTGGAGATAAGTGTAAAGGATTCATAATAAAAAGATATTGCAAAGCTTATATTCAGTGACCTTATGCCACAACCTGGTACGTCTCTACTGATGTGGATATCAATTGTCCTGGTGCCTTCTGGATGTCAGCAAGATACAACCTCCTACCTTCTGGACATCACGCATGAGCTAATCTGATGGGTGCTTTATTTTGAAAACCAATCTTAATTATGAAAAGACATTAAAAGTAAAAGCTAAAAACACCCAGGACAGAAATGTGTCCATGGACTCCAATTTGTCTTAATGAATAAGGGCTTGCATACAAATTTTTAGAAAGATAATTTTCTATGTATTAATGATCAAAGCGATAAAAACAGCAAGCACTTACTTGATTGCAGATGTTGATGTCTACACCATTCTTCAGGTAGTCGAGGGCTTTTTCTAGGTTGCCAGATCTTGCAGCTCTCAAGTAACTTGCATTAGTGTCAGTCTAAAAAAAGAACAAACACATACAAGGTCAATATACAAATAAATGGTAGTTACACAAAAGATGACAACATGTCCTGGTTGGAAAGCCCCACTTATAGACTTGAATATTCATAATAAAAGGCAAAAATGCAATTCCGATTGTAGAACCTTTAAGAAACATTCCTAAATATATCAAGTATTGTTTTGTGGTCTAGCTGTCATGCAGTATTGTCACTTAGCTGTCACATAGTATTGTCACACAGCTGTCATGTAGTCCTTTCACCACTGGGGGCAGTAGTTCCCAATACAAATTCACTAAGGTGTCAACTGGCCAGTTCTTTTAGTATTCCATGGAGCTGATCCAATGAAGAAATGTTTACAATATGGAAAAAAGTTCCAAATATAACAATATGGAACTTTTTTCCATAAACTATAGATACACAAACTGTAGTTACACAAAGCAGGATGACTTGTCCTAGTTGTAAAGCCTCATTTATACTTAATATTTATAATTTAAGTAAAAAATGCAGCTAGAAATGTAAAACTTTTAAGAAGCATTGCTAAATATATTTAATATGGTTTTGTGGTGAATTGTCACATGCATTTGTTGCATAGCTGTCATGCAGTATTGTCACACAGCTGTCATGCCCTCCCTTTACCACTGGGGGCAGTAGTTCCCAACACAAATTCACTAAAGTGACACATCGCCAGTTCTTGTGGGATCGATCCGAGGAAGAATAAATTACAATATGGAAAAAGGCTCCAAATGTAACTTTTTGGAACCGTTTTTCCTAATAAACTAGAGGAGTTTCAAATGACTAGTGAGAAATGTATGTCCTAAATTACTATCGCATATTGATTTGTTTCCAGCATTAATAAATGATTACCTTAAATTTCTATTATCATTATATGGACACAGTGGAGGTTCCCAATGTGGAGTAATGTAAAATTATAGATAATATTAATAATTAACTAAATGTTTGTTTGTTTTTGTTTTTTTAATTCATGTCTCAGAATAAACAGACACCCAGGTTTGTAATTTTGACCTGTCCATAAGTCTTTACGGTCTTAGTAACGCTTGCTAATCACAGAGGACGATGGACAGGTCAAAATTACAAAACATAGGAAAATGCCTCTTAATAACATTCTAAACTTGTATTACCCATAGCTTTAAATGACACCATTTGTCATGTAAAACCTGCTGCCCCCTATAAATGTGCTTCCCTAGGCCTCGTAGAAATGCACTGCTGTGGTCATTTATTTCGATATAGTCTTTTGAATAATTAAACGTGATAATTAGCAAAATGATTTTAGAAAATAAAAATAAACACTACACTTCCATTTTTCACTTTTATATGCAGACTTTCATTTTCTTTACTGAGTTTGCTCCTCGCAGCTTTAATCTTAATAGGGGTTATGCTTGTAAACTATTCACAGCCATACTAATGAGAGCACTTGCAGACTGAGACTTCCTCTATCCTCAGGAAGTAAGTCACTGGAAACTAAATGGTAGATTTTACATGAGCAAAGTTGCATATAGAAGAGACAAATGTGGGCCTAGATTACTTCTTTTTCTACATGCTAAAAGCATGCAGCATATATTCAAGTATGTCAGTCACTTAGGATTAATTCAACTTCAATGGTTCACTTTGCATCTTACATTAAACCATAGTAATGGTGATAAGGCAAAATCATGTGTAACAATCAAGGGCATTGTTAGAGTTAGAAGGATTTTTTGTGTGAGGGACCCACCCAGGAATGGGGGCCCAGTGCTGACAAACATTTAAATCCTTATTTATTGCAAATACTAAGAAGTTTGCCATCATGGAAGATGTAACTGAGCTTCCTAGCAGGCAATGGCAGGTCTTCTAATTCCAATCACATATACATAAGCTTATTTCCAAGTCTATGAAACATTTTTGTTTAGTCAAGTCCGACTCTGCATGATCCCTCTGAATGCTAGGCACATCTTGCGTCTGGTTGTACCAGTCCATAAGGGTTTCATGACAAAATTACTGGAGTGGGTTGCCAGTTCCTTCTCCAGTGGACCGTGAGTTGTCTGACCTCTCTGCTATGACCTGCCCATCTTGGGTGGCACTACATGGTATAGCTCACAGCTTCACTGAAGTACACAAGCCCCTTTCACCAAGACAAGGTAGTGATCCAGAAGGGGCTAGGAAACATAAAATACTATAATATTGATCCTTTTAAAACTTTTATAAAACAATAAAATACCACAAAAACACAGAAAAGTAATTTGCAGCCATGGTTTGGTTCAATAGGTTTACAATCAACAGAAAACTACTACTGCTTCAGGAAAATGACAATTAGTGTCCAGTGGAACATTGTTTTTCCTGTGTGATAATGGTCTTGGCTACTGTTTGTGTTCTGGATCTTTCATTTTCATGGCCCGGTGTTAAATGGCACACTAGGTCACTGTAACATGATTCAGCAAATAGACCCCTCCATAGAAGTGCGCAGAATACTCTGCAACAGGTTACTAAAGTTGGGAACAAGGTGAGGAAACAGCACATTTCAGTGTAAGCTTTTTCACAAAAGATCAACTTTTTTTTAAATACGATAAACTGAAAAGTTGTTTATACTGAACCTTATTTCTAGACTATTACAGTAACAATTTACAGGTCAACTGTAGTCCCACGTTTTCTGTTATGTATTTAAAATATCACATTTTATATACATTACACCTGACAAATGTAAACTTGCACCAGATCTCAACTTTCGGGATTGCCAGGGTGTGGGCTCCTTCCTCCATACCTGGTGGACTTGTCCAAAAGTTAACCAATTATGGAGAGAGGTCTTCTCTTTAGCCTCAAGCTTGTTTGACTCCCAGCTATGTGCAAACACGTATGTCTCCTAGGCCACCCATCTATGTCCCTATCAGCTTCCCAAAACAAGCTCCTTCAATTTTTGATGCTGGGCACGAAGAGCCATATCGCCAAACAGTGGAAATCTTCAACCCTTATCTTACAGGCAGTCAAGAATAAGTTAAATTATATTAAGGCACAGTGAGCAAGGGGTACACGTCTGGAGACCCCTATTACCCTTAGGGAGACTAACCCCTAAGGGTATTTTGAATAAACAAAAAAACAAAGTGGGTTATCATGTCTATAGAACTAACCTATTAAAGTTAGTTCGTTCTTTGATTGAGCGCCTCTATTTTGGCTTTTTGTTTATTCAAATGACCCTTAGGGATTACTCTCCATGAAGGTGATAGGGGACTCCAGACTTGCTCACTGTGCCTTATGGAGTATAGCCTTAGGGAGTATAGCTCACTGACAAAGCCCAAAGAAGGCCGAAACGTACGTCTGAGGTTGGCAGTTTATCCTGTTCAGTGTAGAATTGCCTGGTATTTCTGGGCTGGACCACTCTAGTGAGTGAGACCAGACTGATATACTACAGGATATGTCTCCCTGTGAATGGCACAAATGAGCTACAAGAGGTTGCTCTCCGAGTGGGTTATCATGTCCATAGATCTAACCTATAAAGGTTAGTTCGTTCTCCGATTGAGCATTTCTATTTGGCTTTTTGTTTACTAAACATGAATGCTGTTAAAGAGAGCTCTCTAACTAAAATGTCTAGGTCCTGCTGATAGGACATTATATTGGTCATTTAAAGCAAAAGAAAACATGAACCCCACTTCCTTTGAACATATTTATATTGGCTGCTGTGCACTTAGACTTGTAAACACTAAGCGCGCTCTCCCAGCCAAACTGGTCCTAGTCAGAGGTAACATAAGCTCATTCCATTTCAGTGAAACAATCGCTCCTAAAACAAATGATCAGCGTAGTTAGCATCCTTTTGTTGGGATTGTGGCCAAAATGTCTTCTGGCTCAGCACTGACAGAATCTGCTAGAGATCTGCCTTACAACAACTACAATTAGGGCACAACTTGTTATTGACCAAAAAAGAGAATATTGTATGGTGTATATGTACAGGAGATAGATTCTTAAATGCTTTAATGTTTGCAGTTCAACTTGGCCTAGTTTAAATACGCAACAAAATAATGGCCTATAAAAGATGCTGAACTAAATTGACAATGAAAATAATCTAAAAAAAAGTATCAGACTATCACTGATATCTATGGTTTAGATAGAATGGCACACTGCCATTTACAAATAAATATATATCAATAACCCAAGACTCAGTTAGCACATTATTGTTTAGTCATTCAACCATGTCCGACTCTCCGTGGCCCTATGGACCATGGTACGCAAGGCACATATCATGCCTGGTTGTGCTTATCCATAATGTTGTCTTGGCAAAGATACTGGAGTGGTTTACCAGTTCCTTATCCAGTGAACCACGATTTGTCTGACCTCCTTGCTTTGACGTGCCTATCTTGGCTGACCCTACATGGTATAGCTCAAAGCTTCCTTGAAGTATGCAAGCCCCTTCACCACAACAAGGTAGCGATCCAGAAGGGGCGCACATTATAATGAGACCAATAAAAGTACTACATAAGGAAAATGAAAGCAGAACCTGAACCAATTACTAGGACTATCTCTAACACCTAAATGTATTTCTTAAGTGAGTGTCTTTTACTGGAGACAATTTCAGGAAGAAAATGACCTGTATCAAAAGACTCAGACAAGCTGAACTGCACCAGTGAAGGGCCAATAATAATTTATTAATAAGCTATTACATCAACTAATAACACGTTTTCTTAAATGCAAATAAATGTATGAAGGATTATTACAAAGATAGTCTAAACAGGATGAAGAAGACGGGCCATGCTTCTTCCACATGCTATTCAGACTTTCTTTAAATCTGAGGATTTACAAAAAAAGATTGAGTTGCGCAGAACAAGACATTGTTTTCTGCAGTTGGTTTGAATAGGAGATCACAAGATAACATCTTCATTGTCCAGATTTATTGTTTGTGCAATATCACTCGCCCTATTGTGGGCGGTGAGAAGACCTTACATAGCTCTTCTGTAGCGAATTCCAATACTACTAAGATACAAAATTACTGTTTCTATTAACATGTATTTATTGGAGCAAACAACCTGATACACAGATGTCCTTGTAGTTAATTATTCATTATTTAATGATTTGCCAAGTACATTGGTATTCACACATTCATGTCCAATATCACATATATTCTGCACATATCCTTGCATTTGCCCACCTCTAAAACTCCAGATTGTGATGTGACTTCACACAAGGTCAATTTTATTTTCCTAACTAATAATGTTTTAAATTCTTTACGCCCTGCATCTCCATATTGAATATATTTATGATGTGTGCCTGTCTTGTTAATGGCAGGAATTACATCACCATTGGCATCAGTGGGGTATCTAGAGAATCAAGGGCCTGAAAACAAAATTAAGGCCTTCCCCAAATGGGGCTGTTATTTTTTTGCACTGGGCCCCTCACCATGGTACCATCCCCAAGACCCCTTCCCCTAATTCGCCTCCTTATTACACTTTCCCATAACAGCACTCCTCCAAAAGATCCTTTCCCATAGCTGCAGCCCCCCAAGACCCCTTTCAATCGCTGGACCCCACCTCAGAGGAGGGCCCCCGGTGCATTGCACCACTGGTAGCTCTGCCCCTGAATCACATCAATGATGAGATCATTAATGACATCACCGATACTGTGACAAAAGCTGCCTTACTCTTTGAAATGTTGCCAGATTCTACAATACAATTTATTTGCCTGTAAACAAACATATAATGCTTATATTGCACATCCAAATATCAAGTAGCCAAAGAGGAAGACTTTCATTCTTGAAAGGGTTAACTAGTGTGATAGATCATGACATCTGCTGACCGCTTGAAGAAAGGGATTTTCTCTTAAAGGAACACTGCACAATAAAATAAAATATAAATGTTTGAAAACTTTAATTCTAAGTGCATAGATAAGGAGGAAAAACGTTCAGCTAGTTTTTAATTAGAAGAAATAAACACCTTCCACACCCCTCCCTTAACTGATAACTACAAACTCACACCCCTATCATCCATCTCTCAATATGTGATGTAACAAAAACTAAATGGATTCCTGTAATCATAAACAAAGTCTTCACAAATTTAGAATTATCCCCAAAAATGTTTGTGCCCATGGCTTACACAGCTGCTTATATTATTTGGTAAAAACTTGACACACAAATGTCTTTTTTTCTTGAACTGCAATGTTTCTTTAATGAGGTGTGGCCCTCAGACGGGCGACACTTAAAAGCTTGGTCAAGACAAAAGATTTCCCCTTAAATCAGCACTATTGCTCCAGTTAGGAGGAAACCAACTCTCAAATCACATGCAGAGAGGATATCACCATATATTCATTCATGACAACATGTAGGTAGTCGGCCATCCCTAGATGATTTAGCAGGGTCCTTATATATTCTGACAATTCAGCTAATAACATAAACTCAGAGTTCTCAGGTTGAATAATAATAATGATATAAATGTAGCAAACTATACTACCTCTACTGGGTCCCAATCATTTGCATAATTACTGCAATGCAATCTATATCTGTATATCCACTGCTCTTACTTTCCATACCCCCAGGCTAAATATTCCAGCTAAAAATTGCATGGGAATATATAATATTGATGGTAAAAAACAAGAACCACTGCTATCTACTATACATGTATTATTTCATTCTATGTTTAAACAGCTGCCGGGTGCTTAAGCACAAAATAACCTGACTTATACCAGCGCAGCTATTTTGGGCCATAATCTCGTAACTATTTGGCACTTCAAAGTATTTTAATTTAAGTAAATATAATTTCCCCAGATATTTGTACCACTAAATGCCCACGGTATTAATAAACTTGAAACATGAAGACTAACCAATCTTCTGGAAGGGGTGAATGAAAATGAATCCCAACTTTGCACTTCACTTGCTTCTAAGAAATCAGCAAACTAACAGCCTGTCAGCTTCTGGGACTGCCTCCTTTCTCCCTAATGTATGCATTAATTGAATAAACCTAGTTAATACATTAATATAAAACAAAAAATGGTCTTGGGGTCCATTTAAACCATTAAACAGCCAGCTTTGTGTAGAGCCAAACACACATACACATGGGGGAAAAGTCTCTGTTTATGAGTAAAGGAATCCATTTTGTGTTAGTTACAAGTCTTAAAACACACAATGGAAACTTTATTTCTATATCTAAAGTTAAATCACCATTTTGACATGGGAGGGGAAAGCAGGACGAGTATGAGATTTATTGTAACTTGCTAAACAAATTTTATTTTATAAACATTTATACTCGGAGGCATCTGCAAAGTCTCATCTTGAGGAAGACTTAGAGACGGAGATGCACCAAGACCTAAAGGATCACATTACAGAAACACTGATGATGTTAACATCAACCTTATGTTTAATATATGTAAGCTTCTCCTGTTATAAGCAAGTTAGTCAGATGATTACATGTTTTAGCTGAAGCCATCATGTTGGTGGTAACCGTATGAAAACTAATTACTCAATAAGAAATATCCTGTATACGAAGAGGTGATTTCTCAGCATTGTCTCTGCTCTCTAAATGTCCTGTTAGCTTCAATTATGAAAAACAGGCACTAGCTAAAGGTATATATAAGTTTCCCTGTTATTACCTTTTTCTAATCGAACACATGCAGCTTATATCAGGAACACATATTACATGGAGTAATTCTATACACATAGAGAGCTATTTAAAAATTAAACTTTGTTTTCCACACCCCCAGAGCTGTTTACACAGACACAGTGTACCTACCAATAGAAACACTGCATTTGGGTATGGATTCTAACCCTTTTACTAATCTTCAAGCCAGCAGCAGCTTCATGCAAAGATCTACAGATCACTGTCTTGCTCTTCCTGCTAACTTGTGCATGGGAATACACATCCCATTATTCCTACCTGCACAAACCGCTTTAACAGATTAATACAATGTATTAGCTGCCTGTGATTGGCCAAAACGAATTATGAATTTAATGCTAATTTTAGTAGGGATTTGCAGGGGTGTTAACCCTGAAAACAAGCTGCTTGCAAACCCAAGAGATTTAGGAAACTTTGTGGTCTTTTTTCATGCAAAAAAAATGTATGCATACACTACTGATTCACCTCTATCAAATGCACTAATAATCCAGGAAACTTAAATATGCCTTTAATATTTTTCAGGCGAAACACAACTTGGAAATGTTTAATGCATGCTTTTTAAAATAATAAAAATAAATCATTTTGTTCCATGTCCCTTTTAGGAATTCAACAAATCACTGTAATCACTACAATAGCAACTTTGGAAACACAATACATTTTTTACATTATGAGATATTAGAAAATCATTGTTTGAAAATAATATTTAAGGAGATTGCTGTTGTTGTTCAGTCCTTTGGTCGTGTCCAACTCTCGGTGATCATATGGACACAGCAAGCCAAGCACTGTGTTTCTGTGTTAACTCATATGGTTTCCTTGGCAAAGATACTGGAGTGGGTTGCCAATTCCTTCTCCAGTGGACATCAATTTGTCTGACACCTCTGCTATGACCTGCCCATCTTAGGTGATCCTACATGGTATAGCTAATATACACAAGTATATTAGAAAAAAATCTGTTAGTGTAAGTTTTTTTTCAAAGATATATATTTCTATTTTTTTACCAAATGAATAAAATTTTCTGAAAAATGCCCAGCACTGGTTCTCACCTCGTATGAGAGCTTAACATTAATAACTCCTTCACTTGCAGAGGGGTCCGCAATGCATTGTTATCCCCTCTTCCAGTGTAAGGGTGAAAGCCTACTGTAATGGTCCAGATTTCATGATTTTAAGAGATAAAGATTAATACAATCAACCTTTCAATTTATTATAACTAAAGAAAAGTTGATTTTATTGTAAGAAATCTTCCAATGGTTTCTATGGGATGGAACACTTCCCATCTTCTACAAACTGTTACAAAGTGGGAAGCACAAGCTGCCTGTATACTGCACAGCATTAGTGATCTGCACAGATGTGATGAGCTAAAGCATAAACAACACAGGAAAATAGCAGTTTTCATTATACTTTATTTCACAAAAGACCATTGTTTTATAGTTACGATCATTTGAAATGCTATTTAAACTGTTTGCGCTAATTAAAGGGTTCCCTGGTTAGGATTTGGTGCTTTCACCGACATAACCTGGGTTCGATTCAAGGCAGGGAACCAAGAGATCACAGCACTCTGAAGCCAAGTCAGTACTTGGATGAGAGACCACATAGGCATACCAGGAGCTGTATGCTGTGGCCCACTGGAGAAGAAATTGGCAACCCACTCCAGTATCTCTGCCATCATCATGGTGTGTTACGGCCCATGAGGTCACAGAGAGTCAGACACGACTGAACGACACAAACAGCTCTACTTAACAGTCACACACACAGTGTTATTATGTATAGAGAACCTAGTAGCAGTGACACTGCAGCCAATCAAAGATCCGATGTCCTACACTTCTCATTACTTATTCTGCCCATAGTGGAACGAAGATTAACTCATGTAAAGATAAACTGATGCGCTTCAAGCAAAATAAGAGCTGATTCTCAGCATATGCTGCAGAGATGATAAATACTAGCTCGGTGCCCCCAGCACACCGCTGCTTAAAGCTTTATAGAGCTGCTGTTATTCTGCCTAGGAACCTACATGGAATATTTACACTAGAATACACTGCTGCGCTGTCACATCCCGGCTTCAAAGGAGACAAGGAGATCATGATTCAACATCACCCTCCACTAGTGTTTTCAGCGTGTTTACCTAAAGAACATAAATATCTTTAATGCCCACTGTAGTCATTTTTTCACATGGTCTTTTGAATTAAAGGACCACTGCACAAAAACAAAAAAAATATTTCTTTGAACATTTCAGTCTAACTGAATGCATAAATAAGCAAAAAATGGATCTTTCCAGTTGGCTGACCTCCAGCAGTTGCTGTCATCAAGCGCTAGGTGGCACGGCCGAGATTTTAGTGAATTTCTTGTTAGTGTACAGCTTATCATCTCCAACTACCCTAACTCCTAACCTTAAACCCTAACACTAAACCCTAAACATAGGAAATTGTGCAACCTAGTGGCCCGATGGCCTCCACTTCTGGAGGTCAGCTAACAGGAAGGTCCTGGAAAAAGTAAAACAGCTAGCTTTTATTCAGAAAAAAAAAATCATTTTGGTGCTGGGCCAGTGGAGAATCCATGATACAGCGCTGGAAGTTGTGTTTTTAAACAAGACATTTATATTTCTGGAGATATATGGTTGCATTTCATGAAGCAAGGAGTCTGAGTGGAAAGGGGAGTGATGTCAATTTCAATCTTATCCAATTATTATCAAAGGCTCGCTCTTCTCTCCTTTCACATCTCATTCTCCATTGTTAGCACTACACACACCCTCATAATTCAGCTGATGATGGAACAAACACAAAATGGATTCCTGAAGTAAAAAACGGAGCCTTCCAAAATTCAGATTTTTCCCCAAGATGTTATAGGCTAATAAATTACACAGTTGCTTATATAATTAGATTGGTACATACTTGACAAACATGTGTCTTTTTGTGAACCAAAGGGATCTTTAACTTTACTTGATACTGGAAATGTTATTTTATAAAGTAAAACAAATACAGCCTTTACATTTTCAGTTTATATGCAGCCATTCTTTACTCCAGACTTCCATTTTCTGTACTAGGCTGCTCCTTGCATATTCTTTCTCAACAGGACATGTCTTTGTAAATTAGTGACAGGCAGTCTCTATCACTTGAATGCATGAATATATGGCTTCTGAATCCTTAACGGGGCTGCATAATGATTTTTAGTTCTATGTAAACCAAAAATGGTCAAATTACTAATAATGGGAAGAAGTGGATTAATTGGAAGTAGATCTATAGATAATGATGATGATTGTTTTCGGCTACAAGTATGGGTGATTTAATGACTGCTGAAAGATAAAATGGTCTCTAAATTTGAAGATGACCCTGCTCTCCCATTCCTGAGGATAGGCTGTGTACCAAATTATGTTGTGTCTGAGGGTGGCATGAGCCCCCCAAGTTGCTAAGTCTGTGCATTTAAGAATTATGTTAATTGGAAAAATAAATGTTACATTTCACAGTAGCAACATTACATATAAAAGTAATAAATTAGAGGCTGTATTATTTTTCAAAGAAATAAATTAGAGGCTGTATTTTTTTCCACTCTAAAAACATGTTGCCTATTTTCAAGTGTAGTTCTTCAAAATAGAATATTTTAGATGTATGGTCACATTGATCCTTTAAAGGATTCCTAATTATTGTAGGATTTTTTAAAAATAATATACAAAATAAAGAAGATTTAACAAAAAATAAATGAAAAGAAAAAGAAAAAAATAAATAAAAATAAAATAAATCAAAGATAAATATGAAAAAATCCTTATAGGCAATTCAGTCATATTGGCTCTTGCATTAGATACTAAATATTGTGCTACTGTATTTGCTGTCTAATTAGGACGGTGAAAAGGTTGTTGTGTATCACAATTTTACCATATAATATAACTTTACTTAAAGTATTTTAACTGACTATAAGACTTCTTCCACATCTACTTTGTCAAGCAGGAGGAGGCCTTGGATAGTGATAAGATTGCAATTATGGAATCATTGCAGCATTCCTAAAGTAGTATAGTAATCTGGAATGCTATGTAATGTAATGTTCAAAATAAATGCCCAAATTTCACAATTTCTGCCAGGGTATGCAAACTTTTAAGCACAATGATAGATAGATAGATAGATAGATAGATAGATAGATAAAGTAAAAGAGACACAAATTATTGGTAGAAATGTATAATGTGTGCAGTACTTGACAATAGGATTAGATCAATGGTGGAAGCTGTCCTACAAGAGCCAACAGTCCAGGATTTCTGTATCTCTCCAATTTAAGCAGAGGGAATCTGAATACAAACACATGTGAGCTAGTCAGTGGCACCCGTGCTAATGTAAAGATATTAAAATCCTGGACTGTTAAAGGCCCTCATGGGACAGAGTTGCCTACCACCATACTAGGTAATAGACAAACTGAGATATAGGCTTTGATGTCCTTACTCTGAACAATATAAAATACATGTTTCTAAAACAAAGTGGCACTATACACTTATATGCTCTCACCTCTAGTGTTCATCCCAGTGAAGGGGGGGGGGGGGGGGTCTGAGGTATTGCACCTCCTCCACTATTTAAAAAGAAAGAACTAATCCTTCCATACTTCCAATCCCCTCTCCAGATGCATGCTTTGTACTGACATGAGCTTCTATGGACATGGCTGCATCATTAAGGCGCAGGAAGAAGAGAAGGAGGAGGGTGTTTTATTGGAATGAAGGGAATATAAGTAGTGGGAAATGTTACAGAAAAGATTAACTGATTAAAGACATAATAAACAATGGTGAGTTGGGATAAAGGTAGAAAAAAAAGATAGTGGATATGGAGGGAACTGACAAAGAATGGAATTGGATTGGAAATTAAAAATGAAATGAGGGACAATGCAAATGGGTAGAATGGAAGTTCTGTAATGGAAAGGAAAACTAACTCTTCATGCCAGTGTGCAAAGACATTATCCATCGCAGATTATTATAAGCAAACAGTTAAGATGCAACACATTGGGTGACTCTTGGAATTAAGTACATCGTAGTACGCAAAAGGTTAGGTACTTTTGTGTTGTCATGTTGGAAAATGGGACTAGGAACATGCAATGTCAACAAGTAAAAAGTATATTAGTTTGGCTTTCCACTGGAGAATATGTATTTTTTTCTTGGCATATAGAGTCCGCAGGTCTATACTATACTCATGGTCCACCACCAGTTCATCCATAAGTGTCCCAAACGCCTTTACACAGAGATAAAAGTGAAAACTGTGCAACCGTTCATATAAAGCCTAAAAGTAAATAGGATAAAATAGATCCTATAAACAAAAATATATATTGAAAGGTGGCTCTAGGCTTGTAAACCAAGGGGAATGATATCTATGGGTGCTAACAAGGATCAAACTATGAAATGTATGAGTAAATAGAGGACAGAAAAAGGGATCCTTTTGTTGATGTGCACTCCATTAGAATCCAACATTGGATACTAATGGAGTGCACCATAACAAAATTATCCCTTTTTCTGTCCTCTATTTACTCATACATTAAATAGATACTAGTTATAATTAAGGCCTTTTTACAAGCTGTATGAAATGCTAAATGCCATCTTTCATGTAAAGATCACTTAATAAATACTTTAATGAATAAGATTATTTACTCTGATTTCCTTGAAATTGCATAATCAAGATCCAAAGTGGTAGTGAAATATCAAAAACAGTTATACTTGCTATATTTTTTTGATTCTGGTTTTTACATTCTAAAAGCCTTTTAGAAATACATTATTGTAGTGTAATTTAATAATAGTATTGTCAAAATATAGTTTACGCAAAATAAAATATAATTTATACCGCAATAACGACAAGAGCTTCATGTAGAAATAAATGTGCAGAAAATGAGTGCAGTTATTATGCTGTCTCATCCGAGAAACATCACACCTTTTTCTTGTGTGTACTAGTGTCATCAAGGTCAATAAGAAGAATATGAGAGCATATTTGGTTCCATATGTTGTCATTATTATTAGTTGTCTCACTGGTGCTGTGTCTGCAGTGGGTGTTGAAATCACCATAATCAGTGCTATAAATGGAAGTGTTCAAGAGGCATTATAATGCACCATGGCATCTAGCTGAGAAAATGCTTCAAGACAACATTATCAGAAATAAACAATTGCACTCAGAACCAGCGGAGTTGATATTAATGCAATTTTTTTTATTTTATTTTTTTATATTAATCTTTTCATTTCTTTTTTACATCTTCATTCCTATGGAACAATAATTTAGTCTTGGAGGAGATTGTTTCTGCATTGGAATATAAGACACACACACTAAAAAAAACCCATAAGGAAATAGAACAATGTATATTTGGATAATAAAAGAACAAGATATTTATATTATCATTTGTCTTGTATAGTTATTTATGCCAGTAAATACTATACCACAACCAGTTGATAGATATGGAGAAAATATATCACTTCATTTATTTTCTTTACTAGCAGATTTACAGTATGGAAATCAGTTTGGCAATATTGTGCTATGAATAATTCTAGATGGGCCCAGATTCAATCTGAGCATGACGTGCTGAGTAATGGTGACCTAAATCATGGAAGGCGTTGATCTTGTTGTTGAAAAGCTATTAAAAGCGTTGGATGGTAATATTTTATCTAGATATAATCCTGTTATTGATCCATATAACAACCTAGAATCCCACTCTTTACATGATCTTTTAGCTGCTAGGCCATGAACTGAACTAAAATTTAACTTGATATTAGTCAGCATTTTACAATGAAAAACTTTCTTATAGTAAACTATTAGCACAACCATTACATAAGTCATTGACTGTTATTTCTTACCATGGTAGTGTTGATTGATGGGTAGTTAAAGAGCATGACGTGTGTGATCAGTGTATAGTGGTGGGGTAGAGTAAAAGCAGTCCATCCATCAACGTGAAGGACATTATATATCCTAATCTAAGCCGTAAGGTATATCCTAAATGAACCCGCGCACACAGTTTCAAACTCTGCTTTCATACCTAAACCAGAAGACATTTATATGCCAATGCACCTCTGTCTTTTTCTTGTTTGAAGCTAGTACATCTCTTCCAAACCAGGATGTCAATAGGAAGCAAAAACAATCTTCTACTGGAGGACCTTGGTGGTTATTTTTACTTTTGGCTTCATTGGCAAATGAAACATCTGATATGTGCCTTACATTTAACATAATATTACTCCACTTTATTAAAATGAGAGTGATACATTAAAATGTGTACCGGGTTTAAAGATATTCTGATTAATAGATTTTATCAACATCTTTTTGAAAATACATAAAGAGGGAGATTTTAAGGTTTCAAAAGCTCTGTACGCAATATTGTAAAAATGTTCTGTAACTCTTTCACCTGCTAAACCAATATAAATTAAAAATATATATTTTAATGCTCAAGAAAACCGTGGATTTATAAATTAGAAACTCATATTAAAATTAAAATAAATATTTCAAAGTAAAGAACAATAAAATGCAGCTTCACCCCAGACATCTATTATCATTAAAGAAAATAATAGACAAGAAAAAAGAGGTGACATTAAATAAAGTACATAAAGAGGGAAAGACAAATCCAGGAAACCAGACTCCTAAAAATATTACAGGTGGCTCCTAAATATTTCCAGAAATATAATGTATCTGTTTGGTGACTTCCCTGGCTCTTAAAAACATGTGGTCTGGCTTCTAGAAAATATTCCTAGTTCTTAAGTATTATATATTCATGTCCATCCTGTGAATATACTTAAATGAGTAGTTTAAAAATCTTTACAGAGATATAATGCAAATAAATAAATTATATACAGAATGAAACATATACATAAAAAAATATGGTTTGCAGATAAACAGTAATGATATAATAATATGTAATAATAGAAACATATAAAACAATCCACTACAAAAAAATTGAACTGTGTCAACAAAATAGTAGGCTTATAATTTTGCAATTTGGCACAATATTATTGTAGAAATTCAGAACTCTATCTACACTCATCATTATTCATGTCAGTGCAGCTACTCTTATATGTTTTGTGAGTTTAAGCAAATGTATATGGTTCCTGCTAATAGATGAAACTATATAGTCCATGAACATAAGTCTTGGTTTGTATAGTAATGATATCAGTTGCCGAAGAAGCTAAATATACATTTTACAAATACATCATTTTACAAGCACAATGGAGTTACGATTTTTTTTTAAATCTTTATACAATTATATTAGCATTATGTTGCCCAAATATTTTAATATTTTACCAGTACGGTGATGTCCTCATCCATAGCTCAGTCCATTGAAGATGACTAGTCCCAGATAAAACCATTTGTGCTCAGGATATCCAAACAAGTGCTAACAAAACTCCTGGACGCCACACTAAATACTGTCTATTGTTAACGCAATCAGACACACGGTCAGCACACTCCTAAATCCACCACACTGAAAATAATGATATCACCTCCAGTCTGGGTATATCTGAATCCGTATGCACCATATTAATGTATTAACTATGGGTTCTAGAATAAGTCAATAACAATGAGCATTATTTGACCCAGTTGTAGTTGGATTTTTTAAAATATGTTGTAACACGTTCTTTGCTTTTGATTTTGTGTTTATTTATTTCTACCCTATGTCATCTCAAAATGTTCCCCTCATTAACCCTTATAATTTGAATTTCATCAATATATTCCTATTTATTATTGCATTGTAACTCTTCTAAAAACTTCAAGACAAATAATACCAAATTTATAATTTTGTGGCTTACCCATAATTGTATTCCTAAATAGCAGCACCACAGCAAAACTAATATTTAAATACGAAGATTACCAAACTACATAAAAAAAACACTAGGGAATAAATACTGTTTGGCCCACTGGTTCTTTGTTTTTTTTTAAATTTTTATTGTGATAACTAAAAACATTTAATGAAGATTTATTGTGTTTTTTTTTTTTTGGGGGGGGGGGAGATTTGATGGCAATCACTCATACAATTTATTAATATCAGTTTAAAGAGGCATGGGAAGATTTTTGTTCTTGCGTCAAAAATACATTCAGAAGCTTAACTACTGTTGGGGGCTTGCCTGTTTCAGCCAATGAGATCTACAGTCTATAGTTTGCTCTCTGCATTTCCTGTTAGTTTCAATGAAGTTTAAACAAGCTTTACTTAAGGGTTTTCTAATCTACAACATACTGCTTTTATCAGAAACACACATTACATTGAGTCATTCTATACACATACAGACATATTTTATTTAAAATACAACTTGCCCCAGAGCAGTTAACATAGATACAGTGTACCTGCCAATAGAAACACTGCATTTGGGTACAATTGCAGAACTCAACAGAGCAATGCCTGAGCTTCTCCATGCTTCCTTGTGCAGGGAAAAACACAAGACTACAGATTCCATGATCCTTTGCTGCACACACTGACTTCACATATTGAAACAATGTTATAGCTGCCTGTGATTGGCCAAAGCAAGATATAGATTTTATGCTAATTTTATCAAGGATTTTCAGGGGTGTCAACTCACAAAATCCGCTGTGAGCAAACTCAAGATATTTAGCAAATGTTAGGGTAAGTTTAATAATGTTTATTTTGGTATTTTTTCCTGCAAAAAAGGTGTTTTCATACACTGCTGATTCTCCTGTATCAAATGCATTCATAATCCATGAAACTTAGCTATGCTTTTTAAAAAAAAATGTACTGCAAAAAACAAAAACAAAACTTTTGTGAGGTTTAAAAAAAGTTATTTTATATTCTTGAACAACAAACAGTTGTATTCCCTGTCCCTTTAACATAGTATCCTATTCTCCAGGATGCAGCGCTGCCAGACTGGTTTTATAGCCCATCTATCAAATGATGCTTCCTAAGAAATTCTGAGCAGTTCACCAACGTGTGTCTTGGACACATTTGTTAATGAAGGTCTTTGTGTCACACTGAATCACTGGGAGCCGACTTACCGGACTGGAACTGCCTTGGCAACTAAACTACATACTACAGTAGCCAATTATAGGGCACAACTGCTTTTGAACCTTACAATAATTCTTCTTTGTATAAATAGTACAATCTACATTCACAATTTCCCAATATAAGGATCTACAGGGAGAATTTCTGCATTAAAACTAAACCAGGTATTTTGAGCTTGGTTCTAGTGACAATGTTGTCATCATATTTTCCCTGTTCACTTTACTAAGCAATATATAGAATATATATTTATAGAGTTGGATGAAAGCAGGGAGGAGGCTTCACAAGGAGCAAGCATTTCTACTGTATGTCTTGGTGTCAGATTGTTCTTGAAACTACAAGGCCTCCTTGGAGCTTATGTAATTTACAATAAAATAGCAAGTAATGCTTGAAAACAGATTAAATGTCTTAAAGGACCGCTGCACAATGAAACAAAAAAGTCTAATCAAAAGCATATTTAAGCAGGAAAAGTAATGCAGCTAGTTTTTAATCAGATAATATAAATGTTAATGCCTCTGCGGGACGATGGGGAAATCCATGATACATAGATGGAAGTTGTGTGTGCTGAGATGGGTGGGAGTGAGTTTGTTGCATTTCCTGAAACAAGGAGTATCTGCCCTATCTTTCGTCACCCAACTCTCCACTGATAACCAAAACACAAAGCCTCATCATCCAGCGATAATGTATGCCTTTAATCAAAAACGTAAAAAAACTTCAAATATTCAGATTTCCCTCCCAAAATGTTTTATGTCCATTGCATAAGCTGCTAATACTGTTAGTTTGGTACATACTTGACAAACTATGACTTGTATTAATGCATTTAACATGTTTTGCATATAGAACAAAAATGAACTACACAAGCAGTATATACTGCTCTACAATGTAAAACATAAATAAATTTGCTCTGAAATACAAATATACAAACTGGAGAATTATGCAGTAAACATGTACTCCATCTTCTTGCTGCATTCTTACATTAGTGTTCGGAAACAACATAAATGAGATCAAATATCATCACAACATCAATCCTGTGTGCTGCAGTATGAGGTCAGCACGCGGCTCAAGTGAGTTAACTAGATACTAGAGGAATGATAACCAAACAACTTATAAGAAGGCTTGATGATCATATTGTGCATAGCTTGGAAGATAAAGGGGATATATAGACATGAAAGATGCCTTTAAATATATCAAACATCACAAGTGCCCAAAACATCTTATTGAAAATGGATAAATAACTAATAAACTGTATTTTATATTGATGGCTTTATCACCCACAGTAGAAAACTATATATGTTAGACTGAGCAGAAGCAAATCTCTTTTCTAAAGAAACATTAGTTTAATAAAAAATGGATTCCTTATATCAAAAAAAGTAACTACTGAAACACAAACCTAACTTAAAAATAGATTCCAGCACACAACATGGTATTTGATGGAGATATTACTGGGCCAAGATCCTTTTGGGAATATCTAGGCCTGGATCAGTTCATATTACCAATCAATGTATCTTAAAATATGATAATAAACTATATATAATATATTTTATACTGTATACAATTATAATGTAATATATTTATATGTCATTATTCCATTTTCTCTCTCTTTTGGTATACATTTCAGATCATTACCTCTAATTCTTGTTTTTTACCCTTTTGTTCATACTTCATTCAGAAGAGTTTGGGACAAATTCCAACATGCTTTGGACAGATGCATAAGACTATAATGAGGATTTATTAAGTCAGAGTTTTGTAGGTAGATTTAATAGACAGGCTAGATAGACCTTCTGGTCAGTATCTGATGTCAAAAGAAAGAGTAGCATCAACAGGACAGGATTTCCAAAAATGCCAACAAAGATTGGTGCGGTGCAATAGGAAATCAAGCGGTGTCAGGCAAGTGAGGGCCATTTTCTGTTATAACTCCATATCCCGTCCTTTCATTATTTTTGATGTTACATTAGGTAATATCGGAGAGCGATCTGTCAAACACTTAGCTAACAGCAAGATATAACAAGAGTGTAAAATGTGTTAACTACATTTAATATATGCTTTATCAATGAGTACATGTTTAATCCTTACCGAGTCCATATTAACTATCCAGTTATTTTGTCAATACATTTCTTTTTTTTATCTTTATGAAAATATGTCTGACTTGTCCTCCTAAAGGTTACCCAACTGCAATTATCTTGTTCATTACCAAGTACATACACGGGATGTATTTACAACAATCAAAGTTTCTATGCTATTTTTCTCCATAGAAAGAGTAATGCCAACATCCATACAGCGGAGTCCAAAAATATCTTGGCCTAAGCATAAGTGACTAGGTACGCGTAAATAATTCCAACCCTAGTAATAATACGACAGACACCAATATGGGTTCAAAAGAGGCCACAACTTTTATTGTACAAAACAGTGAACCCACAGAGGTGATTGCTCATCCCCACAAACGGAGCCCAACACTTCAGAGGCCTCCAGGAACCCAGTCTGAAAGGAGACCTCAGGACCAACCATAATCTTGGACCATCACCATAAGGGCTCCATGCTACATTGAGCAATCATCCCCCAGCTGTGACAACATAAACAGGGAGTTCAGCATGTTTTTTCTGCCTATGTCTGAATCTGAAACTCTTCCCCCCAAATCAAGCTATCCAATGGCTCCCCCACACTAGCTCGGTGAAAAGCCCCCTACCCATGCTGTCTCCAGGGGCTGCCTAGCACTTAGGATCCAGGAAGATATTATATGAGCCATGCAGTAATCTGAATGTAAGTCCTTTAAAGATATACATTATACCTTGGAAATATATTTATTAGCCAGAAGCACTAATATTATAAGCTAATATACTAATATTAGAAGCTCCCAGGCCCTTGGAAATGTCCACCCTGTATATGTATATATCTTGCTATTGTGCAGGGTGTCATGATGGAAGTAATTTAATCACACCAAACCATGTGGTAAATTGTCTCATGGTCTGAGGACACAAAAGTTGAATTTTGTGGTCTTAATTCTAAAGGATATGTTTGGCGAGAAGACAACATAGTTCATCATCCAAAGTAAACCATACCTACTGTGAAGCATGATGGTGGCAGGACTGATACTCTACAGCTCGAGTGCTGTCTCTCGTTAATGACTAGCTCCAAATATCAAGATATTTTGGCACAAAAAACGCTGGTTTGTCAGAAAGCTGAAGAGGAATTTCACAATTCAACATGATAACGACCAAGAGAACATATAATAGTCAGCCAAGGGCTGTCTCCACTTCCTTTTCTGAAGCCATTCCTCGCTTGATAAATAGCTTCCATAATAAAAATAGGAAGATCAAATATTGGAATGGGCCAGTCATAACCCAGACATCAATTCCATTGAAAACCTGTGGTATTACCTAAAGAGCGCCGTGCACAGGAGATCCCCTGGCAATTTAAATGTTTTAAAAGGAAGAATTGGATAAAATTGCACAGTCTTGGAATGCAAAGTCGATGGACTTATTCACAAACACTTACTGCTGTAACAATTGCACTGTATTATTTTTGGGCAGGGGTGCACATGTATGCAACCATAGTGCTACAGTTTATTTTTAATTTCAATTATTGTTCTCTCTTTATTTTTCTTTTGAATTTCCTTGATTGCAAGGTCACATTAAAGATGGAAAAATGTCTGACATGATTTATCTTTATTTCTGACTTTAGGTCACACAAACATGGAAATGGGGATATTTAAATCAAACCTTTTTATCCCTAGTTGATAAATATACCCCTAGGTATGATCTTTCTTAATGATTCTGTTAAGCAGCTAAATAAGGTATATATAGCTGTGGGTGGTAAAATCATAAATAACTGGGAGGTTCTCCGCCTTACTATTCTAGTGACATCTTACAAACAGCCTGCTCTTCTTATCTTTAGGTGACCACTTAAATCCCTTCATGGACAGATTTCTCCCAGTGAATATCTAGTAATCCAGAATTCTATATATGGTAAGCCAAATAATTGTGATTAGAAGTATGACTATATTATAGTGTGCTACATGTCCATACGTCTTTAACTACACTGGTAAACACAATGGCTGACATCATTTTTATGGAATAACATGATGTTCGATGCATTAACATGTCTAACTTGAGTAACACTGAATGTGCATTATCTTTGTTACTGGGCGATATTACACCCAATTCCATGTTATAGAGCATAGTGATTGGAAATGCTGATGTCAGGAATTGCCATTTTCTGCTGTACTATACGAATGGGATCCTAGAGGTGTATCCGTAACAATATACATGGCATTGTTTAGATACCACAAAATATACTTTATGGTTCATTATCTATATAATTACAGTAAAATAATAGTTTATGCTCACGTCACCTCCTAAAGCACATCTTCTTGGAATCAAATATATCGTTCGCATATAGATAGTGAAGTCATATCCTACCAATTATAAAATAATCAGGCAAATACATCAAAACTTTAAAATAACAGAAAACTCATATTTATTTACTGTACAACATCTTTGTATAATTACCTAAACACAAATATCTGCCATGATGGCTGTCCATCAATATACAACACATGACCTTTCCTGAATATATGTCCACTACACATAAGACAATGTTCTCCAACGTCACCAGGCTTAACGTCCAAAGAAAATAAAGATATTGTATCTTTAGTCACTAATATAAAAACCAAAAGCTCTAAGCACGACATATCCCATTGACCTTCAAAAGCCAACCATAGATTTTAATACAAACCAAACTTTATGAGCTTCCATCATTGGATTATGACAAATCATCCAAGTTATTTCAATACTATATACATTATTAAACATGTAATAATTGAATCGAATCCAGTTCAGCACTAGAAACAAAACATGGCAAATTATCACAATTAAATGAGTTGTTACATCTGTATTTTTCATCGAAACGGTGAAATACAACTACGAATGATTTTTCTACCAAGAGAAGAATCGTCCATACATTATTTACGCTGTTTATATTTAACCTGCAGGCAAGGACATAGGCAGAAGCCACGTGCAGCTGCCTGGAAACATTTACATCTGTTCCCTGCGTAAAAGTTATGTTCAAAATAATTAAAGAATTTTCTACCAATATGCTGCTCATGCAAAAGTCTTAGGAATGGATGCAGGAGTCCTTACTTGTTCAGAGACGCGTTCTCCCTCTTCCACAGCCATTTTCTGTGGATAACAATGAAACTTGATAATGCAATTAGTTAACACTGTGAATGCCGCATCACAGCAAAAACACTGTAAATCCTGTGTGTGCAGAAACCAGGAGCACGGACAGCCCCTCCAGATCACGGTTTAAATGTCTGCAGACAAATGAGAGGCTATTAACTTCCCACCAGTTACAACCAGCACTGGAGGCACCGTATGAGGAGCCCAAGCTGACTTACCATATTTGTAAGCTCCAGTCATTCTCTGTATAAGTAACCATGATATGGAGAATACCAAAAATAGCAGCACATTCAGCTGGCCAGTTATTAGGAGGACGGGACACAGGCTTTTGTCATTTTGCTTATCAGCTCTCTCGCCTCTTGTACAGGCGGCTTAGACTCATACACTACATGACAGTAATTGTGCTAGGTTTTATACAAAGAATACAAAAATGAGCAGAGCACCCAGCTTCACTTGTGACAAAAAGTGACAAAATCGAAAATTAATTAACGCAAAAGTAATCATTTGCGGCTAATTACATATTTACGAAAACACTAGTCATTTTGAACAATATGTAGTTTATACAAAGAGGTCATTAACCACACTAGTTTGATCAATGGCCCAAGCAGTTGTGTGCTTTGTCCACATAATTATGTAGAGCACTGAAAACAACAATTAAGGAAAAAGAGTGAAATACAGTAGACTCTCAGTTAACCAGATTTTTTTTTTTGAATACTGTACTTTAAATAAAAAAATAATTTTACAGGGCTAAACAAATGCTAGGGTGTCACGGCATAAAATGCTTTCAGGCACCTAGATTTCATCCACTGTATGTCTCTTCAATTCAGTTTTACCTGGAAGCAGACAGGCATGAGAGAGAGCCAGTGCCGGGTGGACGTTACGTTGCCCGGATTCAGCCGAACATACTTGTGTGCAAGAGAGGAGTGAAAGCTGCTGCTGCTAGAACAGCCCTCACTGACAAATATACTTAGCAGAGCATCCTATGTGCAGCTAATCTAGGCCTATTTTAATAGTGACTCTCAAGCAACCAGAAACTACATTTATCCAGCATCTACCAATCCCTGTGGGTGCCGGATAACTGAGAGTCTACTGTATATAATTTTAAAATAATGTATTTGTTTAAAAAATGGATATGGTTTATCCGCTGCCTGTAAGTTTTCACTTTTAAGTTGAATAAATTATATTGTAAAATGCGGCATTAAATATGTGGAATGTGATGACGTAATTATAGAGAATATTCATAAATTAAAAAATGGAATGTTATTGCGTTATATTAATTCTCAGCTCAAGAATAATATTTTCAAATCATTACATCTAATGAAACAATTATGGAAACTAACGGAACCATCTATTCCTATGATAGCCTAAGGCTTATCCCAGGATTTTTTTAAATTATTTTACTATATTTATATACATGCCACTATAATATTTGGGTGAATAGAATGTATTATGTGCACCGATAAACAAGTACTGATTGCACATATATTGTTCAAGACTAAAATATTTCTGGAAGACCATCAGACTTTTTACTGAGGAATTTTTGGTGACTTCCTGCAAACAAGCTGTTAAATGTTTCCTAAACCCCTTTGACCCTTTAAGTAACCTTAGTAGGCATACACTTGTCTCCCTCTGCAGCTTTGTATTGCTCATAGGCCTATGTTAATGTAATTTAATATTAAAATTAGATAGCCTGACCCACAGTAAAACTCCTGCACTCCTCCACTCTTGCATTTTGCAACCAGTTTTGGAACCAAGATGCACTCTGACAGTTGAAATGTAATAGAATATGGTTTTTCCTGATCTACTTCCTGAAGTGGGAGGAAACTATGATTTTAGAGACATGTTCTATCTCCATAGTGGTATTGTGATAGCTAAAATTGCCAGTGCAATGTTTATACTGCCAGTGCAGGATCAATAGTAATATCAAAAGTGCTTACTCATGAGAAAAATACTTCCTTGAAAGTAACAGGAGGTGCACAGAGAATACATACATGTGACAGACAAGACTTGTGCATCTATATTACTGCTCATTGGATGCCAGGGCCAAGCCCAGATCAGTGAAATATTTAATACAGTTTTTTCTACTTTGAGAACATTATTTGGAAAAAAGGAAACTCATCGTGGTATAACATCATATACCCCTTTCAGATGAGGTAAAGACAAAAAAAAGCTTTTAATGTCCCTTTAAGGAACACATCTATAGTTAACTACAGGTCATACATATGTTTGACTGGATCCAAGCACAATACTAAATTACCTGTTGGTAGAATGTGTTCCCCTTCTGGATCACTACATTGTCATGGTGAAGAAGCTTGTGTCCCTCAATGAAGCTGTGAGCTATACCATGTAGTGTCACCCAAGATGAGCAGATCATAGCAGACAGCTCAGACAAATTGTGGTCTGCTGGAGAAGGAACTGGCAACCCGCCCAAGTATCTTTGCCAAAAAAATCTTATGGATAAGCACAACCAGAGACATAACCATTGATGCAACTGGCTTGCTGCAGTCCATAGGGTCATGGCGAGTTGGACACAACTGAACAACAAGAACAGAAATAGTTTTGAGGGGTAAAATATGAAGGCTGTTAGGTGAGTTTAAATATTGGAGAGGCATAAATTAAGAATATGAAACCTGCATTACATTACTTCCTATGCCAGACTACACTGTGCAGGCCTCAGCTGTGCACGTGACTTCATATCAGACTCACTGGCAATTATGTGAGTGTCCTCAGATCATCAGATATGGAAGACAGAAAGAGCAAAACCAGACACAGGTAAAAAGATGGAACTTATATAAAGAATTTGTCAGAATTTTTATTGGAAAAGAAAACTACAAGATGAGGGAGCAGCGACCTAGATCTAGTGATTAGTGTCCCCAATAGAACTGGATGCTTGCTCCTCGTCTTATGTCTGTCTTCAGAAGCACAAACAGTAAAAAATATTATTCTACAAGTTAAGTGTCATAGAAAACATTCTAAACATTACAAATGTTATTTTTTGCATGAAAAAAACTATAAAGCAAAATCATATTACACTTCATACAAACTGTTCATAGTTCATTTTGGCCAATCACAGGCAGCTAGTACATTGTGTCAATTTGTGATAGCAGTTTGTGCAGGAAGGCATCATGGGAATGTATAGCCCATTGCACAGTGATGCAAGGAGGAGTCAGACACTGCTCTGCCGTTGGCTTGAAGTTAGTATAGGGTTAAAATCTGTACCCAAATGCAGTGTTACTATTGGTAGGTACCAGATAAGCAGCTCTGGGGGTGTGGAAAAACGTTAATTGTTAAATCAAATAAATCTGTGTGTGTATAGAATGAGTCAATGTAATGTTGTGTGTCTGATATAAAAAACAGGTATTAATTAAAAAAGGATTAGCAATAAAATCAGTATTTGAATGAAACACTATTAACTGTTGATTTAAAGGTTTAATTTGACCTTTAGTGTTTTAGATATCAGAAAATCTGGGCAGGTCATAGCAGAGATGTCAGACAAATCGCAGTTCACCCGAGAAGGAACTGACAACCCAGTCCAGTACACTTTGCCATGATAACCTTATGGATAAGCACAACCAGAGACATAGCCATAGATGTGCCTGGCGTGCTGTGGTCCATAGGGTCAAACTCAATATATAATAAGGATACATATTATGTAGAAAGTAAAATGCTGTAAGAAGACGTAATTTACCACAAAGACAGTAAAGATTTAAACCAGATATTTGAAAACAAATTGGAGAATTGTTTTTCATAGTTTTCAACTTCTAGGGTGTCTTTAAAACAGTTTCATCTATAGTATACCATTTTCTTATAATAAAATAAATTTACTTTTTAAAAAATAATAAAAAGCATTTCAAATACAAGAATAAGAGAAGCAAAAAATAATTGATTGGGACTGCCTATATCAGAAACACACATTACATTGAGTCATTCTATACACATAAATATTTATTTTATTTAAAGAAAATAGTTTCCACACCCCCAGAGCTGCCTACATAGACACAGAGTACTAACCAATAGAAACACTGCACTCAAGTATGCTTTTAACCCTATAGTAACTTATCAATCAGTAGCAGCACAGTGCAGAGATGCAGAGCAGCACTGCCTATTGCATCATTCAAGGGAGGAGAGAGATGTATGATAGGAACAAAAGACTACAACTCCCATGATCCTTTGCTGCAGACTGAATTCCCATACTGTTATAATGTTGTTGCTACTTGTGATTGGCCACAACTAGTTATAAATTTTATGCTAATTTAGCTTGGATTTTCAGGGGCATTCTTTCTCAAAATCAACTGCCAGAAAACTTAAGAAATGTTGCAAACTTTAGGGCAAGTTTGTTACCGTTTATTTGGGGATTTTTTTCATACACTACTGATTTTCTTCTATGAGATGCATTCATAATCCATGAAACGTGCCCCTGCTTTTAGATAGCATTCAAATAATAAAGTGCTTGTTATTACCTCTAGCTTTAAAGTACACCATATTTGGAACTGCTGATGTGTCACTTTAGCTCAAGACAACTGCTGTAATGTTACTTTAAATAATCCAATAATAACTTCATACTAACAATATATATTTAATGGATGTGGAATATATACACTAATAAATGAGCCATACCATGCATAATATATCTGTCACATCTGTATAGTCAATTAATTTAGAGGCAAGATGATTCCACTGACTTCAAGGAAGTCCTCTTCCTCAACTATGACTGTTTTAATTTCAAAATAATTAACATTTTCCTTAATGCTACTGACAATACAGTAAATATCAATGACAAATTTAGGAAGTAGCACAAAAAATGCAATACAATAAAACTGACAATTTGGTATAAGAGAGTGTAGGTCCCAACTGAATGTAGAAGCTCCCTCTCGTAAGTTGATCTATTATGATATAGTGGCAGTCCACAAAAAGATATCACATACAATATTACATACAAAACTGATTATCTTTAAATCAATGGACTAACATGGTGTCATAAAACCATATATTCACCCTGATGAAGGTCTTTTTTTTTTCAGGCATGTCCGACTCTCCGTGACCTCATGGACCGTAACACACCACACAAATCTTTATGTCCATGGTCATGCTGATCCTCTTGGTTTTCATGGCAGAGATACTGGAATCGGTTGCCTGTTCCTTCTCTATTGGGCCACAGCATACAGCATCTCGTATTCCAAGGTGATCTCCCATCCAAGTACTGAGGCCTAACCCTGTTTGCTTTCAGAAGGGTGTGACCTCTTGGTTCCCTGACTGGAATCAAACCCATAAAACCCAGATTGAACCCATAAAATAAATGGATTACCAGGGAACCCTTTGAAGATCTACTAGCTTGACTGAAACATTGACTTTATTTGTGTAAACATTTTTTACACTTAAGCAAGTACTTTTTTTATAACACCATGGGGGCATGTATGTATATATAAATATATATATATATATATGGCGTTTCTGGGCGTTGTTCAGTCGTTTCCAACTCTCCGTTACCCCATGGACCGTAACACTCCAGGACATCTGTATGTCCATGGTCATGCTAATCCACTTGGTATTCATGGAAGATACTGGAGTGGATTGCCAGTTCCTTCTCCGGTGGGCCACAGCATACAGCTCCTGGTATTGCTAGGTGATCTCCCATCCAAGTATTGACCAGGCTCAACCCAGCAAGGCTTCAGGGTGGTGTGACCTCTTGGTTCCCTGACTGGAATCGGACCCAGGTCGCAGAGCTGAAAGCACTGAATCCTAAGCAATGGACCCTATATATATATATATATATATATATATATATTTATATATATATATATATATATATATATATATACATACATACACACACATATACAAAAACACGCACGCAAGTTTTCCAATTACTAAAACACACCATATCACAAAACAAAGCCTTTTTTGAGAGAAAAAACGCACACAAGTGATTTTTCTATTATTTTTATTCAGGCTTTTTGTTCCTTGTTTGTCAGCTTCATGTTGCCATTTAACCCTTTTCTTGTAGGATAATACCAAGCTCCAGGAATGTATGCTCATCCCATCACAGCCGGCGAATTAATGTCTGTTTAATATCTTTATTGGATTATTCAAATATGTACTATTCAGATGCAAAATTAATCTTCTAAAGTGTTAATCTGGATCTCCATTCTAAGTTTAATGAAATAGCATAATGTGCTGCTGTGGAGAATGACAAAGTGAAGCCAGATTACATGGCCTTTCTAGGGCTATCAGTGGAGCTGTCAGCACAGCAGGGCACGACTAAGAGATCCCGGAGTGACTCATGAGCACTGGCCATTTACACATCTCTCACAGATTGTGGGATTGCAGTACATTACTCATAAAGGGAAATCTCTGCATACTTCCTTGCAGTTCATTTTAGGGGGGAAAATAATCTTACATTTACTGTTGGCAACATCATTTACAGGGTATTATGAATACTGTTCTGCACCATCATGTAGAACAGTCAAAATTAAGTGGAAAAGCTGTAAAGCCATTTTAATTTTTGAAATATTATAGTTGTCTTTACATGCTACAGTGTTAATGTTTCCAAGACTCTGCATGTTTTCTTATCTTGTGAGTTATCTCCAGGTCAGCTGTACTAACAGATATGCTGAGCCTATGGGGATAAACTCCCAGGTCCTGGATGGACCATATTTTCCAAGCTCACTCTAAATGGTGAACAGGTCGGTCTTAGAAAGGCTCTGAATAGTCCAGGATTTCAGTCTCTCTCTGCATGAGCCCAGGTAGATCAGTCTGAATTAAATGGAGTAACTCAGTTGTGCTAATGTAGAAAGAACCTGCATACGGAGTGATATTGAAATCTAGACTGTTGGGGGTGGTGGCACGACCTTAGCGCGCGCAACAACAGCGCGTTGTCATCAGCGCGCCGACAAATGCGCGCCAGACAAGAGCGTGCCCGACGCCCCCCCCGACCTTAGCGGGCCACCCTGCATCCCATCACCAACCTCCCAAGTCTTCGCCCAACACCCCGTCTTACTTGCCCCCTCACCTAGCCTCCCCCATACACCTTCTTAGCCCCTCACCTAGCCCCCCACACACACCTTCCTCCCCCTCAGTTTAGATCCTCACCCCCAGGATGAAGTGATGGGGTGCGGGTATCACACTAGGAGGATAGGGGGTAGGCGTCACACACAGAAGGATGGGGTGTAGCAGGGGGGAGGTCATTGATTCTCTTCACCACATTAATATATTCCAGATTTTTTTGTTAGCATATTATAGTATGTGTAGAACAGTGGTGGGCTACAGGCGGCCTGGGGGTCCTCAGGCACTTCTCATATATTAGTGTGCATTATTTTTATAAATAAAAACAAATACATTATACCTATTTTCAAGTGTAATTCTTCAAAATGAGTGTATTTCAAATTTAGGACAGTGGTGTTCTGTGAATTTTATGTGCACGTATTTTTCTTTTCTGTCCCAAATTATAAAAAATATTGTAGAATCCCAATTGCTTTAGGGTCTGTTTGGGTATTGGATCTCATCTTCATATTTGGTGGACTCATCTAGTTATCTAAAGAGTTTTGAAAATAATGGAGAAGCTTGTTATCGGTATGTTTAATAAGAAATTATAATCTTACTCCACTCATATGATTACTTTAAATCTTCTGATTAAAATGGATTTCAACAATATGTGGAATTGTTAAATTCTATCTGTCAGCTAAATGGAAAACACCATTATTCTTTTATTTGATAGTAAAAAATAAAATAAATAAAACTTTAACATCAGAAAAAAAAACTTTGTTAGAAAACCAATATTTACCATTAAAAAAAAAAAGTTTTTTTTCCCCCCATGCTTCTAGAAATATTTAACTTTATTTATTTATTTATTTCTTCCGTTATATTTCCCCTTTGTATGTTTATTTGAAATCTAAAATTAATTATTTATTTTTTATATTTATTAATATTCTTTATTGGAATATAAAAAAAAAACTAATTTACTATAAATATATAATTGTTATACTATATTATTTTTATTTCTCTTTGTTTATGTAAAAAAAATAAAAAAAATATGGAAAAATAAACTACCTTCTGCATGTTTGACCCACTTCCACCAAAATATGAAGTGTATTGGAGTTCCCTGCTAACAGTGAAACCATTTGTACAAGTCAGAAAATTAAAGGTATTGTAGACCCTGCCCTTGTTGTGACATTCTAGTCCTCATTAAGTTTAGTACTTAAGGAACAGCTGCCTAAACAGGCACACATTACTAATAGGATTGGGACTCCCACGGTAAGCACATGTGCCGTAGTCAGAAACAAGCATAGTATAAAAATAAACACAAATGTATAGAAAATGGCAAAGAAGACTTGGTTTCTACAGTCAAATTGTAGGATTCTTACTTTCTATGTTAAACAGTAATTCTTGCAGATCATTTGTTCTCCCCCTTGTAAGTAATGTTGAATTTACAGCCCCATAAAATAAATAAATGAATTAATTAATGAATGAATTAACAAAATATAAATTAAATATATTATAATAAAGAACACACCACCATATTGTCCTTTTTTTCAAGGGAACCCTCTGCCCTTAGCCATGCAAATGCTAAGTGCAAAACCATATTTCCAGGCCTGTACGTGTCAAATTAAGTTCCTTCTGTTGTTTTCTATCAAGTTTAGGAGAAACGTAGAAGCCTAGAGTGTCATTTTTACAAAATATGTTTGTGTATAGAGCAATGTGCATTTAAATGTTTGTGTCCTTAAATGTAGGTTTCACACTGTACACAATGATGGTAGCAATGTATAATTTTCAACAATATAAGTGTCTCACCATTTCCCACCAGAAATCTTGCTGATTGATAGGGGATCAAATACTTATTTCACTCATTGACCTGCAAAGCAATTTATAACTTTTTTGACCTGCGTTTCTCTTGTTTGTTTGTTTTTGTGTTTTTTTTGTCTCTCACTGTTAAAATACACCTACCATTAAAATTAATTGGACTGGTCATTTCGTTGTCAGTGGAAAAACTTTCAAAATCAGCAGGGGATCACATAGTTTTTTCCCCTCACTGTAAGTGAGAAGTGAAAGCTGCTGCTGCTGCTGCTGCTAGATTAGCCCTCACTGACTAATAAACTTATCAGAGCACCTTATTTGCAGGTAATCTAGGCCTCTTTTAATAGTAACTCTCAAGCAACCAGAAACTACATTTATCCGGCATCTACCAACCTCCGTGGGTGCTGGATAACTGAGAGTCTACTGTATTTATAATAAATAGTACATTTGTTAAAAAAAAAACTTGTTTCCTGCTCAGAATTCCGAGATACAGTTATTACACTGAATTCTGGGAACCTGGGCAGGGACATGTAAATGTGTCCACAAATTCTTTGCTCTTGTAAAACAGTACCATTTTAAATATGGCTTCCTTTAAGCATATGCCTGCTGTAACACACAGCTTACACAAAAATATCTCACACTTATGAGCCAGGAGGTGCTTGTAGAGGTCTGGAAGGAAGCCCTTCATAGAGATGGGGATGGTTATTGGGAAAATAAGAGGAAAGTACACATTTTAGGAGCCCAGGTTGCTGCCCGGCCTTATATATATTACACAGATTTGCCTTTGTGTATGCACAGCTATCAGTATGATGTTGAGCGAATTATCCTCACTCCACAAAGCTCACAAGCTCCAGGAACTCTTCTTCACAACAGTTAATTGGCTTGGACACTAGAAAGCAGGACAAGCCCCAGAGCTAAAACAAATGAATATAAAATTAATGAAACTTGCTTAAAATGACCCACTATTTAGTTCACTCAAAACATATCCTTCATTATATGATTTCACAATAAGATCTGCTTATACTTAACTCATCAGGTCAGCAATTAGGAATCTAATGCACCACAAATGAACAATTCCATCTTAAACTACTCTGCTGTGATACTACGGATTCAGTCATCTTGTTGGTGATACACAATAACACAACACCGTGACACAACGAAGGACGTAGAAATTCACATTAACATTAGTTTATATTCTTACTTCACAGTTGTGTGCAATTGGAGTAGTCATTGAGGTCTCAGGAAGTTACAAATTGTAGGGGAACTAACCAAAGAGTAGGCCATATCTCACAACGACAAATGGGGAAACTAGGGACCTACTGCGTAATGTATGATGTATTAACTATGGTAGACACCAGCAGTAGGGCTTCCAGGGGAAGAGATACTGAGTAATATAAATGTATACAAAATAAATATAAACTGCTATTATTTTCCCATGTGGAAACAAAAACAAGGGAAAGCTTCAGATTTATATGGCATTAGACTGAAAACACCCAGACCCTGAGGGGACATATACCAAATATTAGCAACAATCGCCTAGTAACAATAAGATTAAGCATTTTTAAATAAAATCTTAATCTTTTAAAGCTTTATATGTGTAGAGAAGGTTCCATATTATCTTGATTTAACACTGGAAGGAAGTAATTATTATATAGTTGGAGCATATAGAATTTGACAGATCCACCCTTCCCTGGCTTGTGCTCAGAAACAGGCAGCTGCAAAGATTAATGCAAGCCTTGCTCCTGCCGAGATGAAAATGCCCCCACACACAACCTTCATCATGTTATCATGGATGCTTCCAGGAATCAAAAGATGGATCAAAATATATTTTGTATCATTTAAAACTGGCTTTATGACTTTTTCCAGCCCAAATATACCCTTACTCAGGCTTCAAACATTTGTCTTACCCCAAGTATTCCAAAATAACTCCCATGGTGCCCATCCTGATCACATGGAAGCAACACACCACATATACCAAGACTTCCACAAGATGAGTCGCAGAATAAAACAAATGGCTCTAAACCTCTATAAAGTGGCCTCATTTGCACTGCTCACTGAAAAAAACGAATTTTTTAATTGGTTTTTGACAAATGGAAGCTAAGAATTTCATAAAACATAAACTGGCTAATCTGGACTTGAGACATGTACAAATGTGTCAGATCTAATTCTCCATCATGTTACTTGGACAAGACAACAAGTTCTTATCCCGATTGGAAGATGGAAGATCGACAAAATAGAAAAGCAGAAATACAAACATGATGGCAAACTTTTCACTTTAGGTAACTCTCCATAGTCAATTTAAAAGAAGCAATAAACATGAAAGCAAACTCAGATATTGAAAATAATATTTGATCACCTACAAATATCTTGCTATACACCAGAGGTAATCAATATTTTTTTTTTACAAAATCCACCATAGTCCACATGCATTTGTAAAAATTAAGTAAAGGTCCCGAAAATATATTTTTTCTTATATATAAAAAGAGATTTTTTAATAGAATGCCATTGCAAAGTGCACATTTTATTTCAAGATATGGAACCTGTAGGAGGAATATATGGAAACGTTTATAATGATATAGAGACTCTGAAGATGTCACTCAGAGGCCCTCACTGGGACCTAAGTCAGCCTGTTGACTTCTTGCTATAAACCATGAATTCTATCATTTCTAATAATGGGCTACAATAATCAAGGACTTGGATGAGACTGATTTACACATCCAAAACACTCCAGTCAGCCCTGACATATAACACTGAATTTGTTCAACAACCACTGTCCAGATTTAGACTGTGGAGATATATCATTGGACGATGATTTGAGGATATCTCTACACTATTGCAGCTAGCTCATCTAGAATCACCAAGGAACAGATAGAGACAAATATTGTCAGAAAAAAAGATCATTATGTGTATGTGTATATATATATATATATATATATATATATATATATATATATATATATATATATATATATTCACTTAATAAAGGGAAATACACGGTTCACTTTTTTTTTTTTATAATAAAGTAACCTAAGTGTTTTTTTTGCCTATTAAAACATAATTTATTATTAAGATGTACTGAAAAGCTGTTTTTAGTGCAAACATTCGCCCCTGTAGCTCATGCACATAATGTGTCTATGGTATTAGGTGCATTAGCTGCGTCATTTTAGTAACATGCTGCTGAGACACAGTTTGTGGTTGGCTTGCACATGTGCTACAGGGGGCAGACCTTTGCATGGACTGGTTGGAAGGTTTTAGTGAGCAAAAACAGAGCTTTTATTCACTTGTTAAATGTTGTTTTTGTTTTGCCCTTCAGTCGTGTCCTACTCTTGTTGACCATATGGATGCAGCGTGCCAGGTACATCTGTCTGTGTTTCTGGTTGTGCTCATCCATATGATTTTCGGAAGCAAAGTTACTGGATTTGTCTGACCTCTCTGCTATGACCTGCCCACCTTGGGTGACCCTACATGGTATAGCTCACAGCTTCAGTGGAGGTGCACCAGTCCCTTCACCACAACAAGGTAGTGATCCAGAAAGGGGCACTTGTTAATACAATGATGTTTAAATAAGTAAACACTAAAATACTTTATTCTAATATTAAAAACAGGGAACGTTCCATGTCCCTTTAATTAAAAAACGTTGCAAACTCCAATGCATATTATGAATGGTGGTGAGTAGCGTAAGCCATGTCCGCAGAGCATATCATTATAAGAATAAGCAATGTAGAGCAAGGAGAAAGGATTCTTCTTATAAGACGTGTGCTGCTTGACAGAACTCCTCCGTTTGACCTCGGCTATAATCTGCAGAATGCCGTTTTCTCTCCCAAGGAGTGTGCATTAGCTCTTGTCTTATACTCTATTCTGTGAGTCCTTGGAGCAGATACAGAATGCGTCACCAAGTGTTGAGAGGTATGTGGGAAGCATGCAGATATCTACTTGTCCATGTAGGCTAGGTCACAAACTCCATTACTCTGGGAGCTGCCAGATCTATTTATAATGCACAATCTTCTATTAATATTCTTCATCTGCTCTGCTGCCAAGAAACCAGCTTTTCTTATAAAGTAAGATTGCACTACTACTGATTTCAGTTTAGAAATTATTTCACGCCCTTTGCAGCTATGGATTTACACCTACAATTTAAAAATCCTATAATTAAAATATATTCCTTTGAAGAATTACACTTAAAAATAGTCATTTTTTTCAGAATATAAAAAGATAATACATTCTGTAATGCACAGTGGAATGAAGCGTTTTGGTTTCTGCTCACCTACCTGCAGAGGCATCTTTCACCTGCACAATGGGAAGGTGGCAGCAAAAACTGCCAGTGTTTTCAACAGGACTAATGGAAACATCATTTGTTTACACATACGTTTATTTGTTGCCTTCATGCAGCAGGGTATTTATCATATTGCTGCAGATAAATAATCAGCTCAGAAAAGGGAACTTTCCTGTTATCTTCCTGCCAGCAGTGGCATGCAGCTATCAGTAGGTGGCGCAGCGCAGATACTTTGTTCAATTTGCTGTTACAGTGATGGGTAGACTTAGGGTTTAGGGTTAGGGTAGTGACAGATGATAAGCTTTACATCATAAAATAGTGGGGCACACAGCGCGCCATTACTTTACTATGTAAAGCTTATCATCTGCCACTACCCTAAACACTAACCCTAAAACAATTGAACAGTCTTGGCACTGCACTATTGCGCCACCAAGTAGCTACTGCACGCCACTGCTGGTGGGGAGATAACAGGAAATGTCCCAGAAAAGTACTACACAGTAAAGAATAATTGCATATTAAGGGTAAACATTTTTATGCTTTCTAAAAATACTTTGTCACTATCCCTAGTTACTCAAAGACATGTAGTAGATGTATTGTCACTGTAATTATCTAATTCTATGCTTTTCTTACTGAAGACGTCCACTACAACAGGACAAAATGTGCAGGCATACATAATTACAGTGACAATATAACCTATTAACACTTAACCATTTGTTATAAATAATTTAAATGATAGATGTACATAATGTTCATGTATGTTAGATATGTATGTCTGTAATAAACGTATTATACAATATAAAATGCTAATAATGTTGTGAGGAATAATAATTCACATTAAGACATTGCTTTAAATGTCTGTCCCCTCATTGCATCATTTTCTAGCTCAGTTTATTAGTTTCCATATATGATAACGGAGAGACCCCCTGCATATAATATGCTGCAGTCACTGGTAGGGAAGAGGTGCGTGCCTGCAATGCAGAGGAAGCAGTAGGAGCAGCTCAATACATGCTTTACTTTACTGGCCCTCCCTATACCCCCTGTGTGATAAAAGAATACACATTATATATTATTATTATCCTTTATTTGTAACGCAGCATCATATTCCGTAGAGTTAGAAACGGGTATATATATATATATATATATATATATATATATATATATATATATATATATATATATATATATATGTAATAGAGATAATGCAGAAAGGATAAAGTAGTCCACAATATCAGTTATGCATATTGATGAGCATGTTATTTACATTACACATATTTTTCAGAACACAGAAATAACCCCCAATATGATGTGTTTATCTGTTTTCTGATCTATAAACTGAAAACCACTTTGGAGAGAGTCCTGGAAAGTGCTTGTTATGACAAATACATTCAATAGATTTGTTGATTCAAATAGATGGTAAAAAAAATCACATCCTTATTAATGTTCCCTAGATTGTAAGGCTTCCTGACACACTATATGTGTACTGTATACCATAGACCCACTGGCGGAGCTGCTGCTTGTGCAAAGCACCGAGGACCACAACAGGGCAGGGGCCCTCTCCTACTGGCAGTAAATAAGGAATCTTAGTTTAAAGGGTAAAGCTGGCAGATAATGACTTAGTAGAAAAGTAATCTGACCACCATAAGGGTGATCTGATCATTAACATATATTTTTGGCATTGTTATTGATCCCAAAAAGTGAATAGAGAATTTGGAAGGGGGGCCCAAATTATTTTGCACTGGGGCCCCTCCATTCACTATCTCTGCATAGACTATTATTTATAAACAACAATTGAGAAAAAATGGTGGGATCGATGCAAATTAAATGTATTAACCTTTTTTCTAATTATGTAGTGTACATGAATAAAAATTAATTTAGTACCATTTTTGAAACCACAGTGAAAAAATAGCATGTGTAATCCAGTTTTTCTCATTTAAAATGTATTTGATTCAGTGCAGGGTTTGTGTGCGAGGAAGCAGCCATCTCAGGCGAATTAGCATATGAATTCGTACCCTTTCAATCATTTTGCATGAATGTTCTTCTCTTATATGATTATCCACCCCCTACTGGCTACAATAATCATATAATAATGTAATTCAAATTATATGACACATGTGTTGACTTCAGATATTTTGAATTGAATTCAATAAAAGCGGTGCTGTGAAAAATATTTGACATATTTTATATCATTTAGCCCTGGGTTTGATTCCAGTCAAGGAACCAAGAGGTTATACCACCCTAAAGCCAAGTAGGTTTGGGTTGGGTCAGTACTTGAATGGGAGAACCTCCTAGGAATACTAGGAGCTGTATGCTGTGGCCCACTGGAGAAGGAACTGGTAACCCACTACAGTATCTCTGCCATGAAACCCAAGTGGATCAGCATGATGTGTTATGGTCCATTAGGTCACGGAGAGTTGGACACTACTGAGCAACGCAAACACAACAACAAATCATATTTTTTTATAATTTGTTTTTGATTTACAGTGCCTTGCAAAAGTATTTGCCCCCCTTGGCATTTTGGGGATTTTGTTGCCTCACAACCTGGAATTAACATGGATTGTTTGAGGATTTGCTCCATTTAATTTACAGAACATGCCCACAACTTTGAAGATGTTTTTTTTATTGTGAAGCAAACAACAAATAGGACAAAATTACAGAAAAGGTCAATGTGCATAACTATTCACCCCCCTAATGTCAATACTTTGTAGAGCCACCTTTTGTGGCAATCACAGCTTCAGGTCGCTTTGGATAAGTCTCTATGAGCTTGCCATATCTTACCACTGGGATTTTTGCCCCTTCCTCCTTGCAAAACTGCTCCAGCTCCTTCAAGTTGGATGGTTTGTGCTTGTGAACAGCAATCTTTAAGTCTGACCACAGAGTTTCTATTGGATTGAGGTCTGGGCTTTGACTAGGCCATTCCAACACATTTACATGTTTCCCCTTAAACCACTCAAGTGTTGCTTTAGCAGTGAGTTTGGGGTCATTGTCCTGCTGGAAGGTGAACCTCTGTCCAAGCCTCAAATCACGCACAGAGAGTGGTACAGGTTTTGCTCAAGAATATCTCTGTATTTAGCACCATCCATCTTTCCCTCAACTCTGACCAGTTTCCCAGTCCCAGCTGTAGAAAAACATCCCCACAGCATGATGCTGCCACCACCATGTTTCACTGTGGGGATGGTGATCTTTATGCGATGTGATGTGTTGGGTTTGCGCCAGACATAGCATTTTCTTTGATCGCCAAAAAGTTCAATTTTAGTCTCATCAGACCAGAGCACCTTCCTCCATACATTTTGGGAGTCTTCCAAATGCCTTTTCGCTAACTCAAAACCTGCCATTTTGTTTTTTGCTGAAAGTAATGGCTTTCTTCTGGCCACTCTGCCATACAGCCCAACTCTTTGGAGCATACGGCTTATTGTCGTCCTATGTACAGATACACCAGTCTCTGCTGTGGTACTCTGCAGCTCCTCCAGGGTTACCTTAGGTCTCTGTGCTGCCTCTCTGATTAATGCCCTCCATGCCCGGTCCGTGAGTTTTGGTGGCGGTCGTCTCTTGGCAGGTTTGCTGTTGTGCCATGTTTTTTCCATTTGGTTATGATAGATTTGATGGTGCTCCTGGGGATCATCAAATGTTTGGATATATATTGATAACCTAAACCCGACTTGTACTTCTCAACAACACTGTCCCTTACTTGTTTGGAGAGTTCCTTGGTCTTCATGGCAGTGTTTGGTTAGTGGTGCCTCTTGCTTAGGTGTTGCAGCCTCTGGGCCTTTCAAAAAAGGTGTGTATATCTAATGACAGATCATGTGACACTTAATTAGTGAAATTGTGTCCACCTATGTGCAAATTATGTGACTTCTGAAGGTAGCACCAGAGATTTTTATGGGCTTCATAACAAAGGTGGTGAATACATACACACCTGGCAATTTTCTGTTTTCTATTTCTAAAAAATAGTTTTATGTATATATTTTTATCATTTCACTTAACCAACTTAGACTATTGTGTTCTGATCCATCACATAAAATTCAGATTAACGAAACATTGAACTTAAGGCTGTAATGTAACAAAATAGGTAAAAAGTCAAGGGGGTGAATACTTTTGCAAGGCACTGTATGATATAGTTATACTAAATGTAAAAATTGGACAGTTCTACTTTAATAAACAAGAATATGAAATAATATTGGACAACTAAAACCAAAGAGGCAAGAATGCAAGAGACACATTAAATGAGCATACTTGGAGGCTGTACGTCCAGTGTGGGGTTAGATGAAGGGTTAAATTACCACTCATAAGAAGGATGATCTGGCTTGTATGGCAAATGTACTTCCATTAGGCTGCTGAATAATGGAATATTGATTGTTTAACCCATAAAGAAGTCTCAAGTTATGGTTTTCAAACACCAAGGTTGAAAATGTTTGTGTTATTCTAAGACAAATGTTCAATATGAAATAATGACGCTAATGAGTCATCATAGCTTTTACACTAAAAACGAATATAAATAGAAATAAATTATACACAGGAGATCTATATAATAATTGTGTGCAATCAACATTGGACTGAAAAGCTTATCACAGAGCAATACATCATTATTATATTATAATGGGTAGAACTGTGATTGCAGGTTTTACTAATCTATTGCATTAATGTACCCATGCACAATACATTTTTAATGTGAGTGAATAAAGTGCATGTCCCACATTATTATATATATAAAAGGCACAATCATTATTAATCTGGCTCTCAAGGACCCCCTACTCTGACTGCTAGATAATAAAAAAAAACATACAGAAATATAATACAGTGTGTAAGAAGTAGTTATCTTGGTCTGTAAGGTACAAAATTAAAGTCAGAATGATCACCTGGGTTTTACATGCATTAGAGATGATGGATAGATAGATAGATAGATAGATAGATAGATAGATAGATATAAAGAATGGAGGAGCTAGGGAATGGAGGGCCCCCGTGCAAAAACAAAATTTGGGTCCTACCTCAAGGTTTTTTTGTTTTTTTTTTTGGTGCTGGCCCTTCCACCTTGGTACCAATTAAATCAGTGCCCCTCCCCAAGTTCCCCTCCCTAATACTCTTTCCCATAACAGCACCCCTCCCCAAGACCCATTCCCATAACTGCAGCCCCCAAACCCCTTTCCATAGCTGGGCCCCCCTCAGAGGAGAGCCCTGGTGCATTTCACAGCCTGCACCACTGGTAGCTCTGCCCCTGCACAGACAGATCGCTGGATAATTAGCCTAATGCTTCTCTGTCAAAATAATTTTTAGATACCAGAGAAAACCTATTTATTTTCTAAATTTAGCTAATAACTTTAATAAAAAAAAATGCCAATTTTGCTTTTCTGCGCTGTATTGAAATAGGGAATTTCTCAACGTGCTTCAAATCGAGTGTTTTATGTATAAAATACCTGGCGAAATACACATGAAAAAAGCATTCACGTCATTGTAAAACCACTTTTGACGCACACAGGGTTAAAGCTCCCAGGCACTCAGCCTGAGCAGGGAAAATATAGCAATAGATACATTTATCAGATAAAATCTTTTTAATATATATATATATATATATATATATATATATATATATATATATATAAAACAACAGCGGCTGCACTACACAGCTATGGAAGCTTGGATTTAAAATACACTATATTTAATTTAGCAGCTTGTCTTGTCCAAAATTGTAACCCAGGTTGAGGCATGTAATAGACAATGAGACAAGATGTTACAAAATGCTTAAGAAGAGGTACTGCATATGGCAGACCATGGATCATGGCAGTGCAATTGTTTAATCACAAATATTAAATATGATTGACATTAAATTTAGCCTGACAGAGATTGTGAAAATAATTCAAACTTTAACTTTAACACAATGTAGAAAAGGAATACACAGATGTTTTTGGCACTTGTTTTTCCAGGACAGGGGTTAAGAGGTTGTAAAGAAATAAAATGTCTCTTTCATGGTGAGTTGGGCAAACTAATGGAAAATCAATAACATGACCCTATTCTTTCTTCCTAATGAGAAAAGCCTCATTCAGTTAATGAAAGACCCAGGCACGTGGTGGAGGATACGCTTTTGGGATTAGCTAGACTATGCCCCATTTGTAAGTGAATTAAAAAATGGAGAGTAGATAGGTTGCTACATTACTTATGTTTATTAAGTATACATCTACACTTACTAACTACAAGGGAAATTGTAATGTATTTACACTATATCTTAAACTTATACTTAATGCTTTATTCAATGATTACATTTTTTTATTTTTATTAACAACATATGTATTATTCTACAATAAAGAATGGCAAAACCTTTAGAGTGTGTTGTAATTTTTGTGATAAACATTTAGTGATACATAATTGTTGTGTTGAGTTGACGGTTTCAAGTCTTCTTTGAACAAATTAATTTAAATATTGGTGCCAATGATTTTGTATTAAAATAGATACGTTTTGGTTTTTCCTTTATTACAATATCAAAATTAATGAAGGAAGAGTTTGGTTCAACCTTACAATTCAATTTACTGAAGAATATCTTATATCTTAAGTACATATATAAAAATAAAAGAAGGCCAAACTTATATTATGAACATATCATGTAATGAAAATGTATAATTAACATTTGTTATTGGTTATATCAGAATAATTCATGTTTATATGCATGTCATAATAATAAAGATCATACAAGAACTAAGATTTTAAAGCAAATAGGAAATAACCATATTAGTTTGAATAGTTGTTGAGTGTTTAGTTTGTATTCCTTAGTCTTACTACCAATGCATTATTTTACCAAGATAACCGTATTTCTTGAAAAAAATCTACTAGAGGCTTTCCCTTTAAACGTTCAGCGTATTGCTCAGTAAGTCAACTGGGCATCAATTCAAACCGAGCAGGCGAAACCTCATTGTTGTTAGGCGTTCTGTGCCACACTTTAAAGCAATATGTCACTTGTCTGTCTTACAAGTAGACTATACCATTTCTTTTTTTATTTCTATTTGGAAATGATCAAATATTTTTGATAATTGTTATACATTTGATAACCATTAACCTACTTTATAATTTCACTTTTTTCACAAGCTCAAACATATTCTATATAAAAGTGGAAAATAAAAACAAAAAACTGTGACCATACAATTAAAGGGATTAGAACAAAACGAGCTGTGGTCACTGCTCCTAAGACCTATCTAGATTTTAAAAAGTTCAATAAATATATTTCAGTACATAAAAAAATAGTTTTGTGCAACTCAATTTACATAATCCATTTAAATTAATGACAATAACAGTGGTCTCACACTCTGAACATAGGCTAAACTATTATTAATTACCCCGTTAATTACATACAAACAATGTGCCGTTTAACTATTCCAAGTAAGATGCATTATACCCACTGTGCAACCATTAGCTATGACTGCTCTGCGAAGATAAATCTTTAAGCATTACATAGGCCTCATTACTCCATAATATGGAAACTGCTAAGTGGTTGCGTTCCTTATATCCGTTCCATTGTTCTCTCAGACAACTTTATAACAACACCATGTTACTGCATGAAGCACAAACCAATATCACCCAGTCTGAGAAAAGGAGAAAACTGAAACTAAAATAATATTTTCCACATAAAGTAGCATGTATCCCATGCGCTGGCGTCCCTCAATCCATGGGTTGTTTTGTAAATTCTACAGAACACGGCAATATAAACTCAAATGTGCAATTGTATTGTACTGTATATATATATATATATATATATATATATATATATATATATATATATATATATCTTATGTTATTGTTTATTTACAGAACAGTAACACATTTTGTGTAGAGTATCAAGGAAAATTATCCATAGTGTATATTATATTATTAAATAAGAAAACACACCCAAATATCTATATAAATAGCTACAGAGAAAGAGGTAAAATGTACAAACAGCCCAATATGGGGACACCTTTGTAGCTTCTCTATTTACCCTCTCTCTCTCTCTCTCTCTCTCTCTCTCTCTCTCTCTCTCTCTCTCTCTCTCTCTCTCTCTCTCTCTCTCTCTATATATATATATATATATATATCTATATATATATATATATATATATATATATAATGTTATTGTTTATTTACAGAACAAAAACACATTTTGTGTAGAGTATCAAGGAAAATTCTCCATAGCGTATATTACTCATTATACTATTGAAACACGAAAACACACCCAAATATCTATATAAATAGCTACAGATAGATACCGTATATAAAAGGTACAAGCAATGTAATATGAGGACACCTTTGTAGCTTCTCTATTTACCCATCCCCCCCCCCCTCTCTCTCTCTCTCTCTCTCTCTCTATATATATATATATATATATATATATATATATATATATATGACAAATTAATAAATATATATATCACTAATTCTCTAACATTCCCTCCTCTCCTAATTTTATATATATATATGTTGTGTGTGTGTGTAAATTACATATTCGCAGACATGCATAGGCGGCTACAGGGTATGGATTATGGGGTGCAGAGTCTTTTTATTTTATTTTTTTATTAATATAATTTTATTAGGAGAGGAGAGAGGGGTAGAAAACGAGTTTTATATATATATATATATTATACACTCACTCATGCATAAATGTATTGACCTTCTACCAATCACAAGGTCCTTATATATGTTTATATGTGTGAGGTCTGGTAGACACGATGTGCTTGTGCCAGATACTTTTGTTTATGGTCCCATTTTGACAGCTGCAGGGTCACAGACCAGCTATACCTCTCAATTTGTTATTACCATGGCAACCGACAGAAATCCTAAATGCTCTGAATATAGCCAAAATGGAGGTGGAGAGACCAATTCTACATATAGTATATATATATATATATAATTTCATCAAAGCTCCACTGCGGTAATGCGGGTGCATGACAGCACTGCAAGGAATATGTTATTTATACATTTATGTGTGTGTAGTGTGAATAAAACACATTGCACTAGCAGGCTGTCATCAGATTAGCTGCTCCCTGCTGCCTCTTTCTGATAATAAAAGCCCCCCTACCCTCATTTTATGTGTGATAATGAGCAGCTTGGACTATCAATCTGGACTGACAGTGCAATGTATCCCAGACAAAGGGACCCTGGCTTCATATTCACAGAGAGAGAACAATATACAATCTGCAATATATTCTCAATGTGCCACAAGACTTGCTTAAGGAATGATAAAATACACACGCTTACACAGATCATTTCCTATTGTCGTCAATCAGCTGCATCCAATGTTCAAATTAATATGAGTATAAAATCTTCAATTTTCACATTTTTCTTCAGGTTATACCAGCCAAAAAGAACCGTCTGCCAAGTGTCAAAAGTAAATCCAGTAACTGAAAGATTCAGCAGCACTTGGGTCCAAATATAAAATGTAGCATTTATTTGTATATTCAGAAATAAAAAGACAATGTTTCAGGTCAATACATTAGAGGACCCTTACTTAGGCGCCTCTATAGACCAGAACCATTGTCTTTTTATATGGCGATATCCAAATACAAGCTACATTTTATATCTGAATCCAAGTAGAGTGCTACTGATCTTCCTGTTGGTACTATGCCACGAGAGGCGGTGAAACTCTTGCATTTTCCTAGCGTGCATTTAAAAAAGTAGATTTTAATAATTGCAAATTATTTATTATTTCATGAACAATTCATCCCTGTAAAAAAATGTGCAATAAAGCTAAAAGAACATGGGAGGGTTTCTTAATATAATTATATCATTACAATAATAATTGAATCTACATATGTACTTCTTGGTGCACACTTTTAGGAACATGTACTTAAAAATCTTTGTTTTGCACAGTTAAATCTTCCTTCAGCAGCCCATGTTGACACTTTCCCTGTATTACTCAATGTGTTATATCATATTCTAGCATTTTATAGACAACTCAGCTCTCTTTTGTGTTTTCCGCCTCCACAAATACTGCTATACTGCTCAAATAATTCACAATCTGGATATTCTAACAGATTAAATGAAGATCAAGAAATAAATATATTGTTAAAAATATATCCTAAACTAACAAAAGGGGCTCTTGACCCCTTCTGGATCATTACCTGTTGTGGTGAAGGGCTTGTGTACCTTAATGAAGATGTGAGCTATACCATGTAGAGTCAACCAAGATGGGCAGGTCATAGTTGGGAGGTAAGCATAAATCATGCTCCACTGGAGACGAAACTGGTAGGCTACTTCAGTATCTTTGCCAGGCAAACCTGATGGAAAGGCACAACCAGACACAAGACGTGCTGCAATCCAAGGGCACAGAGAGTCCAACACAAGAGCGCCAGACACGACTGAACGACTAAACAACAACAAGGGCTTATGAAACAAGTGGGGAGGGTGCCCACATGTCTATAAGGATATTGTATCCAGGACTTCCAAAAATCTGTGTATTCGGGTGTAAATGGAACTGAGGCTAATACAATCCCAAATAATGTTATATTTTGATATCTTTCTTTAGGTTCCCTGCACCATCATGAACAAAAAAAACAACAGAATTGCTCCAATGTCCCAGACACGATAGTTTGGGGACACTGATTAGAAAAAGAACATCTGCTCCTGTTTTGGTGTCATTACATAGTTTTTACGGTTTAAGAAAGAATTAATATGTTATAAAATCCACCTTTTATCCTCTATACAAAGAACATTAAGGCACTAAGACTGTTTAATTAATATTGATCTAAAATCTGTTAAAAATATGTCCCCAGTAGAAGCCAATTACAAACAGGGAATTCTCTCTAACAAACACAACAAGCGTGTTGACGTCCTGCCTTTTTTGGCTTGCGATTTGCTGCTGCAGTCATTTCTCGGAGTCTCTTTAATTTAGCTCATCATGTGAATCAATGTTTTATGAGAGTATTAGCTGTGATTGTATCACCAAAATCACTGAACTGTGAAAGAATGATTAAAGCACAAAAAAAGGACAATGCGCATAAGCAAAGCTCGAATCCTTTCCATTTCAGAATATTTTTTGACAAATGTAAGGTTTTAAATGTCTATTTGTGAATATAAAAATGCTTTCATTTAAATATTTTTTAAATACTTTTTTAATTTATAAATGATTTGTTGTACGTACATTTTTTTACCTTCTTCTGATCAAAGATGTTCTACTTATAGGATTCAATCTTGAGCTAATGTCACCCACCAAAGTTAAACTGCTAATCATAATTCAATAATCACTATAGTAAAATACACAATAGATAGTAGTTACAGACATTTTAAAACATGGGTGTTGAGCTCTAGTCTTCGAGAGCCTGTTTTTTATGATATCTTGTTTGTGTATTAATTTACTTATATCCTGAAAATCTTGCCTGGCCCTCGGAAGCAATTTTACTAAAATGACATTTAAATGGTCTCTAAATATTAGTAATCACACATATAATAATGTGGGAAAAACGTAGGCACCTATTAAAATTTGCAACAGTTACAGAGTGATTCAATTGAACAAGCCCGCAGCTTCATGGCCAAAAGCCTAAACCGTAAACCTTGCACCCGTAAGTAGCATTTCGGAACATGATCATGATCAATTAAGCAAGGTCGTTGCTACCGATTTAGAAACCGACAATAGTAAATGAGACCGTCATCATGACATCAGTAAAACATGGAGTTTAAACGTCAATCAATTAGCGTTTAGAAGTCTGATATGCGATCAATCAAGAAATGTACAAAATAACAAAAATGAATGCCCATACTGTTCTAGTCCATGTGGGTGGCCTGATATGTATTAACTCCTTGATTACCGAGATTGATATAATACGGAAATGAAAAGTAAAAAAAAAAAAAAAATGTAAATATAATGCCTTTCATCGCTTTCCCCGTCTTTTAAAGTGCAGTTTTGATTTTTTATTTGCATTTACAGTGCTACGATCAGGTGTTTAACCCCCTTGTGAGTCTTATCTGGTACCTGTAGGATTTTCTTCTACATTTGCCATTTACGGGTGTCAAAACATTTGTGGGCTTGAGGAATTGTAGCAATTGAATAGCGATTTGAGATTGTAACATTTACGGGCTTGAAAGATCAAAGGCTTAGCTGGGTCGGAATTACGATTTTGACAACTGCAGGGATTTTCAGCCTGTTTGCGAGTAGCTAAAAGACGCCAAATGAACATCAAATTAGTTTACAGTCCATGAGGTCACAGAGAGTCTGACACGACTGAGCAACACAAATATTTTTGCCTTAGAGGTAAGGTTATCACTTATATATATCCTCATTTAGGTAGCTATATATTAAAAAGGATATGCTGACATGTCTTGTTAATTTTGATGTTTATAGACGTTGCAATCATAAAGTTTCCCTAAATATATATGAATCATGTGAATTGTTAAGGTTTATGATCAAGGAAAATACCACCACTAACAAGGTAGAAGTGATGATTCCATCTACTAAATATAAAGTCCCCGTTTGACTTTTACATCATGCATCCTATCCCTGGCTGCTCCGCAAATAAATTACCATTCTTTATAGATTATCTACATTGTCTCAGATAACCCTCCACAATGTCTCTGAATAACTCAAAGATCATCACCTCTTACAGGTTATTCACCCTCTCCCCCTCATCATGATTCAAACATTTTACTGCTTTGGGGGCTTGCCCTGCAAGTCAGGATTACAATTGTAAGGCTGGCAATACTGTTTGCCACACAATGTGAGGCTTTTGCTCCTCTGAGGACCTTTGGCGCTCATCGCGAGCCTCTCCCCTCGTGTACTTCAACTTTCCTGCTTTGCACTGATTACCTTTGGTGCTTATTGGGAGCCCCGCCCTGAGCGCCTGTGGCGCTCATCGCTGGGCTCGCAATGAGCGCCTTTGGCGCTCGTTGCAACCCTCTCCCGCTTGCGGTGCATATCGTGAGCCCCGCCCATACATGGTTAGTATGGTATTGATCTCCATTAAAATAGACACAAGTCAGATGCTTAATAAGCTATCTTTATTGCCATATTTAGTTCCACTTACAGTCATGTGGATATGTACCTTGAAAGAAACTACAAACCACAATAACAACACAAATAAAGAATTTCACCAAGCCAAATAATATTTGAAGCACCTGTCCACTTCATTACAAACTTTTTTGTTCATTTGTTTTAGTAGAGGGTCCACCATTATTTAAAGGGCATTAACATCATTAAAATGGCTCTGTGCCATCATATACAATCATTACAATCAAGTCATTTTCATTCATAGCTTTTTTAAATTGTTTTATAATAATTTTAAAAAGCTGTCCACTTAGATTTTATAGCTTTCTGGCTATTTATTGTACGCCTGGATCTGGCTTGCACTGCACTAATTATTCAGCGTACTGGGGAAAATCTTAGAGGACATGAAAGGGACATCAATTACAAAGTTCCTCTAATTGCTTATATACTATATTCACTGCAATAATACATTTTGTGTTTCTCTTAGATATTAGAATGTCTGACAAACGCAAAGGAATAAGCTGACATTTTGATTGCAGCAAGTAGATTGTATTGTCATTTGCAGGCTACTTGTGATGTTGATCTTTGCAGGACCTGTCTTGTGATTACAACTAAAGAAACCTCAATACTCGTATAAAAAAAGCATGCATCAATTTAAAAAAACAACAATTTTTATTGATTACTTTTTAAAAAGAAATTTGGTTAAAATTTAGGCTAACTTAATTTAAATGGATAAGATTATGGGAAAAAAAATATGTTCCTCCTTTTTTTGTTATTCTTTATTATTGCTCTTTATCTTTTGTATTGAGCTTTTAGTTGTTTTCCTTATTTTATCATTGAGGAAGCCCTCAGTGAAGGTTGAAACGCGTTTGATTATATCTTTTTTGTCATTGTGTAGTGATTTTTATCACCATATTGATTCATTTCATTTATTTTATTATTCAATAGTATTCTGGTACCCGTGCCATATTCTTCATGGCTTTATGAGGTTCATTGTTTTCGCCGTCCCTTATAGTCCAGTTATTTTCTACCATTGGCTTATCAACAAGTTTTGCCTTACTACGTGCTATAGCTCTGGTTGAGCTTCACCCATATTTTTTTTTTATTTGGTTGCCTCCACTGACCAAGCCAGACCCTTCGGATAGACCATCTTCTTCTAACTGGGACTTTCAGCTTGTTTGTGACTATTATTCCTCACTATATTGAGGGTATCAAATGTGAGATTTATTACATGTACTAGTAACTTGCCCATTATAAATGATGGTGTCATTTGTTTTTTTCAATTGTCTGTGCTGTCTACCTCTGTGCGCTCTCTCTCTCTGTGCTGTCTATGTGTGCCCTCTGTCTCTCTGTGTGTGCCCTCTCTCTCTCTGTGCTCTCTCTCTCTCCTCCTCCCTCTGTCATCCCCCTCTCTCTCCACCTCGCTAATCAGCATGTGGGTAGCGCCTGCACAGTACAAATCGCGCAAGCGCTACTTAGACGCTGTAAACTATTATAGTGAATTGATCCAATACATTTTCGCCGTATTACACTATTGGCGGTCTCCGCTTCTCTTCGCCCTTTCCCTTTGTTTCCTTTTTATTTTGATAATCAGCCAACATTTTATTAATTTCTGTGTTCTGTTCTTATTCATTTTCCTCTTATGCATAGAAATATATATCATACAGTAAATATAAATAGGAACTGCTGTAATAATTATCTAGTGAATATGACATTTCCCAGATGCACTAGTGGCATCTATCCAGCAAGTACATCTGGTGAGTTTATGCAAGTTGCTTTGACACAGAACTGCCAAATACTGAATTATTCGCATCACTGCTATCACATGCTGTACCATGGACAGGAAGAATTATAAAGATAAGCCTGTTATTTAAAAATTCATTCAAATTACACCTTTGCTACCATACATTTAAAAGACCTGTTTTTTAACCTATAAAACTATTTAAGCTTCTAGGACTATTAGTTCTTGTGTGTTTGTTTTGGTGTCATTAAGTCGTGTCCGACTCTCCGTGAACTCATGGTCCGTAACACAACATGATGATCCACTTAGTATTCATGGCAGAGTGGGCCACAGCATACAGCTCCTGGTATTCCTAGGTGGTCTCCATCCAAGTGCTGACCAGTCCCAACCCTGCATGGCTTCAGGGTGGTGTGACCTCTTGGTTCCCTGGCTGGAATCAAACCCAGGTCACGGAGGTGAAAGCACTGAATTCTAACCACTGGACCACCAAATCAATTATTTATAAAATAACTATACTTGTTTCTGGGCTAAGAATCAGAAGGGGGTCTGCACAGGTTCATATTTATTGCAGCTATTCCTTTTGTGCTCAGGACATTTCAATTATCATGTCATTCAATTAAACTGAAAAGGTACATACTAATAAGGTATCATTGGTAATGGTTATGGGTTTCCCTGCTGTGACCTGGGTTCGATTCCAGTCAGGGAACCAAAAGATCACACCACCCTGAGGCCATGCCAGGCTGGGCCTGGTTAGTACTTGGATGGGAGACCACCTAGGAATACCAGGAACTGTATTCTGTGGCCCACTGGGGAAGGAACTAGCAACCCACTCCAGTATTTGTGCTATGAATACCAAGTGCATCAACATTGTGTTTTGCGGTCCATGAAGTCACAGAGAGTTGGACACAACTGAGCAGTGCAAACACACAGGTAATGATTACACCCTAGCATAAAGATAATAATAAGAACTAAGGGTCATGCACAGGAAGACTTGTTAAAAAGCAAAACTTACAAACATCAATCTCATTTTTTTAAGAATAACAACTGAGAAAGTATGTGCTATAACTTATAGTTGTAAATTATACCATGTTCGTGACCATGAAATGTTGCCAATTCTCTTTGAAGTAAACAATATTAAACTATAGTATGTCTAGTTATTGAATTGGCAAATGTTCCATCTTATAATCATTTATCCTTCAGATTTAATGCCGAGTCTAACCAGTCTCTCTGGTAATTGTGTGTTTGACCTGTTTTTCCAAGCACGTTGTTTGTAACTTTATGAAGACTATTTAAGTTAGTCATTAAACCTAAGTTAGTTGTATACCATAATATATATACATATATATATATATATATATATATATATATATATATATATACATACATATATATATATATATATATATATATATATATACATACATATATATATATATACATATATATACATACATATATATATATACATATATATATATATATATATATATATATATATATATATACATACATATATACATATATATATATATATATATATATATATATATATATATATATACATACATATATACATATATATATATATATATATATATATATATATATAGATAGATAGATAGATAGATAGATAGATAGATAGATAGGTAGATAGATAGATAGATAGATAGGAATTACCTTTGTGCAAATGAATCTGTTCTGGCAATGTCCTTATCTCATACAGCAGGCTCCCACAGTGCTGCAAAATCGTTTCACATCTGCTTCTGCTTCTCATATTTCAAATGATCATAAACATTTTATTACGTATTCCTGAAAACAACAGCTAGCAGGTTACGTACTGCTTGTGGAATTATTTTTGTAGAAATACACTTTTCTAATTCACAATTTTATGTTCATTTTCTGGTATTTCATAATCTCTAGCAGCAAAGTAGTTTCCCTTAGTTATCTCTCTAATTTAAAGTACCACTATGGTTATATTTTGAAAATGTACTGTTGTAGTGGCAGATGATAAATTTTACATATTAAAATAGTGTCGCTGGTCATCACTGCTGGCGGGCAGAAAACAATAATATACTAACAATATAATAATAATAACAAGTATATTTGTCATTGATGAATTTACATCCGCCATTTGATAAATTTGCCATTTGTTAATGAATACTATGAGCTTATTGAAGTGAATATGCCAAAGTACATTCACCTTTTGATACATTTGGACCACAGTATCAGAATGACATGGTTCCACTTAAAAAAACTCAAACCTGTGACCCCGCCCAACTGCCATGGAATTCTGGGGATTGTGGTTCTTTTTGGCTGTAGTTAATATCATTAACATAAAGACTACACCTCCCAGCATGCTTTGTAAATAAGAGAGGAAGTTTACCTCTTAGAGAAAAACTTTGCTATCCCCACCTCAAAGTCCTCAGTACATATAGCAATGTATAAGCTTTATAAGCATAACGCCTACAGACCGGCATTCCTTGGCACCTGCCAACTCTGCCTTATGATAAATGTGGACATTCACATAACTGGTACAACAATGTAGTGTGAATTCTAATCAGCTCTACTGGAAAAGCCTCCATTGATCCCACAAAATGTTTTGTGTAATAGGGATTTCTCACATGACCTCTTTTGTTCAAATCTATTTGCCATTTTCAAAATAACAAAATATTTTTTTTATTTGTCAAGTTTCACCTTTCCCAAACAACTAATATAAAACGGATCCAATACACAACTTTCAGTTGCGTTATTGCTGGTGATTGAGCAGAACACTACCAACAAATTGACAGAGTCTCAAGTGCAATGTATGAATAAAATGGTAGTAGTTCACAATTTGAAATACAGTATGGAGCCTGCTGTGCAACATTGTGAATGTAGAATACTATTGATTTGAAATATACAACATTTTACCACATGTGCGGCTAAGGTTTTGCCTATCTGTGAAATATCTTTTCAGAGTGGACGTTTCACACATCTTTATAGTTGCTAAATCTCTTTACCCACTGGGCGATCCCACATCCTTATTATAGCATTTCTAGGAATTAAAATGTCAAAAACCATTCATCACAAAGAAATATCCTAGATTAAGTGCCACTGTTGTCCAAAGAATACTAGGATTTATTTAAAAAATCTCATCTTAAAAATTACAAAATTATTTTTTTTGGTGAGTGTAATAAGTGATCTGTAATGTAAAAAATATATATTATATATAATAATGTGGGTTGTGTTAATGGGAACAAAAGAACAAATAAGAAAATATAATTACCAGGGGCCCCATAACTCATTGGGAAGATAAAGGTGGATCAAACTGAATGGGTTTTTTGTGTGTTTTTTATCTATCTGTCTATTGTTTTAGTATTCATTTTTTCAATTAATGTAAATTATTTTCCATGGGAAAAACGATTGGAATGTATAAAACATGTCCTTTAAATGAAGGAACGAAAGTTTTACAGTTTTAAAATTCAATTATATTTTAATTTAAGTACCTTGAGCCAACAGTGTTTAATCATGTTTAACAAATAGGAAACTGAATTATAATATTTAAATAAAGATGCATATTACAACTTTATCCAAATAACAGTTATTTTCTGTATTAAGCATAATATCTTCTAATAATACTATTTAAGATGGAAATGATTATAACTACGGAGTTGCAGATTCATTCAAAGACGATTTTCCCCATTGACATGATTTCCTTACTAAATCTGAATTTAAGACCGCATTTTCAATTTCTTCCTATGCTTAACTATATGAGGTCATTCCAAATTAATCACCAGAAATCTGGATTATTAATACAATTGCACAGCATGAACTAGAAACTCAATGCACCCAGTCTCATCATATACAGCATCACATTTTAGCTCAAAATGTCAGCAGGTTATAAATTGCCCTGGCTGGTCCATGTATAACAAAGGATAATATTGTATATCCATATATAAATAATGTGAGGTTAAAGGTATTTCTATGTTTCCCTGTTTTTACCTTTTTCCAATCTAACGCAGGCTGCTTATATCAGACACACACATTACATGGAGTCATTCTATGCACATACACATTTATTTTATTTAAAAATAAAACTTGTTTTCCACACCCCAGAGCTGCTTACATATGCACAGTGTACCTACCAATAGAAACACTGTATTTGGGTACAGATTTTAACTCTTTACTAACCTTAAAAGCCAAAAGCAGCTCATTGCAGAAATCTACAGAACAGTGTCTGACACCTTCCTTCTACAGGGAGACTACACATCCCATGACTCCTTTCTGCGCAAACCGCCATCATTGATTGTTACAGTGTATTAAAATGTATAGCTGCCTTTGATTGGCCAAAACAAATAATTAATTGTATGCTAATTTTAGCAGGGATTTTAAGGGGAGTCAACTGCTTGCAAACTCAAGAGAATCTGTACCCAAAAACATCAGAGTGAGTTTGTAAATGTTTATTTTGGTATTTATTCATGCAAACATTTTTTTGCATACACTACTGAATCTCTTTTATCAGATGCATTCATCATCCAGGAAATTTCGATATGCTTTTAATGAAGTTAACCTTGTAATTTAATCCACTGAATTGTGTTGTTTTCCTTTATAAATGTACTTCCAGGGGCATTGTAGTTTAGGAAACACATATAGTGGTTGTGACGCATGCAACAAACTAACAACATTAGCAACTGTGTAAGCCATGTGCATAAAAGCATTCTCAGAGAGTATCTTAATTTTAGAAGATTTTGCTAATAATGTATCTCACTAATGTATATCACTAATGTGCACTAACACAGTGCAATGTGTGGCTCGCAATGGGCGCCGGAGAGGGAGAGGAGGGAAGTAGAGAGAAGGAGATGGAGGGAGAGGGAGGGGGAGGGAGGGAGAGAAGGAGATGGAAAGGGAGAGGGAGGGGGAGGGAGGGAGGGAGAGGGAGGGAGAGGGAGGGAGAGGGAGGGAGAGAAGGAAATGGAAAGGGAGGGAAAGAGAAGGAGAGGGAGGGAGAGAGAGAGTTAGAAGAAGAGAGAAGGCGAGAGAGAGAGAAGGAGGGCGAGAAAGAGAAGGAGAGGTAGAGAGAGAAGGAGAGGGAGAGGGAGGGGGAGGGAGGGAGAGAAGGAGATGGAAAGGGAGAGGGAGGGGGAGGGAGGGAGGGGGAGGGAGGGGGAGGGAGGGAGAGGGAGGGAGAGGGAGGGAGAGAAGGAGATGGAAAGGGAGGGAAAGAGAAGGAGAGGGAGGGAGAGAGAGAGTTAGAAGAAGAGAGAAGGCGAGAGAGAGAGAAGGAGGGCGAGAAAGAGAAGGAGAGGTAGAGAGAGAAGGAGAGGGAGGAGGAGAGAGAGATGACGTACAGAGAGAGAGAGTGAGCACAGAGAGAGGGAGAGGGTGCATAGAGACAGAGAGCGCAAATAGAGTGAGAGCGCAGAGAGAGAGAGGGCACACAGAGAGAAGGCGCACAAAGAGACAGAAGACACAATTTTCAGACAATATTATACCGTAATTTTTGACGGGCAAGTGACTAGTATATGTATATATATATATATATATATATATATATATATATATATATATATATATATATATATATAAATAAATAAATAAATTCAAGTGGTTAATCAGTGACTCCCATTCTGGATCGCTACCTTGTCATTGTGAAGGGACTGTGTGCTTTAATGAAGCTGTGACCTATACCACGTAGGGTCACCCAAGATGGCAAGGTCATAGCAGAGAGGTCAGACACATTGGGGTCCACTGGAGAAGGAACTGGCAACCCACTCCAGTATCTTTGCCATGAAAACCAGTATGGATATGCACGACTAAGACATAACAATAGATATGCCTGGCATGCTGTGGTCTGTTAGGTCATAGAGAGTCGTACATGACTGAATGACTTGACAACAATTGGTAACTGGTATTTGAAAAAGCTAAAGTATGGAAAAGCTATATGAGTTAAAGTCAACTTATTTATAAACTGTTACTGGTGATATCACTTACATTGTCACTAGTTTATAAAAATAAAAAAAATGAACCACAGATAAGAAACAATAGCTATCTGGAAAGCATTGGCTCCTTGTGACTGCCTTATTTATATCGCAGGTACACTTGAAGTCACTTCCCTTCCTAATGCAGACATAACCACGTGATCACTCGGAGCCATCACATGATCTTCTAAGTTTATCCAGCAATAAAAGGGTTTAAACACTGCAGCAGTCACGGACTAGCAAGAACACACAGTGACGATCATCGGCAATGCTCCTCAGTGCAGCAAATGAGGACGCTTTCATTTTATGAGCAAGGTTTATATAGGACTTAAACACAACCCAGCTGCCATGCGTCCAGTCCAAGCCTATAAAACCTGAGCACTGACCTATATCAAACATGGTAATAAGGAATATAAACTATATTTTTATTTGTGGGCACATTGCACACAATATTTGTCATATCTTCCCAAGCTATATAATATATTCAGTGTGGGTGGGAAGCAAATGCAGAAATCACCTACAAGCAAAACAAAGCAAGCAGGGCTCTGAATTCCACAGTGGCTGCGGATGGGATTGCCTTCTATGGCTTCTTGCTAGTGCCTGGTTTATTGAAGATGTTAAATTATAGAAAATAGCAGAAAAACAATTCTAGGCTGCAGTACAGTACATCCCGCTGGGTAATGCAATCACCCAAGGCACTTATTTAATATGCAGGCTAAAATGCTGCCTTTAATTTGATATTATGCAGGCTTCTTATATGCACATCAGTGATCGGCACTGAAGTGTGCTAGATAAGATAAATATATTAGCCTTTTCCAGAAGCCCCCTCTTTTCTGCATTTGTTATGAACCTTTTGAAGCGATGTAGTTACTAGAGTATTGAACAAAACCAGTGAGCAATGTTCTGTTGCGCCGCACCTCTCCTCCATGTCCATCAATCTGATAACACAAAGGCCTCATCGCCCATTGATCCAGCCTCTATTGAACCATTACTCAACTAATTAAAATGTAATTTTCCCACCTTTTAATGTTTTAATTTTATAGCTTTGAAAGTGACTTTGGCCCAAATGGCGATAGAAATGTAAATAAACACCTTTTCTAGAAGCTGATAATTGATTCCACATAGATAAGAAATACTTCAACACCTGCAAGCGTCTCACTATCAATAATATGTCACAGCTAACTCAACAACAGTGTTATCAGGTAGCAATCCTTTTTATTTAAGTGCCATAAGTGGGAACATATTAGGTTATATGAATATACAGTTAATCAGTTTTCCGTATTTACTAGAAGATGAAACACGTTGGGCACCGACTATCCGGGAATGGATAATCCGACAACTCCCGTAATCCGGCACCTCCTGTAATCCGGCAGCCTTCCTCCCGCACTGGACTGCCCGGATCGAAGCCCTGCTCAGCCTCACAGTTCTCCTGTTGCCCTGGTGTTGGGGGATTGGGTGGATTTACCCGTTTAACCTGATTTTCCAAACCACCGCTGGTTCGGCAGAGTCAATAATCCGGCATGCTCCTGGAACAAAGCATGCCGGATAATCTGTGCCCTACTTGTATGTAAAATTCTGTTTACTGCACGTCTGTCTTGATTTCATGAGTAACATGATGTTATCTCCCCGCTCAACATTCATTTTGCAACATTGTGCCAGAACTTGTACCGGTTCCTTATAGCTTGTATGATTACAGAACTTTGTAGTGGTTGTACTGTTATAATATGCATCTAGAAGAGTGATATTAAACCAGAGGATTTAGGTCCAAACGGGATTTCCAGCCCATTTCATTCGTCCCATCACAGAAATAACTGGACTTTCAATGGCCATGGTTTCTAATGTATTGGATGAGTTCTTATTTTGATAAATTTAATTATTATGTGTTAACATTTTATTGACCATTCCTGATGCTTATATATCCTTAAATAATTAATTAGCTACATAATTACCTTTCCCAGAGTCTCTTTCACTATGCAAACATCCTTTTGTTATACTTTTAAATTCTCTAAATAATATGAATAGGGAACCTTGATTTTATTACTTAAAATATTTAATTGACAGTGACCTAGATACAAATACAATTCATAACTATTCATAATTTGGAAGCTGTGTATTTGCTCTACTATTTACATAGGTAAGCTCATCATAAATTGGTCTGCAAACACAAAATAATTTTTAATTGATCTAAATTGTAGAGGAAAATACTAAATATATAAAATATATATAACATTTGCATATACAATTCATCATGCAGTAAGTTGGTGCAAACTCCCTGTTGGTTTTACATTCCTTAAGGCAAAGGATGCTGTAAGTCTCATTTTGACAGATATTTCCGTATCTAGTACCGATTTGCACTTCCCTCTGAAATTGAGAGGTTAGGAATATTATACGATAACCTAGTTTTAAAATTTGCAATAACTATGTTTTGGAATAAACAATTTTAATACCATATTTAATAGTATATAAATGAGGTCACTGAAGCAATGAATACGAGCTTGAGGGATCCCAGAGAGGCTGGTGTGCTATGGTACATAAGGTCACAACGAGTCCAACCCGACTGAACGACTAAATGCCTGCCATTATAACCGCTTCCACGATAATATAGGAGGGCTCTGCATATATATATATATATATATATATATATATATATATATATATATATATATATATATATATATATATATATATATATATACACATATACACACACACACATACATATACAGTAGTCTCTCAGTTAACCGGAACTCAAGCAACCAGAAAAAAATGAATATTGTACTTTAAATACAAGTTAAAATGTATAGGCCTCAACAAATGCCAGGAGCCATGCTACAAAATGCTTACAGGCACCTAAATTTCATCCACTGTCTGCGATTCAATGTTACCTGGAAGCAGACAGGCATGAGTGACTGAGCCAGTGCAGTGTTGGGGTTACATTCCCCGGCACTGCACCCTCCGGCGGAACGTACCTCTGTGTGTGTGAGGAGTGAAAGCTGCTGCTGCAAGAACAGCCCTCACTCACAAATATTCCTAGCAGAGCATCCTATGTGCAGCTAATCTAGGCATCTTTTAAAAGTAACTCTCAAGCAACCACACACAGTATATATGTATTTTCATATAGATATATTTATTTCTAGATATTTTATGTATATATATAAATATATATATATATATATATATATATATATATATATATATATATATATATATCTACACATATACATACAGACACACCTAAGAAACAGATATATTTCACTGTCAGGCTATTTCTAAGAGCCTGGAAACATAGGAGCCATAAGTACAATTGTAGGGAGTCCTAAATCTTATACTCCTGGCTAACATCAAATTCTATATTTCTATATAAAAAATATATATTGTATGTGTATTATAAGAGGATATCAGTGAGGCAAAAAAATAAAACTGCTCGTTCCCATAGAGAGATATGATGTATTACATGTATACAAAGGGGTTTTTTATGTTAATTTCATATTTTGACAGCTTGGCCCTTCTCCATCCCCCCACACATCATGCAGAAGCGTAAGGATCCTTTGTCTGGTTGCCATGACACAGTGCAGCTTAGTTTAGATAAAATGATTTTATGCTTAGGAAGAACATGGAAGCCGGGGATGTCCCAACCATGGCAGGGTACACAGGCCGCTGTCCTTTATACATCCTCACTATAATGAGTGCTGATTAGAAACACGTGAGCAACCAATCTCATTAATAATTACAACACTGTTAACGGATTATTTTAATGACTGTTTTTGTTATTCTTTAAGTGCTGGAAACTGAAATTGTACATTAGCTGCAATCTGCAACCAGTGTTTACTTTAGGCCCTATTCTATTGCCCAATTCGTAAATTTATACACACTTAAAATCACTCGTAATATTGCCACATATTCTATTAGCTACTCGCAATCCGAATAAGAGTCCCCCGCCCACAATCACAATGGGCCAGACAAAGACGCAAAACAGGCCTTAGAACTCCATTGGTTTTAGAACAGCTCAAATAAGAAGAGCGCTAACTAAAATAAGTTACACAACATTGATACTCTATTAGGCGTCGTGGTAGATCGCAAATGAAGTCTGACCCGCAACTGAAAAAAGTATCACGTTTCTGTCAAAACAGGACTCACAAGGCATTTTTTAAACACTTTTTAGATTAAACACACAATACTGTACTTTAAAAGCACAGGAAGGCATGGAAATACATTAGGATTAAGTGCGCAACAGTACACCATTTTGATCCAGGGACTCACAGGGTTAATACATATCATGAAACCCCCATGGACTAGAACAGATAATCAAATGCAAAAAATGCAAAAGCTTATATACTGGACGGGCTGTATACCTCCCCAGGCCTCCTGGGGTTGGTAGGAGGGCCATGTGACCTGGCAGGCCCGGGAGTATGGGAGAGACGGGATGGCTAGCTGGGGGCGGAGCCACTAATACAAGTTGGCGCCATTTGGCCACTATGCCCCCAGCTAGCCAAGTAATCAGATCCCACCCACCCATCCCTAATATTTGGAACATAGGTGTTCATTTATTGTAAATGTGGAAATTATGTGTTTATGCATTGCAAATTGAAAATATGTGTTCATGGTTGTAAAAAAACAAAAAAACAAAACAAATGGAAAATAAAGAAATATAATAAGTCAAGTTTTGAGTTACATCTGTTTACGGCATTAGCAGTTGTGGTATAGTCTTAATGTTTTCAGGTTGTATTATCATGTTTTGTATTTGTTGTTGTCACAGCGGGGGGTGGTGAGGGGAGTCGCCGGGACAGTGGTAAAGTGGGTGTGATCCTACCCTACGGGGGTACGGATGCTCCATCGCGGTAGGCCTTGGACGAGGGTTCAGGGCGGAAAGTGTACTGTCTCGGGTCAGGCTCCTCCCCTCACTTCTTTATGTTTACTTAAATAATGGTATTGTTGTTATTATGTGATTTTGGGTTTACCAATAAACGCTGTGGCCAGTATGTTACCCCAATAAAGTGGTCGTGTCTAATTATTTACTTAGGGCCTCATTCTATTACCGGCCGCAGCCGCTGCGGGGCCGCAAGGACCGGCCGCAAGCTTTACGGCTATTCTATTCCCCTCCGGCCGGGGACTCCGGCAGGCTTGCGGCCGGCGCCTTGCTATCTCTTGCGGCCGAGGAAAGCCTTTGATCTAAAACGGCCGCAAGGAAATCGGCCGGAAGAAAAGCCTGGTTGCTATTCTATTGCTCCGGGAACCCTGTCTGCAAGGCTAAAAACGAGCCGCAGCTTACTTGCAGCAAACAGGTCCCGCTAGCACCAATTAAGCACATAAAATAGCTCAAATAAAGCCATCCTGCACTTTGAGAAGACTATAAAGTGATTTTAGGTGTTAGAAAAAATAGCACATAAATATACTATACTCAAATCCGTAAAATAATTTTTTTTTAATATACGTAAAATATCCATGTAAAAAGTCCATAGGGCTTGGAGCACCTCAGACACACCCACGCCGCAGACGGAAAATAAACAGTTAATTTGAACTCGGGTTTGGGCTGATGTGCAAGCTTGAGAGTGGGTTACTTTTAATCCTCATGTCCCCCAATATGATCCCTAGCATTTACAGAGCTGTACAGTGCAGGCTTGAATTTATTTTTGCGTTTTTAGATTTCTGAGCTTACGGCCGGTTCCAAGATATGCGGCCGGCCGTAAGAGGAGATCCTTGCGGGGCCGTATAATAGAATCACGAGTTAACAGAACCCCCGCAAGGAATCGTAGCCTTACGGCCGATTTACGGCCGGTAATAGAATGAGGCCCTTAGAGTGCTCAGGAAGTGTTTTGTGCCTAATAAATTATCCAGGGAGCGAGTTGTGCCCAAAGTGTCAAACCGACATACCCACTGGGCCGTGCGCAGGTCATGTAATATAGCCGCTATTTCCCTTTCTAAATAAAATAAAGGTAAATGCACCTCAAACATTACATTTTTAAACAAGGCATATACCTCAAACCACTTGGATTTATTTTAAATCAGAAAAGAAATGTGAAATTGCCTCTCCTCTTAGAAAATGACAATTTGTCACCTTATTTGTCAAAGTCACAAAATATCGGATAATTGGAATGAGCTATCAAACCATCCAGAACACCTCAATTAATAGTATTTATAAGGAACCAGACAGATAATGGTTTAAATTACAAATTACATTAACCTCAAAATTAAATAAAATTATTTTGAGGTTTCCTAATAAAGGGGCACTGTAGGGCCACTAACCCGCAATTAAATTCTACGTACCTTTCTAAAGCTTACATTTGAACTTTAGCATTTCAGGATTAGCAACTCCTATTAGGTATCTATGAAGTAGAAGATCTGCCCCAAAATAATTGTTTTCTGCCTGGTCTAAATATTATTAGGAAAACCCCATTGGGCACCCGGACACTGAACTGGGGTTGAGGGAAAAAGTATCTAGTAAAATTTGAAACACTAAAGTACTAATTAATTTAACAGTTGTATTTAATCATTTTTCTTTAAATACTAAACTGTATTGCTAATGTCCCTAAGTAAAAAATTAGACCCTTTTGCATTAAGATTACAGCGGGCCCGTAAATCAATATTAATTCACTCTCTTGTTTGCGCACATAAAAGTAGTCATGTACAGTATGTACTGCTGTACATATAGTACACACCATTTTGGAACAACTATGTGATGCAATGTGGCAATAGTCTGCAATAGGTTAAATCATGTTGTAGTTTGAACTATTAAAGGTACATAGAGGTTTCTGATAGAGGATAATTAGTAGGGTATGCAAACATTTTTTTTGCATGAAAAAAATATAAAAAAAAACATTAATAAGCTTACCCTAGAGTTTGCAAGATGTTTTAGTTTTCTGGCAATTGATTTTGAGAAGGAATGTCCCTGAAAACCCTAGCTAAATTTGCATGAAATTCATAATTAATTTTGGCCAATCAGAGGCAGCTACAACTTTGTTGCATTGTCTGGGGATCACACACTGCAGTAAAGCATCGTGGGATGTGTAATCTTTTATTCCCACCACAAGGAAGCGGCTTCAGGCTTTGCTGCTCCTGATCTCTGCAGTGTGCTGCTGTTGGCTTGAAGGTTAGTATAAGGTTAAACAACATACTTGAATGCAGTGTTTCTATTGGTTAGTACCAGGTGCCTATGTAAACACCTCTATGGGTAAGAAAAACATTTTTTTTTTAAAATGACTCTGTATGTGTATAGAATGAATCAATGTAATGTGTGTGCCTGATATAATCAGCGTATGTTAGATTAGAAAAAGTTACAAATAGGGAAACCTATTACCATTAAAGGTATATGAAAGTGAGTCAGGATATGAATGCATCCTGTAGAATGCATCATAACCCACCTAGCAAAAAATGTTTGCATGAAAAAATCCAAACATTTTTTGCAGAAAATAAAAAAATATGCTGGTGGTGATATAGACACCCCCAGCAACTGAGATTTGCATATTGGATATCTCATTTTTAATGAGATATCCAATATGAAGCACATGCACATGCTGATTGGCTAAAGGAAAGGAAAGTGTCTGAAATCATGTGACTTGCCACAGTAGGGCAGACTTCAGGTCCTAACCGAGCATGTCTACACAAAAAACAAAGTTATGCTAATTATCCCTGGGAATTCCAGGGGGTGTCATCATTGAGAGAAAACTTTTTGCAAAAGCAAGAAATTCAGCAAACTTCAGGGTAACGGTTTAACTGTTTACTTTGGAATTTTTTCATGCAAACAATTTTTTTCAGACACTATAAATTCTCCTCTATCAGACACATAAATAACCCAGCTCACTTACATATACCTTTAAGGCTATACATTGTAGTGATGTCCTTGATGTCAGGAGAGTAAGAGCTGGACCAAGGAGCTGGCACACACATGTAAGTGCTGTATTAGATACTTGGAATATCTGTGAGAAAATTACTGCGAAATACAGTACTCACTTGTACAATATTGTTGCTTATTACGTACCTAATGATATAATGAGATAAGCTTAAAAGGTCCTAACAGGTAGATAATGAGGCTTTGATCATAAATAAAATTTAGATTTAATGATTAAAAAAACAATGTGCAAAAGAGCACTTGCTCTTCCTGTTCAGACTCAGCTGTTGTTCATCTACGCGCACTGTAAGATCAAATGGCGCGGTGACTTTGTGTAGCAGACAGCTGCTGAAGTTGTAGGCACAGGATTATATCAACACAATGGCTGGAAACTTGCTGTCTTAAAGTGATTTCCCTTGGCAACATGCTTTTGCTGTGCGGCCACCTATGGATGATCGCTTGGCCTCTTATATAATCGGATTGTTGTTAAGACCCTTTAAACCTGTCTTCCTCCTTGGTAATGTTATCATAGTGAAGACTAAAATTTCAACTGGAGGTTGATTAATATAATATTGAAAATTGTTATTAAAAATCATCTAGAATTTTTTTGAATGGCCAGTGCATAAATAAATCATCTAGTTCCTTTAGTTAAGTAAATAATTTAACTGGTTCCATATAAGTAACAAATATGCATTCAATACATAGCATAAAACATGTACAGAATACTATTAAATTATTTCTCTTGTTTGTAAAAAAAAATACATTGTGAACAAAAATTCAATACTATTATTTTTTTAGAGGTACTTTATAATTGTGCTGAGCTTGAGCATTTGGGGAGTGGGTCTGGATTCTCTTTGAATAGGATAGAAAAAAAAAGCTAAAGGATGGAAGAGGCAGCTTAGAGCTAAAGACATAAGAGAGCCCTTCAGCTATGAAAGAATCACATCTGGAGACAACATGCGATGTAAAACTTAACCTTGAAGCTCATGAAAGAAGAAGCTCAGCTACTGCGAGTTAAAGATTTTTCTCTAATAAGCTTCTGGCAGCAAAATGATGCCAGGACATACAACAAGAGCAGATGAGCAAATAAATGAACTTGTCATGGAGAGAAGTCTAAGGTTAAGCTGTTCTTTCTATATAAATTAGTGTTCTAGCATTTAGATACAGAGTATATATATTTTATATACGCTCTTCAGTTACTGAAATCTCAAACAAAATCACAGTAAATCATTTTCTTGGGAAACCAAGTCTGATTGTAGAAAAATATAATAGTAGTAAGATATATACTAATATAAACTAAAACCCAAGCTTTATTTTACCTTTCTCTAATCTAACACCTGCGGTTTATATCAGACACACACATTACATTGAGTCCTTCTATACACTTACAGATTTATTATATTTAAAAATAAAACTTGTTTTCCACACCCCCAGAGTGGTTTATATACCTACCAATAGTAACACTGCATTTGGGTACAAGTTTTACCTCTTTGCTAGCCTTCAAGCCAGAAGCATCTCAATGCAGAGATCTTACACAGCAGTGCTTCCTGCTGCAGAGGACTACACATCACATGATTCATTCCGGCACAAGCTGCTATTAAAGAATGCTACAATGAATTAAAATATATAGCTGCCTATGATTGATCAAGACAAGTTATGAATTGTATGATAATTTTAACTTGGATATGCAGGGGAGTTGACTCTGAAAAGCAACTGCTTGCAAACTCAAGACATTTAGCAAACATCAGGGCAAGTTTTTCTATGTTATTTGTGCTATTTTTTCAAGCAAAAAAATAAATAAATCATACACCACTGATTCTCTTCTATCAGATGCATTCATAATCCAGGAAACTTAAAGGGCCATATACCTCACTATAAGTGATGTTCATAGTGTGAAAGAGCACAAGATTCTTTGTTAAAATGATCTATTGCTTTTTTTTTTTAATTATGCTAATAACAGCTCAGAATATGCAGGCTGAGGTCTGTTTGCAAAAAATAATCCTGACGGTTACATGATTAACAACATGTGCCAACACTGGATGATGCAAGCTCTGTGAACACAAGATTTATGTTTTTTTTTCTCTGCATTTAGGAATGTAATCAGCCATCAGTTAACCCACAAGTAACATTTTTAGGAGTCTGCAGCAGTCATTTCCCGGCATAGATACATTTTTGGAAAGGTTATCCCTCCTTCTGTTTTTGATCTCTGCAAGGAGCCCTTGCTGTCAGTCTTCCTGGGGGACTTGCCAGAGTCTCAAGTAAACAGACACTTTATTTATGGTTGTTTCTGTGAAAAAGGCACCTATTTCAAAAATGCAAAAAGTATTTCAACATGATTTTAGGAGTACTTTAGAGTGGTGTGCTCCAAGTTGTGCTGAATGAACTGGCCCTGTAGATGAATTTAAGGATAAACTAGTAAACCAAATTAACATATACATCTTAAAGGACCACAGTTATCATATTTTTTTTAAATGTATTATAAATGACACTTGAAAATAAGCAACATATTTTTATAATGTAACAAACAATAATTCTTGCAAAAAAACAAAAGGTTTGCTCTTCTAGAACCTAATTGTATGCATTTTGTAATATGCCATATGTGTTTTATATTAATATGATGATGTTTTAGCATTGCCAGATGCATACGTAAAAGAAAATTTGAGGCAAGATACCTGCCTGTGAGGGTGAGAAAAGTAATTTCACTAGACAACAAGGTTTAAGCAGGATGAGAGTCTCAAAATAGCCCCCCTGTCACCTGGGGTCTGAGCATGCTCTGTCTTTCATGTTCACACAGCATAGAACTGAAAATACAATCAGAGCCCCAGTAGGTAATTATCAATTATTGACAATAACCACTCATTAATAAAATACATCTGTTTATGCTTTGTGGATGGATCACAGAGGCTGATCAAATTGTACAAACTGTAGATTTCAATGTAAGTTGCTGTAAGAAATCCTGTTTTTAACAATAGTATGTAGATGATAATATGCTTGTTATAAATTATAGTTATAAATTATACCAAATTAGGAGCCTCTTACATGTTGCAAGCTCCTCACTAACTTTGCATCACAATATTTTCTAGATTGTTACATCAATTCCACAGGGAAATGAAAGAGTTAAAACATAAAAAAATGATGTAATTATAGAAAGATGTAGGATATAAAACATAAGTAGAAACGTGCAGATAAAAATGAACTACAAGATATATAAACTGCACAGGTTAGACTTTACCTTCAACCAGATACCTAAAAACACGACGTCTCGAGAATAAACCAAGTGTGTATTCTTAGAGAACTCATGGAGATGTCACATCTCAGGAAATCTGGCCCATAAAAATGGAGAAGTTCTCCAAGGGGGGGGGGGGGGGGTCACTACTTACTTACTTTCATACACCTGACCCACTGACTTAACTTGCCAAAGAAATTTTATTTGAATTAAGTTCTTAACGAAGATAAGACATTAATGTGACGGTGAAACTTAAAAATCACTCTGCGGAGCATAGTCAATATGGATTTCGGTCCTATCCTGTTAAGGTGGCGCAGCACAAGGCAGCAGCAGTGGCAGTAAACATTCACTAGTCAAGGTTTAGGTAAATGGTTAGGGTGAGGGTTAAGGTTGGGGTTAGGGTGAGGATTAGGGCGAGGGTTCGTTCAAGGGTTAGGCTAACATTATAAGCTTAGAACTTCTCTCACATATCGGCAGCACCATCTAGTGGTTGAAGGCTGCACTGCAGCGGCGGACCTATCCCGACAACATAATAGGATAGATCCTGGGTTTCCAAAATAATGGACACAACAGCCCCACTGACCTAAGATGGCTGCCCCAACTGTCTACATACTCCCACATTAACCCCTTACTTCCTATTTTTCCCCATCTTATTCATAGCCCGGTCAAACCCCACTAACCTTAACTTTGTACGACCGTGGGTTACTTTCAGTGATAACGTGATTTGGGTTTCAAATCCTCATTGCTTTGCTCCGATAGTTTTGGTTTTGGTAAATTAAATGTGAAAAAAACAAACTACTCGCTCACAGAACTGAAAGTACAAGGTCTTCCTAAGATCATTATTTTTTTTTAATATTAAGGCCCACTCTTAGATAAGATTAATTGTCTATGTAGAAGTTATGGTGCTTGCCTAGTTTGCCAGTTACTCCTTGTAATAACTCGTGGAGAGCAAAAGTTGCCACGGACACTAAACTTCGTGAGCTGATTAGATCAAACTTAAGGAGACTGGACTAATTCAGCCTATATTTTTTCCAGAACCCAGAGGTTCAAATCCAAGGACAGAGAGAAAATAAAACGCAGTAGTTTTGAGAATTCACCATTACTTCAAAGCATATGAAAAGTTTCTTAAAGGAATATGTAAGTTTCCTGGATTATGAATGCATCTGAGAGAGGAGAATTAATAGGATATGAAAACAAATGTTTGCATGAAAAAATACCAAACAAAACATTTAAACACTTACCTTGAAGTTAGCAAAATCTATTGTAATTTCTGACAGTTTAAAATGAAGGTGAACACCCCCTCCATAATTTGTTTTGGCCAATCTGATTAGATGAAAGATTTGAGACATAGCACTATGTTAGTTGCTATGGCAACACCACACAGCATATACAGGAAGCAGGGATGAGTCATATCCCAGCAATGACTGGGAGGCCAACAACACTGCTCTACTATTGGCTGAGCAAACAAGAGCAGGTAAATAGTAGGTTCATTTTGCTCCCTGGAGGCTGGATGCTGATTGGGTGGGGATCAGGAAGTTGTGTAGACATCCCCTGGGGGTGTCAACACAATCATTAGAGGGATTTTTAGATATTAATACAAATAAAATGTTTTATGAGATGTGCTGTATACATATAGGCTGCTTTTTGCCTATAGAGTGCAGAAATGTATTAATCCAGCCAACTTAGATATCCCTTTAACAGCATGCCAACACAACACAATATTATTTCCTTTATTTGTAACTCCCCAACATATTCCATAGCGCTATACAGGGGTAAGTTGAAGTCAAAACAATATTAACACAATAAAGAAAAAAGAATGGAGGACACAAAGCATTCACTAAATCACATAGCAAGAATTAAATACGGATTTAAATACGGATAGCTTAGGTATTTCATCGTAGTTGATATGAACCAATTACTATTATTGCGCAGAAAGAGACACAATTTCCACTGGGAATATAGATTCCAACGCATTAAATATTTAAATTTCCTACATTAACCTAAATAAAATGATTTTGCCCATCATACCTAAAAACAGCAGAACATTATTAGCACTTAATGGGAGCATCAAAATATAAGTCAATAACACATTGTATGAGCATGCAAAAACCATAAAATAATTTAAATTAAAGTGTAATATTCTCAGACACACAAATACATCTACTACATTAGCTTTGGTGAGACATATTAAATATTATAACGGATGTCCAGCAGCCCCTGGTGCACAGATGACTATATTTTAGCTAGTGCATATATATATATGAATATAAGCAGTTATTACTGTGGTGCTATAAAAAAAGTAAATATACTAAGAACGTTATAATTAATTAAAATTAAGGGAAAACCATATACATGTACTTTAGGTTAAACAAATGTATTATGGCATATACTGGACTTAATTTATCGTTAAACATATTTAAGGTCCACATATATTTTAATATCCACAACTCATTATGAGAGATACAGCTTTCTTTCATAAAAGGACAAAGCTCCCATCGTCTTATGGAAACATAGACCTGTATCAATTATATAATTTGGGTGTTTCTTAATAACAGACATTTTTACATTTTTTATTTTATAAAAGTTTTTTTTTACATTTTTCTTTTATATCAGATTTATTTCACACTGCACCTAAAGTGATACAGAATAAAAATAATATCATACCTACATATATCATTTAGCATGACAGCTTCTAAATATCTAATTACCATGTATGTCAGACATTGTGTCCATCCATTATGTACTTAAATAGCCTCATAGACTTTGTCCAACATTGCAAATGACATATATTTACAATGAGATCAGTTATCTATATTCATGTCTCATACAAAATATCAACGGGCACACCCAAGCACGCAAATGATCAATTAAATTAGTATACAAGAAAAATCAACAGTAAGCTAAATATTCAAATAGAAATAGAAAAATGACATTCCTGAATTGGATTACAGAGACACTCTGCATAACAAGGGCGTTTTACCCATATGTCCTGTGGGGTCTTATTTGCTCCCATCACCAGAGCCACTGACAAACCTGCCCTTATACTATATATTAAAATGCCCTCCAAACCCAACAGTGACACAATTATTTTCCACATAGAAAACTAGCCACACTTTCTCTATCAGACTAGTGTATAAATGAGTTAAAATGTGTAGACATATTTTTATTTGTTTAATATTAAACTATATTTATATATTATAAAGGAAGCCATGTTTAAAATGGTATTGATTACAAGAGCGAAACCTTTGTGGGCTCCCAAGATGCAGTGTAATAACTGTATTTCTCGGATATTCTGAGCAGGACATTTTTTTGTAAACTTGTTTTAGACGTTCAAATGTGAACATAGATGTACTATTTCTTTTCTGTACGGTGGAGGCTTCTATCGCTCTCTTGCCCACCATAAATTAAATAATTGTTGTGGTAAACTACCTACTCATAAAATCTACTACACAAACTAGGAACCGGCACCGAACTGATGTGAGGCAGAAATCTTGAAACAGCAGTACGCGGGGTAGGTTTCCTAGCTTGTGTATAATACATCCTGAGTTTTACCTAAAGCTGAGTAATACAGCAGGCATTTGATTAATGGAAGCCATGTTTACAACGGTATTGCGCACAAGAGCAAAGCATTTGTGGGCACATTTGCATGTCCATGCCCAAGTTCCCAGAATGCAGTGGAATAACTGCATTTCTCGGAAATCTGAGCAGGAAACAAGTTTTTTAAGTTGTTTTAGACGTTCAAATGTGAAAACAAATGTACTATTTATTTCATTTAAATATCCTTGATGTCATTTTGAAGTGAACATGGGATTTGCACCACCATCTCCTCATTTCAAAAGAACCTATACCGCCATCTTCTACTTTCAAAAGAACTCAGTTTGGGCAAACAGCAAATATGTTAATCTATAGAAAGGCTGGATTAGTTCAGGAGGAATTCTAGGGAGATACCAATGTATTCCTCAAAAAGCTAGATTACTTCAATATAAAGTCAAGTGGCTTATGGAGTCATTTTAGAGCCATGGTATTGACCAAAATCCTTGGCACTTACAGTGTAATTAGCTGCTGTTAATAGCCAGCTCTTCATTATTTACTCATCCTAAAATTGTACCTCGAATACTTTTAATTTTAATAAAGTGAATGAACCAATAAATCGCACATACATTTGAATATTGTACTACAAATTCTAAAAATAAATCCCTAAACATCGTACATTACCAGTTTCCACCGCTGTTGATCCTACTGAATTTCTCTGGACTGGAGAGAATACAAAATCGATATTCTACGTATGAGATACGGTGCTGCTTTTAGCTACATCAGTTTATTTTCAGATTTAATTAGCAGTGGGAGTATGTTTATCATCATTACAGGAAACACGGTGTTCATTTTTTTTTTCTTTAGGAAATAAACATTGCTCCATTCTGTGTTGGTTTTAAATGAATTTTCTTAAACACATACTTGTTGATGAATTAGCATTTTTATCTTGAGAAAGTGGGGCATTTTTTTTTCTCTTGTTGGCATGTGACTTTCTAGCTGACAGCGTTATTTGAATAGCTCACATCCAAAGCTTGTTTCATTACGGATCTCTTGGGTTTTTAACCCAAGGCACATTGTGCATGTGGCCTTTCAAGCTGGATTTATTGTAATGTTCAATGGTTTTAGGTCTAATTGGACCCGTAAAAATGGGGTTTTGAGGAATACTCCAGAAGTTTAAAATCCAACACAATTACAGTTATAAATGTAAATAAATAAATATGAAACAATAAGAAAGATGGAAGGAGGTGGAGATCAAACTAACGCAATATAGCAACAGAGTATGGTTTTATTCAAACATAAATACTACAGGGAGTAATAGAGGGTAACCGTTTATCCTTTAGGACTTCATCATAGAACATGTGAGCCAGAGATCCTTCCAGGCCAGAAACAACCTGCATGACTCTTATAAAATCATCATGGCTCCCAAGTGTTAGATATTTTGGCCCATCCTATATACAGAGCAATGTGATATAGTTATAATGTATTGAGATGTCAAGCACTTGTGGGCATGGGCTGTTATGCCATATTAGCCAAGGTTTTGTGTGAAGTAATGGTCATGGCTTCTAAATGTTTAAAAGATACAGTCCAACTTTTAGAGAAAATTTCACCTTTTCCGCTTACCATTCCCCCCCTGCCCAAGTTCACTGTTTTGGAAAGGAAAATTCCACATTTTGTGACAACACTCCATGTTAATCCAATCTTACCCCTCTATCTTTCTCTTAAACCTATATGCTTGTTGTCACTACAGGAAGGAATCTGTATATATGTGTTCATCAAGCAGTGCGTATGTGTATATATATATATATATATATATATATATATATTAAATGTATATAGTGTCATTATTAGTGACCTACACACTAATAGGTAGTGTGTCTGTATCATTAATATGGCAACTTGAATGTGGGAGTTATGTTATTGGGGATAGCCTGATCAGATCTGCCATTAAAAAAACAAGTGCTCCTGACATAAGCTGAACAGGATCACTTCCTCACAAATCTATGAACATGCCAGATCTTCTTAAGGAGCATATTTAGGTTTTACGTTGCCTAATTCAGCCTTGTGCCCCCAACTACACAGTTGTTTGCATCGGTCAGTAGAGTTCGACTGCCCTTGACCTCATGGGCCGTAACAGCCCACGCTGATCCACTTGGTCCTGATGGTAGAGATACTGGAGTGGGGTGATGGTTCCTTTTCCAGTGGGCCACAGCATGCAGCTCCTGGTATTCCTAGGTGGTCTCCCATCCAAATACGGAACAGGCCCAACCCTGCATGGATTCAGGGTGGTGTGACCTCTTGGTTCCCTGACTGGAATCAAACCCAGGTCACAGAGGTGAAAGCCCTGAAGCCTAACCACTGGACCACCAGGGAACCCATACTACACAGTTACTACTCATCATTTCTCCTTGCTATGCACAAATCCTAAAATTACCACACACACACCTATACATAGCAGCATAAGAGTATGTTAGATGACATATATAGACAGCACCAGGCACATAGGCATCACACATACATATGCACACGTTATTACACAGCACTATGCCAGCAATTTAGGGAGCTTTGACTTAACACTAATGATAGCTCTGGCAGTAGTTACTGCCACATTGTCATCGTGTAGATAGAACTTCTCCTCTGCATTCAAAGTCTCCTCCGACCTCAGGATGTAGATCACTGGAAACTAAAATGGTAGATTCCACAACAACATAGGAAAGCAATAAATTAGATTCTGTATGGTATAGTTACTTTCTTACATTCTAAAAAATATGTCTATTTTCAAACCTTTTCTGGATTGCTACCTTGTTGTGGTGAAGGGGCTTGTGTACCTCAATGAAGCTGTGAGCTATAGCATGTAGGGTCACCCAAGATGGGCAGATCATAGCAGAGAGGTCACACAAATCATAGTCCGCTGGAGAATGAACTGGCAACCCACTCCAGTATCTTTGCCATGAAAACCCTATAGATAGGCACAACCAGAGACATAACAATGTGTGTGGTGTGCTTTAATCCATAGGGTCACAGAAAGTCATACACGACTGAACAACAACAGTTCTTCAAAAGGGCATGGTATAAATATGAGACTATTGGTCGTTTATAACCACTTTTAGAATAGACACAGGAAAAACAAACATATGCTGAAGCTTTAATTCGGGTAAGAACGGAGCGGATTAAGTGGGACAAGCAGTTTGTCACGCTCAATATTTCCTTATGAACATAACTGGCATGCAATAAATAATATATATATATTCAGCAATTCAGGAACAGCTAGGACATCCAGCAACCGCTTTCTGCAGATTTTATGAAAAGGAGAAATACCAACAACGCCAAAAAAAAAGGTAAATACAAAGCCAGCAATCACGGTATATGTGTATTTAACAAATATAGTTAATTATAGATAGAATAATCCTTTGTATGCCGGGAGAGTGGCATGATGCCAAGAAAGCACTGCAGATGCAGCCAGCACGGTCCCTGTTTATGTAACACAGACGCAATGTGCAGATGCACTGCAGAGGTACAGAATAGATTGCACCAACGCGGCTTAAAGACCCAGCTCTACTGAGCACTCAATCATACAACAAGCCAACTCGTACAGTGCCCAGGTTACCTGCAAGTCCCTGGCACACGCTATGCCCATTATACTTACCTAGGCAGGAGGTAAAAATGCAGAATAGTAACCCAATAAAAGAGGAGTAAACTATTGCACTTGTGGAAGGACAGTCCCTGTTTTCCTATAGAAGATCACTTTGTCCCTTGGGTCCTATCCTGTTTTCTGTGCGCCGCTGTTTGCGATCCACCGCGTGCACGTCAAATTGCGCCACGTCGGAGGACAGAATAGTTATTTTCCTATACTGCGGCAGCGTGCTTGAACAGCGGCACACAAAAAACCAGATAGATGCGTCCCTTGCAGCTCTCCAATTTTCCCTACACATTTAAAGGAACGCTATAATTCAAGAAAAACCGCACTTGCTTGTGAAGCATATGTCAAAAAAACAAATTACACATCTGGGTAAGCTAGTGATATAAACACATTTTAGAGAAAATCTGTTTTTTTTAATGTGTTATATAACTGGACCTATATCCTACTCCTGCTCAGAAGCATGCAGCTTGCAACAATAAATGCAAGCATACTGTATTTACATTGTGAGAGCCATTTCTTCCAGAAAAAAGCAATTCTTGAGATATAAAGCCCCTTTCTCTGAGTGGCGCAGTAAGATAATTAGTTACACATTATACTAACTAGTTAGCTTCTGGTTACCTTGTCGTGGTAAAGGGGCTTGTGCACTTTAACAAAGCTATGAGCTATACCATGTAGGGTCACCTAAGATGGAAAGGTCATAGCAGAGAGGTCAGGCAAATCGCGGCCCACTGGAGAAGGATGAATAAGCCTGATTGAACAACTAAACATCAACAAAGACACAGACATCAATCTGAATTGTAGAAGGCTCTGTTTATAATATACAGTTCTGTGTAGCCCTTGTAAAAATAACTGGATAAGATAGAAATAAACACAATGTCCATTCTAACTCACAGGTCCAGAGGCTGGACATTGCATCACAAGATGCAACCACAGCTCTTCAGAAATGCAAACACCCCTCTCACACACACCTTCTACTAATGCATCATGGATCTCTCCAGGGTCCTGTACAGGCATCAACTTTTTTTCTAATTAAACTAAAAAAAATGTTCCTGCATAATTATGCTCTGAGTCAAGTTTTCAAGCAAATAATATTTTTTATTGTGCAGTGGTCTTTTAAAACAGATTTGGGGACCATGGAGTCGAGCAATCCCAATCAAATAGCAAATGCATAAAACCTTTTATGATAATAACTGTTTTAAAAAGTGTTTGTATTAGCTTGTATAGCACTCAAACAACTTGTTTATAGTGAGTGGACAGTAGTCTGGCCTGCACAGCAGGATTTATTAATCTTATTTGGAAAATATTATAGGTTCTGAAAGGACCATAAACAACAATTTACTATTGAAAGCTTATATCCTGCAGTATACATTTTATGGGTTCACTGGTGGTCTAGTGGTTAGGATTCAATACTTTCACCAGTCAGGGAACCAAGAGGTCACACCAACCTGAAGCCATGCAGGGTTGGGCCTGATCAATACTTGGATGGGTGACCATCTAGGAATACCAGGAGCTGTATGCTGTGTTCTACCCCTCTTGAAAGAGACGCCGTCGGGGCGTGGAAACATGCGTTAGGGCAGTAAGTAGTTCCGGGTCTGACGTCAGACGCCGGATCTCATGTGTTAGAAGCGCAAAGTGATAGCTGTGTTTGACAGCATCAAATGTAAACGTAGTATCAAAGAAATAGTGGCAGCATTGATTATAGACTCAGTACTGATAACTAACTTTAAGATTAAGACAAATTGAGCTCTTGGCATTTAACTATAAATCGTGAAGTAGGAATATCCCACTTAGATTAACAATTTAACCACCAAAATAGAGCGTAATCCTAAAAATGACACCTGACATACTATAACCTGTACCTTGCGATATATTAATAATATATTATAACATAAACTGAAAGTAGGGATTGATATAGACCCCTGGGAAATTAATACAGATTAGCTGAAAATAGAGATTGGTATAGATCTCTGGGAAAGTAAATCTAGATACTGTGTATATTTTAAAAGCCTCAAGGAAAAAGAGAGATAAGTCTAATAATTTATAGAACATGGTTTATGGTCAATAAAGTATAAGACACTGTTTCTTAAAGATTGTCATTTTGGGTAACAATCATAAATGCAAAAGTAGCAGGATAATATATAAATTCTTGAGGAAAAGGTCATTTCCTCACAGAAAAAGTGTTGTAATCCCTGTTTTTGTTTGATCATTCAAGCTTTAGAACACATATAAGAATAAATATAGAGTATGTATAGAGACAGTATGGTGCTCTAATAAAGAAATAAAAAACAAAATAAAAGCAAATTACTCTTGATACTTGATACTGAAAAAGTAAAAAACAAAAAGGGTGAAACAGTTTTTTAATTTGTTTTAATTCGCCACTGTCATCCCACATAATAAATGTAAAGTTTTAATTATAGTCCAAATTATTTTTGTAATAATGGAGAAGGAACTGGCAACCCACTCCAGTATTTCTTGCATGAATACCAAGTGGATCAGAATGGTGTGTTGCGGTCCATAAGGTCACGGAGAGACGGACACAACTGAGCGACACAAACAATACATTTCATATTTTCCCTTTGAGATTAGAATATCTAAACCCAATCCAAAGGAATAAACTGACATTCTTGTCAAGGAGAATGTATTGCCATTTGCTGGGTATGTGTGATTTTTGGTCCTTGCAGACCCGCTGAGTGAAAGAAGCTCAACATGGCTGTTAACTGGGTAATAAAAAAGTTGTATAAGACCGTAATACACACATAAACATTAAAAAATATATATATTTGATAATGAGACTGCTGTTGGGTGATTGTTGGAGCTATACATTGCATGAGTTGTAAGATTAAACTGAAGTGTAAATTACTTCAGATCACACTATTTCTAATTGTTACACAGTATAAAATAACTAGTAAATTTCCTGTCAAAAATGACGGTATCTATTTTAATTTCTCGACTTGTACCCTCTAACTCCCTTGTGTCTCTCCCCCCTCCCCTATGTCTCTTAACCCCCATTCCCTCCCCTGTGTCTCTTCCTCCCCTTCCCTCCCCTGTGTCTCTTCTCCCTTCCCTCCCCTATGTCTCCCCCCTTCCCTGTGTCTCTTCCCCCCTCTCCCCTGTGTCTCTTTCCCCCACAGCTACCCTCCCTATGTCGCTTCCCTCCTCTCTGTGTCTTTTCCCCTGCTCCCCTACACATTTATTTAAACATAAAACTTGTTTTCCACACCCCAAAAGCTGCTTACATAGGCACAGTGTACCTACCAATAGAAACACTGCATTTGGGTATGATTTGTAACTCCTTAGTAACCTTCAAGCAGGCAGCAGCTCAATGCAGAGATCTACAGATCAGTGTCGGGCTCCTCCTATTTCCTTCTACACATCCCATGATTCCTTCCTGCACAAACTGTCATCATTGATTGTTACAATGTATTAATACACATTAGCTGCCTCTGATTGGTCAAAACGAATTATGAATTTTATGCTAATTATAGCAGAACTATCCAGGGGTGTGAACTAACAAAAGCAACTGCTTGCAACCCCAAGCGAATTAGCAAACATCAGGGTGAGTTTGCTACTGTTTATTTTTTATATTTTTTCTTGCAAAAACTGTTTGCATACACTACTGATTCTCCAATTAAATGCATTCATAATCAAGGAAACTTAGATATGTCTTTATGTAAAACAAAATCTCTTTACCACTGACTGACCCACTTGTACCCAATCAAGATCCTGAAAATATGGCCTCAAGATCTAAAGCTTGCTTTAAACATTACGTCCAACCGCCTTCTATTCTAGACACCCAATGCCAGACAAATCCTCAGTGCGTTTTAATCTATTCTGAACAGTATAGAAGAGAATATACAGCAGTATTTAATGTGACGCTCCCCAGCCTCCAAGAAATGCTACTTTAAATGTAATCATCTGATGAAGAAGACGGCAACTTGAGGTATTCTAATGTATTCATGAATTCTCCTTGAAGACGTCTCTTCCAGTTTACTGAAAAAATACAGGGAAATAACTGTATTCTCTTTTTAATTGCTTTTTAATATTCACTCATGAAATATTTAATAACAGACGGTTTTCAAAATGTGACCTAAAGACAGAATAACACATTTACAGTGAACATGATTAAATCACAGAAGATACATGTACTTGCATGGTATCTTTCACTGTTATCCTGCTGTGTGTTTGCATCGCACAGTCGTGTCCGACTCTCTGTGACCTCATGAACCGCAACACACCATGCTAATCCACTTGGTATTCATGGCAGATATATTGGAGTGGGTTGCCAGTTCCTTCTCCAGTGGGCCACAGCATTCAGCTCCTGGTATTCTGAGGTGGTCTCCCATCCAAGTACTGACCAGGCCAAACCCTGCATGGCTTCTGACCTCTCTGCTATACCCCTTCACCATGACAAGGTAGCGATACAGAAGGGTGTAATAAAGTAATAACTACCAAATATTCATAAATATTGAACATAAATCCAGTACTTCAGGGTAAGGGAAATAAAAAAAATTATCTTATTTTAGCTGTAATCTTTATTCTAGGAACCTCATTCCTTGATTTCCCAATTAGGAAAAAACATAAAAAAAAAAAAGGTTGTAAATATCTTGGTAGCATGACCTGGTAGTCCAGTGGTTAGGATTCGGGGGTTTTCACAGCTGTGACCTGGGTTCGATACCAAGAGGTCACACCACCATGAAGTCAAGCAGTGTTTGGCCTGGAAGGGAGACCACATAGGAATAACAGGAGCTGTATGCTGTGGCACACTGGAGAAGGAACTGGCAACCCACTCCAGTATCTCTGCCATGAATACCAAGTGGATTAGCATGGTGTGTGCGGTCGATGAGGTCACAGAGAGTCGGAGACACAATGACCTGATAATGCAACCATGTCTTACCCACCATACACTGCTCCTATCTCATCTCTTATTGTGATGCTACTGTTGTGCTACAGAGATCTATATTTTACAGAGAGCAGTTTTGTACACATCACCGTCAGATATGGAAATCCCAATTTATAAACCATCTAAATAAGATTTCATGCCTTAAAGATATTAATATTTGAGAACTTGTTGAAATCTATGTCATCTTCTAAGTATACTTTTACTTTGAAGCTGACTTCATACAGCAAAACATCTTTGAAGTTCAGTCCGTTCTGGCAGTGATGCTGTTCCTTTAACCCTGACACCACAAAGCTTTTATTTCCCAGCGTCCCTAAATAGTCCACTCCGACCTTCACCACCCACCCAAAACACCCCATTCCTTTTATTTTACACTCATCAATTTGCAAAACTTCCTCACACTGATCATCCTACAAAGGAAATATTCAGCCAATACGATCACATATAAAATTGTCGTAATTGCAAGTGTTGGTCACGCAATGTTAAAAATTACGGGTTTGCGAAAGCGCTCATTGCAAGGCCTGTACGTGACTGGCTAGACGCTGCTGCAATAATCGCTGTAGGCACTCATCGCTAGGCTCGTACATGACTGGCTTGAGGGGGGGAAGAGAGTCCAAAAAAATTACGTATTTAACGGCCGCCATTTTTTTCAAGCCCGGAACACGGAAGCCGTCGGAAGACCGCCAAAAGATACCAATTAATACAAAAATTAACTTACAACCTCACACACAGGGGGAGAGGCAGGGAGCCGGGAAGTGAGGTTGCAAGCTAATTTGATATTTAATTGTCGTATTAGGGAGGTCTGAAAATGGCTAAGCAAGGAAAAAAATGGCGGACGTGAAGCCGTAACGTTTTCAAGCCCGTATATCGGAAACACATTTCGGGCTTGGGGAAAATTAACAATTTCCCAAGCTGTAAATGGTTTCACACCCGTAAGTGCAAACAGGAGCACAGAAAAGGGAAAGGGGGAGAAAACCACAGGGGAGGGAGAGGGGGTAGAGGGTGGAAAGAGACACAGGGGAGGGGGTGGGGGAGGAGAGACACAGGGGAGGGGGTGGGGGAGGAGAGACACAGGGGTGAGAGGGTGGAAAGAGACACAGGGGAGGGAGTAGGGTGGAAAGAGACACAGGGGAGGGGGTGGGGGGAGGATAGACACAGGGGTGAGAGGGTGGAAAGAGACACAGGGGAGGGAGTAGGGTGGAAAGAGACACAGGGGAGGGAGTGGAGGGAGTGGGGGGAGGAGAGACACAGGAGAAAAAGACCCAGGGAAGGGGGAGGGGGCAAAGAGACACAGAGTGGGGAGCAACTTGCGATAAGCGCCAAAGGCACTAATTGCAAGGCCCGAAAGTTGCAGGTTGTTCGACGCATGCAATGAGCGGTGAAGCCCAGAAAGTAGAGGGAGGCAGAGGCTCGCAATGAGCGCCTCAATGAGGGCCTAGGTAAAAACAAACCCCAGATATGCAGGAGATGTAAGGATGCACAATGAGAATTCCACAAGTTACAGTTGCTAGTGTTCCCAGCAGGAATACAGGGAAGCTCATTAGTTTACAAAGACACATTCTCCTGAGAAAGTAATAGCAGCAGGCAAAATAAAAAAGTGAAAGCCTGCATTACAGAACAATTGCGCATGTGATTTACACAATATAAAGGTTGTGTTTACTAGTTTTTTTTGCTTTTGAAAACATTTTGTCAGTTACTATGTTTAATTAAATATAGTAAAGAAAAAAATACCAGTGTTGTGATTTTAAATTATTCAAATACACAGAATACTTATTTCTTCAGAAACCTTAAAACTAGGGCCACTGAGCTGTAATCACACACAATGACAATATAATACCAAATAATTATTTACTGCATTCATCCATTTTCTTTTGTAAACAGATTATTTCTGTTACTTTCTCAGGAGTATCTAAACTAATGACCTTTCCAGTTGTAAATGCCACATTCCCATATTGCAGACAGAGACTTCCAGTGCAACCAAGTCTAGTCCCACCTCAAGAAATTAATCAAAAGAAAACAGAATGGTAGATCCCACAGCAGCGTAATTACATGGAAAATTTGACATATTAGAGGTTGTATTATTTTATTTTATTTTCTGTGTAAAAAAGGTGCTACAAAGAGGAAAAAATATGTCTAGTACTGTGGAAACGCAGCTTTGCATTAATATCAGAGAAAATTCAGTCCATGCACTAACACCCTAAAAAGAAATCAAAGGATGTGTTAACATAATCACAAAAGAAGTCTGCAAGGGATATAACTTGTTAATTATTTAAACAAAGCAGCATTCTCTATTAAAGGCATACCTAAATTTCCCTGTTTTTCCCTTTTTCTAGTCTAACACGTGTTGCTTATATCAGAAACACACATTACATCAAGTCATTCTATACACATACAGACTTATTTTATTTCAAAATAAAACTTTGTTTTCCACGCCCCCAGAGCTGCTTACATAGGCACAGTGTACCTACCAATAGAAAAACTGCATTTGGGTACGGATTTTAAACTCTTTACTAACCACCTTGATTGGCCAAAACAAATTATGAATTTTATGCTAATATTAGCAGGGATTTCCAGGGGTATTAACTCTTAAACTCAACAGATTTAGGAAACTTTGGGGTAAGTTTAATAATGTTTATTTTGGTATTTTTTCATACACTTCTGACTCATATGATCCAGGAAACTTAGATATGCCTTTACATGTTAGACAAATAAGCTGTATGTTCCTATAATTACACGACAGGTGCAAAGACAATAGGGGAGTTTCCATAAACAGTACAAAACCCTTAGGACTAATCTCGAGATATGAGATGATATTATTTGTATCTTTGTTACGCAGCTGCCTAAATATCGTATCCTTTGTATACAAATGACAAACTGCAAGAACCCATCATCCTATGCGCAGTTCAGTAGATTGTCACCCGGAGGTTAATCGCCTTTGACCCGAGACGTCTTGTGCAGGGTGGTGGCAGCTGGGCACGATGCGGACCTGACACCATTTAATTGAATGCTGTTGTGAAGGATCAATTCAACCTCAATAGACAGCGATTGGCGGCTTTACATACATCCTAGTGGGATAGCGCATTAGGATGTGACAAAAAGACTGAAAGGTATATGCCTGGAACTGATAAGATAAAGCAACTAACTGGGACTAATCCCAGCATCATATCAATATAAATACACAAGCTACTTGCCCGTCAAAAATGATGGGAATAAAGTTGTATTCCTGACCATGCTGTTTTTCCACACAATTCAAGGCTGTGCCCCCTCTGAGCACCTTCGGCGTCCATCACAAGCCCCAAGCTGAGCACCTTCGGAGATGACCCAAACCCTCACCCTAACAGTTTACCTATGCCTTGACTCTATGATATGGCACGGGAATATCAGCAGCGACATCTAGCGCATGCTCACCGCCACTGCTGCTGCGCCAGCATAACAGGATAGGACCAATATATGTACTAGTCTGATTTAGCAAAATGACCGTTTTTAACATATTAATACAGACTTATATTTAGTGTGCAAGGCCTTTATAACTACCCTCACATCACAATATTGTTATCTTTTGTACTTACTAGCATAGGCTGACACAATATAATTATCACAAAGATAATTAAATCCCAAGCAAATTAGTTAATCACACCTAATTGGAAACTCACGCCCCATATATGTCTACCATTTCTGCTGAGATTATATGTGCTTTGTTAGTATAGTATATAATGATTTGGTCATTCCTTTTTTAGTTTAATGCTCACAATAAATATCTGATCAGTCATAACAGCAGAACATGGTTTTCATCTTTGTTGATTCAATAATAATATAGTGATAACTCTAATATATGAACTTGAATGTCACTGTTAGTTACAATATAAAAACCCTGTATTGTGATAATAAAGTTTAGTACCCAGTTGAGAACTAGGATACAAGTCTTGGGCTGTATTTATTGGCCTGAAGTAATAAAAAAAAGTTAGTATTTTCTATTTTGATCACTCCGGCAGGTGAGGAGTTCCTGTGGCCAGATTTGTGAATGGGCTGGAGATTTGTCTAATTAAACACCCCTCCCATACTATAACTTCACTTTTCCCATAAGTGCTATTGATACACAGGCAAAATGCCCCTAAGACATAAACATTTGAGACAGAGATGCAGGTATGGCAGACGTTAGTTGAACTAACTCAGCAGTTATAAAGAGTCTCACCTACCCAGGACTACCTGGCATTGCCAGCACCCCAGCTTCATGCTGTTTGGTGAACCTGTGCCTATATATGAAAACTTTACCAAGTGGTCCTGTATACTAGAATGCTTTATAAATACATCACATATTCTAGTTTTATGTCTGCTCTACAGGCTCATACATTATTATCTGAGATTTTGTGATTCAAAGAGTCCAGACATGTCATATAATGGTGCATAATACATGTTACACCTCCACAAATATGTGGCTGGTGAGGACATGATAAAAATATAAAATCCATCTGCTGAGTTTCCTATATGTACATCTACAGTCTTGGGTGGTCTAAAAACTCCAAATGAATGAGTTAACAAATGTCATTTTCTGTGGTTAATATCTTCAGTTCTTAAAATTTGGGTATATACAGGGCCGTATCTAACTTTTTGGAGCCCCTAGGCAGTGAAGTGGAAGTGCCCCTGTGAGTGAGTATGCAAGGTATGCACTGACCCATTTTTGGCCTTTTCTGTATGTGTAAGATACCTTTCCTGTTGCAACTGTCTTGTTCTAGGTGGTTACCCCCTAGTGGTCAGTCTATGAAATGCAACATTTTATTTTTTTTAAGCCAGGACGGCTGCCTAGTTGGCCTAATGGGTAATCCGGCCATGGGTATATATACAAAAGTAAAATAAAAAAATAAAAAACTGTTAAACTAGATTATGAAACTAACCAGTGTTACTGACCCTATATGAACCAAGTCACACTGAGAAATGTTACATTATGAGCAATGTAAAGACAAAAGAGCATGTGTAATCAGGGGTGTAGAAGCCAGAATAATTGGGGGGGAGGGGGGGGGGGTACAGTTCACTGTATACACAGGCCATAAAATAGCTTATTTATTTATGCATACAAAAATAGAAAAATATCCCCCCCCCCCCCAGTTCCTACACCCATGTGTGTAATAATTACCCTCATCCCTTCCCATAACAGCTGCTCATACCATATTTAGCAGTCATATAACCACCAGCCACAGAAACAATGTCCCAGATCACACTATAATACAATACAAGTGATGCTGTATTGGTACATCTAGATTTTAGTACATCACCCCAATGATGAGGCTTAGAACCCACGCCCCATGTGGTAACCGAGAAGTTCTCCAGCAGTTTATCTTCAGTACATTAGGCCCAATGCACATGTGCTGCAGGTGGGTTTTCCTTTTAATTCATTAGCACATGCGCAATACTTAGAGGTCATTCTAATCAATGGGATTTTTCACAATGTCATCAACTGCTTTTGAGCAAATTGAATAAGTCTCCAAGGATTCTGTGTTTAAAATATCAACTTAAAAAATATATTTTTGTGTTGTTTTCATAGATTTTATGAGAAGTGCCGAAGCTGTACCAAAATGGATAGAAATAGTGGAACATTTACAGTTTCTCAGCAGATGTAAGAGATATTGATATAGTAAAGTAAATAAAGATAGAGGTTTCCCTGGTGGTCCAGTGGTTAGGATTCGGTGCTTTCCACGCTGCAGCCTGGGTTTGATTCCAGTCAGAGAAATGAGAGGTCACACCACCCTGAAGCCAAACAGGGTTGGGCCTAATCAGTACTTGGATGGGTGACCACCAAGGAATACCAGGAGCTATATGCTGTGGCCCACTAGAGAAGGAACTGGCAACCCACTCCAGTATCTTTACCATGAATACCAAGCGAATCAGTATGACCAGGACATAAGGATGTGCCTGGTGTGTTACAGTCCATGAGGTCACAGAGAGTCAGAAACAACTGAAGCCACAAAAAAATATATGCAAAGGAAATATAAAAAGGACAAAGCTCAAATAAAGTCTGGGATTTGATGAAAATTCTAACCATCAGCAAATGTAATTATTTACATAGCATAATGTTAATAGGAGATGTTCATATTCACTATATAGTACTTACTATCTGCACTGCAGTAAAAATGTGCTGGGACATCACTGAATTATACTTTTGCAATCCCTGTTATATGAAGATTAGTATAAATCCAGAAACAGAAGTAATCCCAATAGATTAAATATGGAAATGTAAAAAGGAATTGCAGCTGCTAGAATGTAATGTCTATGCAACCATTATTAAATAATTAAACATACATGATGTTGGTGGTGTACATACAAGGCCTATTTCTCTCACTCAATTCTTCCTTCATACCTACAAATTATTTGAAGATGTTTATCAGTGAATCAGAACATTTCCAAGGATTGAACAGTATGAAACTAACAGATCTGTACCACAAAACCCTTCTCCATTCAACATTAATGTAAAACATCTTATTTGTACAACAATGTCTGAACTTAACTATGAATTACATGTTACTCACTTGTTGGGTTTAATAAATGGGTATAAAACAGAGGTAATAGGTGATCCCCTTCTGGATCACTACCTACAAGAAGGGCCATATTTACCTTTTTGGAGCCCCTAGGCAGTGAAGTGGAGGAGCCCCTGCGAGGAAGTATGCCAGGTATGCATGGACCCATTTTTGCCTTTTCTGTGCATGTAAGTTCCCTTTTCTGTTGCAACTGTCATGTTCTAGGTGGTTACCCCCAAGTAGCCAGTCTATGAACTGCAACATTTCATTTTTTCTTTAAGCCAGGAACCATTTTTTTAAGAAGTGGCGCCCCTCACAGGGAAGCGCCCCTGGGCGGCTGCGTAGTTAGCCTAATGGGTAATCCGGCCATGCCTACAAGGGTCTTGTGTACTTCAATAAAGCTATGAGCCATATCATGTAGAGTCACCCAGTATGGCCAGGTCATAGCAGGGAGGTCAGACAAATCACAGTCAACTAGAGAAGGAACTGGCAACTCACTCCAGTATCTTGTTAATTAGTCCTTATGAATACACACAACCAGAAACATCATGATTGTGCCGGGTGTGCTGCAGCCCTATGAAGTCATTAAGAGTCGGACACGATTAAACAACATAACAATATCTGACCATATTGAGTAATCATATCAAGTAAAAAAAGATCACTTGCAAATTGAACAATTTAAACTCACATATATGTCTAATGCATTTAAGAAGGGTTGTCAATACAAAAGGTTTGTTTTGCATTAACAATTAGTGAAGCAAAGTATAAAAACAAATGCTTGTAGGACGTCCCCTTCAACAGATTTAGATTTGGGAGTGTCAGCTGCAGCCAGTCAGTCTAATGGGAGTAAAGCATTAGTCCCATGACTCAGCTGGTGCAGTGTCCTGACACATCATAATTAGATATCTAAAAAGGAGGGGCTAACATTGACCATAATGCAGAGGAATTAAATCTTACTTTCTACCTCTGTAGTATTCATTTTATGTAAACAATATTTATGCTTATAACCTGTTTTTTAATGTATGATGATATGTGAGTACCCTAATTAAAAAATAAAGGTGACCATTAATGGTCAGCTTCTTGTATGAAAAACTAATAAGTAAATGACTTATAATGTCACTGTTATTCTGTAGCTACGTATATATCATCACTCCAAATAGGTCCGTAAAAGCCGACACATGGCATGGAGTTAAAAGAATTCCCCAATTGAAATCACATTACACCAAACTAATTGTAAAATAATAATTAGCAATATGAATGTGAAAAAAGAAGCTAAGGATTTCTTGTTGTTCCCTAATGTAATGTAACCATTAAAAACAAAACAGGTGGTATATATTTATATAGATCACAACATTTCAAATTTCGGTCCTATCCTGTTATGATAGCGCAGCACAAGGCAGCAGGAGTGGCAGTGAGCATCCGCTAGATGGCGCTGCCGATATTACGGTGTCATATCATAGAGTCAAGGGTTAGGGTTAGATCAAGAGTTAGGCTAACATTATAAGCTAAGAACTTCTCTCACATATCGTCCGCGCCATCTAGAGGTTGGAGGCCGCACTGCAGTGGCGGACCTGTCCCGACAACATAACAGGATAGATCCCAAATTTCCAAAGACAGACCCTTATGTTCTTGAAAAATTATGCATTATTTAAGGTATGGGTAACACTGCGCGTATGATGTGTTTAGAGATACACACACTTAATATGTGCAGACAAATATATTGTAGAACTCAGGGACAATTAGGGAATTTTTATACATATATATATATATATATATATATATATATATATATATATATAAAATCAAAATTATACAAGTTATAATGCAAACGTATAGAAAAATTGTGAAGCTTTAGCAGTTTTCCAAACAATATTGGAAGAGAGTTCCACTGAGGTCACTGGTGATTTCAGATGATATTATGAGCATGTTTAATTCAGTATACAAAAAGATAACCCTTTAGCCTAGGCGGCTCCTTTGGTCCTTTGGTCAGCTGGCTTTCTCTGTTTACTGCAGGGAAGATAACCTGCTGACTGCACACTAAAGCAAGCCTCACCCATCGCTTTGCTCATTCACGCATGTAAGTTAAATGGATTCTTGTACCTCATACAATCTGTGCTCTTCTGATCTATGGCACATCGCATTGATCTAAGTCCCACCCCATGAATATTGGCATACTCCAAGTCTATTCTTCTTCAGTGTAAGCTTTTTATGGCAGCAAACCCCTTTACTATATAACCAGCACACAACATATCATTACTACTATGGCCCTTATTATATAAACACACACACATATATATATATATATATATATATATATATATATATATATATATATATATACATGCATGTATATATACCCACACACACAAGTATCGATGAGTACTGCTAATGTGTCCCACCAAATGGAATAAGGAATATTAGATTAGAGGTGAGCATGCTGTATGCACCAGTCATAAGCTTACACCCTTATTGTCCAAAGGAATGGCTGTCACCAGTTAATAGCGTCAATGTCTAGTATAAGACATGCTTAACATGCCTGTTTATTATGCTTTGTTCTACTTGTAGGCCTTAAATGTACTCAGGAATTGGGGCCATGGTTAGCTAGGAGGACAAAGACATTATGCAACATATTACATACCTCTAAGGAGGTGTGGCCTTGTGGCAATGACAATGGCAATAAAGTAGAAAGAGCCACGTCAAATTTTGGTTCCAAGTACCTTTTACTGTCTTTGTTTGAACGAAAAGGAAAAATATCGATGTATGCGTGTGTTTTAGAAACAGAATAATAGTATGATTTTCCATAAACGAAACATAAATGCGTATTGCATTTTTTCTGCCTTCCTTCTTAAAAACACAAGACCCAAGAACCACATGGCGCTGTCCAGTACAAGCAGCTGCTGAATACACTCAAGATTATATATATATATATATATAAATATATATATATATATATATATATATATATATATATATATATATAATATTATATATTAGTTCTATGTATATGTATGCACTTAATGCACTTATATATATTTGTACAGCTAAAGTATAGATAATCAAGACATAAAGCATTGAAATGCTCCAACAATATGGGGAGTCTTAATTATTTAAACAAAAATCAATATACAATCGTGTTTTGCCAACAAAGTTATCAGATTTCTCAAATTTCAACCTTTTCCTTTAGTGCCTTTGTTCTGGCTCGTGCTTGGTCAGTATTCTGCAAGAATACATATATATATATATATATATATATATATATATATATATATATATATATATATATATATATATATATATATATATATATATGCTCAGAAACAGAGAGGCACTGGCCAAACCACATACACACATTTCATTTATCCATTTCCAATGCAGCAGGCCTGGAATACTATAAGGATATTATAATGTGCTACCAATAACTGCATATGTCAGGGAACACAATTAATACATTTTGACTTCACAGAAGGCATACAGCCTCCACATTGTGTTCATGAAAACAATAGAGAATTGGCTTTTTATTTTACAAGAGACCCTGACAATAAGGGGGATGAGCAGCACGATGCCTCCTGATACCCACCATGCAGAGGAGCGAGTCACTGAGGAGGCTCATGCATCAATGCTCGGAGTAAATTAGGATTATCTGTCCTTTAGGGGATATCACAAAGGACCATAAAACGTACAGCAGCAGACTGCTGTGTTTAGTCCTGGGCCTTGTGGTCAATACATATTAATTGCATCTGATGACAATGAAATGACTGTAGGGCCTTATCTGGACTATTAGATGTATATAAGTACGGTATATAAAAAACATGCATCTTAATGTCCCTTTGTCCCAAACTGTAATCACATAACCACGCAACAAACTGAAATAAAAATATGTGTTTTATAAGAATAAATCCAATTAAAAATGAGTGCCAGTAATGCAATACGTCACAAATTTACAGGTGTTTACAACAAAAAATGACTTCAAATTAATATATATATATATTTAATGCAAATATTCAAGGTTAGTAAAAAAAAAAAGTACCTTTACGAAAACAGTGCAATGAAATTAATGCTTAATTCAAGGAAGTGGGTGCTCTCTAAGAATGTGACAGTAAATTATTAATATTTCATATTAAGATGATTGAGAGATGTGTGTAAGGAACAGACATCTTCTGCATCAACACTGCAGTAGATAATAATAGGGGCAAATGTGCATTTTGTTTCCAGTCCTATGCTTTTACAAGGCATCTATAAGGAAAATGGTAATGAAAGGCAGCATACACAAATCTGCTAAACATATATATATATATATATATATATATATATATATATATATATATATATGTATGTGTGTGCGAAATCTGTTTTATATATATATATATATATATATATATACATATACACATATATATATATATATATATATATATATGTGTATGCACATACACACATATATATATATGTACATATATATATATATATATACATATATATATGTATATGTACACATATGTACCTATATATATATATATATATATATATATATATATACACATACACATATACACACACAGCTTAGCAGAATGACGAGGATATATATATATATATATATATATATATATATATATATATGTATGTATATATATATTTATATACACACATGTAATACCTTTTTCTTTCGATCTCTGGAACGTTTCCTGTGTCTTCTTTTTTCTTTAAGATCCTCCTCTGCGTTAATGTCCACATCCCTATTTTTCTTTAACTGGGATGCTGCATGAGCCATTATTAGAAAGAATATCCCATGAAACAATGTTCCCTTACAAAGGTAGGTTCCTTCTGCACCTTCACACTGGAACTGGAGAGGAGTGAGGAAGCCAAGCCCGCAGGTCAGGACAGAAAATAAGGAAATGCCCTGTTTTTACATTTCTTCTTTTTTACCTCCCAGTACCTGAAGCTTCTTCATTCATTGTTATGTATGAGTGCAAAGAGAGAGCCAGCTGAGGCTGGGAGAGCAGTGTGATGGCTGAATCCCCCTGCTACCAGCTGGAAGTGTCTAACTGATCCCAGCAAAGGGGGAATGCCTCTAATGATGCTCCTATGCAGAAAAACGCTCAAGTGAACCAGCACATGCTAAGACACATAATTACAATACGCTCTGAGATCCACTCACAGGGGGCAGCTAAAAAAATGCCAATTGTCATGTAAAGAGAAGCAAAACGCTTAGTGCAGCCAGACTCTTAACCCAAGATGCAGTGCATACTCCCACTTAGAAGTAACTGCTGATGAGGAAAAAAAATAAATAAATACAAAAATTTCATTTTGACACAGAAATCCTGAGCTGCATTATGTAGATCACAATGCCTGAATTGCCATATTGTATCACTGGGATGTTTATGCTGAGTCTTTGCAGAATGACAACATATTCAGAGGAGGAGGTTATATAAAGCTCTCTTGTCTTGTAAGAAAGGGAACATACTCATTACAACTCAGCACCGCAGAATAAAAGAAAGCTGTGATCCTGATGGTGTGTGAAAACAGGCGGACAATTCATAGACTGCACGGGGGGAGACTTGTGTTGTGTCCCCCCCACCACCATCAACCCAAATATGGATTCATTCGTTTTACAGAGATCTGCTTCAATCACCTCAATATCTTTATACCACCTGAGTCCTGAGCATCTGCAGCTAATGAATATTCATTGTCTGGACATAAATAGCCGCCGTACTGAGGCCCTAAGAGCATCTATTAAAGGAATGTACATATTGTAGAACAATAAATAAATAGAATCAGATTATTGGAGGAAAATGAAAATGATAATGAATTAAGATAATGAAAAAGAGGCTCTAAATGCAGTAATATATATATATATATATATATATATATAGTGTTTGATATTTATGCGTGTGTATATATATATATATATATATATATATATATATATGTATACATACATACATATACTGTATATATTTATATACACACATATGTGTGTTTTTGCCATTCAGTCATGTCCGACTCTTTGTGACCACAATATAACATGCTGATCCACCTGGTATTCATGGCAGAGATAATAGAGTGGGCTGCTTCCCCAGTGGACCACAGCATACAGCTCCTGGTATTCCTAGGTGGTCTCTCATCCAAGTACTGACCAAGCCCAACCCTGCATGGATTCAGGGTGGTGTGACCTCTTGGTTCCCTGACTGGAATCAAACCCAGGTCGCAGTAAAGACAGTACCGAACCCTAACCACTTGCCTACCAAGGAACCCATATATATATATATATATATATATATATATATATATATATATATATATATATATATACAGACACCTACACATATATGCATATATATATATATATATATATATATATATATATACTGTATATACATATATATTATTACTCATCATGTATCCAAGTTACATACAAATCCGGGTTAAAAAAGTTCTGAAGAATATAACTTGTGTGTATATGTATATATATATATATATATATATATATATATATATATATATATATATATATATATATATATATATATACACAATGCACACAACACACACATTTGTGTTTGTTGATTTACATTTTTTGCATATTACAATCAAAATATGTATTTTGTATTTGTTTGTTCACCGTTGCCTTGAAAAATCAGATCTTGTGACCTAAAAATGTTTCATCAGCGATGCACAAAAGATAAAATTTAGACCGTATTACAGTTTTTCATCAAGATTGGGCATACAGTCGTGGCTCGGGCCAGCTTAATCTCTGCTTGGTTTATCCAGATGTCTGCGTATTCGTAACAGAAGACCCATAAAACCCCCTAATATGTATGTAGTGGTAACTGGTTTATCCACATACTCTTAATCCAGATGAAAAAATGATGTTGCCAACTGCTTGCAGTAACTAGGTCAGACTGAGGAAAACAACAACAGCAACAACAGAACCATAGCTTGGTTTAAAAATCAGGATGGTTAAAAACGTGAATAATAATTGTTATATAATTAATGTATAGAAATATAATAATAGCTTAACTTCCAGAAACAATGGACTCTCATAGTGCCAATAGGTTAGTTCCTGCCCCAGTCAAAGCCAACGTTTCTCCTGGAAAAGAAGATGCAGGATCCCAGTGGATTTAGTCCATGTTACATCATCACCATCCCAGGTGGACCGCTGTTTGTAGATTCCACTGGTTCCTTCTAGGGTGTCCAAACTGGTATACATGTTTACATTACCATCACCACTATGGGAATAATATGGCCTCAACTGCCCAACTCCCGTGGGTTGGTACTTGATCTCAAACTCCCAGCGTATCCACAAGCACCAAAACTTGGGTGTAGAACCACTTGAATACCAGGAGGCCGCCATGCTGAAACACCATCGATTGTTGCACAAAATCCCAGCTTTAGTTTTAGACACAAATCTGGCTAATTTTATCAGATATTGCCAACAGCTTCTTGGTTCCTAGAGACCATATCATGTAAAGAATTCCAAAATTGACAAAACTCAGATTATTATAAACACCTATCTCCAAAATATACCTCAGATTTGAGAAGTTGTATAGCAATATTTTCAATATTGTCCACCAACGCCAATAATAACACAATTAACATAAAAAAACATCCTGGTGTAAATCCTAGAATATCATGTACTATTCTAGATGTCTTAAATGAACCAATAATACATAGTTTAGACACAAAAAAAAGAATGGAGGAACCATTCAATAATCATTATATCAGACACTGATACCTGTGGGACAGCACTAATCTCGAACCGGATGTTCATTATGATTAATTTAAACACAAAGGGCAGATTAACATGGATTTAATAAACATGGAAAGACTTAATCAAAACACTTGACTCAGGACATACTGTGATAACTTATAAACCGCATGGAAAATCCATACATTAGGGAAGGTTAAAGGGACGCTGTAGCTCCATATTTCTTCACCTTGTCCATTGATTTGGAAAAGGGAGTTATTATATGACATTATTTAACAGTAAGCAAGCAATGCAATAATGCTAATGGAAAAACAGTAGGATACTTGGTTGTATTGAAAGCAAAATTAGCAGCAGAAAAATACTAATACCAGTCTATAGATGTCTTGTTAGACATCACTTACAATACTATGTCCTTTTCTGGACACTGTGTCGCCAATAGGACATCTATAAATGGTGGAAGGTCTAAAACACAAAACATATGCAAAAATACTTCATAACTTTATAGCTCAACATACAGAAGGTGATATAACAGAAATCTAAAATATATCAAAATATTTAATACAGTTCAATAGTGAGGTATCTTCCAGAAAAAGTGAAATGCAAGAACAAGAGGTCATGGTTTGAAGTTTAAAGATTTAGGAATTATGTGCAAAAGTACAACTTTACAGAAGGGTTTGTAGATAAGTGGATTAGGTTTCCAGAGTCTGTGGTAGAGACAAGCACAGTTAAGAGATTCCATGATGTCTGTGACAAGCATAATGCAATCCTGACACTTAATTAAGCCAAACTTTTTAGGTAAAAAGAACTGGCAGACTAGGCAGGTGTTTAGGTTCTTAACGGTCTTTAAATCTATGTTTCTATATTTACTTAAAAGGGTTTGCTTTGCCAGCGCATCGCCATTGAAAAGCATGGCAGCAATTCAACATCTGCTACATTTTCCAAGGCTTCCACCCACTACAATATACATATAACAGTCCAGAGCAAGAAGAGGACCAGGGCCGTATCTACCGTTTTGGAGCCCATAGGCAGTGAAGTGGAGGAGCCCCTGCAAGTAACTACACAAGGTATGCATGGACCCATTTTTGCTCTTTCTGTACATGTAAGTTCTCTTTCCTTTTATAGCTGTTTTGTTCTAGGTGGTTAGCCCCTTGTAGCCAGCCTATGAACTGCAACATTTCATTTTATTTTAAGGCAGGAACCAATTTTTTAAAGAAGTGGCGCCTCTAACTGGGAAGTACCCCTGTGCGGCTGCCTAGTTGGCCTAATGGGTAATCCAGCCATGAAGAGGACCAAAAATAATTAAAAGGCACTTTTGCTTAACTTTTATAAGCTATAGCTCACTAATTCTTTTTGGGTGAAATTGCAGATTTTCTTTTCAAACACAAAATAGAAATGTTGGAAGTTTAGTACATAAGGTCTATACAAGTCTACTCCAAAACCAGATCTAAATCCTTCAGAAAGAATCCTCTACGTTGTCCTCTTATTGCAAGTGAAGACTTCAACGTTGAGTTATCTCCACTTAATTACATAAAATACGCTATTGAAAATCACTGCAAAAAGAAAGGGTTTGAAAGCTTTGCATGTTATCTACAAACAGCATTTTGTCATCTAATTTACCAGTTGGTGCCAATTCACTTTGTTCTTGACTACTACAGCAAACTTTTCTAGAAGGAGCATTTTATGCAGCACTTCCACCAAATCTGCACAGTATTTTTATTTATTTATCTAGAGATGTTTCACTTTCACATGTTATTCCGGAGATAACCTTTGCTGTTACTTCATACAGCTATGACACTTGAAAGGCTACTTTGAGTTGTCTTCTTCACTAATTATATCTCATTTGGTGAAAGAAAGACCAAAACAATTAAAACATTAAGGAAAACACTGATATATGTGTTTTCCCCAACTGGATCGATAACTTGTCGTGGTGCAGGGGTTTGTGTAAATTAATAAAGCTGTGAGCTGTACCATGTAGGGTCACCCAAGATAGGCAGGTCGAAGTAGAGAGAAATTGAGGGCCAGTGCTACTAATTCAGTGCAAGTTGAGGAAGGAAGTATTACATTTACAATGTTAGCTCTTTATTAGATTTATTGTTCTTTTTCACCAGTTGCAAAATATGTTGAGATTCTGTAAGTTTGTGAGCTTTCAACCTTGTGTTGGTGGACTATGTACGTTTGATTTTAAGCTCAAAAACAGGGCCCTCCATTCTTTACAATGTGTTAATTATGTTTTTGCCATGTACTTAAAAGACAATAATAATAATAATAATAATAATAATAATAATAATAATAATAAATCAGCCCAATTTGTTCGATGAGTCCTATAACATCCCTAATTTTTTTAATGTTATTTTTTATTTTGGTTACAAGATAAATCAGAAAATAGATACAGTGCCTTGCAAAAGTATTCAACCCCTTGACTTTTTACCTGTTTTGTTACATTACAGCCTTAAGTTCAACGTTTTGTTAATCTGAATTTTATGTGATGGACCAGAACACAATAGTCTAAGTTGGTGAAGTGAAATGAGAAAAATATATACATAAAACTGTTTTTTAGAAATAGAAAACAGAAAATTGGCATGTGCGTATGTATTCCCCCCCTTTGTTATGAAGCCCATAAAAAGCTCTGGTGCAACCAATTACCTTCAGAAGTCATATAATTAGTGAAATGATGTCCACGTGTGTGCAATCTAAGTGTCACACGATCTGTCATTACATATACACACCTTTTTGGAAAGGCCCCAGAGGCTGCAACACCTAAGCAAGAGGCCCCACTAACCAAACACTGCCACGAAGAACAAGGAACAAGTAAGGGACAATGTTGATGAGAAGTACAAGTCAGGGTTAGGTTATCAAATCTATCATAACCAAATGGAAATAACATGGCACAGCAGCAAACCTGCCAAGAGACCGCCGCCCACCAAAACTCACGGACCGGGCAAGGAGGGCATTAATCAGAGAGGCAGCACAGAGATCTAAGGTAACCCTGGAGCAGCTGCAGAGTTCCACAACAGAGACTGGAGTATCTGTACATAGGACGACAATAAGCTGTACGCTCCATAGAGTTGGGCTTTATGGCCGGGACTGGGAAACTGGTCAGAGTTGAGGGAAAGTTGGATGTTGCTAAATACAGGGATATTCCTGAGCAAAACCTGTACCACTCTGTGCGTGATTTGAGGCTAGGACGGAGGTTCACCTTCCAGCAGGACAATGACCCCAAACACACTGCTAAAGCAACACTTGAGTGTGTTGGAATGGCCTAGACAAAGCCCAGAACTCAATCCAATAGAAAATCTGTGGTCAGACTTAAAGATTGCTGTTCACAAGCGCAAACCATCCAACTTGAAGGAGCTGGAGCAGTTTTGCAAGGAGGAATGGGCAAAAATCCCAGTGGTAAGATGTGGCAAGCTCATAGAGACTTATCCAAAGCGACTCGGAGCTGTGATTGCCGCAAAAGGTGGATCCTTAAAGTATTGACTTTAGGGGGTGAATAGTTATGCACATTGACTTTTGTTATTTTGTCCTATTTGTGGTATGCTTCATAATTAAAAAAAAAAAAAAAACATCTTCAAAGTTTTGGGCGTGTTCTGTAAATTAAATAGTGCAAATCAAACAATCCATGTTAATTCCAGGTTGTGAGGCACAAGGGGGGCGAATACTTTTGCAAGGCACTGTATAAAACGTATGGTATGAAACAAATATGGATGTTATAAGGCCTTTAAATTATTCAAACTAATCAGATAACGTAAAAAAAGGAAAGGGAACAAAGAGGATTTAAACTCATAACAGCCGTTCCAAAACATATACTTTTATCTACTGCACCACATCTGTGTAATGGTAAGCAATGAGTGCAAAAATCAATAAAGCTAACATTTAATACATTGGTACCTTGGTACTCGTCTGCTTCAATACTCAGCATATTTGGTATGCGACACATTTTGACAAGCAAAAATTGCTTTTACACTTAATGCTTACTCAGCACTCGTCACGCTTGCCAAAATCTGTACGAGTAAATTTACATTACTCCTTATGGGACCTCCTTATCGTTTGGTACTCAACATTTTATCCACTTGTCGTGCCTTCTGGAACCAATTAATGACGAGTACCAAGGTACCATTGTACCATCTTCTTTTAGCTGAGTTTAGATAAAAACTATTCCAACAATAGCTTTGGAATAGGCTAGTGCATTCTCTATAGCAGTAGTCTAGAAGGGACTGATCATAAAGGATATCCCAATGCACTTGCAACTCAGAAAAAGCAAGAAAGACACTTCAACATAAAAGGCAAGAAAGTAATAATGCTCTCAAGAAAGCAGAGAAAGATCATAAAGAGGAATCCAGCTGCTTGAAACACACTAACATGCATTCAACAATCTTCAAACAAAAAGTCACAGCCAGATCCCTCAGATGGATGTTACAAACTTTGATAAAATAAAAATAATACAGCAAGCAAATACCTGGTTTTAAACGAAATCACCAGAACTGAAAATCATTTTTTGGCCCTTAAAACACTATAAAGCCATCATGTGATAATGTATACCAAGCTGAAACAGTTACTAGACTAGATCACAAACCCAAGCAAGTATAAACAAGCAAAAATGTCCCAACAATACTCCACAGACGATGCAACACAAGAAGAAAACGTGTCCAATCCAAAGACTAGTTGATCTTTTAACATTGTTTTACATAAACTTTCAGGCCTAAGGCCCATCTTTTCGGGTGTATGTAATCATTTCTTCATGGATGATAGAATCTTAGAACAATAGCAGAACTATAATAACAACAAAAATGACGGCAATAAAAATCGAAGCCTGGCAATGCTGTTTGCCACACAATCGGAGCCTCTCCCCCTCTACTTTACCGGCCCCGTGATGAGCGCCTTTGCAGGTCATTGCGAGTCTTTCCCCCTGTCTACTTCCTCCCTTGTGTGTCATTTCCCCCCTCCTCTCCCTCCCTTGTGTCTCATTCCCCCCCCCCTGTGTTTTTACCCCCTCTCCCTCCCCTGTGTCTCTTTCTCTCCTGTGTCTCTTTCCCCCCTCTCCCTCCCATGCATCTCTTTCCCCCTCCCCTGTGTCTCTTTCTCCCCTCTCCCTCCCTTTGTGTCTCTTTACCCCCTTTCCCTCTGTGTCTTCCCCCATATGTCTCTCCCCTTCTCCCTCTGTGTCTCTTCCCCCCTCCCTCTGTGTCCCTTCCACCCCCTCCCCCTGTGTCCCTTCCACCCCCTCCCTCTGTGTCCATTCCTCCCCCTCCCTCTGTGTCCATTCCTCCCTCTCCCTCTGTGTCTCTTTTCCCCCTCGCTCTGTGTCTCTTCCCTCCTCTCCCTCTTTGTCTCTTCCCTCCTCTCCCTCTGTGTCTCTTCCCTCCTCTCCCTCTGTGTCTCTTCCCTCCTCTCCCTCTGTGTCTCTTCCCCCTCTTCATCTGTGTCTCTTCCCCCTCTCCCTCTGTGTCTCTTCCCCCCTCCCTCTGTGTCTCTTCCCCCCCTCTCCCTCTGTGTCTCTTCCCCCCTCTCCCTCTGTGTCTCTTCCCCCCTCTCCCTCTGTGTCTCTTCCCCCCTCCCTCTGTGTCTCTTCCCCCCTCTCCCTCTGTGTCTCTCCCCCCCTCTCCCTCTGTGTCTCTTCCCCCTCTCCCTCTGTGTCTCTTCCCCCCTCTCCCTCTGTGTCTCTTCCCCCCTCTCCCTCTGTGTCTCTTCCCCCCCTCTCCCTCTGTGTCTCGTCCCCCCTCTCCCTCTTTGTCTCTTCCCCCCCCTCTCCCTCTGTGTCTCTTTCCCCCTCCCTCTGTGCCTCTTCCCCCCTCCTTCTGTGTGTCTCTTTCCCCCCTCTCCCTCTGTGTCTCTTCCCCCCCCTCTGTGTCTCTTCCCCCCCCCTGTATCTCTTCCCTTAACGAGCACACATCGTACGTCCGCACCCCTGACACGTTTCCTAAACTTATTTAGAAAATTGTCCTTCTTTAATGTTATATGGAAGTTTACCCTGTTTTTAACTGTTTCTAATCTAACACATACAGCTTATATAAGAAACATAAATTACGATTACTCTTTCTATATACACATAACGATTTATTGGAAAATTGGAAAAATGGTTTCCACACCCCCAGAACTGCCTACATAGGCACCTCATACTAACCAACAGAAAACCTGCATTCAAGTATGTTTTTTAACCATATACTAACATTCCAGCCAGTAGCAGCAGCACAGTGCAGAGATCTAGAGCAGCACTGCCTCTGTTGCATCAAACAAGGGAGAAGAGAGAGGTGTGTGGTGGGAACAAAAGACTACAAATCACATGATTCTTTGCTGCAGAGTCTGAAACCCCATAGTGCTACAATGTTGAAGATGGCTCTGATTGGCCACAACAAATTATCAATTTTATGCTAATTTAGCTTGGATTTTAAGTGGCATTCCTTCTGAAAATCAACTGCCAGAAAAAGTGAAGACATTTTTTAAACTCTAGGGTAAGTTTATTATTGCTTAGTTTGGGATTTTGATTATCATATACTACTGATTCTCCTCTACCAGATGCATTCACAATCCATGGAACTTCCATATACCTTTAAGTAGTTTTGTACACTTATTAGCATTTAGGAAACAAACATACATACTTAAAGTTATTTTGATTATATCAACAGAAGAGTAAAGTGACATGGGAGATATTATACCTTTAAAAACAGGCAAACAAGGCTGCAGGAAAAGCCAGAAGGATGGCTGACTGTACTGAAACAGGTATTAGAAAAATGTAGGTACTAATGCCATGATATGAACCCATAGTCAGACCTCACCTAGAATATATATGTGAGTAAAATGGTTCATTGTCTAAATGACAAAATGTATAACTAAAATACTTCTTCACCTGAATATACACCGCTTAGTGGACAGAAGGGAGAGAGGTGACATGATGGAAACATTAGGGACAATGTGCAAACATATGGAAGTTTACAGAAAAAACATTAGATAAATAGAACAGACTTCCAATGGGCACAGTAGTGATAAACACTCATTTATGTCTGGGAATTCAAGCATGATCTGATTTAATAGCTGGGTTGTCATCTGCCATTAAATCTATGTTTTATGTTAAAGCAAAATGAATATACAATGTTTAGATAGTGTATTGGATATTTTTGAATATTTTCTTTTAGAAAATCCATGTGTTATATGGTGATGGGTCACCCCTTGTCTGTCTGCTAATAAGGTCTGGCTAATGAAGGGCATCCATAGATTACACTAAATATAACTTTTTCATAACTGAATTATTACTTGTCCATCCCTTTTATCTAAAATGTATAGAATTTGACAAGGCTAAGCATTTTATTATTATTTTTTTGTATTTATAAAAGTTTAGGTGATAAATGCGTAATTTGATAAGACACTTAAAAAAAGGTATCAGGTTTTCGAAGGGCTTATAATGCATTATAATACAGTGTGAGACATATCACATAACTGCAGTGGCAATTTATTTCTAACTTTTCTTTATTGCTAAGCAAACACCATAATCTGTCCTATAAAAACAGAGCTATTAAATCGCTGCGCTGGCATTCAGCCATGATGAATGACAATTACTTAAAAGAACAACCCAAAAATACACAATTAAATTGTAATTACTGTATTAAGTAAAATGATTTTAACCAAGAATTTTTAGTAGAAGTATTACTCTATTTTCTTAAGCAACTGAGTACAGGTGGTCCCTGAGTTAAGGACGAGATCCGTCCTTGAGAATGTTGTTAAGCCGATTTGTATGTAAGCCAGATCCAAGATAAATAATAATAATAATAAAAATAATAATACTATAATGGCTCATATGTGGTAATAATAATACAGCACTGTTCATCCAGATTATCACCTCTTTTTCAGTTATACTGCAGTGGTGTCTACCATTTTGATTTCTGCTGATTTGTTAAAATAGTCATGGAAAGTGTCTGGATTTCACTAGGAATATACAGTAATATACCTAAATATCTGAGCTAATGTCAACTTTTAACCACACAATCTTAAAACTGCTGATATTGTCACTCTTACAAAGAAAATGTCTCAGACATTCATTCACAAAAATGCTATGTTAGGGAATGAGTTTTGTCACCTTCAATCCAATTGAAACCTTCATTTCTCAGCTGTCAAGATACCAGTTTGCTCGCTGTGGAGTTGTCATCCTGACTTATGTCACAGAGCAGATTGTAATTATTAGTGATAATTGAACTTTATTAGTGTGGAATACAGGAATGGTTGTTCATGGGGGCCCTGTGCTGTAATGCTGGCGCTGGTGCAGCACTTGCAAAGTACTGGGCCCCCCAGCAAAGTAGGGCCCTCTGCTGCCAGCAATGGTTTAGAGTAAAGGGGCACGCTTAATTTATTAGGTGAGAGGGGGAGATAATTGTTTTATCGAAAGGAGATCTGATTACCTATATACATCTTTGTTTGTTTATTGACTTCTACATGTACCTACCTTGTAGAGAAGTTGCAAGGGTGCCAAATAGACAATTTACAGGAATATAGGGAATTCATTTTAAAATTAACATTTTCAAAACGTTTATTATGAATTTGAATAGCGCCGCTGTTAAGAAACAGTCCAATAGTAGAATATCACAAGGGACTAATTTACAATCACTCTCCAACTCTTTTTAGCAGTATATTTCCCTCAGTCATATCTGCCTGTAGAAAAAAGTGATAGTGTGGAGAATAGACCTACGACCTCGGTGGGTCCTCCTACCTTGAAGGTTCACTAGCTGAAGCCCCAAAATTTGCTAGACAATCTACTACTAGATAGGAGAAAAAAGGTGGCCCATATAATTGTACTCAGGAATTTGCATATCCTGGTAGAAATTGTGAAATTTTGGCATTGATTTTGAAAATATGACAGCTCATGCAAAAAATGTCTTCTATTGAAGGATAGTGATCATATGAAACCATTTTTTTATCACACAGTTGTTTGGCTCTTTTTAAAATCATAATAATAACAGAAATTACCTAAATGGCCCTGATTAAAAGTTTACATACCCTTAGTACTGTGTATTGCCCCCTTTAGCATCAATAATAGCGTGCAGTCTTTTGTAATAGTTGTCTATGGGGCCCCTAATTCTTGCAGGGGGTATAGCTGCCCATTCATTTTTGCAAAATGCCTCCAGATCATGCAAAGTCTTTGGTCGTCTTGCATGAACCGCACGTTTGAGATCTCCCCAGAGTGGCTCGATGATATTAAGGTCAGGAGACTGATGTCCACTCCAGAACCTTCACCTTTTTCTGCTGTAACCACTGGAGGGTCAACTTGGCCTTGTGCTTAGGCTCATAGTCATGCTGGAAAGTCCAAGAGCGTCCCATGCGCAGCCTTCGCGCAGAAGAATGCAAATTTTCTGCCAGTATTTTCTGATAACATGTTGCATTCATGTTGCCATCAATTTTTACAAAATTCCCCACGCCTTTAGAGCTCACACCCCCCAAAACATCAGTGAGCCACCACCATGCTTCACAGTGGGGATGGTATTCTTTTCACTATAGGCCTTGTTGACCCCTCTCCAAACATAGCGCTTATGGTTGTGACCATAAAGCTCTCTTTAGGTCGCGTCACTCCAAATTCCAGTGTGTCAGAAGCTGTAAGGCGTGTCAAGGTGTTGTGGGCATATTGTAACCTGGCTTTGTTTTGGTATTGGCGCAGTAAAGGCTTCTTTCTGGCAATTCTTCTGACAGTTGTGGCTGAAATCTTCCTCGGTCTACCTGACCATGGCTTGGTATCAAGAGATCCCCAAATGTTCCACTTCCTAATAAATGATTGAACAGTACTGACTGGCATTTTCAAGGCTTTGGATATCTTTTGATATCCTTTTCCATCTTTATGAAGTTCCATTACCTTGTTACGCAGGTCTTTTGACAGTTCTTTTCTACTCCCCATGGCTCAGTATCTAGCCTGCGCAGTGCATGAGAGCTAACAAACTTATTGACTATTTATACACAGACACTAATTGCAATTTAAAAAGCCACAGGTTTGGGAAATTAGCCTTTAATTGCCATTTTAACCTGTGTGTGTCACCTTGTGTGTCTGTTACAAGACCAAACATTCAAGGGTATGTAAACTTTTGATCAGGGCTATTTGGGTAATTTCTTTTATCATTATGATTTAAAAAGGAGCCAAACAACTATGAGTTAATAAATGGCTTCATATGATCACTATCCTTCAATAAAATATTTTGTTTTGCATGATCAGTCATTATTTCAAAATAAATGCAAAAATGTCACAATTTCTGCCAGGGTATGTAAACTTTTGAGCACAACTGTATATCAAAGGACCCCTAATACCACGATTGATCATTCTATGGAGATGGAAGTTTTCTGCCTTTCCACAGATCAAAATATAGAGAGTGTTGTAGCCCTTAGTATAACTAAAAAGCTATGGACTGCAATATAAAACAAATATAAAACAAATAATTCAATAGTCCATGAAAGTTGGCCATTTTGCCACCTACGTGGCTTATTTATAGGCTTAGATTACCCCCCGTCAAATTATTTTGCTCTACCTCTGCTGTGTTGGGATTTTGCATGGACCGCGTTCAAACTCTTAGTTAAAGAGTTTGTTTTGCATGTAGTGTTTGTGCAAACGTATGAGGGTAACATGTTGTAAAATAAAATCACAAAACAAGTAGATCATCCCAGTGGCTTTATACTTCGACACCAATGAAAAATGTAATGACTGCATTCATTAACATTGACAGTTTCACCTAGCTTCACAAAGAGGTGTATGAATTGATTATACCAAAAATAAAAGGCTAAAAAACTTGAAGAGTGAAAAATTAACCACATCCTGGTCAATCTGCTTCAGTCATGCAGGGCTTGATCAGGGTAGGCCTATCAACTAGCACAGATTAAAATGCTCCTTATTTACTGTATCTTTACATAGCTATCAATGAGGGCTTGACTATGGACCTGTTTACTTGATTTCTAATGGAAACCAATAAAACCCAATAAAATGCTGGTAAACATTATAGCAGTGGCTTTGATTCTGGTAAAATCTTAGCTATAACTTGGCATAGGAGCTTATGTATGCTAATGACCTGGGCAAGTGGTGGGTGGTACAAATAAATAAATGCTCACTAGATGCGTTCTGCACAAGAGTTCCTACTAACCCTATATCACGGTAAATTGCAGGGAGTCGTTCTAATGCGCAAGGGGGGGGGGGCACACACGTGTAGGAGAGTATAGGAATGGAGGGTTGAAGGGAAGGGACATAGAGGGAAAGGATGGGAAGAAATAGAGAGGAAAAGGATGATGGAAAAGAAAAGAGTGAGGGAGAGGGTGGGAAGGACTAAAAGAAGGGAGAGAGAGGGAGAAAGTATGAAGAAATGAGAGAAGGGAGATGAAGAGGGTGGGAAGGAGTTTGAGAAGGGAGAGAGAGGGTGGCAAGGAGGGAGAGGGTGGGAAGGAGTGAGAGAAGGGAGAAGGAGTAAGAGAAGGGAGAGAGGGGGAGATGGTGGAAAGGAGTGAGAGAAGGGAGAGGCTGGGAAGGAGTGAGAGAAGGGAGAGAGAGAAGGTGAGAGTGGGAAGAAGGGAGAGAGGGAGAAAGTGTGAAGAAGGGAGAGAATGGAGACAGATAGAGGAAGAAAGTGTGAATTAGTGAAAGAAGGGAGAGAGAGAGAGAAAGGGTGGGAATGAGTGAGAGAAGGGAGAGAGAGGGTGGGAAGGAGTGAGAGAAGGGAGAGGGGGTGAGAGAAGGGAGAGAGAGGGGGAGAGGGTGGGAAGAAGTGAGAGGGAGGGAAGGAGTGAGAGGAGGGAGAGAGAGAGGAAGAGGGTGGGAAGGAGTTAGAGAAGGGAGAGAGAGGGAAGGAGTGAGAGAAGGGAGAGGGTGGGAAGGAGTGAGAGAAGGGAGAGGGTGGGAAGGAGTGAGAGAAAGGAGAGGGTGGGAAGGATTGAGGGAAGGGAGAGAGAAAGGGAAGGAGTGAGATAAGGGAGAGAGAGAGGGAGAGAGTGGGAAAAAGTGAGAGAGGGAGACAGTGTTAAGAAGGGAGAGAGAGGGAGAAAGTGTGAAGAAGTTAGAGAAGGGAGTGAGAGAGGGTGGGAAGGAGTGGGAGAAGGGAGAGGGTGGAAAGGAGTGAAAGAAGGGAGAGAGAGGGTGGGAAAAGTAAGAGAATGGAGGGAAAGGGGGAAGGGTGGGGAGGAGTAAGAGAAGAGAGAGAGAGGGTAGGAAGGAGTAAGAGAAGAGAGAGAGGGAGAGAGTGGGAAGAAGGGAGAGAGAGGGGGAGAGGGTGGGAAGGAGTGAGAGAAGGGAGAGGGAGTGAGAGAAGGGAGAGAGAGGGGGAGAGGGTGGGAAGAAGTGAGAGGGAGGGAAGGAGTGAGAGGAGGGAGAGAGAGAGGAAGAGGGTAGGAAGGAGTTAGAGAAGGGAGAGAGAGGGAAGGAGTGAGAGAAGGGAGAGGGTGGGAAGGAGTGAGAGAAGGGAGAGGGTGGGAAGGAGTGAGAGAAAGGAGAGGGTGGGAAGGATTGAGGGAAGGGAGAGAGAAAGGGAAGGAGTGAGATAAGGGAGAGAGAGAGGGAGAGAGTGGGAAAAAGTGAGAGAGGGAGACAGTGTTAAGAAGGGAGAGAGAGGGAGAAAGTGTGAAGAAGTTAGAGAAGGGAGTGAGAGAGGATGGGAAGGAGGGGGAGAAGGGAGAGGGTGGAAAGGAGTGAAAGAAGGGAGAGAGAGGGTGAGAAAAGTAAGAGAATGGAGGGAAAGGGGGAAGGGTGGGGAGGAGTAAGAGAAGAGAGAGAGAGGGTAGGAAGGAGTAAGAGAAGAGAGAGAGGGAGAGAGTGGGAAGAAGGGAGAGAGGGAGAAAGTATGAAGAAGGGAGAGAATGGAGACAGATAGAGGAAGAAAGTGTGAATTAGTGAAAGAAGGGAGAGAGAGAGAGAAAGGGTGGGAATGAGTGAGAGAAGGGAGAGAGAGGGGGAGAGGGTGGGAAGGAGTGAGAGAAGGGAGAGGGAGTGAGAGAAGGGAGAGAGAGGGGGAGAGGGTGGGAAGAAGTGAGAGGGGGGGAAGGAGTGAGAGGAGGGAGAGAGAGAGGAAGAGGGTGGGAAGGAGTTAGAGAAGGGAGAGAGAGGGAAGGAGTGAGAGAAGGGAGAGGGTGGGAAGGAGTGGGAGAAAGGAGAGGGTGGGAAGGATTGAGGGAAGGGAGAGAGAAAAGGAAGGAGTGAGATAAGGGAGAGAGAGAGGGAGAGAGTGGGAAAAAGTGAGAGAGGGAGACAGTGTTAAGAAGGGAGAGAGAGGGAGAAAGTGTGAAGAAGTTAGAGAAGGGAGTGAGAGAGGGTGGGAAGGAGTGGAAGAAGGGAGAGGGTGGAAAGGAGTGAAAGAAGGGAGAGAGAGGGTGGGAAAAGTAAGAGAATGGAGGGAAAGGGGGAAGGGTGGGGAGGAGTAAGAGAGAGAGAGGGTAGGAAGGAGTAAGAGAAGAGAGAGAGGGAGTGAGTGGGAAGAAGGGAGAGAGAGAGAGTGGGAAGGAGTGAAAGAAGGGAGAGAGAGAGAGAGGGAGATAGTGGGAAGGAGTGAGAGAAGGGAGAGAGTGGGAAGGAGCGAGAGAGGGAGAGAGTAGGAAGGTGCAAGAGAAGGTAGAGAGTGGGAAGGAGCGAGAGTAGGGAGAGAGAGAGTGAAAAGGATTGAGAAAAGGGAGAGAGAGAGGGAGAACGTGTGAAGATGTGACAGAGGGGAGAGAGAGAGGGTGGGAAGGTGATTGAGAAGGGAGAGAGGGAAAGGGTAAGAAGGAGTGAGAGAAAAGAAAGGGATTCGGTGGAAAGGAGTGAGAGAAGGGAGAGGGTGGAAAGGAGTGAGAGAAGGGAGAGAGTGGGAAGGGGTGAGGGAAGGGAGAGAGTGGGAAGAAGGGAGAGAGGGAGAGAGTGGGAAGGAATGAGATAAGGGAGAGTGAGGGAGAGACTGGGGAGAGAGGGTGGGGAGGAGTGAGAGAATGGAGAGAGAGTAGGAAGGAATCAGAGAAGGGAGAGAGAGGGCGAGAGTGGAAAGGAGTGAGAGAAGGGAGAGAGTGGGAAAAAGTGAGAGAAGGGAGAGAGTGGGAAGAAGTGAGAGAAGGGAGAGAGAGAGGATGGGAAGGAGAAAGAGAAGAGAGAACGAAAGGGAGAGAGTGGCAAAGAGAGAAAGAGAGACAGACATAGGTCATATGGAGAGAGAGACACAGGAGAGAGAAAATTATATTATGTTGATATTAGTTGCAAAGATTTAGGTCTGGTGTATTATAGGAAAACATGTTTTACTCTATTTTTCTAGTTTTCGTAATATAGCCTAAAATAAACAAATGGTAATGTAAATTATCACAAAAAAGGACCGTTTATATATATATATATATATATATATATATATATATATATATAGATGGGGCAGATCTTCCAGTGGTACAAGTGGTGCAGTGCACCAGGGCCCTCCACTGGGGATGCCCCCTGGGAACTCCCACCCAGCCCAACCCACCAATGCCCCACTGGGACCTACTTGGGATCCCCCTGTGCCTGCTTGACCATACACACAGCCCAGCCTGAAATGTATGTGTGACTGTTGAAAAAAGTAATAATCCACTGAAGCTTAAACAGTTGGCAGTGTGGAGCAGTTCAGCATGCTGGGGATGTGTATCAGGGACGAAGGTAAGAGATCAAGGGCTGCAAAGTAGAGGGGGATGGGTTCTGTGTACAAGATAGGGATAGGAGCTATGTGAAGTGGGTGCTCATAGGGGTTGGGTGTTGCCCGGGGATGGATCCTGAGGGGATGGCTGCTGATAAGAACTGGATGCTATGTTAAGATGAATGCTAAGAGGGGTGTCTGCTGTGTGGAAGTGATGTTTATACATGCGTATATATATATATATATATATATATATATGTGTACATATATATCCATAGAGGATGTTGCAGGAAAGTGGAGCTTGCGCTCTGGAGCTTTGCTGCAGGCAGGGAGCTTTGCAAAGGCAGGAGCATTGAGTGATTTGGTCCCGATGGGGCCTAGCGCAAAACATTTTTTACATTCTCCCATTCTCTAGCTCTTCCACTGTAATATGGATGTAACAAGTGGAGTCTTGTGTATTTGGAAGAGGATATGAAATATTCAATTACAAATGGACTACAAAAGAGAGGTATAGAGAGCACAGGCAAAATCTACATTATATACACTATTTGTGGGCTGGATTATAAACTAAAGGTTCCTCATACTGAATGGATATTGAAAGATAAGCTCAAGAATGCTTGTGCCAAGTGTTTGGAAGAAAGACTTTTTGAAAATATGTAGGGAGACCAAAGGTTGAATACGTGTGGGAGGAGAGTGCTGACAATGATGGGAACATTCCAATGAGAACACGCAACCAACATAACTGGAAGATCCGTGAAATAAATACCAGCAGTGTCCGTGACCATCTGAGTGGGTTGGTAGAAAGGAAATTGTCATTCAGGTGCCCTAACACTGGCTCTGAATGACTGGCAATCATTTTCGTATATTTTCTTTCAGAAATCATAGTGTTGTTGTCGACCTGGATTTAACAAATATAAATGTTCCCCAAGCAATCTTAGATAGCGTCATATAATCAATGGCGATTTTGTTTAACTTTGCACAAAAATAAGTAAGCAATAATCAATATATTTCATACAAAAGCCTTTGATCTCATACTTTACAATTTGTCACATTAAAATGACCATTAAGATCTGTATTATTATAACTGGTAAAAAAAGAAATTTAAATTTCTCTCCAATCATGTATCATCACCCTCTTCTTATCCAAAAACTGAAATAAGCAGCATTATTACCCCTTAATACAAAAGCCATGCTTCAGTTATACTGTATATACATTTAACTTAATGATGGGAGAGGTATTGTCGGAACCTGATATCCACAAGCATGGGTGTAGGAGAGGGATACAGATCATTGTATCTATACATACATACACACATAAAAAAAAATCGGGGGAAATATGTCCCCCTCCTGTTCCCTAGTTCCTATGCCCATGTCCATACGAGATGTGGTGCCCACATGGGTAAAATAATTTAATTAATTTAAAATACAACAAAAATCTTTATTTGAGATGTAACTATTATGAGGGCTTGACAAGTATTACATTTTACCTCTAAGGACATCTTGGAGTTAGCTCCACCATGTCTCAGTCTGCCTCATTACAAAATTGTACGCTAGAAAGAGACAGGTCTAATGCTACTCAATATATACCTAGTCTGACTTAATTTATTGAGACCATATATTTAAAATAATATTTACAAATAAGAATCATTTTAAAAGGGAGGTGAATAAAATAATACATGGTATAAAAAATAAAACTTAAAAAAAAAAAGATTTCATGACCTTAATATACCCAGCTGACAGGACAGAAAAGAGAGAGCTATACGATAATAACAATCAAAACATTTTAACAATGGTAGTCAACCTGGTTCCTAACACCCACTAGTGGGCGATTTAAACTTTCATGGTGGGCGGCGGGGTAATCGCTAGGTGGCATAGCTGACGAGTGACATCACACGCAGGGGGACCCGCACATTGCTTGGCTGGTTGGAGAGCTGGTGAGAGAGCCTAGGGACAGCAGTCAGGACCGGATCGCTATCTAGTAAGTACAGGGCGATACATACCTAGGGACAGAAGTCAGGGCTGGATCGCTATCTAGTAAGTACAGGGCGATACATAGCTAGGGACAGCAGTCAGGGCTGGATCACTAGCTAGTAAGTACAGGGCGATACATAGCTAGGGACAGCAGTCAGCACCGGATCACTATCTAGTAAGTACAGGGCGATACATAGCTAGGGACAGTAGTCAGGACCGGATCACTATCTAGTAAGTACAGGGCGATACATAGCTAGAGACCGCAGTCAGGACCGGATCACTATCTAGTAAGTACAGGGCGATACATAGCTAGGGACAGCAGTCAGGACCGGATCATTATCTAGTAAGTACAGGGCGATACATAGCTAGGGACAGCAGTCAGAACCTGATCGCTATCTAGTAAGTACAGGGTGATACATAGCTAGGGACAGCAGTCAAGACCGGATCACTATCTAGTAAGTACAGTATGATACATAGTTAGGGACAGCAGTTAGGACCGGATCATTATCTAGTAAGTACAGGGCGATACATAGCTAGGGACAGCAGTCAGGACCGGATCACTATCTAGTAAGTACAGGGCGATACATAGCTAGGGACAGCAGTCAGGACCGGATCATTATCTAGTAAGTACAGGGCGATACATAGCTAGGGACAGCAGTCAGAACCTGATCGCTATCTAGTAAGTACAGGGTGATACATAGCTAGGGACAGCAGTCAAGACCGGATCACTATCTAGTAAGTACAGTATGATACATAGTTAGGGACAGCAGTTAGGACCGGATCATTATCTAGTAAGTACAGGGCGATACATAGCTAGGGACAGCAGTCAGGACCGGATCATTATCTAGTAAGTACAGGGCGATACATAGCCTGGGTGATTTATGTAAGCAGAAATAAGAGAGGGTAGAGTTATTGAAACACCAGTGGGCGGTAAGGACATTTTAGCATGAAAAATGGGCGTTCGGTATTAAAAGGTTGACGGCCCCTGTTTTATAACGTTTAGTCGGGAAGCAACTCTCAAAAACAGACTACTGCAAGAACAAAAATAATCATTTTTTATTGGAAAATGTAAGAGGAATGTGAAAAAGTACCAGTTTACAGAAACTGTAGAAGTTGGAAGTAGTAGAAACAAATACAGCAAATTAATTAAATTACACCTGGGATAAGCATAAAGTCACCCCAAGGAATAATTAAGCAAAGCTTTTAAGTGGATTGCATGGGAAGACTAAATTCACCTTTTGTTTTTTACCTGCCCTCAATTCCATGCTTCTGTGCACAAACTGCCATATTGGTCTTGGTGGCAATGTGGGATATCCTTTCAAGAAGCAATAAAGATTGTACGTAAAGGGGTTAGAGCTTTTTAAAACAATTCTTCTTCAATTGTTTTAGCAGCTTTAAAAGCAGAATAGAAAAAAAAAACTAAATAATTTTATCAGAAATGTTCATAGTAATACACACTATAGGGCTGTGAGTGGAGAACAATAATACAAAAAAACTCTAGTTTTATAATTATTATCTCAAGTGATTACATACTACTAAAAATATATTATTATTTTGGATGGAGACACGAAGCTGTGAGTTTTCTAACACTGATACACAAACCACATGCAATGACACAAGGCTTATTGATATATAAATATATATTTATATATATATATATATATATATATATATATATATATATATATATATATATATAAATCAGGTATAATGCTTTTGCTGCAGTATTGAAGCTTGTATACAACAGTACACAAAACCCTGTTGTGTTATCTATGATCTACATCTGTAAAAAAAATGAAGATCATACACATGACTATGCTGGTCGACATTTATGACAGTATCAATCACTAATACTGGCCAAAAAAATCAATAGTAAATTATTGCCTATGTATTCTCACACTCTGATTTTACATTTACATGATGTCAAACTAAAGTTTATTTTCTCTTAAATCATTGCAGAGGATACTTTGTATCTTCTAGATGAGTAGACGGATGGTCTCTTCTCCATTGCCCTTGTCATTTCTGTCTTTATCATTTATTATTCTTCCCTTCACTTACTTTTTACACTAAACCCTTTCTTTTTCCGTCAATAAATTAGTTCTTTAATGGTTATTCAACTTAATTTTAGAACTTTCTTTCTTAGTAGATTTTCATTAAGAAAGAGGGGATATAATTAAAGCTTCAATTTGTTCTTTATTAACAGTAAATACTTATATGTCTTTATTATTTTCTATAAATTTGTAATTGAAATATAAAGTTAGATGTTAGTGTTAAAAGGTATAATCAATAAATAAGCTTATTTTAAATCCTATATTATCTTCATCAGAGGTTTCCAAACTGTGGTCTGCAGACCACTAGTGGTCAGTTCCTTTCAATAAAATTAAAAAATACAATTTAAAAGAATACTAACAGGCATAAAGTAGCCCATAGTAAGTAAATCTTAAATTGTATTATTTATAAGTGAATAGACATACTTCAATGTGATAAAGCACACTACAAAGGCAAAATATGTATTAAATGGTCCACCAAGACCACATATAGAGTTGATGGATATTATTTGGTTATTTATTTTTCTATCTCATTGCCTTTTCCGTCTTTATCCGCTTTTATTCATAATTTCCTCCTCTTTTGTTCCTTTAACACCCTTATTTGGCTTTTGTTATCCTCTTATTTTTTCCTTTACCCTTTCATTCTTCATCTTTTTTTCAACTCTAATATAACTGTACCTTTCCCATCCTTCTCTCTTTAGTGTATCATCTCCTCTGTTTCTAAAAGGTCCCTTTTTGTCCCCCTTCTTCATTCTCCCTTCCCACCATCCATCAAACCAGCTTACCACCACTTGTGCCAACCTTAGGGTTATTCAGTAAACTTGCCTTACGTAGCAGACCATTCATGCCAATCGTTACTCCATATTAGTGCTGCTGGTCCATTAGTACCAGCAAACATTCAACCACTTGTTGGGGAAATATAGCTTATAATCTAAATATTTAGATGTTTTAATTATTTAAATTTGTAGTGTCATAATTGGCTTATATTAAATAAAAAAAGACAATATGCAAATTTCATTGTAATAAACCCACACAGGGTTGGCACTACTCTATCCACCCAAGGCACCAACTTACAAGGCTGCCATCAAATACAACAAGATTGCAGAGGGCTTGGGTCTCAGGTTAGAATGTATGGATCTGTCTTGTAGCAATCATGCATGCGTTTGAAGAGGTTCTACTACTATATTTTAACTAGCCTTTGGCCAATATTATGTTGTCTTCAATTTTCTTATGTTACGGATATAAAGAGGAGAATAGCGTATTTTTTCTGTACTTGTAACCTTTATGAGGTAAGGTATCTAAAGTAACCTTTATGAGGTAAGGTATCTAAAGACACAAAACTGATTTGGCTTGAGCTAGCCCTGACCCAACAGTCTGTATTGATTTATGTTAGTTATGTAAGATGACTTCGTAGCAAACAAGTGCTATAGAAAGAACTCCAGTGCAAATAGAAAAAAACAAAAGTACAAATAAATTACAGTAAAATGTGGTAAAACATAAAAAAAATAGTTAAAGGGATATGTAGGTGAGTTGTATTATGAGTGCATCTGATAGAGGAGAATTAGTAGTGTATGAAAACTAAGCATTTAAACACTTACCTTTAAGTTAGCAAAATATCTTTTAATTTCTGTCAGTTGAAACTCAGGATTAACAGCCTCCAAACCCAGGCTAAACTGGTATACAATTTAAAGAGATGTTTTAGCCAATCAGGAGAAAGTAAAGACTGAAACATTTGTATCACAATCTGTCTGTTTTATTTTTATTTTCTCTCTGCCTGTCTCCTTATGGGCAATTTCAGAAGTGACTCCACCAACCATCATTTCCTTTAGAGGTTTCGCACTGTACCCTGCAGGGAACACTTTATGTAAGCTTCCTAGGAGTGTGCACATCCACATATCAGTATCTAGCATATAAATATGGAAGCAAATTCAACTTTTCAATTTAATACATATTTGTCTACTAATCAGTAGCTGTTTATTAGGAAACATTTGAAACCCAGGAAACTTACATATACCTTTAAAGCCTTTTGCTGGATAGGATGTACATCTAGTGGAATCTTAATTTCTGATGTTACAGGATAGTGCTGATTTCTCTGGTTCTCAGTAAAGTACCACTTCTACGTTATTTATTTATTTACTTGATTTATCCACAAAACTGAAGAATTTTCATACTAAGCTCTATATTATATTACTTTTCCTCCATCTGCCAAAACCTGAAGCTTCCAGGCTGTCTGTTTCATGTGGTGGATGGATTTATAAAAAAAAAAATGCACTGTAAAAATTTGATGTCTTATGTTCTGCATCTTAATTTTCATTTTCACTTTTTGTTCACCAGATCCAATCTGATGTGTGAAATGCGCGAAAATCCATTCTGTTAAAATGCCTTTCTATTTGAGTCTTATCTGACACATAGAACATTATGAATATTTATTTTAGCATGAAGATTACCTGTATATAGTAATAATAATTTCAACCAACCAAAATCATGGGTCAAATAATGTAACCCTACCTTATAACTTCCTGGAAGAATACCTACTCAGGAATCAAAGAATACTTTCAAACTTTCTCTGTCAACCTATTAAAAATATCCCATGTTGTGCGTTATGTTGTGTGTTGAAAGTTTTTTAAAAAAATCTTTAGTTGCTACCTCTAGAATTTGTACATTAGTTTTTCAAATCTGAAAACAACTATGCCACCCTTGCCTCTTTATCTATACACACCCAGGGCTTGAAATTCCCATAAGACATATAAGGCAGCTGCCTATGGATGCTATGCACACTGGGACCCCTAAATGAGTAGTCACCTGCTACAAACATTATCAGTGTACAGTATATGCTGTTATTTTGTTCTGATACCTAATGCAATGTATTACTGCCTGCTCATGGTTGAGCTTTTTATGATGGCCAGTGAAGTGCCTATCAGAAGGATACATCCACTGCACCTCATGTTGCCAATTGCCTCTCGAGCATATCCTCATGGATGTCTGCCCGTCAACTCAAACTCAACATGTCTAAGACAGAGCTCCTTATCTTTCCACCCTCTACTACAGCTTTCACTCCGCAAATATCTCTCACTGTTGACAATGCCATCATCACTCCCACCTCTCAGGCCCGCTGTCTTGGGGTCCTACTGGACCCTTCCCTCTCTTTAATTCCCCACATCCAATCACTCACAAAATCTTGTCACTTTCACCTAAAAAACATATCCAAAATACGCCACTACCTCACACAAGACACAACTAAAATTCTTATTCACGCTCTCATCATATGTCGCCTCGATTACTGCAACACTCTTCTTGCTGGCCTTCCTATCACCCGTCTGTCTCCACTCCAATCCATTTTGAATGCATCCGCTAGACTCATCTACCATACTAAACGATCAGTGTCTGCAGCACTAGAATACAATTCAAAATCATGACCCTAACATATAAAGCCCTCCACAATAGTGCACCCTCCTACATCTCTGCTCTCATCCCAAAATACACTCCCACCCGCCCTCTTCGCTCTGCTAAGGACCTTCTTCTCTTCTCCTCTCTCATCACCTCCTCTCACTCCCGTCTTCAAGACTTTTCATGTGCTGCCCCTATTCTTTGGAACTCTTTACCTCGCACCACCAGACTATCTTCCTGCCTCAGATCCTTCAAAATCTCTTTAAAAACACATCTATTCAAAAAAGCCTATCATCTTTAGCCTCTTCATTCACTATGCATCTCTCACTCTCCTGTACCTCACCCATACCCTTTAGAATGTAAGTTTGCGAGTTTTAATCTTGTGAGGTGCTTTAGGGAAAGCACAGTGTATATCAGATTGAAAGCTCAATAACAGGGTCTTCCATTATTTTCATTGTGGGGTATTGTTTATACTTGTACCTAACCCCTGTATTGCGCTGCGGAATATGTTGGCGCGTTATAAATAAAGGATAATAATAATAATAATAAGGTAATTAAATAAATGGAACAAAAGATAAAAAAAACTTATTAAAAAATCAAGTTATTAAAAAATAAATGAAGTGAAAAATGTATGTAGTAATGTACCGTATGTTTATGTGTGTCTGTAGATACAGTAAATATATAAAAAAAACAATTAATATTGTAGAAATGGGGGAAGGGTGCATTAGGAAACAGTGGCTAAGGGAGACCGGTAGCCATTTCCAGTAGCAAACAGGGAAACACAGTCCTCTCCCATTCCCAGGGCTGGGCTAGGTTCCTTGGTGAATTCAAACTCGCTGTCGAGGTAAAAAAGGGCTCCATAGACTTCTATGGGGAGATCAACGGATCTGATTGAGCCATTAAACAAAGTTAATTAGGCTATCAGACAAGAATTTAAACACTTTGTTTCAATAGACAAAGGTCAAGTGATGTCAGGTGCTTTGAAAGTGATATCCATTTTACCACGGTCTTGCAGCTAACCAATAATTGGTATGTACTTGACCCCCACCAATGTTCACCACCCATAAATCTAATAGGGAGCCAAACTTGTTTCAAATCCTGGTTTGTCACCAAAAGTGAATACATCCCAGAGGCCATCCTACTCTCCTAACCACCTCCTCTCCGACTCATTAACGTTACCTCTACATAAGAGGAGATCAGCAAGGGAACAGGCACACATACACTATATCCTCCCTACAAACATCGAGAACAAGGGACATCCCCTCCATGGGCCAATTAACAAGAGCTCTTTAACAAAAGATGTTAAGTGTGTTTGCTTATGGAAAATAACCCTTTGTTATATTAGGTAAATAATGATATAAGAAGGTGAACCGAAAAATAAAGACACATATACATGGTGTGTTTCATTTAGGGGAAAGCTTGTATTATTCTTTCTGCAAATAACTGCTGCAACTTGTCCCTGAATCCTGGTGAAGGATATTGAACAGAGACAATATGCGAGTAGGATCGCTCTAGCGACCTTTTCAAACCCAATGAAGAGCAGGTTGTGACAATATATATAACCATTTTGAAACTGATTAGGTTGGTTATAAAGAAACATGTGCGTACATATACACCAATGAATTTAACTTAATATTTTACAGCAAGAAAATAATATATTTTTGGGTGCATTTGCATGTCTAAAAATAAGTTAATAAACTTCATCACGACGTTAAATAAAATCTGGCTAATTCAAATTTAATCTTTAATGTATTTAGACAAGACAAATTCTTTTTGTTATAGATTTTGATTGCCGTATATATTTCAGTGCACATTTTCTAACAAAAGATCAACTTGGTAAATTGAATAGTTGGACTTGTTGATTTTGTGATCTATATTAAAGCATTGTATAACATATAAAGCCAAGTCACTTAGCAGAAGTATTACGGCATAAGGTTTACTGAAGGGAAATCATATGAAACCACTTGATATGTTGACTGTGCCGTCTAATTCAACTCTTATTTTAGAGCTTTTCTGTTAACATAATTTAATTAGGAGGTGACATTGAGTCCTTTGAGAGCTGAGCACTCCTGTCACATCTGTATGTGCCGTTAAAAATAGTACAGTGAAAGCCGAAATGTTGTGCGCTAATGAAATCCCAACAATGTGCTGTCGCCTCTGGAGGGGAGCCTTGGACAACAGCTGTTAGCAACGTTAGCATGAGACGGACTCCATGCAGCATGCTATTTAGTGTATTTTATACTGTCAATGGGCTATATTCACTAAAGTAAGAGGTTTCTCACTAATGAGATGAGGCCACTTCTTTATTTTCTTGTGTAGCCTTGATAATTATACATTATACATACCTAGAACAGATGTGGGCAAAATGTGGCCTACAGTAGGAAACGGGGCTCCTCTCCTTGGGACATCATTTTCTTTCTTTAATCAATATTGTTACCTCTCTTTTTTGCTTTCTTAAAAAACCTTCCCCTTGATGTATCTGCCTTTTGAGCTGCTTTCTTAGCACAATGTGTCCTTCCAGTAGAACACAATCATTAAAGCCTTATAGAAATTATGGCTATTATGGCAAAAACATGATCAATAGTAGCTTTGGATATTAGGGAGAGAAACACATTTTTGGGACAACTGATAAGATTGAGGGGATCTCTCCTGTTGGTTGGCCGCCAGCAGTGCCAACGAGCGGCCACTAGGTGACGCGGACGACATTTGAGTCAATTTATAACCCTAACCATAAACTTTAACCCTAACACCTTTCGCTAGGAAATTGATATAATTTCAGATGATATTCATTAATATATCGGCCCACGCCACCTAGTGGCCACTCACAGACACTGCTGGCCGCCAACCAAAAGGAAAGGTACGATTGAGGATTTGCTGCTGCTTTTTGTAGCCGCCAAATGCTTTAGCTTGTACATAAGCCTAAGGTATCCAGTACTTGACATATAATTCAGCATTTTACAGAGTAGCTTAAGAAGCACACAAAATATATTTATATTGTGCAATCACTTTGTTAAATCTACCCTGTTGTTGTTTTACTCATGATAGACCCAAAGTACACAAAGAGTATTGATTTACTTGTAAAAAAAATAGCTACAAGGTAATTAATCTGTGAAAAAAGAAATCCACACTTTAGATCAAGCTGCATGGCGTCTCACAAGCAATAATCAAACTGCCACTGAAAACATATTAATGGTTCTCAACTTTAACTCACTGGAGAACAATGCTTTTATCCAATGGGTATAACTCTTTCAATGTTAATAGGGCCATTGATTAATTCTAAGAATAGAATTATTTTACAGATTTTAGATTTAATGTTTTCGGGTTGCTGTGATAAAAGGATGAAATGTTTTCCTCCACAGGCTCTAATACTGAGAAAAGGACTTTTGTTCTAGCTGAAGCTTCAAAGAATACAAAAAAATATTGTTCTGTGATTCATGAAACCATCATCATTCATACCACAGAGATGTAATCTGTGAAAAGCTTCACTGACATTAAGGATGGTTCTACAGTTTGAGGGGCTGGGTACCCCAAAACTATGGTTTATTTTGCAAACACGTGGAGGTTTTAGCCTGGGGAATTTGGAGGCCAGGGAAGTACTTGGAAGGCTTTGTTGTGTTCCTCCAAGTCCAAAGTTTCATATTATTCCAGGTATCTTTTTTTGTACCCTACTTACACATTCCAAGAAGTGAGGTAGGATATGAATGGAAGCTAGGTTTTTATTATTTTCTTCTTTAGTTTATTTTATATTGTGGGGAAATACACTTTTTTAGTATCTGATTTAAGGTTTCTAGTATCCATTTGCATCAACACAAAAACCACATGTGGCCATTTGGGCCACACTATCACACATGCAGACAAGTGCCTTGGATGCTGATACAGCTCTCCTGTGGATGACATCACTGTATGTCACAGTGGATGACATCATAAAGCCAGACCACTATAAAAGTAGCTGTGTTATGAGGGTAAAGCCATTTACAGCTGGCTGTAGCAGGTGAGCTGTGTTGGTCTTATGAAGGTCTGAGGGAGAGAAAATCAAACTTCAAAATGTTGGATATAACAATCGCACAATTAATGGAGGGGAGATTGTTTCTGGATATGCGATAGGATGATGGAGGGTATATAGTGCTATGGAACATGTTGGAGCTTTACATCCTGTACTCAGAAACATATTATTTCCTTTATTTGTAAGTAAAGAATCATAGTTACATAGTTACATAGTTACAATAAATCTCAATTCAGATATTACTATATTGACCTTAAGAACTTTGAAAGTGAAATAGGACAGAGATGGCTGACCTATTATCTACTCTGGCCACGTCCTGTACACCAAAGCAAAAAAGCATATAACTCTCTCACAGCACATTACGATATATATCAATCTCTATAACCCAACACATGATCTCTTCTCTCAAAACTCCTGTCTATATGCATGCCCTACACACAGATCTGATCTCATTTTTGGTGGCTTTAATAAAATGAATAACAGTGCGTACCAACCTTCAAGAGCGCTATGTCACATATTGGCATGCCCAGTGCGCCACTGGACTGTTAAAAACAGGCTCATCATGGATGGCAGGGATTAATATGGACGCCCCAGTATTCAATTTTCTGACTGTACCCTGGTTTAGGGCCCATGGTTTGGGACTCCTATGTGTTATGGTTCTGTCTGCCGTGTTATGTGTATGATGTTCCATAATTTGGTTACTCTATGTATTGGTATTTTGGTTGCAATGTTGTTTATTACATGTATGTGGAGAGAGCCATATCCATGTTTATCCATGCTGTTGCTGTTGAAGCTAATAAAGTAGGGATGGGGCCCCCGGGGACAAGGGCAACCAGAGTCAGAGATACTGGGCATGAGGGATTCACTCAGCACAATAAGAAGTTGCCAGACATGAGTATATTCCTAGGAGATCAGATTAATGGGACAAGGGCCTAAGGAAGAGGAAGATAAACAGGTATGTAAACAGATGAAGTACCACTGGTAGGTCAACAACCCAGGTTAACTTACCCTGATAATTCGGTTACTACACCACAGGGGCAGTTTAGAGGCCTGACATATTGATAGACAGATGCCCCACTTGAACCTAGGGTGGATCCCTGCTGATTGGACATCCTCATGGGGGCAGGATGGGGGCCAGCAGATAGTCAGAGAAATGTATACATATGTATGTTAAGCAAAAATAGAGGTGTTACAGAATGAACTTGCATATGTGTGAGTCTCATTCTGTGTATTAATCCTAAACTTTCATTGGGATTATTGCCATTGATCCTGCTCTGGAATATAGCACTGTCTGGGATCCTGTCTGGCTGGTGGAGCTCCTGAGGTGATTATCCTTGTACTGACCCATCTCCTGCTAACAGGGCTGCAAAAGGACCTCACAATTCTGCTGGTTAGGTTCGGACTACGTCCTTAACAAGCCCATTGAAGAAGCAGAATGTAACACATATCACTGACACTTGCAGTCAACTAGACACTGTTTCACATTTTTTTAAAATATTCAATGGTAATTGTTTGTAGTTGGTGACTTCATTAAGGGGGTAGTGTTTTGCATCAGACTATAATTCATCCCCCTTCTGGATCGTCACCATGTCATGGTGGAGGTGCTTGTGTATCTCAATGAAGCTGTGAGTTATGCCATGTAGTGTCACCCAAGATGAGAAGATCATAAAAAATCCCAGTCCACTGGAGAAGGAACTGGCGACCGACTCCAGTTTATTTGCCATGAAAACCATATGCCATGAAAACCAGATGTCGTGGCGTGATGCTCCATATGGTCACCGAGAGCCGGTCACAACTGAAGGACTGAACAACAATAATGCATCACCAATACAGATTCTGGTGTGTATATATTATATATTTATATTGCTTTTGGAACATAAACAGTATGTCAGACAGTGTCAGGTATACAGGCAGGCATAAATGGCAAAGCATATAGACGTAATATACATATAGGCAAACTCTGTAGTACTGCAATGGCAACTTGTACTACTGAGGCTTGGGCCTTGTTGGCATATGCAGATTTACATTACAGTATTGTTCCCTTTGGTTGCTTGACTGTTACACAGGACAAACCATGCAACACTTTGTCCGATGTTATCTTATACTAGAATACTGCAAGTCAAAAAATGACGGCAATGAAATTGTAAGAGAGATAATGCTGTTTTGTGTATGGTAATCAAATAAATAATACATTCATAAATTAATATACTTTACCTATTTAACAGTAATATATGCAGGAAGCATTGTGTTGAAGAGCTGACAATCTGTTTTCATGTTGCTGCAGCATCAGTGCTGTGGAGCTGCTGTGTAAGTGTCAGTAATGTGTGCAGTGTGTAGTGTAATAGTGTGCGGGTGCGAGCCAAACCGTTAGGGTAGCTGGGTACTTCCGGATTGTGTAAGTTAGTGTTGTAAAATGGCACCTAATGTGTGGTACGCGGCTGTTGGCGATTTAGCGTCCTTGTTCTTGGATCTCGTCCAGCTTTTTTGGAAAATCTGTGTGTGTTTGGTGGTGTTTTGCATCTTTAGGGTCCTGTAGCCTCGTTTTCGTTTTTTTGGCGGCCATTTTTTCTCTTGCTTAGGTGATTTTCGTGTGTCTAAACTCTTGTATTTCGACTTAAATTGAGGTGTAACTTCAGTTTCCGAGGTCCTGGGTGCCCCCCTTGCTGTCGGTAAGTTTTTTATGTATTTCTTGTGTGTATTTCTTGTGTTTTTAATGTTTTCATGTGCGCAGGTTTCGGGCGGTAAGGTCGTATTTTTACGAGGTCATATATTTCGCGAGGGCCGCAGACTCGATACGCATCGTTAGCAACAACCCGCATGCTCACAACTATTATATGCGATATATATATATATATATATATATATATATATATATATATACTAGCGACTTGCCCATCAAAAATGACAGGACAATAACATTTGAAGCCATGGCAATGCTTTTTCTACTCTGAGGACCTTCGGCGCTGATTGCAAACCTCTCCTCTGGTGTACTTTTGCTCCTCTGAGCGCCTTCGGCTCTCATCACAAAGGCAGATATATATGTCTTTTTTTTTCAATAATAATTAGTTGATTATTTACTTAATAAATTAATATACTTTACCTATTTGTAATTGATATATCCAGCATTGAATAGGCTGAAGAGCTAAGTATCTATTCTTATTTTCCTGCAGCAGTTGGACTGTTGCTGCCCTGAGGAGAAATTGTCATCAATGTCCCAACTGCGCATTAGAAACATGCTGCGTGCGCGAGGGCAAACCGTTGGTTTAGTTGTGTAAAGCAGCATTTTAGATTCGTAATGTTATTAGTTGCAAGTTAGTGTTGTAAAATAGCATTGTTTGTCTATGTGCTACGCGGCTCGCAAGCAATGTCCGTCCTTCCTAACTCTGTATTTTTGTACCTCGCACGTCCCTGTCAAAAGTTGTACGTGCCTGGCGGTGTTTTGCGCATTTCGGGGTCGTGTAGCCTCGTTTTTATTTTTTTCGCCCAACACTTTTTTTCTCGCTTAGCCGATTTCTTAAACTCCTTAAATTTAACTTTAATTAGCGTGCAACCTCACTGGTAGATGTTGTGGCTGTCCGCCCATGCTGTGTGAGTTTTTTTAATGTTTTGTTTGTAGTTAACTTCGTATTTTTGCGAACTCGTATTTTTATTTTCTGTCAAGAAAGAAGTTGCCAGACATGATATTAGTGTTTTATGCGCTTCAGGGTCGTGGAGCCTCATTTTAATTTTTTGGGGCTGCCATTTTTTTTCTTGTTTAGCCGATTTTCAAGTGGCGAAACTCCTCAAATTTGCGTGCAACCACACCCCCAGACATCCTGGCAGTCCCCCCGTGCTGTGTGTGATATTTTATTATGTTTTTGTTATTTTTCAGTGGTTTTGGTGTTTTTTGATGTATGCGTTTCAGTCGTTAAGTTCGTATTTTTGTGACCTCGTATTTTTTATTTTTTTTCTAAGTCCCGTGGGTTGTAATTTTTTTTGTCTAAGTCCCATAGCGTGGTTTTTGTTTTCAAAGTCCCGCTTTTATGAGTTTTTTTTTTTTTACCTCGAGTGAGGCACTGTAGAGCCTCCACCTCTGCCAATGCTGCCGAAGGCTCTCAGTGCAGGGCTCGCGATGAGCGCCGAAGTTGCTCAGAGAAGCAAAAGCCTCACATTGTGTGGCAAACAGCATTGCCTGGCTTACAAATTTATTGCTGTCATTTTTTGACGGGCAATTTGCTAGTTCTAAATAATGCAAACCCCCTCCAGTATCTCTGCCATGAATACCAAGTGGATCAGCATGGTGTGTTACAGTCCATGAGGTCATGGAGAGTCAGACATAACTGAACAATGTATACACACACAAATATAACTAGAGCACATACACTACTGTCAGATAAATTCACATGATAATTCTGCAATCTCAAGAACAAATGACTTGAACGTGAACGCTGATGATTTTAATGACATCAACATGTATCACATTTAAAGATATAAGGTTGTATTAGATCACTCTTGTTAGATGCATCATGTGATTTTTATCAGACCTTTTGTATCTCCCCAATGTATTTCACTCTTTGCAGCTGTTTTTATTCTCACATTCTCAATATTACACAGGACTGAGCGCCATCTACTGGTTTATGTTTATTATGGCAGTTATTGAATTCATTATTGTATATGTTTGCGTCGCTCTGTTAAATCTCCGTAACCTCATGGACCACAACACACCATGCTGATCCACTTGGTTTTCATGGCAGATATACTGGAGTGGGTTGCTAGTTCCTTCTCCAGTGGGCCACAGCATACAGCTCCTGGTATCCCTATGTGGTCTCCCATCCAAGTACTGACCAGGCCCAACCCTACATTGCTTCAGGGTGGTGTGATCTCTTGGTTCCCTGACTGGAATCGAACCAGGTCGAACCCAGTTGTTGTTTTGTTTTTTTTTATATGAAAAATATTAATGAAACCAGTTTACATTGAATTGAAACTAAGAGGAAATGCAGAGAACATAACTGTAGATATCATTGGCTGGAACAGGGCAGGTTCACAGGAGCAATTACATGTCTGAATAGGATTTTGTGCTGAGAACTTTATTTGAAAAAGAAAACACACTGTGACTTATTATTAATATCCGGTTTCTGATGCATCAAAGAAAAAAAAAAAACTTTCCATGTCCCTTTAATGCAAAATGTGGATAAAAATGCAAAGGAGGGAAGCGTTTTTTTTTACTTAAATGTAATAAATCTTCAAAATTATTACATCATTCAGTCATATGTTAAATTATATGTTTCCCATACAAGAGAGAAAGGAGTAAAAGGGAAATGTGAGGGGAGAAACCGAGAAAATAACAAAGGAAAGTCCTAATTATAGAATACACACTGTTTAATAATTATAATTATTATTATAATTGCTCTTTACTCATTATAAATAACAAGCTAGAAACCATACTCCAATTAAGGCAGAATTGGTCTATACACCATCATTTCAGTATGTTAAAGTGGGTCTTTATATTGCTATATTTAAAATTAACTTTCTTGAAGTATTGCAAATGGAAACTGTTATTAGACTGTAAAAAAATGCAAATTTTAATTTTGTTAAATTTTGTATGCAATTTTGCTAAAGTGCAATCTACCATTCTGGTTTTTGGTCATCTACTTCCTCAGAAAGGTCTTTGCATGGACCTATTGTGCTAAAGCTGCCAGTGCTTATAACTGGTCTAATAGAAGACTCAAAGGTTTACACCAAGACACCCAACAGCCAAACTAAGAATATGAATTAGGGGAATGTTACACTGCAGTAAAGAATAATTTAACATACAAGTTAAATAAACAAACAAAGCTCTTAAATATTTTATGTTTGCTTTTTAAAGATATGTTGACCATTATCAGTTATACAGTGTTGCATGTTTAGTCGTTCTATCTGGTTGTGCCAATCTATAAGGTTTTCTTGGCAAAGACACTGGAGTGGGTTGCTGGTTCCTTCTCCAGTAGGCTGTGATTTGTCTGACCTCGCTGCTATGACCTGCCCATCTTGGGTGACCCTACATGGTATAGCTCACAGCTTCATTAAAGCACACAAGCCCCTTAAGACAAGGAAGGCGTATAGAGTGGTAGTTTGGATTAAAAAATACAACTATTATTGTTAACTAGTCGTTTGCCTGCCATAAATGACAGGATATTATTTCCCCCATCCCCTTCCCCTGTATCTCTTCTCCCTCTCCCTCCCCTGTGTCTCTTTTTCCCTCTCCCTCCCCTGTGTCTCCTTCCTCCCCGTTCCCTGTGTCTCTTTCCTCCCCGTTCCCTGTGTCTCTTTCCTCCCCCTCCCCCACTCCCTCCCCTGTGTCTCTCTCCCCTCTCTCTCCCCTGTGTCTCTCTCCTCCTCTCCCACCCCTGTGTCTCTCTCCCCTCTCTCTCCCCTGTGTCTCTCTCCTGCTCTCCCTCCCCTGTGTCTCTCTCCCCTCTCTCTTCCGTGTCTCTGTCCTTCTCTCCCTCCCCTGTGTCTCTCTCCCCCTTCTCCCTCCCCTGTGTCTCTATCCCCCTTCTCCCTCCCCCACTATCCTTCCCCTGTGTCTCCCCCTCCTGTGTCTCTTCTCTCCATGTGTCTCTTCCCCCTCTCCCCATCTGTTTCTCCCCCCTCTCCCCTGCGTCTCCACCCTCCCTCTTCCCTGTGTCTTCGTCCACACTCCCTTTTCCTCCCCCTCTCTCTTCCACCCCTTCTCCCTTCCTCCCCCTCCCTCTTCCACCCCTTCTCCCTTCCTCCCCCTCTCCCTCCCTCCCCCTCTCCCTCCCTCTCCCATGTCTTCCTCTCCCATGTCTTCCTCCCCCTCCTGTTTTCCAATGCAACTTGCGACTATTGCTATGTGTGCGCGGCCACTTCTGCGAGCTTCACATGCGCGCTCGCTACGTGCACGCCCTTGCAGTGTCCATACCGAGCTGCGTGTGTGCACAGCTCTGTACAGACATAGGAAGTAAGTGTCTACGCTCCCATGGAGCATTACACACTTACGACAATTATATTAGCGATAGATGTTTTTTTATTATGTACGGACACCCTAATGGACGGGTTCACATTGCTTTATAAATAAAGAACAAAACTACATTACAATTCTGAGCTAAAAACAAAGAAGACCAGAACTAAAAATATAAAGGTGATTATTGTCTCTCATTGCACTCCTCCTGATGCTACCTGAAGCTCACAAGTATTTAAAACTATTGTTACAGGGGGATATCACTCTTATGGACTAGAAATGCAAAGAGATTATAGGGCAGCCGAGATTGGAAGGAAGGGGATGCTAATTATATCTTGTTTATAATAAGGTCCTATCTGGCAATTTTAATCAGAAGGAGAATGATAGAAAGCTAAAAAAATATGTTATTTACTAGAAAAGTAACAAAAGTGAGGTGGGTTATGAAAAAAAAATGTGCTAGAGGTGATGTAGACACTCCCAGCCACCATGCTGCGCATATTAGGTATCTCATTAAAATTTGGATACCTGATATAAAAGCTTCTGATTGGCTAAAGGAAAGAAAAGTGTCTGAAATTATGTGACTTCCCACAGTAGGGAAGACTTTAACAGCTAACAACAATACCTGCACAATCCCCAGGCCAAAAAGAAACATTGTATAAGTTACGCTAACTTTCCCTGGGAAATTCAGGGGGTGTCAACATTGAGAGAAAACTGTTTGCAAAATCAAGAAATTCAGCAAACTTCAAGGGTAACGGTTTAACTGTTTTCTTTGGATTTTTTTCATACAAACAATTTTTTTCAGCCACTATAAATTCTCCTCTATCAGATGCATTAATAACCCAGTTAACTGTAATATACCTTTAAATGATGTGAGAGGAAGATTAGTAGGGGCAAATGGGACATCAGATAACTTTGCACAACTTTGTAAGATATGTTTGTATATTATTTGTTGGAGGAGACCAAGTGACACCTACAAATCAGGGGTACATCTGATGTCACCAACCAAATAGAGGGACCACTTTAATTATTTCATTAAAGGGATTAAAACACATCTGTATCAAGTAGATTTTAGCCCAATTGCCAATAGTAATTACCAAAAATAACATTAAGAATTGTTGTAATCTCTTCTCAATGTTGAGCCTATAATCATATTCATATGTTAACCTGATACTCCTTTATCCAGAAAATATAGTGAATACACATTCAAAAGCTTCATTACAAGCTTCAGAAAAGTACTTAAAACACGGTTGTAGGAAAGTTCCCAAGTTTGCTCATTTAAAAATTAAATACCTATTAATTTAGTGTTCAAAAAGTGAATAGCACATATCAAAAGCTTGTCACGCAAAATTATATTATCTATATATTCTCATTTATTTGTAATGCGCCAACATATTCCGTAGCGCTATACATAAACTGTGATCAAAGCAAAACAATATTAACACATTACAAAAAATGGAGGGCCCTGTCTTTGAGCTTATAATCCAGTGTCCATAGAGCTTTCCCCAAAGCACCTTGCAAGACTGAAAACTCACAGATTTACAATCTAAAGATCCTGGTTTGTGCATAATCCCTTCCAATGCCGTGCTTAAAGCTGTGAAATACAGTGTGCATAAGCTTAAAATGAGCCATGTATAAAATGGTTATTGGATTATTAGAGTGAGCGTGCATTGTGCTCTCATTTGCATATCCCGCCCAGTTTACCCAGAGTGCAGTGCACCAACTGTATTTCTGAGAAATTGGAGCAGGAAATACGTTTATTAACTTATTTTTCAGACATACAAATAGAATCACTAATGTACTATTTATTGCTTGTACTACTGTACTATGTATGGTGGAGGGCTTCTATCACTCTTCAGCACTCCATATGTGAAATGATTGCTGGAGGGAACTATTGAGATAAATAGATAAGTAAATAAATAGACAGATAGATAGTACATTTGTGCTCACATTTGAATGTCTAAAATAAGTTTCATGACCAGATTTCCAAGAAATACAGTTATTACACTGCATTCTGGGAACCTTGGCAGGGACATGCAAATATATATTCAAATATAGATAGTCAATGATTCTTAGTTCATAATTTAGAGTAATCCTGTGTAATTTCATATTTTGTTATAAATAATTTACAGACATTTTTGGTCTTGAAAATATTTAAAATCCTGCATTGTTTATTGTAACTGGTACAGAAAGGAGATAAATCCTGACGGAGCAGGCAGAAATGAAGCATTTGTTATCAGGGCTGTATCTACCTTTTTGGAGCGCCTAGGCAGTGAAGTGGAGGAGCCCCAGCGAGTGAGTACGCAAGGTATGCACAGACCCATTTTTTGCCTTTTCTGTGTGTGTAAGTTCCCTTTCCTGTTGTAACAGTCTTGTTCTAGGAAGTTACCCCCAATTGAGTTTAGAATCCAGTGTCCATAGTGCTTGCCCCAAAGTATCATGAAAGATTGAAATCCCGCAAACTTACGAAAATATATATAGGTTTCAGGTGATTTAATCTCTTTAAGCCGGTGTGTATGGCTGCAGTGCCCATATTTCACAGACAATTTAATAAGGGTTAACTATAAAAAAAATATAAAATTGTACTCTTTATGGTGTGAATAATTTTACGTACACATTTAAATTAATGATGAGTTGTGAAGTCAGCATAGCTTTTGTTATATTTTGCTGTTAATAGTAATTTAAAATATGTTGTTTTTTTTTGTGAATTGCGAGTATTTGTGCGTTTTCATCCAACTACTATATATCTCTGGTTAGTTAGCTAGTGCAATACTAAAGTAGACACTAGAGGTCACTATAGTTCTTATCTATTGTAAAGTAAAAGGCAAGCTTTATGATAAAAAGGAAAATGCTTTGATGAAAATGATAGTTTTTAATCCAAAACCCCATGTATAAATGAGCGGTATTATATTAATATTAAATGTACATTGGTGTCATAGTCGGGAAATATTCCTGTTTAATCATGTCAAGAATAGGAAGTCTCTGGTTTTCAAATGCACATGAATTGTTTGTAATTTACAGAATATTTACCCAAATACCTAATATATTTAATCTAGAATATGTCCTTTCGAACACACACAGTTGAACAGCACATTTTTCCTGTAATCTCATATTCAACACCTCAGTCAGTCCATACATAAATCCAGGGTTTCCCCACCAAATTCTCCATTTCACTAATATAATTGAAATATATAACTTTTTACTTTTCACCCCATTCTTCATATCACTTTCTTACGTCATTCTTTGAGCTCTCACTGCTCAACTCTTTCTTATCCCATTCCTTATGTCATATCGCACAGATCATAAGCCAATAATAATATAAAACTATCATACACAGTTTAGACAAACTCATAGATAAATGTGGGTTAAACATTTGAAAGTAAAAGACAATATACTTCTTTTTTACTTGCACACGGCCAAAATATACTGAATAACCTTGGTGGTTTTTGGCAGCTTCAATGAAAAACACTTATGTGGTTTTCATTTACTGTTCTGAGCCCAATTATTTGGCTATTGAAGTACATAAGTGGCCACAAGAGGTCACTGTAATTCAGAGATTTTGTAGAGTAATGGCAGCCTTTATTTTATCAAAACAAAACTAAGGAAAATAGTAATGTCATTGGAGAATGGAAAGTGATAAAATAAGTGGGACAGATACATTGTGCTTTACTAGATGAAAAAACATCATCATGTAGTACTGTTCAACTGGAGTCTTATAGTTTTGTAGAGTCTCAGAAAAGGATTGTTTTAATTAAGCCAAAAACTAGGAATGCGTGAAATTCCTGCTTTTCAAATTTGCATGAACACTGAATCCTCAGCAGATTCCAGAAATACTGAAACGTTAAAAAAAATCATCGTCACTGAGGGCAATGCAGCCAGGATCGGCTTTAAAGGGACTGTTTGGGCATTAGCAGCCTTATTAAATTGCAATTTGGCAAATTCTAAAGGGCTTTATATAAGCACACAGCATATTTTTTTACAGAAGTTTTTAGTTAGTGAAAACCTTGCTTTTGGATAGAAGTTCACCAACTAAAAACTTCTGTAAAAAATGTATGCTCTGTGCTTATATAGAGCCCTATTCAATCGGCCGAATCACAATTTAATAAGGCTGTTGGTTTTTGTTCTATATAAATGTTTTAATTAGGTTAAAAAAAAAACTTTACTCAATGCAATTGCCAAAAAATGTAGAGTAACAGATTCTTATCTGCTGAAGCCTCCACTATTCTTCCCATTTTCCGTTATGAGAGATGCCACTTTGCACAGTTGTGATTTAAGGCCACATCCACATGGAAGCAGACAGCTAACAAGCAGACAATGACATGCTGTGTATCTGAGAAGCATGAGACGCTGGTAGTGTGATGCCCTCCCTCTTTGCGTATGGTCTTACACCACAAGTGGAAGACAGGACTGGTTTCAGCAGGCGAGAATACAATTTAACTATTTATAAAATGTGAAATTAATTCCAAAACAGTTCCTTTAAAGGGACTCCACAATGCTCTTTTCTTCATGGAATCCAAAAAAACACCTAAAATACCCGAAATGCGGTTATGTTTTACAGTCACCATAAAGATGTCAAACAATTCTTCCAGCTGCCAGTTCTCTTTCACAGTGACGTCTCAGTCAATCATGGAAGATCACATGAAAGAAAACATCCTGGGATATAACTGTGATTGGCTGTAAAGCCAACATAGAATACTTACTGTAAATAGGAAATCACAGGGAAAGAGAAAATATTTAGACCAGACATCCACGTGGGACTTCTTTAGTGTGTGATATTGTAAAATTATATATTTTGTTGCTTTCGTACACATATTCTTTTATTTTTTTTCATCCATATTGTTCACATTCCCTATGCCAGACTGGTCCTAATTCTTATGTTACACAGCATCCAAAATTCTCTTGTTCGCCTTTCTACTCAACAATAAAGTATAACAAATTATTTTAACAACTTCATTCCCCCTTTTGCCAGATGGAAGTTATTCACTAAAATGAACAATAAAATGTGGCTAAGCGATAATAATTTATCTATGGCCAGATGTACACAAGATCAAAAAGATGGCGAAACGTTAGCGATGGCCTTTTTCCTTGGCGACCCTGTAACAACAAGCAGTCCACCATATTCCAAAGGATGTACTGAGCTATGGCTTTTTATTATGTGTTCAACAGCTATCCCGACACTGTGCAGTGAGAGATCAGACATATTTTGGGCAGAATTATCCAGTAAATCAGTGAAGAGACAACATAGACTAGCTTCTTCATCATCCCATACTGCTGAGCCTCATTTATTTCCAATCATAACTAATAATACATGGAAATGAACCTCATGCATTATAATGTAAAATGCAGTCCATCTGTAGGATATAGTATCAGATTAGCTACTTTTATAATCTGCAACTGATTACAACTTTAAATTGGCATTTACAATAATCTTGTGGAGAATTGTGCATACAGTATTTACATTATAATAAAACTGAGAAAAAAGCAAAGTATTATTACTTATAATTGGTGTTCCAAAATTTGAATAGCTTCACAATAATAGAGTGTTTGTGAATGTCATTAATCATCTCTGAACTCATTATAGTAAGTTAATAGTTGTACATAGGATCTACAGTAAGGTAATAGTTGTACATGGGATCTATAGTAAGGTAATAGTTGTACATATGATCTATAGTAAGGTAATAGTTGTACATATGATCTATAGTAAGGTAATAGTTGTACATAGGATCTACAGTAAGGTAATAGTTGTACATGGGATCTATAGTAAGGTAATAGTTGTACATATGATCTATAGTAAGGTAATAGTTGTACATATGATCGTAAGGTAATAGTTGTACTTAGGATCTATAGTAAGGTAATAGTTTTACATATGATCTATAGTAAGGTAATAGTTGTACATGGGATCTATAGTAAGGTAATAGTTTTACATATGATCTATAGTAAGGTAATAGTTGTGCTTAGGATCTATAGTAAGGTAATAGTTGTACATAGAATCAATAATAAGTTAATAGTTGTACATGGGATCTATAGTAAGGTTAAAGTTGTACATAGAATCAATAATAAGTTAATAGTTGTACATATGATCTATAGTAAGGTAATAGTTGTACATATGATCGTAAGGTAATAGTTGTACTTAGGATCTATAGTAAGGTATATAGTTGTACATATTATCTATAGTAAGGTAATAGTTGTGCTTAGGATCTATAGTAAGGTAATAGTTGTACTTAGGATCTATAGTAAGGTAATAGTTGTACATATGATCTATAGTAAGGTAATAGTTGTGCTCAGGATCTATAGTAAGGTAATAGTTGTACATATGATCTATAGTAAGGTAATAGTTGTGCTCAGGATCTATAGTAAGGTAATAGTTGTACATAGAATCAATAATAAGTTATTAGTTGTACATGGGATCTATAGTAAGGTAAAAGTTGTACATAGAATCAATAATAAGTTAATAGTTGTACATATGATCTATAGTAAGGTAATAGTTGTGCTTAGGATCTATAGTAAGGTAATAGTTGTACATAGGATCAAGCTTACAATCACTTTGCTCTCCATCACTTTCATCTGACCCACTGCCTTCCGATAACCCAACTACGCTAAACATCATAGCGCAGGAATATTTGGAATTATACAACACGAATACTATGGGATATTCATTCTGTCAGTTGTTGATATTTATCTGTCTGGAATCAAATCTCACCTCAATTTGTGAGGCTATCCATAGCTGTGGAAGCAGAAATAAGCCCTAACCAGGGAGCAGAAGCCTCATACAGTAATAAATATCACTGACTGATCCTTGCCCTGTATCTTTGCTGATCCTGATGGAGGGAGTGCAGAGCTTTGATATCCCACGGATAAGAAAACCATAAGCTCTACACAAAATGAAGCAATAACAAACAAATCCCTGTTTTCATATGTAACCCTAAAAAAGAGCACTTGAAAAAAAGTATAAGTTCCATCTACCATAATTAAAGGCCCATGGCTTGTTATACAGCTATAGTTTCCCTGTAAATCAGGGGTCGTCAACATTTTAATATCTACAGCCTACTTTTTATGGTAACATTTCCTTACTGCTCACAAGTGCCGCTGTAAATTTCTGGCTACATAAATCATATGACCTAGCTATGTATCACCCTGTATTTACTAGATGGTGATATAATACTGCTGTCCCTAGGCTCGCCAACCAGCCAAGCATGGTGCGCAGGGTCTCCGGAGTGTGACGTCACTCGTCAGCGACGCCACCTATCGATTACTCCGCCGCCCACCATGAAAGCTTGAATCGCCCACTAGTGCGCGATAGGGACCAGGTTGACTACCACTGTTGTAAATGATAGGACAGCTCCACACCCACCCTGTGCCAGATTACAGAAATAGTAAGATTTAGTGGAACTCTTAAAAATTCCTTCTTTAGAATGATTACATTACTATTTTAGAAGGCAGTAGAGTGCCAATACACATCTTCACACAGTATCATTATACACAGCATCATGTTATTTTTGATAGGGGTTTCCCACTAGAACAACAACTGCTGTTTTAGGATCCAGACACCACCTTGCTCATTGAGTGTCTGTGATGCTTTGCCCCACGGCGCACATAGATGTTTAGGAGAACTGACATTGCTTGGAAAAAAACCTCTTTGTCACATTCAGTGATTTGACAGCTTGTTACTAAAGGCACTTTTTGTCATGTGCACTTTCTTTTGTACACTTCACCAAGAATAACTTCACTATCCAGACTTCTAATAAAACATTATCCAATGCGGAATTATTTTTGCAATTCTTCGGGTGAATTCTTGGATCAAACAGATTAACAAGATAAGGAATGGAGACAATTTCTACAACACTTTCAAAGAGGATATTTTAATCACTACGGAAATGTATTTGCATGAAAATTGAGTTCTGAGTAGGATAGAAAGACTTGCAACTGAATCTCTGTACAAACACAGGTTTTACAAATGTCAGGACCTCCTTGTGACATTCCTCTACGGGTGCATCAAGACACTGCCCAAGTAGAGCACTGTAGAAAACATAATTTACTCTCTTTACAGCAACTGGCTTAACCGAATATGTCAATTACAGTTTGCTAGAGTAGCAAAGTAGCCTTTGCAAAAGAATTACAAAAGTATATTTTTTTTTAACCTATGCATCACTTTTTACTAGCAAAAAAAATGTGTGTAATGTCTAATACTATGATCTATGCCCTCTTATGGATTGTTTCCTTCTCAAGGGGCTTGTGTACCTCAATGAAGTTGTGAGCTATACATGGGCGTAGGAGCCCCAAAAAATCTGGGGGGAATAATTCAACTCAGCTCCCAGGAAAGGAAGCAGGGCCGGATCTACCGCTGGTGCATGAGGGTCCTGCTCTGAAGGGGACCCATTGCTGTAGTGCCCCTCAAAAAGTTTTTTTAATTTCTTTGTTTAAATTCTCAATGTCTTTATGCCAATTCATTATGTATATATAGATTGTATAAATTATAAATTATGAGTCAAAGATTTCTTGGGAAAAACATACTGCTCCATAGTAGCCAAATCTGGTAATGAATGATTAAGTTTAATTTTGCTATTTTTTGTGTCCCCTATTCATTTAATCTAGGGGATTTGTCCCTCCCACCCCCCCAGTTCCTACACCTCTGGAGTTATACCATATAGGTTCACCCAAAATGGGCAGGTCATAGCCGAGAGGTCAATTGCTATCCATTGGAGAAGGAACTGGAAACCCACAGACAAATGCCCCTGACATGCTGCAGTCCATATAGTCACCATGAGTCAGACACCAACAACAAATGATCTTTGCATAATAGAAACATTGTGATTCCATGCCATTTTTAAACATATCATTCAGAAGGCCTCAATCATCATAAACTCATCAGATGGATAGAATATGAGGATTTGTGGTCCGTGAGCCACAGTCCACAGAGGATGATGTATCTGCAATCTAGTTACAAAATCTAGTTTCTCACTCTTAAAGTGCCACGTCACAGTTATTGCAAAAATGAAACGTATACATATAAATAGACTTGGTTGCAGTTGGTTGTTACTAAAAATGTGAGTGTACATCTTCGATAGTTGAGCTTGAAAGTTTGTTTTATAAAGCATACATTTTCTGAAAACATCCTCTGGAAACATCATCATTTATTAATTAACGCTCACATTGGAGATGATGAGCATGAACAGCATGCTCAGTTGGTATAAAAAAGTATAATGAAAGACTTTAGCACTTTAATATCTCTGATTATTTTATTCAGCTGGATATGCTTATCGCCATACTCAGAGATAATTAAAGGGTCATGGAACACAGTTCTTTTTTATGCACGTCAAAGAGCATGCCTTAAACCACTTGTGGGCAAAAGTAGCCCAAGGGCCAGATGTGGCCCTCAGGCACCTCCCATGTGGCCTCCAGCCTAGTCTCTGGAGTGGAAGAAAGAGTATGCCTCTCTTCAACAAGATATAGTTCATTATATCTCTCTAAAATTAGTTAATAATACCCAATTTTACTCAATACCTCTATTACAAATGAACTCCTTTCTTACAGTTATTTTACCATTTAGCTTTTGGTAAAAAAAAGAAGGTTTCAAGACCTGTAAGGCCTTTTAAATGGGCTTTATCTATCTCCCTCCCGGCGGATGCCTCACATCATTTGTGTATTAATTTCACGTTGTAGAAACACCTATGAATAAACTATACTATATATTCTAAAATTACCAAAGAAGGAAGCCAGGTTTCCACCACCATCTGCTAGTTACACATTACTGTAAGAAAGACAGTACACAAGGAACCATAGCCAGTTACAAGGAACCTTGGAGAGAAAAAACATCCTGGAATATGGCTTGTTAATAACTGACAGATGGTGGTGAATTTGGAATACTTAAATAAGCTGAATTTGGCCTAATTGTTGAGAGCCTACCACACCTTCATGGTATGAAAGAGCACAAGATTGTATGTTAAAATTATATTTTTTTTTAATTACACTAATAACAACTAAAACATAAAAAAATGTAAGTCTGTTTACAAACACAGTCTATCCTGCCTACTGGCAGTATCATAATTAATAACAGATAGCTGAGGTGTGCGGTGAAGACAGGGATTGATAGAAGTTTTCCCTGAATTCGGGAATGCACTTAAAAGTTAATCCGCAACTGACCTGTTTAAGGGGATTCCACCATGCCGTGCTCTGCACAAATTGATTTGTTGAGGGTTAACTCTATTTTTTGTTTTGCTCACTACGCAGAGCTGTAGTGGTGAGTCTGGAAGGGGGAGCAGTCAGTGACTCAAAGACTTTACTTTATTGAATTCTCAGTGAAAAATGCAGGTATTTAAAAAATTCAAAAAGTATTTCAACATGCTTTTAGGAGATTTTTACTGTGATGCGCTCCAAATTGTGCTGAATTAAGTGGCACTTTGGTTCCTTCATTTCACTAGATAATTTTGCTGATTTCATTGAGTCCTTTTAAGTTTCAAGTTCCAAAATCGCTTACTTTTATAGGAAAGTGTAACAAAACACTATCAATAACTATAAGGACTCAGGGTCTACATATTAGGCCCTTGGGATGAAATAGGTCACTATTTTAAAGATTGCAAATGTGTATTTTGCATAAGAAAAACAAAATTAAAACATATTTAGACTTCATTGAAACTACAAGGAAATGCACACAGCATACACACATCAATAGATTTAATTGGTAGCCTAGTATGAGGTATACATCTATATTACTACTCAGTGGCCTATAGAGTCAAGAGGAGAGAGACAAATGAAAGCAATGAAAATAAAGCCTAATCAAACGGGAGAATGGAAATTGGGGTAGAATGCCTTGCTTACGCAACTCGAGTCTACAACATTGTTGACATTTCCGAATGGGTGTCAGCGGTACTTTAATTTCTATACTTTTGTTTCTATATTAAGGATATTAAATAGTTAGCAGATGAAATGATAAATTGAATAGGATACATGTTCAAAGATGTTTTTTCCTGTAAGATTTGTAGCAAATTTCAGAAATGAACATGACAAAACATATCAGCTCCTGCTGGTTATGACTCATACTCCAGAAAATTATGACTTGCCATTTCAGTGAAATGTTTTCTTTCTTTGTCTCTCGAATACCATTAAATGGATCATTTACCTAGCCGAGCAAAGCCCTTGAAATGACAGCTTGTGACTCACAGTGTATTTGAGATTGTGGGCCATTTCACCTTAACAGTGCAAGGCACATTATGTGTCAGAACTTAATTTTTGCCCCAATTGTCGGTTATTAACCACTATTACTGTGCCATGTTGGAATTATTCACACTGAGCAGTTCTGTAACTGTGACGACTTCATTATATTTTGACACAGTACATGGACAAATATCTGTGTGTTGGCGTCTCTCAGTCGTGACCTCATGGACCGCAACACATCATGCTGATCCACTTGGTATTCATGGCATAGCTACTGGAGTAGGTTTCCATTTCCTTCTCCAGTGGACCACAGCATACAGCTCCTGGTATTCCTAGGTGGTCTCCCATACAAGTATTGACCAAGCCCAACCCTGCTTGGCTTCAGGGTGATGTGACCTCTTGGTTCCCTGACTGGAAAAAAATCTAGGTTGCAGCAGTAAAAGCCCCACATTTTATCCACTGGACCACCAGGGGAAACTATTTTCTCTTTGATTGCAAGTTACAGAAAAGCAATAAAAGGCTAATAAGGGGCATTTTTATTTTTAATGGCGATTGTCATGACTGATTTTGGGACTCTCCTGAACCCAACCCTGCTATTGTTAGCTCTGGCACATTGGGTTGCTAATATCCAAGACTATTAAAATTTACATGAAACTTATGGTGGGGACTATGACATGATTGTTTTTGTGGGTAGTGTAATGCGGGCCACAATAATTAATGTTGCGGTTGCTATATTGTGTTATGTCCACTGTAGTAGTGTTATGTTACCTGTAACTAACACATTTTCCACCATGTTAGTAGTGTGACAACTAAGAGTTAACTCTGCAACAATTTATATGGCCCCAGATTTACATTACATTTGAGTATCTAATGTATGATCAAAGATAGTCATAAAGTGGGAAGTTAGTTTGTTGCCCTCTGTAAAATCAGATCTAGAAACTAGTGATGGGGGTCGGTAACCTTAATGATGGGGTGAGGAGGTCACATTTAGAAATCAATTCCCCCTCACAGAGGGAGGGGAATTACAAGAGGGTGTTTGTGATATATTTATATGCAAGGAAGAATAAATGGCAGTCTGTTTTGCACTAAGCAAAAGTGCATGTGTTCTTATAGTATCCTAATTAAAGGGATCTGATTGTGCCTGCCTCTTCAGGAATGATGTGCTGATCTGAATTGTTTACTGGCGCTGAGATATTGAAAGCAAAAGGCACAACCTAGAGGGTGAAAATTGAAGTGTACACCGCCCCTCAACTCTGGGTCGTAACAGTGATCACTAATGAAATATTTCCAGATAAGATTTGTAGGCATGAGGCCATTAAGAAGACAATGTATGTGCCACTTTTTAGTTCGCAAAAAATGTGCTGATAAAGCCAAAAAAGTATCTTAAATAAAATAATGAATCTTATCTGCCTTGGAGCTTTATCTTTCTCCCACCCTGCACATGTCTCACATTATTTGTGTAATTGGCGTTTCTTTTCATCTGGTAGGTGTGATGAAAGCAACTATGAATTAACTATGCTATATATTCCAAAAATGCCAAATAAGGAAGCCAGGTTTACAGTACCATCTGCTAGTTCTACACTACTATAATAAAGATGTCTTAGCCAGCTACAAGGAACCTTAGAGTAAAAAAAAATCCTGGAATATGGCTTGCGAATGACAGGAGGTGGTGAAAGAAGCTGCATTTAGCTTACTTTTTGAGAGTCTACTATATCTTAACAATATGTATTTTTCTTTAGTATATTGGTTCCTCTATTTCACTAGATATTTTTTTCAGATTTTATGGAGTCCTTTTAAGTTGCAATCAGAGTCACTTACTTACTTTTATAGGAAGGCATAACAAAAGACAATAACTCCCCATATAACACCAACTTCTCATTACTCAATAATAATATTTCTACAAATGGCTGTATCATGGAACCAAGTTTCCATTAAATTATTTTGAAAAGTAACAAATAAATAAACCATATATTGTAATATTGTTTCAATGTGGGAAACAATGCATGACGCAGGTTTGGCTTGTGCCTTGAAACCATGTAGCAAGGTTTTGATATATTATTAATACCGGCAAGAACATTTTGACTTTATTTTGACTGTATCGTTTGCTCCAGGGTTACTAGTGTTCACATCTTCTACGAATGAGTTTACAAAATTTTCCCTTTAAGTTTACATTTGAGAACATTGGACCTCCTGCCTGATCTGGCCCTTGGGTGTGTGAGAATCTGGTCTCCATAAAACTGCGCACAGTTAAAACAATTGAATAGTTAACAACCACTCCAGTGGTGATATTGCAAAATCTTCACCAAGGAAAAATCTAACATATTTGTAAATGCACATTATTTGCAATTACATAAATTGGAAAAAAAAGTAGTTTAAACAGAAAAATGGACAAATAATCAGTTTGCAGACCTGGGAAGTCTTACAACATTAGCATTTAATCGAATACATTAGGATTGCCTAGCTAAATCAACAGTATTCGACTGAGGGGAAAGGAGGGACAGAGAGGGGAGGGAGGGAGAGAGAGCGGGAACAGGAGAGAGGGGAGGGAGAGAGAGATGGGGAGAGAGAGAGGGGAGAGAAAGAGAGGGGAGGGAGGGAGAGAGAGAGGGAGAGAGAGAGAGAGGGGAGAGAGAGAGAGGGGAGGGAGGGAGAGAGAGAGGGGAGGGAGAGAGAGAGAGGGGAGGGAGAGAGTGAGGGGAGGGGGGAGGGAGAGAGTGAGGGGAGGGGGGAGGGAGAGAGTGAGGGGAGGGAGGAGGAGAGAGAGGGGAGGGAAAGAGAGGGGAGGGAGAGGGGAGGGAGGGAGAAAGAGAGAGGGGAAAGAGGGGGAGAAAGAGGGGAGAAAGAGGGGAGAGAAGGGAGGAAGAGTGAGAGGGGAAGGAGGGGGAGAAAGAGGGGAGAGAAGGGAGGAAGAGTGAGAGGGGAGAGATGGGGGGGGAGAGAGAGGGGGGAGAGAGAGGGGAGGGAGATAGAGAGAGGGGAGGGAGGGATGGAGAGAGAGGGGAGGGAGGGAGAGAGAGGGGAAGGAGGGAGAGGAAGGTACATGTGTACTGTACATAGACAAAAAGAGATAGATAGACCTACACCAGTGGTGGTAAAGAGCACTTGATGTATAAACAGGTTGTCATATGTGTGACAACTATAACATTGCATATATGCATATTTATTTATTATAAATAAATACTGTTCTTAAATTGCAACTCCCTCCACCCAATTATTTTTTTTTTTTTAATCTGCATCAAGACCAGTAATGCAGATAGAGACTAAATGGTAAGCCCTATCTGCTCCAGATGTTTGCTCCAGATGTGCTTGAGCTTTAAGATTACAGATTCAAAAAGCTTTTACCATAAAGCATTAGTGATTCATCTATGATAAACACATACATTTTTTTAACCATTTTTACCTTCAAACAATCAAATGTTATTATAGTTTTGCTTTATACCCTGTATACTTGCAACTTCAGAAGAAAACAGCATCATGTTGGTGGGTCATTGTGGTCAGTCATATTTATCTGTAATGCCCCCCCACTGAGTTCAGGCTTTTAATGCTTTCCCACAGCAGACTACATTTCTCATTTGCTTGTTTTAATCCACAGACTACATCAAGCCCAGTATTTTTCTCTGCAATTTTCAATAACAGTTTCATCCCGGCTGAGCCTGTCGCTCCTCCTTTGTATATATGAAATTAAACAGGAATTGCCATGTTCTAGATAATGCTTAAAGTGACACACAATATGGTAACATTTAAAACAATAGGTAAAAGCAGTCAACTGATAATTACATTTGCAATTGTACCTGTCAATCAGTCTGATTCATCCACCAATATCTCATTTTAATGGGTTATTATTGTCCGTAATGCCATATTAAATTGACAAGCACGTGCACACCCATCGGAAGAACTAAGCTCATTAGGCTAATTACTTCATGGTGTCTGCACATTAGCAGACTTGTCTGTTTCATTTGGCTTTACACTTAAAGCAATATACCAGAGCTTCATGGGGTAAATTGCAGTTATGGATAATAATCACCTATTAGAATGAAATAGAAGTCTTTGCTTCATGGGTGGATGAGAAAAGTTGAATAACAGGTAAAAAAATTACAGCAATCTTCAATGTACGTTTCCTGCAAGAAAATACAGTCTTTCGTATTTGCGCCTAATGGGTCTATCAAGTTGTACATGACCGTTTACATTCTTTTTTTTGCATCTTTCAGTCATTTCAGACTCTCTGTGACCTCATGAACCACTACACACAATGCTGATCCACTTGGTATTCATGGCAGAGATACTGGAGTGGGTTGCCAGTTCATTCTCCAGTGAGCCACAGCATACAGCTCCAGGTATTCCTAGGTGATCTCCTATCCAAGTACTGACCAGGCCAAAACCTGCTCAGCTTCAAGGTGGTGTGACCTCTTGGTTCTCTTACTGGAATCAAACCAAGGTTGCAGTGGTGAAAGCACCAAATCATAACCACTGGACCACCAGGGAACCCCTAGCATTCTTGCACATGCCTTTAAAGGGATACTGTAGTCAGGACCATTTCAATTTTATATTGCATGTAGCACAATGAACAATCAATTATATAAAAAATATAATATATTAGAATTATAACTATTTGTTCATTTCCATCTGATCAACTTGTGGAAGCCTTTTTTTTGCCTTTTTGTCCTCTCTGCCTTGTGATTCTCCATATTACATCTTTTAATACAAACTAAACACAACCATACCTTCCTACTGGTCCATATATGGTCATATGTACCTATTTGTTGCTGTAGAAGCTGTAGCTCATGGATCAATATAATCTGGTGCTTGCAATAAGAGAAACAATATGTACGTTCACGGTTTGTTACCAATCCACTAACAATGTTAAAAATTCAGAGGGATAAGAGAAGTCAAAATCATTTTATAAAATGTGGCTTAAATTGATATTGATGATAAATGCAATTTGTTGTATTACTACAATGTCCCTTTAAGAATATCCATGATGTCTGTGGATATAAAAATACTCCCTGTGACACTAATTCATCTTATAATTTTGCTCTGATAATTAGGAGTTTGTAATTACAGCAGCTGCATCCCCCAACATAGTAACACAGGGATCCTTAGAGCTGAGGAATGAATGTGATATAATATATATCTGAACACATTATCCATAGTACACACAGAATTAGCCTTTAGTGGTACATAGATTATATGCAGGAACATTGTAAAGTAAAAGTATGATGGTCTTCCCCTTCTGGATCACTACATTGTCGTGTATAACACAATGAAGCTGTGAGCTATACCATGTAGGGTCACCAAAGATGGTCAGGGTGGTCGGACAATCACTGTCCACGCGAGAAGGAGCAGGCAACCTATTCCAGCATCTTTGCCATGAAAACCTTATGGATAAGTACAACCGGACACAAGATGTGCCTGGTGTGCAGTGGTTCATAGGTTCATGGAGAGTCAGACTGGACTGAGCGACTAAGCAGCAACATGATGTCCTGTTATCTTTATATATAATGTTTTATATTCAATTCAGTACACTTAGAGGGTTGTTGTAATGATCCTTGTTTCATAAGTTGTTGATATCAACTTTACAATTTATTTAACATATTTAATTTTGTGTGAAACGTACACTTGACATGGATGTTTTTATTCTCATCTTTGATCTATAGATCTGCCCTTCAGCTTACTGTTAGTGCTGCGCATCTCATCACTTTCCTACAGATGCATATCTCACAAGATGATTTATATTAAGCATAAAAGCTAATCATTTGCAACCAATGAGAGGAGCTTAATGAGCTTTTTTCAGTGCAAGTTTTCTAAAAAAAAAAAAGGCAGCTGTTTAAAATCACAATAAATGTGTTTATAGTGATATTTACTACTTGAGAGTGATTGATGCATGACCAGTAAAGTGACCCTTTAACTGCACTGTTAAGCAGTGGCGGAGCTAGTGAATGAAGGGCCCGGATGCAAAAACAAAATTGGCTCCACAGGGCCTCTTGGCACACCATTTCCCCTCTCCCCCTTCTCCTCATCTCCCCTTCCCCATCTCATCATTTCCCATTTCTCCCCCTTCTCCTTATCTCCTCCTACCCCATCTACTCCTTGTCCATCTCCCATTTCCCCTGATCCCCTGTCAGCAACATATAGTAAGAGAAAGGGGAAATGGACGGAAGGAGAGATCAGTAGAAGGGTGGAAGGGAAGATGGGAGAAAGGCAAGAGGGAATAGTGAAGACAGCACTGTGCCCCCCCCTGGACCAGGGGCCTCTGTGCAACGCACCAGCGGTAGATCCGCCCCTGCCTTTAAGGGTACACCAGAATGAATACTATATGCCTGAACATTGAAATATTATTAGATGGTAATCAATTAAAGGGCCTATGTAACATGATGATCAAGAGCACAATTACGCAGGAAGAATCATAACGCTAGTTTTAATTAGAAGGGAGGCCCTCATGACTTGCCTATGCTGGTCCTGGTAGGCCCTCATGACTTGCCTATGCTGGTCCTGGTAGGCTCTCATGACTTGCCTGTGCTGGTCCTGGTAGGCCCTCGTGACTTGCCTGTGCTGGTCCAGGGAGGCCCTCATGACTTGCCTGTGCTGGTCCAGGGAGGCCCTCATGACTTGCCTGTGCTGGTCCAGGGAGGCCCTCATGACTTGCCTGTGCTGGTCATGGGAGGCCCTCATGACTTGCCTATGCTGGTCATGGGAGGCACTCATGACTTGACTGTGCTGGTCCTGGTAGGTCCTCGTGACTTGCCTGTGCTGGTCCAGGGAGGCCCTCATGACTTGCCTATGCTGGTCATGGGAGGCACTCATGACTTGCCTGTGCTGGTCCAAGGAGGCCCTCATGACTTGCCTATGCTGGTCCTGGTAGGCCCTCATGACTTGCCTGTGCTGGTCCAGGGAGGCCCTCAAGACTTGCCTATGCTGGTTATGGGAGGCACTCATGACTTGCCTGTGCTGGTCATGGGAGGTCCTCATGACTTGCCTATGCTGGTCCTGGTAGGCCCTCATAATCCAATTATTAAACAAATCTACTTCCCCACTCCCTCCTTTCCCACCTTAAACTCCATTGACAGACAAGATAATCACAACACTCAGGCTTCAAACTGTCAGGAAGAGTTGAAACCAGAGAAGATAGTGTCTTCTACATATAAACAGTCTTCAAAAATGATGGTTGTATCTACTTTTCTATGTTCATGCTTATGTTAGCAGTTATTGTTTTATACTACACACATGAGCAGGTTTCCATGAATGATAACCTTAGGGGTTATTGTGTTTGCCACCACAGAGACATATGAACAGACTGCACTCCTAATTTAGCACACCAAATCAACTAATTAATATTCAGGAGATGCTCATTTACAAAAGAATACAGCAGAAACAATGCAGATTGTCACAAGCAATGTTTCACTTTAGTAACAAATAGCTAGTAGAATGCATAGCTATTGTTCATTCTGTTTAAGAATAACAAACAAAACAACAACGTAATTTTGGGATGACAGAATCTCTTTAAATAAACAACTTCTCACCCCCTTTCCATTGAAATCAGTAGAGATGGTTAGGATATTTCCTATTGGTTGGCCACCTTATGGGGTTTGTGTTATAAGGTGGTTACATTTCCTCACTGAGGCTACGGCACAGATGTTATTCTTTCATATAATGGATGTCTTCAGATGTGAGCCAAGATGTACTGTATTTATAAAGAACAACCTCTCCTACATTAATGCTTCACATTTTCATAAATGCAGCCTTTTAACAATCCTTTAGTGCATTTTACAGGTCTTATTTTTTGCATTACAGGAAATAAATGTAACAATTTGTAGGCTTTTAGGATAACTGATTTTTACCACTATACTTAAAGGGAGAGAAAAGTCTCACATATTTGAACGCATTTAAATGCATCTTTAAGTTTCATATCTTATAAAAGCTTCTCATGACAATCAGCAGTGTATGTATACATTTTTTGGGTTAAAAAATACCAAAATAAGCATTATTAAAAAATAACCCTAAAAAATGCTACATTTCTTGAGTTCTCTTGCAGTTTATTTTGTGAGTTAACATCCGTGAAAATCCTTGCTAAAATTAGCATAAAATTCATAATTCATTTTGGCCAATCACAGGCAGCTATAACATTGTTTTGTGCAGCAAAGCATCATGGAATTAGTGGTCATGTTTTAACCCTACAGAAGAAAGCAAGGAGGAGCTCAGATATTGCTGTGTAGATCTCTGCACTGTGTTGCTGTTGGCTTGAAGGTTAGTATAGGGTTAAAATCGGTACCCAAATGCAGTGTTTCTATTGGTAGGTACACTGTGCCTATGTAAGCAGCTATGGGGGTGTGGAAAACATATTTTACTTTTAATAAAATAAATGTTTAAGTGTATAGAATGACTCCATGTAATGTGTGTTTCTGATATAAGTAGCATGTGTTAGATTAGAAAAAGATGTAGATATACCTTTAAAAGAGAGTGGCCTAGATTGCTAACAATATAAGTGTGGGAAGTTTAAGGCTGGTTGGCCACATATGTGGGAACTTTGCTGTATTCAGTAAGATTTCTTACTATAATGAGCTCTGTGGAGAGGATCGAGTCTGACAACACTTGACCGTATTATTGATCAACCTATTCCTCAAATACTAATTTATTATAAAGCAGTTTATTATATGAGAAATTAGAGGGACAGACTTGTAAACCTAGTTACTTCTGTCTGATGTCTTCACATGGTAATTCTTGTCCATTTAATATAACATGCTGAAAACTATACAATAAGATCACAGGGTCATTAGCAATTGCTACCAATAATCAGCCTAAAGAAAGAAATAACACAGCATGCTTGGTGGGTGGATCAGAAAGACTGACAGGTCAAGATTGCAAATATAAGTGTGAATTTAGTTATAAAAGGCAGCTTTAAATAGCAATTACCTGATAAACTACTTGTTATTATCCATAAATGTAAATTATATCTTATGTACAACCTCCACTGGAAATCTTTAAGATAATATGGGATTTGTCTGGGATTTGCACTTTGCTCTGTCTTGACCATAATGGATTCACATTTTGGGCCTAATAGTTTATAAATGTAGGAAATCAGCATCATCCCCATTATTTTTATTACAAAACAATCCTTACAAAATGAGTTAATATTAGAAGAATAGGTGGCTCACTATGAATAAGATAAGAAAGATTTGGTAAATCTGGTGGTCTAGTGGTTAGGATTCGGTGCTTTAATAGATGCGACCTGGGTTCAATTCCAGTCAGGGAACCAAGAGGCCATTCAGGGTTCGGCATGTCAATACTTGGATGGGAGACCACCTTGGAATACCAGCAAGAATTGGAGAAGGAACTGGCAACCCACTCCAGTATCTCTGCCAAGTGGATCAGCATAGTGTGTTGCGGTCCATGATATCACAGAGAGTTGGACATGACTGAGAAATGCAAACAACAACAAAATGTATTTCAACATTTTTAATGGTTTGGATTGACAGAGTGATGGTGCATTTTGTGGCCTCATTTGCATGTCCCGCCCAGTTTTCCCAGACTGCAGTGCATATACTGTATTTCTGAGAAATTTGAGCAGGAAATAAGTTTTCATCAACTTTTTTTTAGACATTCAAATAGAATCACTAATGTACTATTCCTTATTTGTACTAACATTTTTAATAATCCACAAGCTTTTTTGGGAGGAGGGAGCCCTGAAGTTAATAAACTTTACACAAAAGATGCATAAAAGCCCACAATAACTGGGCATAAATATCCTAAATAACTGGGCATGCAGGAGCCAAAGCAGGGCAGAGCTTCCCAAGATGTTAATCTCACTGGTAACCACAGAAAGTGGAGGATAAATAACTAGAAATGGCACAATCTGTCAGTAATGTCAGGACGATAATAACACACAGAGGAACATCGGCTCCACAGCATCTCATATTAATTAACTGTGGAGAGATGGCTGACATTTTATTTATTTTCCATTATCTCACCTCTTTAGATGCTGTAAAAATAACTACCTGGACTAATTTACTTAAAAGACTATTGTAATTCAAGAAGTAGGCGCTTGATTGTGAAGTATGTAACAACCTGACACCATTAGCAGCTGTAAATGCCATTGTTTTAAGACTCCATTTATGAATAGAGGAGTACATTTTGTGTGTGTTACATCAGAGAGCTGTATCATCAGGGAGTATTTATCAGTGGAAGAAAAGGAGATAGTTTTGTAAGATAATTGGATCTGATTGAAATTGACACCATACCTATTCCCCTCACTGGTCCAGAAGCAGAGCTTGTATTAGAAAATGCAAATATTGCTCTCCAGAAATATAAATGCCCCTCTCAAACAACTTTCACCAATGTATTGCGGATGTATCCAGGGTCCAGCAGCAGTATCAAAATGTTTTATTTACTCGCAAGGTTCGCAAGGTAGAGGGGGGAGAGGCTCCGAACGGCGACGGATAAAAGCGCGAGGCCCACTCGGAAGCCGTTGGGAGGCCGCCAAAAGACGCCAATTGAATAGGAAATTAGCTTGCATCCTCACTTACACCATGAATACACAGACTGTGGAGTGCAGTGTTTCAATCAGTGACCTTTCTCAAGCAGCATTTTGCAACTGTTACTATGGGACACTACACACCCTGTACTTATAAGTACACTGTATTCATGAGCTGTAGAGGGGAGAAGCCAGTTAGGTACTATTTGTAAGATTTTAGGCAGAAAAAAAACAGAGTTTTTATGTACTTCCTAATAAAATAAGTACACAAAGGTAAAAAGGTATTGGATCCAGAAACCTTCCATGTCCCTTTAATACATTGCAGTATGTATTTATTTAGTAGTCCAAAAGAACATGTGTTATAAACGACAAAAAATCCCCCCACCCAATGGAATAAATACATTTAATTTATATAATAATTGAATAAAATGAGCACTAAAATCGACAGGCAAGGAAGTGTAATGTATATCAGATAAGAAAACACAATATGTTGCTGAATTATCAGACGGAAGAAGAGAAAACATCCACACACTGTCTATAGTTAATGTAATTTGTCTACATTATAGATCAATTACATTTTGATGCTGTCATTTTTGACGGGCAAGTCGCCAGTAGGATATGTCTTGTATCAAGTTGGCCGATTGTGATCAAATGGCTTCTCAGTATCAAACTGCCCTTTAAACCTGTTGCCTACAAATAAGAACATTTTACCTGCTACAGAAAAGTATAGTATTTGCAATTAAGCCATTGTCCCTAGTTTACAATGAAACTGCTACAAAAGTACATTTAGAAGACTCTGTCACCCCAAAAAAAGTTTCTTTAAAGTGAGTGTGACGAAGTGCCCTTCGCCACTTTGTCTTGGAGAGGACTGTTTGCCAGCCTCCTGCCCTGCGACTATGGCCCTGGTACATATTGCCCTTCAAACACAGTATTCGGCCATACCAGAGTATATGTCACTCATTCTGGCCCTTTACATACAGGGGGGTCATTCGGTACTTGCCCTGTGTGAACCATGATACCACAAATAACTATGCCATGGAGCCCATTCATATAATGAAAGACTATGGGAAAGACTTTAGCTACATGGCAATTGAACTGTGTGAAGATGATCTGAGCGCTATTCGGTAGTTTTGTGCGCTCAGATCCCAGCTGTAACGGAACCCATCACTGTTTTACCCTGTTTATGGTTATTTAATTCTTGGTTAAAATATGATCCTAGTAATATACTGTATGTATGTTGGTTTATGCTCTGCAGAATATTGGCCCCAGGCTAGTGCAGACCTTGGCAGGAGAGATAATCCTGTTACAGATAAGGGAAGTCTATTCATTCTCAAACATAAGAACAAAGACGGCTGATTTAATCATTGTCTGATTATATCAAGGAGCATCAGGGAGGGGTGACCACACCTATTGTTCTCTTTATGTGTATTGTGTGGCCAACTATGGGGGATGTGGATTGCCATGCTGCCAGTAAGATACTTTTACTAACTTTTGAACCCCTGGTCTGATTCATGCCATTTTTTAATATGTTGTTCCCCTGGGTGAGAGATATTGAATGGTGCGGGACTTAAAGGTGTACCCCCTGTATTTGGGGTACATCCAGAATGTGGTTAAAATTGTGTCTGTTTTAATTGTGTTACCTGTTATCTGAGGGGAGGAGACGTGGGGGTTAAACCATGTATATAATTGGCTGTGATAATTATGTGGGTGTAGCCCTTCAGAGGGCACCATTGCATAAAAGGAGATCCCCTGTCATTAAAGTTCTAGTTCTTCTTGACCCTTAAAAACGTAGCCTCGTCTCGTTATTGGAGGGGATGGCTCTATCATACTGGGGATTGCTATGCTTTTGCATACTCCCTTGAGCTGTAACTACTGAACGCTTGTTCCTGATGTGTCCTCCTTGGAGGAGAGGTCTTCCCCACATGGTCCTGGATGCTGGAGATTCATACAGGGTGGAAGGAAGACGGCGCGGCTCCAGCTAAACTACGGCGGTTGTGGAGTCTGTGGTGGTTGAGGTGTCCGGTGCGGTGCTTGTAGGCCTCGGCGCAAACTAGGACACGTCTATCAATGGAGGTACCCGGTCGGGGTGCCAGGAGATCCGTTACAGTGAGCTATACATTGAACTAGCTATTTGATTCTAACTAAAATAATTCTTGCATAGTTTCTGCAAAAGATCAGGTCCAAGACATTAATTAGCTGCTTTCATGATGTAATTAGGATTGTCGTTCAATTTATGGAGCACTCTGAGCAACATATTAGCATAATGAGCAACATGTTAGGATAAAGAAGCATCAGAATCTATACAGAGTATCTCATGAATTATTTACTGTGGAGAAAAATGGCTAATATAAGTTTTAATGCTCTTGCAGATGAACTTAACTTGTTGTTAGAGTGTCAGTATCCTTTTAGATAGAACTAATTCGGCCTGGGTTCGATTCCAAGTCAGGGAACCAAGAGGTCACACCACCTGAAGCCATGCAGGGTTGGGCCTGGACAGTACTTGGATGGGAGACCACCTAGGAATACCAGAAGCTGTCGGATGCCCTCTGAGAATATTGTGTCCTAGGCCTTGGCTATATGAGCCATGACAGATACACAGCATGATACAAAAAACACAATGAATCATACTTTACTAATGATGCAGAAATGATTTGGAATAATTGTACTAATCTCACTGGCATCATTAATCACTTGAATCATTGGTCAGAACACAAGTTTATAAATTAATTAAATTAATTAAATTTCTTTTCTGGGTCACTTACACATTCCACAGTCATTGCCACTATATGCCCTATATCTTTCCTGGATGTAGCCTAATTATAAATAACTGCATTTTAATTATTACGTTATTTACACAGGACATGTTTCATGACACATTGAGGCTTATATATCTAGTGGACATCCATTTATAATTTTATACCCGGCTTCTGGGCACAGCATTATACATTTATTTTCCATTTTAATGCTTTTGACCCAATGTGTTTAGGTGGACGGGGTTAATAGCACCAGCTGAGAACTGTCAGCCAAGAGGAGATACAGAATATAAATAAATTGGAATATATAGTACAGTAATCAGCAAGCTTCACTCCTGTTCTATGCAATGGGAAAAATAGTCACCTAATAATGTATATTTATTATAACAAACATTCTATGGAGGTTGCTGCTGTGTAGTTATTTCATTGTTGTTTCTCTCTATTTACTAAAAAAAGAATGTAATTGCAATGGTGTCACTGTTAAAGCTTCTTTTCTTTATAGTCATTTACAGATAATGTAAGTCGCAGGGCTAGTGAATGTGGGCCACACTGCAAAATAATTTGTGGGGTTACTTGCAAATTTTCTATACACCGTGGTGGGGTCAATAAAAACAATCAAATGTATGTAGATGGTCATAGCAGCCCTATAGTGATTAGATCACCTTCTGTAAAAGCCACCCAACCCTAATAAATTAATAGAATTCCAGTAGCAGAGGGCCTCTACGTGGTTGGAAATGATATAATAACTAGTAAATTGCCTGTCAAAAATAATGGTATCATTTTTTATTTTTCTCTCCCCCCCCCCCCCTTCCCTCCCTTGTGTCTGTCTCCCCCTCCCATGCCCTTTGTCTCTGCCCCCATCCCTCCCCTTTGTCTCTTTCTCCCTCCTCCCCTGTGTCTATTCTCCCCCTGTGTCTCTTTCCCCCCTCCACTGTGTCTATTCTCCCCCTCCCCTCCCCTGTGTCTCTTCCCCCCCTCCTATGTCTTCCTCCCCCCTCGCCTGTGTCTTCCTCCCCCTTCCTATGTCTTCCTCCCCCTCTCCCCTGTGTCTTCCTCCCCCTCTCCCCTGTGTTCCTCCTCCTCCCCTGTCTCTTCCTCCCCCCTCCCTCTCTCCCCTGTGTCTTCCTTCCCCCTCCCCCTCGCCCCTGTGTCTTCCTCCCCCTCCTCCTCGCCCCTGTGTCTTACTCCCCCTCCTCCTCTGCAGCTCACGGCTATTGCTGCAAGCTATGCATGCACATTTCTGGCACGCAATGTGCGCACACCATGTGCGCGCGTTCGCTGGCGCGAGCTGTGCATGCACACTTACCAGAATTATTATAGTTGATAGAAGGATTATTGTGGAACACAAGACAAAACTTGCAAAGCTTCATAACTTTCTCTACAATTTTTTTTAAAGCATTCCTGCTTTTTCCTCCCGCAGAGATTCCTTATTTTTACTTCTAATTACCGTATGTGGATGGTTCTCAGCCAGTCAAGGAGGTAACAGAAGACATCCCAGGTAATCACCCATTACCCCATTCACTTTCTCCATCATGGAAAAGTATCTCCCTTTTAATTGGCTGAAAACAAAAGAATACCACGGTGCCGGACAACTGTAAAGTAAGTTATGAAACTCTTGCAAGCATATTATCTATACATTGCTCTATACACATATACATTACACCAGAGTTGACAAATCCCAAGAGCCAGAGAGACATGGCCCCTAAAATATTATAGCTGGCTCCTAACTTTTTATTTACTATACATTTATTTCTATATATAATCCCTCCTTGGATCCTAAAAAACTTTCTAGCCCCTTACTAACTTTCATACACATTTGTCAACCCCTTCATTACTCATCAGGCTTAATAATGAGCTCTTGTGATACACAATTGTACTGAATTTAGTCAATAGGGGGCACGAAGAAGCAACCAAAAAAATAACATAGAAACTACCCATATATATGGGTTTAGGAGGGACAGATGATTTGTCACTTAAAAGCAGGATTTTAAGGGACCACAATGTTTTTTGTCATATATTAATGTTTTTCATTAATATATGACAGAAATAAAACAGATACAAATCATGCTAATGTCACCCTGGTTCACACTGCATCTGCTTTTTACAATTAAGTCATACCCTGGGGTACTCCAGTGGACCACTATTTGTCTGACCTCTCAACTATGACCTCCCCATCTTGGGTGACCCTATGTAGTACAGCTCACAGCTTCATTGAAGTAGAGAAGTCCCGTCACTATGCAGCGACAAGGTCTCATTCCAGATGGGTCCTCTAAGCTATACATATTATTAATATTATGAAGTAATTTCTTGTAGGTTTTTGTATTTTTGTAGCTTTTGATAGAAAATCCAACATTTTAAGAAGAGAGAAGGTTGGATAATACCCTGCATAACCTTGTTGGCTAAATATTACGATCACCGGATTTTAGACATATATGTAAATACATTTTTTTAACCCAAAGTACAGAGGAGAAGTACCAAAACTGCTCGATCAGACCCTGACAAACAAAACTGTATTGATCACGACTCTGCCAAGGAAATAGTACAATACTGAGGTTATGAGATATAGACATGCAGAATGAATCACGTTATGTTGCGCTCTTTTCATTCATTTATGGATCAGTCTTGTAATGACGCACAAGGATTTTGAAAAAAAAAATGTTCTACATTTGACAGGACTTAAGTTTAAAGGAGGGAATTCTTGAGATGCATAATAATCTATAAATAGAAAAATGTGTTGGTGGAAGATCACTAAAATGTTTAACTGCTCAAGTGGGCTTTCTTATAGCCAAGGTCTGAGTACTCAGAGACATTAAGATTACTGTGTTTGTGTCAGAAACAGCATGTGTGTATCACAGATATAGCGCTAAATGGATATTCAGTAAATAGGTTACAGATTTCTTTTATATGAGTGATTGCAGATGCAAAAGAAATGCACAAAAATAATAGCAATATTGGATTATTTGGGCCGCTATACACATGCACAGTAAGTTGGGAGACATCACTGGTGCACATGTATGTTGGTGTGATTATTAACCTCAGAAGACATTGGTTCCTCCTACACTTACTTATTGATGAAGTGTAAAATGGGTGGTGTTAGCAGGGCAGGATCTACGTTTTTGGAGCCCCTAGGCAGTGAAGTTGAGGAGCCCCTATGCAGTGAAGTGGAGGAGCCCCTACGAGTGAGTACACAAGGTATGCACTGACCCATTTTTGCCTTTCCTGTTGTAACTGTCTTGTTCTAGGTAGTTACCCCATAGTAGTGATGACCCACACAGGGAAGCGCCCCTGGGCGGCTGCTTAGTTGGCCTAATGGGTAATCCAGCCATGGGTGTGAGATATTTTGGGTACCAACTGCACAACATGTTTCAAAGAGTTGTTTTTGGAATTAACATTGATTTAATAAAAAATAAACTATTATAGACATTTTACTTGTTTTACAACAAATGTCCATTTACAACAAACTCACAAATTTACTATCATGTAATTAAAAGCACATTGTATGTATATTAAAAACTGTTTTTGCATGTACAATCAATGATGTGAAAGAATGATTTCAAATTCCAATTTAACTCCTTAAAGAACTACTGTAAGGTATCTAAAATAACATCTTTGGAAGAATGCTGTTGAAAACAAGCAACATGTTTTTAGAATTTAAAACAAATATTACCTTTTATACACAATTATGCTGTAGTTGAAGCAGCCGATTTAGTTTCTCCTGATTATTTTCTGAGTTAGGCCCACTAGGCAGACGCCTAGGGGCGCTTTCCTATGAAGGGCGCCTCATTTCACACTTCAAAATATTCATTGGCTTAAAAAAAGGAAATACTGCAGTTCACAGACTCACCCCCAGGGGTGAACTAGACATAAATTGTTACAAGAAGAAAGAAGCTGCTGTGCCTAGGGGCGCCAAAGATTTAAATATTGCCCTGGAGGATACTATGAATACAATGGAATCTTTTATCTGAAAAAGTGTCATCTAACACTGCCAGTGCTTTCCTTGGGACTAACAGTAGTTCATCAGCTTACAAGGACACAGATTCCTTGAGGCAGAAAGCGCAAGAAGCTGCCCAGTAAAGAAAATGTAAACAAAGTCAAGAATATCTGTCTACAACAATTAAATATTTATAACCAGTATTTTATTTTCCACTTTTAAAACATTTTTAACATTCACGATTAGTTATTCAACAAACCATACAGAAACAATGTGACCACGGAGGTTTAGCATGAGAATGCGCCTCAAAGTAATCCCTGTACATTCCTGTCTACATTATTCATGTACACAAATATTTCATACAACTTCAGATGAATAAATAACACTAAAGTAAGCTTTATCCCAGTTTGTGTGCTCATCAGACCTGTAGCACCGAATAAACCATAACCCCAGCCCATTAAGTACATTCACTGAAACACAAGTCACAACAAGTATGAGCCGGTTTCCCCCCAAGGAATGAATAACAGTAATGCAAACTAATGAAGCAAGAAAGTGCTTGGAATAGGGCCTGAAATATAACAGGAAATAGAGAGCTCCAATAAAAACTGACATATTCTAAAGAGACAGCTCGGGATTACACAAAGTTGTTCTTTCTTCTTCCTGAAGATCAGTCTTATGTAATTCCTAACATATAACACAAAGTTCTGTATTATTAAACTTATAAAGCTGCAACATATTTCATAGCAATATATCCCATTGTGAGCCAGGAGAATGAGTCCATAAACAATCAAAAATCATTGTGCGAGAGGCCTTCCTTTAATATGTCAAGGATCACAGAGATATGTTCAATTACATATTGAATGTGTTTCATGGACAGTTGATGTTGAGGTCTCTTTTGGTTCCTGAAGGCATCAACATACCTTCCAGATGTTCCTCTTTTAGTGGGGCAGTTCCTCTGTTCCTCTTACAGCCACGTTAAATCCCTTTAAAGTGTAAAATCGTAGCTCGTAGCGTAGTTCTCAAGACTTACGGCGATTAAATTGGCCTCTTAAACCAGTCTGCCGACGACTCGCGGGGTAGGAGCGAGGAAACCCTACGGATGTGAGAATTCGACTTGCGTGGCCGCAAATCGTGTGATCTGTCAAGCCTGTAAAAGCTATGTTCCAATCGCGCTATTAAATTGCATCAAAATCACTAGCGTTCAACCCTGTAACTCACAAATGGAGCCAAGAAGCCAATGAGTGCTAGAGAGGACCTGCAAGGGGGGTAAAGTCCAATCAGTAGCACTGTAAATGCACAAACTACTGTACTGTTATTAAAAGGGAAAGTGATGTTAGGTCTTAGAATTAATAACACAACATTCTCAAGCTCGCAAATTGGACAAATAAAATACTTTATTTCATAACTATTTTCTGTGTTATATCGATCCCGGCAAACAATGTGTTAATACATATCATGGAACTCGCATGTAATAGAATATCATATTTACGGCTTTATCAATATTGCATTATTTCTGGAATGTGGGTCCGATCGTAACCCAGAATTGAACCCCATAAGACTTTGTAAATCCCACCTCCATTTTTCAGTGACGTAATTCTGACTTTCTCTGTTTCCATTGGCTCCATCTAAACCCGTAACTACGAGTTTGACTAATTGATCACGTTCACGGCCGCACATCCAATGAGCGACAAATGGTTTATGGGTTTGCCTCTCAAGCCCGTAACTCGCAGCATGTTCTAATTTAATAGCTCCGCAAATCCACAAAATGTCAAGCTCGCAGCCATTGTGGTTCTCACGTCGCACATACAAGCTTGGAATTAGTCTCCCAAATGCCCCGATTTGAAAGAAAGACCAAGATTTAAAGGACCACTGTCATGCATTTAAAAGCAAAGCTCCTAAGTTTTTTTTGTTGACCATAAAATATGTAAACAGTATGCAGTTAAAAATAAATGCAATGTAATATTTTTTATTACTTTTACAATAGTCTGTTTTCTATTTAAGCAGAGCTGCGTATCTTCACCTAAATGTTGTTTTTCAGGGGATTGGGTCAGGTCTGTGTGGTGGCTGGACAATAAAAGAGTTTGGAAGCAGAATGGGCTAATATGTCACTGCCCCCTCCCCATGATAGCATTAACTCTGCCCCACTGTCTATACAGAGGTACCAGCTGTTTTGGAACCTGCTTGCAGCTGCCCCCTAGACCCCAGTGACAGTGCATGAGCCATCCTTTTTCTAAGCATGCCCAGTCAGTACTACAGCCTGACTGGTCAGCCTTCTTTTCCATCTTTTAGACAGAACTGGCCATGCCCCCTGAGATAAGCAGCTCTGCTTGAGAGGAAAACTGAAATTTCAAAAAGTAAGAAAAATATTAACTTTTATTTATTTTAAAATGCATACAGTTTTTAATAATCCATATCCCACAAACATATGAGCTCTACTTGTAAGTGTACTACAGTGGTCATTTAAGGACAAATCCCTGTTTGCCATGGCTAATCATCACCATTTTTTGCTAGTTCCTCCTGTTTTCAATCTTAGTTTAAAAGATAAAGCCCTGGAATGTCGGATCTATATGTCTGTAGGTGCACAAGTGTGTGTATATCATCATACTGAATGGCAAAAAAATAGTATAGTCTCTCTTTTCAGATGTACATCCATAATACTTTGGTGAAGGTTGCATGTGTCATAGGGGCATTTACATTTCTGCAGGAGCAAGTTACATAGTTAACATTGCTGCTGAGTATGTGCTAGGGAAGGGAGTAGGATTGAAATATTAAAAGCATCAATGATATAACAACTCCCCTTCTCTCCATATCTCCCTCCATGCTATCCAGAAGCGCTGAAGATAGACAAGATGAAAACTTTCTATACGCAAACATTGTGCAAAATGAGTTCTACAAAAAATGATTTATTCTTATGGCTTATATACTGAATGTTGTAAATGTGTTACATACTACACAAACAACATACTACATAAAGAACTATGATGATTGAATATTAATTATACCGCATAAACTAGCTTAATCTTCAATGATGCAACCATGGCCATATTACCCATTAGGCCAACTAGGCAGCTGCCTAGGGGCGCATCCCTGTAAGGGGTGCCACTTTTTAAAACAAAAATTGTTCCTGTCTTAAAATAAATTAAATTCTGCAATTGATAGACTGGCTACTAGGGGGTAACCACCTAGAACAAGAGAGTTGCAATAGGAAAAGGAATGTACATGCACAGAAAAGGTAAAAATGGATCTGTGCATACCTTGCATACTCATTCGCAGGGGCTCCTCCACTTCACTGCCTAGGGGCTCCAAAAAGGTACATACGGCACTGGATGCAGACATTAATAGCAGAATTTGCTAATCTGCTGCCCAAACCTGACTTGCCTGTCAAGCTCCCATCCTCTAAACTAAAGCATGTTGTGACACAAACTAGCGTGCAGTGCATGTATATTTATGCCTGTTTGTATTGTGTCATCTATGTGTACAGTGCTTTGCAGGGATAACAGACAAAATCATCACATGGAGATGTATAAGTACATTCAACATAAACAGCCTAGTCCTGAAGAGGTTACAGTCTAGGATCAGAGACAAGGATATCAATAATTTTCTAGATTAGAAACAAATGTTAGTACAATGTAGTCAGTTCTTAATGCTCTATAAATATCCAACTTGCATGGAACATATTAGAAGTGACACAGCACGCTCCCAGTTATTGGAGAAATGAAAAATACATGAATAAATATCATTTTAACTGGAAGTGGAAATGTTGGATAACTGAGCTTGAAAGGTAGGGTTTTTAAGCATAAATTATCTTTACAGCACCCTATCTTTTTAATGCCCTTTATCTACGGCCATTCATTTTCTCTCACAGTGGCAGTGATCATTAAGAAGAGTGTATCAAGTTGGTAGAGATTAAAATAATGATAAGCAATGGAGGAGCTACTGTTGGGGGCCTGTAGGGACCCTCTATTACCAGCAGCAGGAGGACTCTTAATTTTATTAGGAGAGAAAAGCAGATCATTATTTTTATAGAAAGGTGATCTTATTGCCCTGGGGTAACAAGACCATCCACAAGTATTTTTTTGGCTTTTTTACTGATCCCCAGGGTCATGTAGCTTGTAGATGGGGCCCCACCCAAATTATTTTGCACTGGGTTCCTCCGCTCACTAGCTCCGCCACTGATGATAAATCTTTAACAATTACAAGTCTTTGTGAATATTAATATGTGTCCACCTTGGCATGCTCTTCCTTCTCATTATCCCCTCTTCCCCCCACACAACATGCCGGTTAAATAGTGACCATAGACAAGAAGAGTTAGAAATCATTAAAATATATGCTTAAAACACCCATCTTTCAGACAGTTATCTAACATAAACTCAAATATTTTAATAACAATCGACTACAAGTTATACCTGTACTTTTCACGTCTGCAAAAAACGGATGATGTGTCAATTGGAGCCGTATAACTTTTATTTACTTGAAATATGTTTCTATATTAACACAGGGCGTTACAAGGGCTTTACAAATCCCAGGAGCAACTACTCTTAAAATCTTTCTCCTGACACATAACATTTTAGTTATTTAATACATATATATCTATATATATTCCTTTTCTTGACTCCTAAAACGTTTACCTGTCTCCTCACTAATCTGGTTGGATCCTAACTCTAAAGGCATATCCAAGCTTCCTAGATTATTACATTTTTGCATTTATTAGGCAAAAAGCATCCTTCATATATGCAGCACATTTCATAAAACATTTTATTTTTATTATTATCTAAAAATCCATCTAATGATTATGTTTACGCCCTAGGGGTGTCTACTCAGGCACCTGATACCCTCCAATCAGCATACTGCATTAGGGGAACAATTTTAACCCATCATTCACCTGCTGTATCTTCCTCAGCCAATGGGAGAGCATTGATGTCAGCCCAAAAGTCACTGCTGGAATGTGACCCTCCCTGCTGCTTCCTGTCTCTGCTGTGTGCTGTGCTGCTGCCAAAGCACCATCCAACATGGTGCCACACTACATATCCCAGGCTGCTTTGCAGCACAAACAGGAACCCCAAAGTTTGATTCAAATGTTTCAGCTAACCTCTGCTTTCTTTGGATTAGCAAAAACATTATTAATTTTATTTAGCCTGGGTTTGGAGGGGGTGTTAACCCTAATTTTCAACTGTCAGAAATCGCAAGAAATTTTGCTAACTTCAAGGTAAGTGTTGAAATGTTTATTTTGGTATTTTTCCATGAACAAAATGTTGTCACTATTAATTCTCCTCTATCAGGCGGATTAATAATCCAGAATTTATATATACCTTTAAAATAAATGTGTCAACCCCTGTATAAAAGGACCATTTTAGTTTGGTAAAAACTGCACGTTTGTGATGTCATAACATAACTACATTAGCAGGTGTGCTATAGTGGAAAATAAAATATTACAAACAAATCTTATATTTATCTGACTCTGATTGTATCATCTTGGACTGCCAGTGTCTGTAGCTTGTGGGAGTGGGTCCTTAATCTGCCATTCTGTTCTATTTGAAGATCACATTGTTAACATAAATGAATACAGATCTTATCTGCATCCACTGTTCCTCCCATGTTTCTAATTCTTTTACAAAAACAACATATCTGTCATCATTCTAGTGTTCCTTTTATATAAATATCTTACCTATGTTAATGAACTAAAATCCAACATTATGAATTTGGTTGTATTAATATGTTAAAATATCTGTAGAAATAATGAAATCCAACCTATTCATCCATGAATCAACAGAAGATTTTTTTTTCTCCCATGTCTATATCTAAAGAGAAAACTTCAGATGCAGCTCGCATGTGAGAGAGAAGGTCAAATAAACAGAGCAAAGAATTAATAAGCGCCCGAGAAAATAACTGCTTTTTTCTCCAGAATAGCAATGTAATCATGAAGATGCAAATCTGGGGCCCTTAGCAGCTAATGTATTAGACAGATAAGCACGTTCAGTGCCCAGCAGTCTTATCAGCCCATTTCATATGGTGGATGCTCAAAGGACCACTCTCCCACATTTGTGTACATTCATCACACATTCAAGCATATAAATCACCACTGTAACTATAGTTACTGAAAGCACCAAACCACGGTGTGTCCTCGAATTACAGTGCGTCTAACCTTTTGGATTTTGTATTTGAACTGGTTGGAGCTGCCTATCTGAATACCTTTAATCCGCTCTGCTCCCAGTGCTGTAAACACTTAGAGGAATTAGATTGAGGGAAAAACAGACTTTTTATTTTATTTATTTATTCTGATATTCTGCCTAGAGACTGGCTCTGTTAAAGGGACACGGTCACCCTAACAACAAGTTAGTTTCTTCTTAACCACCTTAGCTGTAATCCCGAGCATGGCTCGGGGTTAATTGTCAGTACTTAAAGCGGCAACCCCGAGCCATGCTCGGGATCACACGCATCCATCTTCCCTTCCCTGCATTCGTAGGCGACACAGCGGGGCGGAACAAGCGGTCTGGCGGCATCAGCACCCCTGAGTGTACCGCTTTATCACTTGGGGGCACTGACACGGCCTGACCGTCAGGGCGGTTAAAGAACTTTAAAAATTGGCTATACGTTGTACATATTATTATTGTTTATTTGTAATGCGCCAACATATTCCGTTACGCTACACACAAGTTAAGTTCAAGGCAAAAACAAAAGCAATATTAACAAATTGCAAATGATGGATGGCCCTGTCTTTGGCCTCCGAATCCAGTGTCCATAGTGCTTTCCCCAAAGCTCAATGCAAGACTGAAAACTCATAAACTTACAATCCAAAGATTGCCATTGTGTCTACCGGATATCATTCCTGAAAACTTCAGTATTGTTTGAGCTCTATTATTATGCTAGGCTTGCCTGCAGTGAAAGGAGTAAGATAAAGAAAATCCACTTATCAGGACAGCCTACTGGGCAGATCTGAAACACTAAAATTCAAATGTATGTTTTCAAGTGTGCATTGATACTTTTTCGGCAAATATAGGCTTTAATGCCAAACGTTATTAATTAATTTTATGTCTCTACTATGGTAATTGAGATCTACTGTTTCGATGCTAATCTACCGTATTTGCCGGCGTATAAGACGACTTTTTTGTCCTGAAAAACATGCCTCCAAGTGGGGGAGTCGTCTTATACGCCGGGTGCACTTTGACTGCGCAGAGCTCGTGCCTCCCCCTCCTCATCCTCAACCCTTCCTCCTCATCCTAATCCCCCCCATCTCATTCTAAACCCCCCTCCTCACTTTACCCCTCTAAATACCTCCCCCTCTCCCTTTACCCTCACTTACCTTCATCTGCAGCTTCTCCTCTGGCCTCCGCTCCTTCCTGCGACGGCACCCGGTATATGCTAATGACGTGGTGCGCATGTGACATCACATCATTAGCATATACCGGGTGCCGACACAACTCCCCCCTCCTCATCCCCACCCCCCTCCTCATTCTAATCCCCCCCTCATTCTAAACTCCACTCCTCACTTTACCCCTCTAAATACCTCGGAGGAGAAGCTGCAGATGAAGGTAAGTTAGGGGAAAGGGAGAGGGGGAGGTATTTAGAGGGTTAAAGTGAGGAGGGTGGTTGAGGTTAAGGAGGGGGGTTTAGGATGGGGGGTTCAGGATGAGGATGGGGGGTTGAGGATGGGGGGTTGAGGATGAGGGGGGTTGAGGATGAGGATGGGGGGGTTGAGGATGGGGGGTTGAGGTTGAGGAGGGGTCTGAGGAAAGAGGTTGAGGATGAAGAGGGAGGTTGAGGTTGAGGAGGGAGGTTGAGGATGAGGAGGGAGGTTGAGGAGGGGGGCTGAGGAGAGAGGTTGAGGATGAGGAGGGAGGTTGTGGAGGGAGGTTGAGGATGAGGAGGGAGGTTGAGGTGGGGGGTTGAGGTTGAGGAGGGAGGCGCTGCGTTCGCGTTGCAGGGGCGGGCCAGAGGCTCTGCGGTCGTGCCGGTCACAGGGAGATGCCCGGTCACGTTGCAGGGGCGGGCCGGAGGCGCTGCGGTCGCGTTGCAAGGGCGGGCCGGAGGCGCTGCAGTCGCGTAACAAACTCTATATTATGAGTGGCAATGTTGGGGGGGTCGTCTTATATGCCCAGTCGCCTTGTACACCGGCAAATACGGTAAGTATTTATTCATATCCACACCACACAAGCAATGTAAAAGCTAGTTAGGTAAAGTAAACCTAACCATCTACGGAATATTTTTTTTAATGCAACCACTTAATCTTTGTAGCTACCTTCTGGAAATGTGACAATCTGTGTCTGATCCAATAATTCCATTACTAATATTCTTTATACAATACACGCATCCAAAGAGCTGCTTGAAAGTGCATTAAAACTAATTTATGCACTGTAAGATACAATCAGAAATGCAAGCGGATGGACTTAAAAGCTCTAAGTACAGTGTGTTCTGTGGCAATCACATAAAGGGGAATTACAAGCACGTTCACATGAATGTACAAGGGAATGCAGTTAGTGTTTCAAATGCTTCCAAAAGTATACCACCAGGAAATGGTGGAATTAGATATACGGATACAGCTGGGACATCGTGTCAGGAGTACCCAAAATTAACCTCCAAGCTCTTGTCATCACTGGAGTACAGATATTTTAATCATATTTCCGGTCCTCATTCGACGCAAAGGTGGTATGCAGTCTGTGATTGCACTCAAAAAGGTCTCATTATATTTTTATCACCAGCTGAGTTACTACATTGATTGCACCGGTATTAATTAAACGTGAAATCAGACCTGTACACACACATATGGGAGTCCATGCTCCCTTACTGTTATGTTCTGCATCTCAGAAAACGGAAACGATTCAAATTATGCCTCCTGTTAATTACGGATTATGAATAGGATAGATGAAGAGTAATTTATGCAGAATTCTAATTCCAAGAAAGGTTTTCAAGAAGGTCGGATAGATAATTTCAACACACTTGTTACTGGAAAGTCAATAGTGCCTCTCATACTAAATTTCACCCATAATTATCCTGTCAGTGAGCTGGAGTTTGATCCATTATGACTCACTACACCAATCACTTTTCTACTTTGTCTTTCCCAAGTTCAATTCAACTTTTACTTTTAAGAAGTGTTAATGGAGGTAATGGATTAGGGAAGAATACCAGTTAAATGGACAAAAATGAGATGCCCCAATACTCTGATGAACTACCATATTTTTCGCTCAATAAGACACACTTTTTTCCCCCCTCAAAAGTAAGGGGCAATGTCTTTGCATCTTATGGAGCGAATGTGTGGACACCCTCCTCCACAACTACACGCCCGAGGCCCTGCTTCTGGAAGGGGGCCCAGACCCCCCTAATGATCCTCTCTCTGCCCTTCTTGATTCTCCCCCCTCTGATTCTCCCCTTGGCCCCCTTTAGACCCCCCACTCCTGATCCCCACATTGGCGCTTCCTACCGCAAGAGCAGCACGCCCCTGAACTGCATCTCGTCTGCCGGCGTTTTCCAGTGATATCACACAAGCGCCGCAAGGGAAGACTGCAGTACAGGAGGAGTGCTGGTGAGGTAGGAAGTGCAGATGAGGTGAGATCAAGATGGGCCAAGGAGATGATCTTGAATGGAGCAGAGGGGGGATCAAGAGAGGAAAAGGGGAGGATCAAGGGCAGGGGGAACCAGGAGAGGCAGGGGGATCAGGAGAGATCAAGAGGGGCAGAGGGTCAACAGGGGCAGGGGGGGGGGGGATCAACAGGGGCAGGGGGGGGGATCAGAAGGGGCAGGGAGGGTCAGGAGCTCCTGGAGGCTCTCAAATGCTCCAAATGTGTGTGTGGTGTATGTATATATATAAGTGTGTATATGTGTGTAAAGTGTATTTATTTGTGGTGTGTGTGGGAGTGTGTGTGTATATGTGTATAAAGTGTATTTGCATTTGATTCATATAATTTTTTTCTTGTTTTCCTCCTCTAAAAACTAGGTGCGTCTTATGGATCGAAAAAAATACGGTATGTAAAATCTCAGAGTCTGCTAAACAGCCATATTTGCCAATCATGATTGATTTTTACTTTCCTAAACAAATAAATAAATAAATATATTCACATTTTAACCTTAACTACTGCCCACTACCTTCCAATTTCCGTGCATGAGCAGCCAGTCCACAGATGTAAAAGAAACTTGACTGGAGCTGCCCATTTATAAAAAAGTGAAATATAGAGATGGATCTTGAAGCCAACATCCTGCCAGACTGTCAGCTACAGGGAATTGTTTCTAAAGTTAGTTCAATGGTAAAATACATGTCAAAATATGAGAATGTTCATTTAAATAATAAATAACCGACCAAAAAAAACTCTGTAAAGTATTATCATGCATTCTAAATCCGTAATCTACATAGAGATGGGTTAATATCTGTATTGAGCTTGGAAAAGTAAATATTTGTTTGCAGCATGGGCCTTTATAAGCAGCAGAACATAAATGTTTTTTTTGTAAATAAGGGTAGGAACAATACTAAAAATAGCACCCTAAACTCTTGCCTGATAAGCTTGGGGAAATCTTGAAGCTTACAAGGAAAATTCTCACAATTAAGCCTGGAGATTTCTCTCTCGACGCCTCAGATACAAAGAGGAAAGTGCTGAAGTCATACCGAGGGCTCAGCTGGTGTGGAGCATGTTGATTGTAATTGGCAGTGAACTATTTAAAATAATATTCCCCTCTGATACAAGAAAAGCAAGGAATATCTGGCGCTGGTTTGCCCCCATATGCAGTGAATATAAATTCAATTTAAAAATCTATAATGCTCCTTGTTTTAATGCTGGTGACCTAGTTTTAGAATGAAAAATGATACATGGCAGATTTTATTTTGAATTGTATCACTATAATAAAAGAACACGCACTAAACAATATGGTGCTTTGCAAGATTATTTTTGTAGCTGCTGGAAATTTGCATTTTCCTTCTGTTGTTATCCAAAGCGTTCAAGGCTATATTTAGACAGAGAAAGATAGAAGTATTGATGTGATCTATAGAGAATGGAAACTTATTTATGTGTGTTTGTGTATATGTAGGCATGTATATACATACACACAAATATATATATATATATATATATATATATATATATATATATATATATTAGATTGTAAGTTTGCGAGTTTTCAATTGTGTGTCCGTGTCTTGGAAACAAGCACTATGTACATTTGATTATATGCTCAAAAACAGGGCCCTCCATTCTTTAAGGTGTTAAGTTTGTTTTTTGCCATGTACTAAACCCCTGTACAGCGCTACGGAATATGTTGGCGCGATATAAATAAAGATAATAATAATAATATATATAAATAAATAGATACACACACACACATATATATATGCACACACACAAACTAACATCCTGAGTGCATGCAAGTTTGCACTTTGTGAAGGGTATATGGAGAGTATGTCTATGTACATATATATATATATATATATATATATATATATATATATATATATATATATATATTTACATATATATTTACAAGTGGATAATACTTGTATGAATATACTACATGTCTGTGTGGAGACCATGTCCATTTATACATTTTATTTTGTTGTTTGGTGAGTCTATGTAAGTATGTGTTGATGGTACACTTTTGTGCATGTATATAATGGATATATAATAAATATGATGTGTATAAGTGAAAGTGGCTTGTGCAAACTAACTGTGTATGATGTGTATATATAGTAGAGATTGTGATCAGTCTCTGATGAAATAGATTGTGATAAAATGCATTAGATAAACTAGTACTGTTATTTTAGTATTTGTTACTTACTATATATCTGCCTCAAAACTGTTTAACCACAAGAAACTTTTGTAATAAAGTATTATTATAATGTGAAATGAGACCCTGCTTATCCAGTGCACTCAGATGTCAGACTCCGCTACAAAGGGAGGCTCACATAGAGGTTTGAGGATGGATCAGGGTCTTCAGACCTAGTAATTTTAGAGAACCACAGTTCTGTCTCACAGATAATGTAGTGTATAGACAGGGCCGGATCTACCTTTTTGGAGCCCCTAGGCAGTGAAGTGGAGGAGCCCCTGTGAGTGAGTACGCAAGGTATGCATGGACCCATTTTTGCCTTTTCTATATGTGTAAGTTCCCTTTCCTGTAATGTCTTGTTCTAGGTGGTTACACCCTAGTTGCCAGTATATGAACTGCAACACTTCATTTTTTTTAAGCCAGGAACCATTTTTTTTTTAAGAAGTGGCGCCCCTCACAGAGAAGAACCCATGGGCAGCTGCCTAGTTGGCCTAATGGGTAATCTGGCCATGTGTATCGATAGATAGATAGATAGATAGATAGATAGATAGATATTACTTATTATTAACTTGGACAAAAAATACATATAGTAAGTTCATAATAAGATAATCATTATATTACATTACTCCTTACTGTAATCTTCCATAGTCCTAAGCTTACAGTTCATCTTCTCTTGATGTGGCTAGAAATGCCTGCATTACCACCGATATACTAATGTGTGTCGGTGTTGCTTGATCTTCTGTTATCTTAAGAACATACCCAAGATCACGCTTTGAGAACTTTATAGCCATGCATTATCTTCAGACAGTTGTGTTTGTATTTTTTCCTGCCGAAAACCTTGCCTCACGAAGAATAATTCAATTATTGATGAAAATATATTTGCTTGAAACCTGGACCCATTTTAGCAAAGAAAATACTGCATGTTTTTGTTAGCTAAATCTGGATCAATTTATGCACCATGAAACCACAAGTCTTGGAGCGTGGAAATCGTAACAGATGCAGCTGTCCTTGTTAAGCAACAAGTCTGCTGGAAAATATCAGATAACCAACATAGTCTACTAATTGAAAAATTTCTACTTAATATAAATGTATGAGCAACTTATTATATTAGGGCATTTCCAGAAAATCTTTGACCAGAGCCTTCATTGACAATCTTCAAATGATCATTAGAGCTAAAAAGAAACAATGATTGCCAGGAAATGCTTGTTGGATAATGACAGAATGGCCATCTTTAATTTAATTTGAAATAATAGTGTTTTTTAAAGTTAGTTTAATAAATCACATTTCTACTACGGTAAGACGGTTAAAAAAAAATCTTCTGCGAGTTACAAATCTCGGATCTTTCCTATTCGTTGGCCAGGCGCAATGGCGCCCATCGGTCACTAGATGGCGCACCCAAGGGGGGCGTCTCATTCTTTGCAGTAAACTGAACGCACCTATCCCTAACACCCCTAACTATAACAGCCCTCACCCTAACATCCCTTACCCTAACAGCACCCACCCTAACATTAAACCGCATCACCTAGTGACCGATGGGCGGCACTGCAAACGGGTTGTCAACAGGAAAGGTCCCAAATCTCACATTCTTTAATGTAACATGACAATACAATTATTTTTTGATTTATTTAAAAAAAACATGTTTTAACCATTATCAAAGTTGTGTTTTGCATGAAAAATATTAAGTAAAACCTGTTTAAACTTCATTTAAACTAGGAAATGCGCAGAGCAAACATATGTACATCAGATGGAACAAATAAAAAAATATTTTAATGACCCTTTAATTGTGAGTAACAATTATGACTATTAACTTTTAACTGAAAACCTCATTGACCAACATACCAGAGACGCATTATCTGAGTTCAGATCATAAGTGGCAAATAAGGTCATGAACCTTTCAAAGACAAAGAAGCTCATTTATGTCCTCCGTATTTCAAATATGGTAAAATTCAGACAAGAACTTGTGGGTATCACTGGGTCATTCACAGTGATTTAACCGCAATAGGACATCTCAAAGAATACAATCAAAATAGCATTGTTAACCCTTCATCATTCAAAACCTAAGAATCCTTTAATGATAATAGACCAGTCTTGCAAGGAGAATCCAATTATATTTGCTTTCACAAGCTATCTGGGACTAAATTGATTTAGGAATATTAACATCATCTGAAAAGATGAGCTGAACAAGATTGGAAAGTAGATAGAAAGTATTGAAATCTTTAATCACAATTATGTATACAAGATAGAACACATTCAGTGTAGCAACCAGCAGAGACCTCAATGATTTTAACTTAAACGCATATCTAAGTTTGCAGGATTAATACATTTCTGCGCTCCATAGGCAAAAATCAGCCTATGTGTATGCAGCACATCTCATAAAACATTTTTTTTATAAATATCTAAAAATCGTTGCTGCTTTTTGCCACATATCAGTGATAAACTACATTTCCAAGGCTGCTTTGCACCACAGACAGGAACCCAGAGTTAATTCAACAATTTCAGCTAACCTACTTGGCCACAACAAATCATTTTAAATTTGAGGCTAATTTAGCCTGGGTTTGGAGGGTGTTAACCTTGATTTCCAACTGTAAGAAATTACTAAAATCAGAAATTACTATTATTCTGTATGCACAGGAAGGAAATGATAAAAAGGAAGTGTATGAAAACATGTGACTTCCCACAGTAGGGCAAAACTCATGTCTGCATCATTTCAAAACAAAACGAATACAATGTCTGTGATTGGTTCAACTGAATATGACTGTTAAGCTCATTTTAGAAGAGATTGGCTGGGGGTGTCAACTTTGAAAGCCAACTGTTTGCAAATGAGAGAAATTCAGCTGACTTCAAAGTAAGTATTTAAATTTAATATTTTGGTATTTTTTCATACACTACTGATTCTCCACCATCAGATGCATTCATAATCCAGCAAACAAATATATCCCTTTAAGGGGGCACAGACATATTCTTAAACTAATCCTTATGATAAAAGAAATATAGATAATAGCAATTGTTTATCAATTGATTGAACAATATATGTTCTTAGAAACAACATGATACAATGTAATTTACATCTATTTAATTTAAAAATGTAAATTTAGTCTAATAAAACACTTCAGCATACACACTTCACTTCATATTAGCCATATATAGCAATGCTATAAACAGAGAGGCCCCAACTCTCTTACCTGTGAAGCTATCCAAGCTATCTCAATTCCAAAATTTATATTGGAATATGTGGAAACTTTTGAAGAGAAAAGTTAAGATAATAACATTGCAACACGTCTAAGACCTAACATGGACCACTATGATACATATTTATTTTTCCACATTGAGAAAAAGAAAATCACAATGAAAATACTTCATTATCTCTAGGATGAGCATCCAGTTTTTATAATTTATTTTCATACAAACAAAAAGAAACCAACCAAACCCCTCAGAATCACAGTGTATGTGGATTTATGTTGTTTACTGTACAGCAAATGTAATAAACATGTGCCTAATTACCCCAAGGAAGTATCTTATAGCTAATGAGCAACAATCTTGTCGGTTACTATATTAAATTATTGAAATTTGTACAGAAATGCTGACATGATTTCATGGGCACCATTCCAAGCAGTCCAGCAACTCTAGAAAAACAGACATCTTCAGAAAAATCAATACTTCACAATCCAGCAAAGTGGCTCTAATTTTATTTTCTGTCTAGCTGTGCCAAATGGAGGTAAGAGGAAAATATACTGTCCGTGGAAGCTGCTGTGTCGGAAATTGAGCACTTACCATCTTCCTCAGAGTTTAGGATCCCAGAATCCCTGCATGTCAATGTTTTCCTATTTCCTGACCAGCGGCGGACATGATAACACCATAGAAAGTGATAATAAGAAGGGACTGTTTCAATGCCACTTACCTGGAAAGAGAAAAGGACAAAATTTGAGCTTGCTAATCACAAAAGACTAATCTGTTTAGTGTTCTGCTAATTGGTTTTGACATAAAGCGGGATTAGGCCTAAAACGGATGCATAACCTTGGTTTTGCAGCAGATATTTGGCACAGAGCGTGTAAACAATTGATTTATTATATGACATGTAGGAGCATACGTTCAGTTTTGTACTATTTATTCAGCATAGAGGTGACAATATAACAGGTGATTGGGTATTTAAGCCTCTAAGTCCTACTAGGTGATCCCGTCAGGAAGTGTCTAATGATCGCCACTGGATCTGTGGCAGCTTTCTCTTTGTAGACTTGGTGAAGGTTGTTGTTGGGATTCTGCCAGTGATCTCCTAGGCAACTGACATCTCAAAGGAGCTACAAATAGCAGCAAACCCGGCGCTGATTGCCATCGTGCACACTCCTATTCAGACAGGCAGAAAACACACAAGTAATCTTCAAGCATACTTTACACAAACAATCGTAATCAACCTTTATCTCAGAAATGGCCCATGACCAAGTGAGACAATTTGGTTTGGAAATGTCTTGTTACTGGGAATTATTTTGTGTGTCTGAGACATCAGGGAAACAAATTGTATTGTCTGTGTCCTTGCTGTAGAACTAGGCTATGGGTGACTCATCTTTTTCTGAAATACAGTTATTCATGATGTATTCTAGTGTTATTGCTGCTCGAAATCCATTCAGAATTTTCGACAGAGAGAGAGAGAAATAGTGAAATAAGGAGAGAGAGGAAAAAAAATAATAAAAAAATATATATATGTTCAGAATGCAGTGTAATAACTGTTTTTCTCGGAACTCTGAGCTGGAAGCAGGTTTTTTAACTTGCTTTAGACATTCAAATGTGAACACAGATGTACTTTTAATTTACTGTACTACTGTACGGTGGAGGGCTTCTATCGCTCTTTTGCCCACCATATTATAAATGATTGTTGTGGTGAACTACCTACTCATAATTTCCACAACACAGGCTGAGATCCCGCTCCATGCTGATGATAGCCAGTAAGCTTGAAACAGCTGTACATGGATTGGATACTCAGCCTGTGTTTATTCCAGCCTTGGCTTTGCATTAAAGCTGTGTAATACAGCATGCATAAGCTTAAAGGAAGCCATGTTTGATAATGGCTAAGGAATGAAGAGTGAGGCATTTGTGGCCATGTTTGTGTGTCCCAGCTCAACTTCCCAGAATGCAGTGTAATAACTGTTTTTCTCGGAACTCTGAGCTGGAAGCAGGTTTTTTAACTTGCTTTAGACATTCAAATGTGAACACAGATGTACTTTTAATTTACTGTACTACTGTACGGTGGAGGGCTTCTATCGCTCTTTTGCCCACCATATTATAAATGATTGTTGTGGTGAACTACCTACTCATAATTTCCACAACACAGGCTGAGATCCCGCTCCATGCTGATGATAGCCAGTAAGCTTGAAACATGTACATGGATTGGATACTCAGCCTGTGTTTATTCCAACCTTGGCTTTGCATTAAAGCTGTGTAATACAGCATGCATAAGCTTAAAGGAAGCCATGTTTGATAATGGCTAAGGAATGAAGAGTGAGGCATTTGTGGCATATTTGTGTGTCCTGGCTCAACTTCCCAGAATGCAGTGTAATAACTGTTTTTCTCTGTACTCTGAGCTGGAAGCAGTTTTTTTAACTTGCTTTAGACATTCAAATGTGAACACAGATGTACTTTTAATTTACTATATATATATATATATATATATATATATATATATATATATATATATATATATATAAAATCCACCAAACAAACCAGGCACGCACTGATGATGGGCAGTAACCGTGAAACAGTTCTGTATGCGTGTAAGTGACCTGGTTTGTGAATAATCCATCCGTTGCTATGCCAAAAAATGTGAAATACAATGGGCATAAGCTTAAAATGAGCCATATATAAAATGGTTATGGATTAGAGAGTGAGTGTGGATGGTGGTCTCATTTGCATGTCCCTGCCCAGTTTTCCCAGAGTGCAGTGCATCAACTGTATTTCTGAGAAATTTTGAGCAGAAAAGAGGTTTAACAACCTATTTTTTAGGCACTCAAATGGAATTGCTAATGTACTATCCATTGTTTGTACTACTATATATACACATATATATATATATATATATATATATATATATATATATATAAACCCAGTATGTTTTTTTTGTTCTCCTTAAATATCATTAAAAACTGTCTAAACAATGTACTGTCCTTTTCTATTCATTTAATCATTACCAAAATATTTAGAATTATTTGTCCTGCATTATTATGCCAAATGTGTGGCAAAATATGCTAATTTGTTCTGGTTATGGTTGGGGATGGAATCTGACTACATAATATTACAGGTGTTGTTCTTATTTGTTTATGTGTTTGTAGAAACAGTATGTCACTAATTTGCAGCTAATAAGAATTCATTAGTCACTTATTTGCATAATAATGCAGAACAAACAATGGTGAATACCTCCACGATGATTTGCATTAGGAAAAAAGTCTAGCAAAATGCTTTTAAGAAGATTAAAAACATTTCACAGTGCCCTACACAGTAAATAAAAATTAAGATATGGCACATCTACTATTTCATCCTGGTACTATATTAGTTAAAATAAAATCAGCTTGCCTTCAATCTATCTACAGTATTTACATTTCTAGATCTCCCTTTAGATTCTTCCATGCTCTCAGTTCATAGTTTTCTTGCATATCCTTTAATCTATCTCCAATTAAACTAATTTCCTGTTTGTTGGACACTATGCAGCGCCACTACTGTGGTGGATAATCAGTAGTTTGTCATGGTGCAATCCACAACCACATCAAACATGGCTTCCCTTAAGCATATGCCCGCTGTATCAAACAGCTTTGAGCAAAGCTTTGATGTGGATGGATTGCAAGAATGAAGCCTTTATAGGCACATTTGAATGTCCCTGCCAAGGCTCCCAGAATGCAGTGTAATAACTTTATTTCTCGGTACGGTGGAGGGCTATGTATAAAATAGCATTTGGGATTTAAGAGCAAGAATGCATTGCCTACTCATTTGCATGTCCCCACCCAGTGGCTCATAATGCAGTACAATAACTGTATTTCTGGGAATCCTGAGCGGGTAATAAGTTGTTAAACTTATTTTTAGACTTGCAGATGGGCTTACAAATGTATTATTTGTATTTATGTATATATATATATATATATATATATATATATATACACCTACATATACACATATGAGTTCCCGGGTGATCCATTGGTGAAGATTCGGTGCTTTCACCGCTGCAACGTGGGTTTAATTCCAGTTAGGGAACCGAGAGGTCATAACACCCTGAAGCCATGCAGGGTTGGGCATTGTCAGTACTTGGATGGGGGAATACCAGGAGCTGTATGCTGTGGCCCACTAGAGAAGGAACGGGCAACCCACTCCAGTTTCTCTGCCATGAATACCAAGTGGATCAGCATGGTGTGTTACTGTCCACGAGGTCACAGAGAGTTGATCACGACTGATTAACACAAAACAAATATCTATATATATATATATATATATATATATATATATATATATATATACACATACACATTATTCCTAAATGCATGAAGAATGTATATTAAATACCAATTATTTTTTAAATCATTTAAAATATCTGTGCCATGCACCATATTCATGATTTATCATATTATAAACCTTCTGAAATACATACACTTTTAGACATTGCTTGTATCATTATTTTACAAGCAAAATCTGCCACTACAAGTTGAGTAGTCTTGCGGTAGTCATTTTGAAATTAATAATACCATTTCAAATATGTAATTTATTGTTCTATACAGCATACAGAGAAGTTGAACATTACAGAATATAATATATTGTAAGTACCTCATTAAATTGATAAGTTAAAAGAATATACCACAAAATAAAGTACCAACAAGTCTAGACAATTCTATCACTTATGTTTGGGTATCGTTTTATTCAGATGAAAGTTGTTTTTATTGCTGCAGGTCCAGAAAATTCCTAATCTCCATCACAAGATGCAAATATCCTTGAGCTATTTCTTCAACTGATTCCTGCCTGCATGACAGAGCAAATGCTATTAAGGCTGTTTCGGCATGCTTGACAGCTGTCACAATCTCTTATACCATGACCATTTTGCTCATGTAAAAATTGTCATTGTGCTTTTTTTATAATACAGATATAGGCAAAGCTGTAAAATTATATATTTGAGAACACAATTAAATCTTAGGTACTATAAGTTGAATTAAATAGAAAAAAAACCTTTAATATAAAAAACAAAAGCAGTTCTAAAAACATAAGTTTGTCTCAAAATAATATACCATCAATTCAACTATTAAAGGCCAAAAGACTAGAAGCTGCACTTTTTTTCCGATTTCTGAGCTTGGAAATTACGTGTACGGCTTATATTAGCGACCGTACATTTACCCCACTTGCGGGTCCTATTTGGAGCCCGTAGGATTTTCTTTCACATTTGACGTTTACGGGTGTGAGTGCGATTTTAGCGATTGTAACGTTTTGTGAGGTACGATTTTCGGCCTGTAACCCGCAAAATAAGTTACCATAGATACGGATTAGAAAGCCTGTTTCTCTCCAATTTTAAGGGTGCGGCTTATATTCGGATATTTTCTTTTTTCCCTTTGAATTTCACAGGTCTAGCTTATATAATTCTTGGTGATTTTAACATTGCCACTGACACTCCCACTTCTCCCACAGCCCCAAAACTACTTGCGCTTACCTCTTCCCTTGGCCTCTCACAGTGGATAGAATCCCCTACCCACCAGGATGGACACTCCCTGGACCTAATTTTCTCTAATCACTGCTCTATCTACAATCTTACAATCTCCCCACTCCCTCTTTCTGACCACCATCTCCTAACCTACAGCCTCATTACCCCTTCCAATCTCTACCCTTTATCACGCCCAACTACCAGAACCCACAGAAACCTGCAGACACTTAACTCACAACACCTTTCAAATTTACTGCAACCCCTTCTCAGTCCTCTCACTACCCTCACTTGCCCTGATATTGCTACTACACAATACAATTTGACATTTAAATTCCACCATGGACTATCTAGCCCCCATAACCGCAGGCAGACGCCCCCGCTCTCATCAACAACCATGGCACACTACACAAACTCGCTACATCCAGAAGTGCTCCCGTAGCGCTGAACGACTATGGAGGAAATCTCGCTCCTCATCAGACTTCCTTCATTACAAGTTTATCCTACGCTCCTATCACTATGCCCTCAATCTTGCCAAACAGAGCTACTTCTCATCATTAATATCAAATTTGGCCTCCAACACCAAACATTTGTTCTCCACTCTTAACACTCTCCTCTGCCCTCCCCCACCTCCCGCCCCTTCCTCTCTTACAGTTGAAGATTTTGCTAGATACTTTAATAGTAAAATTGAAAATATTCATAATGAACTCTCCTCTCAACGCGCCCATATCACACCTTCTCCTCAAAAAACAAACAGCAGTCTGCCTTCACCCTTTCCCAAACCTATAGCCACTATAAACTCCTTTAACCCTGTAACTGAGGATGAAGTTGCTAACCTTCTATCAACCTCTCGTCTCACAACTTGTCCACATGATCCTATTCCATCACAGCTGATCCCCCCCCTCTCTACCACACTTATCCCAGCTCTCACACATCTATTCAACCTTTCCTTAGACACTGGCAAGTTTCCATCACCTTTGAAACAAGCCACAATTACACCCATTCTTAAGAAACCCACATCTGATCCAGCTTCTCCATCTAATTACCGCCCTATCTCTCTACTTCCCTTGGCTTCTAAACTACTTGAGCGTGTCGTCTACACTCGCCTTACACAATTAATTTCCTCCAACTCCCTCCTTGATCCATTCCAGTCTGGCTTCCGGCCCCAACACTCTACAGAGACAGCTCTCACAAAAGTTACTAATGACCTGCTCAACGCCAAATCAAAGGGTCATTTCTCTATCCTAATTCTCCTGGATCTCTCTGCTGCCTTTGACACAGTTGATCATCCTCTTCTTATCCAAATTCTCCACTCTCTTGGCATCCGTGACACTGCTCTCTCTTGGTTCACATCTTATCTAGAAAATCGAACATTTAGTGTCTCCTTCTCTGGCACCTCTTCATCTCCTCGCCCTCTAACTGTCGGTGTACCCCAAGGCTCAGTCCTAGGCCCCCTCCTTTTCTCTATCTATACATCCTCCCTTGGTGCCCTTATACAATCTTTTGGATTTCAGTATCATCTATATGCTGATGACACCCAAATCTACATCTCTGCACCTGAACTATCCCCCTCTCTGCTAGCTCATGTTGCCAATTGCCTCTCGAGCATATCCTCCTAGATGTCTGCCCGTCAACTCAAACTCAACATGTCTAAGACAGAGCTCCTTATCTTTCCTCCCTCTACTACAGCTTTCACTCCACAAATATCTCTCACTGTTGACAATGCCATCATCACTCCCACCTCTCAGGCCCGCTGTCTTGGGGTCCTACTGGACCCTTCCCTCTCTTTCATTCCCCACATCCAATCACTCACAAAATCTTGTCACTTTCACCTAAAAAACATATCCAAAATACGCCACTACCTCACACAAGACACAACTAAAATTCTTATTCACGCTCTCATCATATCTCGCCTTGATTACTGCAACACTCTTCTTGCTGGCCTTCCTATCACCCGTCTGTCTCCACTCCAATCCATTTTGAATGCATCCGCTAGACTCATCTACCATACTAAACGATCAGTGTCTGCAGCACCTCTCTGTCAGGCACTCTACTGGCTTCCCATAGCATCTAGAATACAATTCAAAATCATGACCCTAACATATAAAGCCCTCCACAATAGTGCACCCTCCTACATCTCTGCTCTCATCCCAAAATACACTCCAACCCGCCCTCTTCGCTCTGCTAATGACCTTCTTCTCTTCTCCTCTCTCATCACCTCCTCTCATTCCCGGCTTCAAGACTTTTCACGTGCTGCCCCTATTCTTTGGAACTCTTTACCTCGCACCACCAGACTATCTTCCTGCCTCAGATCCTTCAAAATCTCTTTAAAAACACATCTATTCAAAAAAGCCTATCATCTTTAGCCTCTTCATTCACTATGCATCTCTCACTCTCCTGTACCTTACCCACACCCTTTAGAATGTAAGTTTGCGAGTTCTAATCTAGTGAGGTGCTTTAGGGAAAGCACAGTGTATATCAGATTGAAAGCTCAATAACAGGGTCTTCCATTATTTTCATTGTGGGGCATTGTTTATACTTGTACCTAACCCCTGTATTGCGCTGCGGAATATGTTGGCGCGTTATAAATAAAGGATAATAATAATAATAAATAATAATATGCAGGTGCGGCTTATATTCGAGCCAATATGGTTAAGAATTTAAAAAACGTTTGTACATATTAAGTGCCACTTCCTTCACTTCTCTACTGATAACTCTTTCTTCTGCACTGTGTTTAAGTAGTTTTCTTGTTAAGCCCATTGTATCAGACAAGAATATTGCCTGAGGACTATGTATTGTCAGTATCAAAAAAATAATGCCGGGTGTGATGCAACTCAACGGAAAGTTAAAGCAATAAAATTATAAAAAGGTCATTGTGAATCATCATTTAAACATAATAGTGGGAACTGTTTGAATAAAATTGTGTATTCTTTTGAATTGCTAGCTGCTTTGGTCTTTGACCTATAGATGACTTTGATTTTACTTTGACCTTTGTTCGTCTTCAGGATGAATCTTATTTACATCCCTAATCTAAAGTAATTCAGCCTCCCTACCCTCAGTCCAGTGAGTACAATTTCCCAAAAAGTTAACGTGAATAACAAAAATCAATAGCTTTAAAACTAAAAGTGTAACATAGAATAATACATGTTCTTTGTTCATTTTAATAAAAACATCTTGGTAGGGGCACAGGTGAACACTTGTCATCTTGTATAATTAGCTTAACATAATATGCCTCAGTTGGCCATTTTTTAAAAACCCAAATGGAAAAGTTACAACAATAACCTTGAAAAAGTATTAATCACATTATAAATACAATTATGCAAAAAGTGATTGTGAATCACCACTTACACTTAATTAAAAACTGGTGCAGTTTGTGAGTCATCACCAAGTGGAACATAGACTGCATTGTCTAGGTACAAGTAAGCTAAAATGTCATGTTATTTGTTTTAACGAAAATATACTTTATTGAAATGCATAGATTTCTTTTCAAAAGGGAATACTGATTATGGGAACTATTTTATATTTCACATTCAAGTGAAGATTAAAGGCATATCTAAGTGTCCTGGATTATGAGTGCATCTAATAGAGGGGAATCAGTAGTGCATGCAACATTTTTTTTTGCATGAAAACATACCAAAATAAACATTTACAAAATTAACCCGGATGTTTGCAAAATCTTTTCAGTTTACAAGCTGCAGCTTTTGTTAGTTGATACCCCTGAAAATCCCTGCTTAGATTAGCATAAAATTCATAATTCCTTTGGGCCAATCAGGAGAAAGCAGAAGTTAGCTGAAACATTTGCAAAAATTAATGGTGTTCCTATGTTGCAAAGCGGCCTGAGATATATAGTCTCTCTCTGTCTCTTTGTCCTCTAATTTAACTGTGAGCTCAGATTCCACCCAATCATGTGATTCAATCCAGCAGCAGTTACTACCAGAAAAGTCAAATTCTGTATCTGGCTGCATTTCCTCAGTGTACTTGGTTATGTAAGCTCCCTGTGGGTGTGCAAAGCTGGACTTTACTTTCCTGCCTATAACTTTGAAAGTACACTGACCTTTTCTGTATAACACATATTTGTCTTACCAAACATTTGAAACCATGGACACTTATATATACCTTTAATCACTTGCAAACCTTTGTAAATAGATAAATGATAGTTCATGGAGGATGTGCCATAATGAGTTCACAGGTAGGATGTGTCACATTTGCAATTATTGAATTTAATACTCCTTCCAGTATATTTCATTATGATAACACAAAACATTTTTTTTCTGGAGAAAAAAATCGATGTCGGTGATATGTCTTCTATGAGTGTCTCTCAACAGGCCTAGCTAGAGCCATATATTCTAAAAGAGCTATAGTCACTAGACGAACTTGGGTTTACATCTCAACCTCTGGCTCCTTTATTCCTCCTGAAGTTTCAAAACCTTCAGATAAACTAAAACTTAAACAGAGTATTTTCTCTCTGTTTCTTACAATATGTAAACTTTCATTCTGTGCTTGTTGGAATGTCCGTATATTAAAATATTTGTGTGTCCATCAATGCAAGATATAGAATTATATAGATTTTGGACCTTGACTTGATTTTTATTCAATTGGCCGAATTGCAATTTAATAAGCACTCTACATATGTTTAGGAATCTAGTAACCAATCTCTGGAACTAAAAATGGTTAGAAAAGCTATTTGAAAGGATCAACTGAAACATTCTACATAGATGAGGATCAATATTTTCTATAGCCTCAAGTTCTCTTCTTTAAAATATCCTGTATCTCATAGCTTATTATCACAAAGCACCAAGCCTGTTACTTTCTCAAGTAATTTTGAATTGGCTGCAATCCAACCAACATGGGTGATGCTGTCAGACTGCTCCAGACATTGGGAGTGCCTCATATCATCATCTTTATATGTTCTTCTGTCAGTGCAGGGTAAAACACTGATTACAATATTCTACTGTCCAATCACTTGTGGTCACCTATAACATACTTCTGAAACTCAATGACAGCGAGTCCAAGGTTTAACAAAATGGTATAAGCTTAAAAATGATCAAAAAGAGAAAAATACACATTGGTAAATCTTGGGACTTGAATTTACATCTCCAACCTGCTGCAGAGCTCCAGGCTGGGGAAAAATACATCTTAAATTGATTTAAGATGTCAATTGAGTCTGATGGCAGACTTTCATTTAGTTTGATCTTTGCATTGTCTCTTTGGAGTGAAATAGATGGTTTGTGGTTCAGAGACTACAAGTATGACTTTAATGATGGAGTATGACTTTAATAATGGGGAAATCAAGCTGCACATTTCTAATACTTAATATGCAATAGGACTTATTTTTTTATCCTCAAAAAAAACAAAATATTGAAATTGAAATGTGAACAAGGTGTCATCTCACCTCTAACTATGTCAAAACTAAGATACCACTTTGTGACTTTTCTACACACTGTTTAATGCTAAGGCCTATGCTGTAATGTAGTATACTATACTATGATGTAATCTAGTAACTATTTAATCCTACACTTCTTATTTATAAAGTTTTACTGATTTTCTTAATAATTTTTTGAAATCCCACTTTCTGTATGAAAATTATGAATGAATATCATGGGAACCTTACGTGACAAGTACCTTGGAATAACATACTTATATTCAATATTATTTTCAATAGATTTGTTTTGCCTCAAAAGGTGAATATTTAATATAACAAGATGGCAGAAGATCCTGCAATATGTAGGAAATTATGTGCGTGACTCCCTTCTGGATTGCTACTTTGTCATGGTGAGGGGGCTGGTGTACTTCAATGAAGCTCTGAGCTATATCACGTAGGGTCTCTGAAGATGGCCAGGTCATAGCAGAGAGATCAGACCAATCCCTGTTCACTGGAGGAGGAAACTGGCTACCTACTCCAGTATATTTGCCAAGAAAGCCTTATGTATAAGCACGACTAGGGACATAACAATAGGCATGCATGGCGTGCTGCGGTCTACCGTGTCACGACTTAACGACTAAATAATAACAACAACAATCTGTGCGAAATAAATTGATAAATACATCAGTGAATTTCAACACCAGACAAATATGAAATGTTTCATAAGGAATTTTGCTGATCAAGATTAATTTTGAAATTTCTTCTGAAAAGACATGACAGCATTTTCAAATATAGCTCATAAATATACAGTTTGTTTGACTTATATAGTACTGTTGTACAATGTTTTGGAGAATGGATTTAACTCAATCTTTTGGCCTACTGTTGGTAATGATAGTGATTATATTATATTTGCTTTACATAAATAACTTGTTGCTACCTGTTTACCCAGTTATTTCTGTAAGCGAAACAACTTGCATTTTAAGTGAAATCATATTTTACCCACATACTTTTGACAACAGAGACATGTGGAAACATCCAAGCCCTTGTTCATATTACATCTATTACACTGATAAGGTCTTATAATTATCTTATTTGTTTGGTTGTGCACACAGACATGTTGACTTGCTTTACATATGTACAAGTTATTTAGGTCATTATGTTTCATTAGGAGTGGAGACAAAATTAATCAATAACAAATGCACTTGATATTTCTGTCTCTTAAAAACTGCATTGTGGGTCTTCTAGGCTTATGTATAATACTTTAAAAAACAAGGTAGGCCTGTTGAAATGGTGATATGCAACTTTTGATTGTAAGTATGCGAGTTTTCAGTCTTGCAAGATGCTTTGGGGAAAGCACTATGGACACTGGAGTCTAAGCTCAAATATTTGAACACAATCCATGTACAGCGCTATGGAATATGTTGGCGCGTTACGAATAAACTATAATTATAATAAAAATATGCAAATCTGGAAAAATCTGTCTATTTTCATCTGGAAAGTCACTTTTTAAATACTTCCTTCAGTGTCTTCAGTGCAGATATTTCTTCATGACCTTCATTTTTAATTTATAGACTTGGCTGTCACACTGAATATGTTCATAAGCAGAACACATTGCAACGACATACTTATTTTATAATGTAGACTACAGAGCTTGAATATGTAGACATTTATACAGTATTTAGCCCAGAAATAGGATTTTATTTATTTTGAATAAATGTGGTTTAAATATCAAATATGCAAAGCAATTAAGAGCAATCATAGATATCTGAAAATAAAAATGTATCTAAATTATTTTTTAGCTGTAAGTCACTGGTTAAGATTGAGGTTTGGTAGATTATTAACCATGCAAAAAAAATGGGTCTGCTCAACTATCCAACGTGAGTTGCCCAATACCCAAGCCGTAACCTGCTCCATGTTCCACTTTTGTCCCAGAGCCCTAACCCTAAACCAAAATTCTACCCTCAACTTAAATCCTACGACATAACCCACAAATGTCCATCTTTTGAAAGCACAGCTCCTCTTTTAAAATAAAATACTTTTCCCCCAACATACAAATGTCCCTTTTTCGAAGGTACAGGCCCACACTTGAAAACAGATTGCTGTATTTTAGTTTGTCTATATCACTCTTCTATCTCCTAATGGTCTATGGATCTTTTCACCATCTCTGAGGAGAAAGGGATACCCTTCTGCCTTTATATATATATATTTATACAGTGGTACCTTGGTTTTCAACCTTAATCCGTTCTGGACAGCAGGTTGAGTTCCAAAAAGGTTGCGTTTCAATGTAGTATTTACCATAAGGATCAATGTAAAGTGAAATAATCCATTCTGATCCCCAGAAATTTCACATTTTAGTTTGAACTGATGATGTTGTTTCTTTACACAAACCATTAAAACTAAACAGGCTTAAAGAAAAAGCAATAATTACATCAAATAACATACAATTTAACCTTACTTTAACTGTACTGAGAGGACTTGAGGGCCCAATGGGATGGTGGAAATGTAGAGGAGGAGAAGGAGCAAAGGTTATGGCTTGGAACAATTTTGTTCTTATAGGCACAGTCTACACTTTGATTCTTATAGGCACAGGCTGCACTTTTGGTTCTTATAAGCACAGGCTGCAATTTGGTTCTTATAGGTACAGTCTACACTTTGATTCTTGTAGACACAGACTGCTCTTGGGTTCTTGCAGGCAGAGTCTGCTCTTGGGCACAAACTACACTACAAATACTGAAAAGAAAAGGACCAAAATTCACCAAACCACTTAGGAGAGGTTATATGTAGAAAGGTCCTTAACGGATATGCTTTAAATATGGATACTCACTAGTAATGTGAATTGCACATAAATCCCCCCCCCCAAAAAAAAGTTACACTTATTAACTAGTGATAGCCATCCAAAGTGTAATAGTCATAATTCATACAAAAACTTATCCATAATCCAAATGTGTATAATAAATCTAGTTATCCACAAGAGAACCTTATCTCCAAACTTAACCCTGGATAAATAAAAGTTAAGCTTTATCCATGAATTAATGTCCAGTGTCTGTGCCTAATTACAATTATAATTGTGGGTATTTGAACGAGAACTACACTTATATTCATGCTGATGATAATAGATTCAACTCATATTGGGTATCATTGGGAACAACTTTATCGTGATGTTTTGGAGACAAAGTTCGCCTAGTGAAAACTAGGTTAATTATACACAATTAGATTATGGACAAGTTTGTGTATAAATTATGACTATTCCACTTTTTTTTGGTTATGTGCTTTCGCATTACTAGTATTACAAGCTAGGAACTGGCCCCAAGCTGATGAGAGACAGTAACCTACAAAAAGCTGTCTGTGGATAGATTTCCTGGATTATTCATAATGCATCCTGGGCTTTACTTAAATTTTTATAGTTTAGTAAACCATGGGGGTCAGTTTAAACCCACATGGGATAGGGGTTAATATTAGGTGCCATAGGAGTCCATAGGGACCCCCCAGGTTACTTTAGATTACCGTGGGGATCTATAAGGACCTCCATGGTTATACTTTTGTTGGTGGATCCCCTGGCTCATTGGGGCTAGAGAGCATTTCCCATAAGGATCAATGTAAATTGAAATACCGTATTGGTCCGAATATAAGCTGCACCTTTTTTGCTGATTTGCAAGCTTGCGAGTTACGCGTGCGGCTTCTATTCGCAAACGTAAAATTACTGCCGATTTGCGCGATTGCGAGTTAAGGGTGCCGATTTGCGTCCTTGAGACTGTGGTATTATTGCAATTGAATAGTGATTACGGTTTTAGTGATTCTAACATCCTGTAAGGCCTGTAACCGGCAAAAAAGTTACAGTACTAATTAGAAAGCCTGTTTCTTGTAATAGCTGATCACTTGGAGAGAGACTTTTTCTCTCCAATTTTAAGGATGCGGCTTATATTTGAGGTAATATTAGGTGCCATGGGAGTCCATAGGGACCCCCCAGGTTATACTTTAGATTACCATGGGGATCTATACGGACCTCCATGGTTATATTTTTGTTGGAGGACCCCCTGGTTCATATGACTAGGGAGCATGAGGGGGGTCCTAAGGAATCCCCAGGCTCATAGAAGGTAGCGGGTATGAAGGGGGAATTCCAGGGTTCTAGCAGGTAGTGGGTATGAAGGGGGAATCCTGGGGCATCACGGGGGTCATAGAAGTTATTAAGGTGGAATCCAGGAAATCCCCTGGCTCATAGGGATTAGGAGGTCATAAATCCCCTACATTACTTTGTTTTATTATTGACCCCTTCCCTGCCATAGGGATAAGGGAAGATGTTAGGGATCTTGTAGCGTGTTCAATTTAGTGGGTACCATTCTGCAGCATTGCATGGAGACAACGAAGATTCATGCTCAGAGTATCCTGTGATCAGGGGGTGAGCACACGTCAGAGCTAGAGAGCAAACTCCTCTGGGTTTAAGTCTGTCAGTTTTACTGGCTTCTTTTTTTCAGGAGCCATTTCAAAATGGATTTTCAAAACTCCTGTAGCTATGAGTCAGCCTTCCCATAAGTTTTACGGGAGTCATGGAATGAGGCCTTTAATTGCTATAATCATGTAGTAGGTCTGCAACTCCACTGCCCGAGGGAGTGATAACACTTTTCATTTGTTCACAACACTATTTGTCTGATCTGACAATGTTAAGAGGGATTCTAGAGTTCTCATTTCTATTGATTTTAAAAATGTATTGTTTATCATTATAAGCCCTTCTTATTTTTTCTTAAAAAATACACTAAACATTTGCCTTATAGAGCTTGTAGAAAGCACCAGAAACAGTTAGGTGTGAGAAACATCTAATCACTCTTTATTCATATTATTATGATTTAGTTGACTAGCACATCTAGGGCATATCTAGAAGAGTCTCCCATTAGAAAAGCATGGGTGATCTATAATTTGAAACCAGCACACAACTATTTTAAACAAAGGGTTTCATGCCAGGCTAATGGTGAGAGGAGATCAACATGACAATATCATTACCTACCAGTTAAAGTGGACACTTGAGTACAGTGTAAGCTGGTCCTCTTAAATACCTCTGATCTTCCTTTCCATAAATCGAGAGATCATAATATCAGGTGAAAGATCTTCATCCTCTATAGTCAACTGTTCACAGATTTGATGAAGATAACACAACATCTACATATACAGTGTAGCGAACTATTGGGGGTTTAAAAAAGACCAGTGATCTTGCCACCCCCCAAAAATATAAAATCAGAAAAAGAACAATAACAAACATAATATTTAAAATGAAGTTAATGGATGAACTTAAATCATTGCTATATTCTAGATGCTTGCTATAAAGAGTATGGTACATAAAAGAATGATCACATTTAATACCAATATGATCATAGCAACCAAAAGTAGGCTATTGTCTTGAATATCTGATTCTTCCATAGGAAAAAGTATAATTTATCTCCGGAAGCCTTATTTAGATATCTGTGGTACAACATGTGTCTAGAATTATACACTCTGTTTATTTATATGAAGTTATCGGCTTGTGATTTTTTTTTGTTCTGCTGGCAAATAGAGCACAACGAAACTGTGGAATATGGTTATCCAGAAATGAAACAGCTTATTTACAAGAGCCACTGGTGTTTGCCACACAATGCAAGCCTTCCCCCCCCCCCCTGTCAACTTAAGGGCCTTGCAATGAGCGCCTTCACCTTAACTTTCAGGCCTCGCAATGCAAGCCTCTCTCCACTTTCTTACCCCTTTGTCTCTTTCCCCCTTCTTCCTCCCCGGTGTCTTTTCCCCCTCTCTCCCTCTCGCTGTCTCATTGCCCCCTCTCCCTGCCCTTTGAGTTTTATCTTATCTCCCTCCTCTGTGTCTGTTTAGCCCCTCTCTCACCCTTGTGTCTCTCTTCCCCCCTCTCTCACCCTGTGTCTCTTTTCCCACCACTCCCTCCCCTGTGTCTTTCTGCTCCCTCTTCCTGCTCTGATCAATTTCCCCAAGCCCAAAATGGTCTTCCGATTTGCGACTTTAAAAAAAAATTATGTCTTTACGGCTGCCATTTTTTTTCTTGCTTAGCCGTTTTCAGACCTCCAAAAAATGACAATTGAAGAACAAATTAGCTTTCAACCTCACTTACAGGCTCCCTGCCTCTCACCCTGTGCGGTGTATGAGGTTGTCAGTTCATTTTGTAATGACTTGATGTTATATGGGGACCTCAGAACGGCTTCCGAGTTACGTGCTTGAAAAAAATGGCGTCTGTAATTTTTTCAAAGTCTTGCCTTTTTCTAAGTCTTGTGGGCCTCACGACGAGAGCCAATGGCCTACGGCCTTTGGCGATCATCGCAGGCCTCACAAAGAGCACCTTTGGCGCTCATTGCGAGCCTTTTTCCAAGACATGCAGGCCTCGCAATGAGCACCTTCGGCGCTCATTACCCATGCGCAAGCTCGTAACTTTTAACATAGCGTTACCGACAAACTCACAATTAAAACAACTATTATATGTGATAGCTGTAGATCTCCAAGTAGGGACAGGTCAACTTATGAGTGACAGGTTGCACACCAAGCTCAGCATTTATGTAGTTGTCCCATGTAAATGTTCTTGTGCAGAGGTAATAGCTTCTCCTGTGGAGCTGTTAAATACATATGTTGTTAATGTTAAGGGACATTTGAAACAATGTTGATAGGGTAGTGATATGGAAACTACTGGAAAGGTAGATTTGATGTTACTAAAGTCTGGCCATCCCTACTCTAACCTATCTACTAATTATACCAATTGAAATCAGTCATATTCTGCAAGCCAATGAACACTGTTCTTTGAAAGAAAGCAGAACATGTTGCATAAACCTGACCGTAAAACAAAAAAATATTTTTGCTATTTAAATCTTTACATATTTTTTTATTCGTAAAACAAAATATGTCATTTTCAGTTTCATCTGCTGTTGTTTTTTTATAAAAAAAAAAAAAAAAAAGAGTAAAAGATTTGCATGTGTGCCAGTAATTCAGCCCAGCAAACATATCTTGGCAAAATCTGAAGAAATACTTAAAAATGAATATTACTAAAATGGATTTTTTTTTAACAAAAATGATATAGTAGTTATACAAGACCATTTAGTCCATATAGATAAAAGTGGAAAGGTATACAACCTTTCAAGTTCAGTTGTTCTTTTGTCAGTGAGTCCTTTCTCAAATTGTAGGGACACCTCACAATGTAGTGAAGAAGCTTTACAGAAGAACATAGGACATGACAAGGTCTCATCTCACTAGAGAAGAACATTTTGCTTTGCGAGTATAGCCCTTTCCCTTTGTAAAGATCTGCAGACACGACGTAGTGTAGTCAGCTGCATGGTCCTAATAGTGCCTTCAAACAGTAAACAGTGTAGTAGATTATAATATTATATGTTTACTGACCTACGAAAGCACAGCTAGAGCCTATCTAGAATATTTAAAGGCATCAGAACATTACAACATGCTTTTTAGTAAACAACATCATATTAACCATTGAGCAACTTCTCTTACAAATGATTGTAAAAAGTTAAGTTTTATATTTTTGAATCTGTATATATATATATATATATATATATATATATATATATATATATATATATATATATATATTTAATAGGAATAGGTAAAAAATAATATGTTTTTTTAGCAATAGTAAATGCTACCTATAATTAATTATTTACCTAGATACTCCAATAAATGTTTGGAGACCTATTAATGTACACAGAAGGATTAATGAGTCATAGAACATCTTAAAAAGTTCAAGGTTCTTTAATGAGCTTATTACAAAAATCTACTAGTAGAAAGAAATGCTATTGAACAGAACACTGACAAGTTGCACAGATATAATACACACATAAACTTTGATAATTAGTTATGTTTTAACATTTTAAGGGACACAGAGGTCCTACGTTGAACCATTTCCATCAGTTTGATGTAAGTTCAATAACAAGATCTACTTAACATTATTGAGTACACTTGTATATATTTATTATGGACACTCCTGACATGTGAAGTCCAGACAAAAGAATGTGTTTTATGTGCACAAAGCTATTTGTGAGGCACTGTGATCGCTAGGAAGTGCTGGATAACATGTCTCTAATTCCAAAGCAGCGGAAGTATTGGCCACATGTCAATAATGTTAACGTTGCACAGGAAGAGCCATTAGTTAGGTTCAAGTTATTCCTATTATACATCCTCTTATCCTGTTCCAAAGAAATAAATTAAATAAAGAACATTTCTGGACTTGTGCGGACTTGTGCCAGACGCTTAGTAATGTTAACGTATCACTAAAAATTTTTAAATTTTTAATTGCTGGCTCTTTGTAATTCTTTAATTTAGTACACAAAACTAAAAAGAATATTTAATTTTGTAACAATATAGACTGGGAGATACTTGGTTCCTGTGAGAACCATACCCTCCTCATGTAGCTGCAATGATGACAGTTCTCTTCATAGGAACCAAAATGATAAAATAGTTCCCATAAAAACTATATTCACACAACAATATAAAAATACTATCTGAAGAAAGTATCCTTGTCCACAACTTTATTGTCAAAATACAGTTTCTTTTATATATAATCGAACAATAAAATCCAAGTTATATCAAAGACAATGATAATTTCAACAGAGAAATAAACATCACTAATGTAAATATATTTTTGAAATACATATATATATATATATATAAAAATAAAACTTGTTTTCCACACCCCAGAATTGCCTACATAGGCACATGATACCTACCAACAGAAACCCTGCATTCAAATATGGATTTTAACCCTATACTAAGCTTCAAGCATGCAGCAGCTCAATGTAGAGATCTACAGATCAGTGTCTGACTCCTTCTACTTCCTTCTACAGGGGGACTACACATCCCACGATTTCTTCCTGCCATCATTGTTTGTTATATTGTATTAAAATGTATAGCTGCCTATGATTGGCCTAAACAAATTATGAATTTTATGCTTATTTTAGCAGGGATTTTCAGGGGTGTCAAATCACAAAAGCTGCTGCTTGCAAACTCAAGAGATTTAGCCAACATTAGGGTGAGTTTGTTAATATTTATTTTGGTATTTTGTTCCTGCAAAAAATGTAGGCAATCACTTCAGATTCTCCTATATCAGATACTGCCATAATCCTGGAAACTTAGATATGCATTTAAACAAGATATTAGACAATATCTGCCAGTTTCCTACATACCGTGAATACATTTTACTTAACAATAAAGTCTAATAGCTTGGTGGATCCATTTGGCCCAATTGCAAGTTGCACTGCATTGTGGAACATTTTCCATAGAACAGATTCCTTTCCATAGTGAAAAATGGTGGAACGCAAATAGCTCCAGATATCCTATTTGTAATCCATTCTGAATTCAGTACTGTTTATATTACGGTCATATAATTATTTCAGCTTCACATGCTCTATTTGACAAGTTGATTATAATTAAGATGAAGAGTGTGAGTGTATATGCAGTGTAAGTACAAGTATGATATAGGTACAAAATACAACTTATTAACTCTGTAGAATAATTTTCTCTAGGTCTGAATATTGGAAGGTGAACAGTTCCATTTTTCAAATAAAGATACACAATCCTACTTACAAAAGTACATATCTGCATAAACGTAACTGAAACTAACAGGAAGTGAACAGGGCATATGTATGTCTATGGATTTCATTGCCAGACAAGTGAGACTCATACATCAGTATTACTGCTCAATGGTTGACAGACAATCCCGCAGATCAGTTAAATATAAAAAATAATAATAATTCTGTTTTGGAAGCATCATTTCAAAAAAGAAAACACATTATTATACATTATCAAATACTTTCCTTCAGATGCAGCAAAGAAAAATGCTTTCACAGGCACTGAAACTCCATGGAAAATCACTGCAATATTTAAAAGTCAGCAATAATTTGTTTTGGAGTAAAAACAAACATACTTTATGGATGGACTAAAGATCATACAGGTGTAATATCCAACATTTTCAAAAGCAAAAGGTTAAAAAATAGGGAAAGGCCCAGCAATAATCTATGGAGTTAACTGAAATTTAGACTTTGTTTGTTTGCAAAAAGTCGCCACTTAACACCATTTACTCAAAGCCAGATTTACCATTAGGCAGAATAGGCAAGTGTCTGATTGCTGCTGTCTGTGGAGTGTGCCATCTTGTACACTTAAACATATATTAAAACAGACATAGAGCAGGCATTGTACTTTACACATATCTCCTTGCAGGAACATTGGGGTGGGAATATCAGAGCTACCAATTAACTTTCTCTTTTCTTTACAAACTACACACAAAACCACAACAACACTACAAATCTGCCTGCATGGTACGAAGGGCAGTGTTCATGAGAGTTCACAGAGCTGCGAATTGCCAAGTTGAACAGTGACACTCAGTAAGGTAATTACAAATCTCTGCCAGAGCAAGTCACAGAGCAGTTCTGTTTTTGAGAAGCCAAATTGAACAGCAGGGTCTGTGAATGGTGAAATATTCCCCTATAGTGCAAAATGACATATTTATAATGTTCTAGTTACGAGAACATAAAAAAAAAAATATGGTAAATACTGTACCACCCTGAAAAATGCTCAGTATCATTAAAAGCTGTGAAGCAGTGCAGAGGCTAAGCTACCGCCGGTGCAACCGGTGCAGGGCACCAAGGCCCAAAGGACCTCCTGCGGGCCTCCTGTGGCCCCTGCGGCCCTCCCGCAGGTCTTCTGTGGCCCCCACAAATCCTTTCTGCCCCCCCCCCCCGCAGGACCCCCCTGTGGTCCTCATGGCCACCCTATGGCCCCCACTGTCCCTTATGGAATCTGTGGAACCCCAATGGGTCTCCTGTGGGTCCTTATGCCCCCTCTGTGTTCCCCCTTCAACCTCCTGTGTGTTTAGACATTTTAAAATTAAATTGTTAATAAGCCTATTTCCTATTAAATATAAAAAATATATATTTTATCAGCTACTTGTAATAATATTTTCCTATGGCCATTTAACAGGTCATAGACCAACAAAAACCATGACACAAAGATGCATATATGAAATTTTTCACAGTTAGTCATGTTCTCAGATTTTTTTACATTTTATAAATAGGTATATATGATAAATAGACCTCAGTCATTTGTTTCTATGAAAGGGAAATACAAGTTAAATATTAACAAGTATCTGTACATGTTTTATTTTAATATATTTATCTTCATGAAAATCCTAATTGGCTGAGAAATGCAAAAAAGAAAATTGGCACATTGTGCTGAATTTTAAATGTTCTCAATTATTTAAAGTTTAAGATACATCCTCAGGGCAGACTTTCAAGACAAACTACAATTTGGATCTGCATATGCTTATGAAAGATTAACATATTATAATAGGGCTCTGTCATTGTCATGAGAACGCTGCTTTAACATGACAATATAACTGAAATGGATGTAAGATTTATTCATGTAGGGCAAAACTTTGTGGTGCATCCATTGTTAGGACTTTACAAAGACTCCTTACTATATCAATATGATAATAGAGATTCTGTTAAAGTTAAAGGTCAGTGGCAGTCTGTTTCTTCTTTATTCTTTCTGTTGAAAATCCTGCAAGGTAAATGTCAGTATGGTTTATAAATAAGCAGAGGTGTATATCCTCCGTGCACAACAAATACTTAGGAATATAAAAATTAAATGATGGAGCCAAAACACATATAACTCACATTATTCTAAAAGTTGTACTCAGGATGTCATCACCAATGGTTCTGTACCTGAAAGAACTTTTTTGCATTCCATCACCACCATCTACCTTGTGCTATATGGTGAGCTGACCACTGGTAATCGTGACAGAGGAAGACCAAAGAAAAGGTACAAGGACTCGCTGAAACCTTGATGTCACATTAACCATTATCGATGGACGGCTTTGGCTTCAGAGCGCAAGGCCTGGAGAAGTACCATTCACCAGGTTGTCTCCTCTTTCGAGAGCATATGCAGGGCTGGTCTGAAGCACCCAAACCAGAGCACGCCTTCCTGCGCAACCACTGCGGTCAAGCCTGCCTATCCCACATTGGTCTCCCCAGCCACCACAGAGCCCGCAGATGTGGAAAACATCTCTTTTAAATCTTTGTTAAGGAAGCCAAGCATACCCTTATGAGTGCCCAAAAAACATGCCAGCCTGCGACCATGTGCTGTTGTGATCATTTTGTCATGCATGCTTTTTCGATGACACTAGCAAAAGCCACCAACTTCCCTCACTTTAGCCAGTGCCATCTGCATATAGAAACAGATAAGACTCAGAAAGGCCCAACTGGGCTGTCCATTCTTCTACCTAAAAACAGTAAATGTGTAAATGATGCTGTTTGAAATCAAAAGATTCCTTCTGTTGTATCAGACACGAGCTTTTCATATATTATACATTCTTTGCGAACATGGTAAATTAAAATTCCCCGTTACTATTGCCTCACTCTTCATTGTCATTTTAGTTATTGCTTCCACCACTGCTCTGGCTTATATCTTATCTTGTTCGGGAGACCTAAAAATTATATCTTGAAAAACGTGCCTCTCTCTTTCGACAGTTACCTAACTGCTGCCAATAATTTCTTCAGTAATCTAAACTTTTGTCCCCGGTCATTCAGTCGTTTCTGACTCTCCATGACCTCATGAACCATAACACACCAGGACAGCAAACAGCTCCTGGTATGGTAATCTCCCATCCAAGTACTGGCCAGGCCTAACCCTGCTCAGCTCCGGGGTGGTGTGACCTTTTGGTTCTGAACTACAGTGGTTTTAATATTTTCTGTTACTTAAAGAGCAACACCCCCTTTTTCCTATTCTGCCTTTTGTTAATAAACTGTACCCAGGTATGACTATGTCCCACTAATTTGATTCATTATAACAAGATTCCATTATACCCACCGGATCCAATTTTCCTTTAGTCATTATTGAAATTAATTCTGAAACTTATTTCCAATACTTTGTACACATGGAACAAAGCACATTTTGTGAATTATTCTTAAACGTAACATCTGTAGCACGCACTCACTGACTATAGTTTCAGTTCTTGCAAGACGGATAATCATGTTTAAACCCTTAGCTACTTCAGCAGACAACAAGCCCTGGTTAGTGTCATTTCTACATTTTGGAGAGTAGCTTGTAATGATAAAACCACCCCCTTATCTAGCTTAAATGACGGTTAATGAAGCATTTAAGCTCCACAATGAGAAACCTTGCACCATTACCACAGGGATGATGACCCTTTCTACTATAATGGCCTTTATCAGACAAAACAAACTAGATCTGACCAACAAAATCAGATTGTTTCTTTGCACCAACTCCATAACAATTTATTAAATTGGAGGATGTGTATATCTTCCTCGTGTAAATGAATCAGCAAAACCTCAGATGATGCTACATGGCTAAGCTGTTCTTTCTTGCTCACAAAAAATGTGCATAATTCATAACCAGATCATTAGTCTCAAGGTGTACAATAACACCAACCTATTTTTCATTGCCTTAATACTTCTTACAATGCAATACATGTTCCTTTGAGCTGTAGCTTCAAGAAGACACCTTACTTGTCTCTTCCATTCCTTGCTCTCACCCAGTGGAGTCCACCACCATCAGTTTCCTTACTGTTTGGGAGTCTGCACTTCTTACCCTTGTATTCTTGTGAATACTAGGATACTACAGATGTATATATATATATATATATATATATATATATATATATATATATATATATATATATATATATATATATATATATATAGAGTAAATGAATAGTACATCTGTGTTCACATTTAAATGTCTTAAGGGTACATGATACCCATAGCATCACTTTAACTACATAGAATCTTTATGTCTCCCAAACCATCCCATATGGCCTCATTTTCATTTATTTTGGTTCAGTCCCTTTTACACTTTTTATTTTACTTTCATATAAAAAAATCTAAGTCCATATTCATCTTTCTGTTTTTTACTGCCTTACTATTAATTTTATTTCTTCTGTCTCTTCCCCAACACTTCTCTAATTACACTTCTCCATGCGCCATGTAAGCAATTTCTTGTTTCTTCTTTCTTTACTTTTAAATTACATAAGGCAACATTCAACAGGTGAAGAAAATATCCAATATCCAGTGGGGAACATAAAAGTGGATCTCCTGACACACGTTAAAGAAAAGACAGTTGAGCCCGCAGCAATACACAATCTAATTCTGATTATTTATTTTTTTATTATATCCATCAAAACAAGGATTGTATAGAAGTATCTAGTGCATTATGACAATGTGGAGTGGCCAAACAAATAATCTATAATAGTTAACATATGTTAGTAATGCCTACACATGCATTCTGCTGATTGGCCAGCACTTTGGAGAATCGCTCAACTGCACATGCATTGCGCAACAGAGCCAATGCTTAGATGCTGTGCAGGGTGGGGGGGGGGGGGGGGGGGGAGAGAGAGAGAGGAAGAGAGAGAGAGAGGAAGAGAGAGAGAAAGAGAGGGAGGGAGAGAGAGGAGGGAGAGAGGAAGTGAGCGAGGGAGGAGAGAGAGGAGGAGAGAGGAAAGTAGTGAGGGAGGGAGAGATGAGGGAGGGAGGCAGATAGATATGGAGGGAGGCAGGCAGGCAGAGATAGGGGGAGGCAGGCAGACAGAGAGAGGGAGGGAGAGTGAGAGGCAGACAGAGAGGGCAGGCAGGCAAAGTGAGAGAGAGAAATGGAAAAAGAGAGGGGAAGGAGAGATACCGAAAGCACACAGAGGGCAGAGAGAGAAAGCATAGAGAGAGAGAGAGAGAGGGTGCACTGAGAAAGAGAGAGAGAGGGTGCACTGAGAAAGAGAGAGAGAGGGTGCACTGAGAAAGAGAGAAATAGGGCGCACTGAGAGAGAGAGGGCGCACTGAGAGAGAGACGACGCACACAGAGAGGCGGCGCACACAGAGAGACGGCGCGCACAGAGACTGAGACGGCGCACAGAGACTGAGACGGCGCACAGAGACTGAGACGGCGCACAGAGACTGAGACGGCGCACAGAGACTGAGACGGCGCACAGAGACTGAGACGGCGCACAGAGACTGAGACGGCGCACAGAGACTGAGACGGCGCACAGAGACTGAGACGGCGCACAGAGACTGAGACGGCGCACAGAGACTGAGACGGCGCACAGAGACTGAGACGGCGCACAGAGACTGAGACGGCGCACAGAGACTGAGACGGTGCACAGAGACAGAGACAGCGCACAGAGACAGCGCACAGGGAGAGAGAGAGGGTGCACAGAGAGGGCGCACAGAGAGAAGGAGAGGGAGCACAGAGAGAGACAGAGGGCACACAGAGAAAATAACATATGGCACCGTCATTTACCTGTTACTAGTATCTAAATAAATGATGGGTCTTTAAGACGGTAGAGTTTTGTCTGAACATTAATTAAGTCACATATTTTCAGAATAATAACATCTATCTAAAGAAGGAAAAAGGAAAATGCCATCCACTGAGAAAAACCTTCTGGATTCGGGAGATTAAGTTAAAAGAGTCGACAAGGAAGAGAATAAAAAGATTTGTGTACGTTATGTACCTAGCATAATCCTTTTCACAGAAATATCAGAAGGAGAATAATGTAAGCTGGACATTTGGGAGATAAAGCAATAGAAACATTATCAAAGTTAGTTTAATGCTAACATATCAAAAAGTCTACTTTACTCCTCCAAAATCCTATGAAGTCTGATAGAGAAATTGTGGATTTATATGGCGTAAGTTTTTAATTTAAACAGAAAGACTACTAGACAACTTCCTGTTTTGTTAAATACATTCTTCCAGTTTTCTAACTGATGGGTATCTCTTACTGATGCAGTAACCTGCCCTTTAATATATTCAGACTACCATCAATTAAGAAACTCCCTTGCCATTTGTATTTACCATCTCTGACCACATTTCTATCCTACACTGTAGGTGGCCATAAACCGTCTACTTCTTTGCAGAAATAAAAAATACAATTTTCATACAGCTACAATAACCATAATTTCTAAGCTATTATAATTATTATATTACTTCTCAATATACTAATACTTACACTATTTAACATAACAGCCTTTTTTTAATAATGTGGATGGCAGATGTTCTCAAATGATTGTTTATTATTCTAGGCATCAAGAATCCATTAGAGATTTTGTACGATTATTAAAGTGTTCGTGAGAATTAGTTGCCTTGGTGCATTGGGATTTGCTTTGTTGTATGCAAGTCTCATTGTAAAATCATTCGAAAACATTGAGTGTATGTTGAGCAAAGCATGATACTTGTTTTCACAACTTGCTTTTGGGGGCTTTTTGGACCAAACCTTCTCCTAAAAGAGCCAATACTTAGCCTGATGAGGAAGGACTACCTGGGAGGAAATTTCAAACCAGGTTCTCCCATTGGCTGACATTGGCCAGTAAAAAAAAGGTGCCTACTACGAGAAGCCAAGAGAAAAACCGAAGGTGGAACAGAGCGGGGACAGCTACCCTAGCCACCACAATGGCCCAGAAGGAGTGGGACCCAGTTGCAACAGTGCGATGGAGGCTTGACAGACCCACCCAAGGGCCAGGAATAAGAATTTCAAAGCTAGGCAGGAGGGAAAACCAGGGTCTGGTTCTTGACCAAATGAACTTTTTCATCAGATCCCGAGCAACCGTGTTCCTGAACTACCTGCTAGTCCATATATAGTCCACGGGTCATTGGCCACAAAATCTTCTGGATTCGGTCAAGTTTAGGATTTGCTGGATTACGGCTGAAGCTTGCCAGCAAAAAATCATCAAGAGCAATCAAAATGCCCATCCTGTCCATAGGAATATGGCCACTGCTTTATGGTTATTTTTGTAGATGTCCTCGAAAACATATAACAACATACTTTTTTCCAGGATCAACAGAAAATACACACATTTTTGGAGTTCAAGCTGTGACAATTAACTTTTCCAAGATGGGAATTTGTCCCCATATGTCACAAAACTGGGGAATTCCTTTTTATTTTTTTAAAGCACCACTCTGCACCTTCTTTTTCATATACACATTATTGTATAGCAATTTATTTCAGAACATATCTGTTTACTTTTGTTCATTTGTGCTATATTCTAACTTTATCACTGAATCAGATGCATATATAAATACAATTACCAAATTAATATGAAAGTATTCTACTAAATATCAGAGCCAGTGTTAAAAACAATTTCTATAATCAAGCATTCAAGAGGCTCACACTAGCTAACTTCCATTAATTTGCATAAATAGTATTAGTATGATGAAACAGGGTTATCACTTTAGGCAGAATATCTTTTATTACATATTTTTCCATCTAATTATATATATTGCACAATTCCCGCTAAGCTAAACTATACAAACAATGCATTTTTAATGCTTTGAGTGTTTAACAAAAATTGAAAGGTTGCAAAAGATAGGGTTTCGGATTTGTGTGGGAGTTTAAATGTAGGAGTTTAATCTGCAATATTGAATAGTTCAAGTACAGAAAGGGACTTGTGAAGATATGTACCATAAAGGTGGTCTAAGTGAGGCTAGGACTCTGGGAGCCCGCAATAATGCCCCCACACGTAATTTAAGCACTTCAAAGTGTTTGTAAAGTGCACATTGTATTCACTTATATGGAGCATAGCAACAATGTTTCAGGACAAGCATGTCAATGTCAAGTCATATTAAAAATACAAAAAAATAACTGCTGACAAGTGTAAGGTGGTTGAAGCTGCAGAAAATACAGAAATCTAAATCCATCTCTTTGATAAGCATGTATTTGTACGTTGTTTTTCGGCGTTGATCCAGAGGTAAAAAAAAAAAAACATGAACATAATTTTTGCCAATTGTCTTTTTACAGTGTTGGTGAGGCGGCCATTGGTCTAATATCTGGACTACCATCCTATAATGCTATGCTCTAACAATGGATATTGCTTTTAGCTAAAAATCCATCTAAACAAAAGAAATCAGAGGTGCTCATCTGAGAACGAACAACACCTGAGTAGCTCACTTGTGCCCTTCACAGGGAGAAATATCCTGTAGTATATCAGTCTGGTCTCACTCACTAGTGATCCAGTGCCAAAATACCAGGCAATTCTACCCTGAACAGGAGAAACAGCAAACCCCAGACGTATGTTTCGGCCTCGGTGGGCCTCATCAGTGAGGTGCAGCTGTACTCCCTCAGGCCCAGTGAGCCTGGATGCCCTATCACCCAAAACTAAACAAAAAGAATCAGGTTGCGGGTGCCTTCTCCAGTGGACCATGATTTGTCCGACTTATCTGCCATGACCTGCCTATTTTGGGTGACCCTACATGGTATAGCTCAGAGCTTCATTGAGGTACACAAGCCCCTTTAATACAACAAGGTGGTGATCCAGAAGGGGACTGTCATGTTACTTCTAATATATTTTAATACTCCCTTTTATTTTATCTAAATGGAATTAATAAAAAAAAAAAAAAAGAATTGGCTCTAATAGGGAATATCCAGTGTTATTCATATTTAAGCCAATTTTAATTGAAAGGCTATCAAAATTCATATGTTCACTGTGTTCCTGTACTCTACAGTATGGGAATATATTATTAAATAAAAGTAACTGCAGTTTTCATATATGCATTTAATGCAATACGACAACACAGTATATTGAACGTAAACTACAATTCACTTATACGGCCATTGCATTAATACGGCTAATAAATACTGTAGTTATCTAATTACACTATATGTCAAGCGTCCTGTGTAGTCACCAATCTGTATGAATAATTAATAATTTTAGCAGATAATTTAAAATGTTGCCATTTATATAGCCCTGTTAATTACTGCAATCCCTCATTCCCAACTCACTCTCTAGATCTTCTTACACTCAGTGGCGTAGCTAGAGCTTTTGCCGCCCGGGGCTGTCCCTGAGTTTGCAGCTCCTTCCCTCTCTATCTCCCCTCTCCCTCTCTCTTGTTCTCTCCCTGCCTCTCTCTTTCTTCCTCCCTCTCTCTCTCCCTTTACCTCCATCCTTGTTTGTCCCTCCTATCTCTTCCTCCCTATCTCCCCTCTCCCGTTCTGTCTCTCCCTCCCTCTCTTTCCCTCCCTCCCCTCTCTCACCACTCCTTCTCCCTCCCTCTCTCTTCCTCCACTCTCTAACTCTCCCTCCTCTCTCTCACCCCTCCTTTTCCCTCCCTCCCTATCTCTCCCTCCCCTCTCTCTTCCTCCCTTCACCCCTTCTATCTCTCCTTCTCTCTAGTCCTCTTTCTCCTTCCTTCTCTGCCCATATCCCTCCTTCTCTCCCCTCCCTCTCCCTCCTTACCTCTTTCTCTCTTCCCCGTCTCTCCTTACCTCTTTCTCTCTTCCCTCTTCCTCCCTTCTCTCTCCCTCCCCTCTCTCCTCCTCCCTATCTCTCATTCTGTTTCACTCTCTCTCTGCCCTCCCCCTCCCTTTACTTTCTACTTTCTACCCTCTCCCTCAACTACCCCCCCACTCTCTCCCCTCTATCTTTCCTTTCCCTCTCTCCCTCCATTCACTCTCTGTCTCTCTTCCTCCCTTAATTCTCTGTCCCCTTCTATCTCTAACTCCCACTCCCTTGTCTCTTTCTCCCCCCCCCCCCAACTTCCCTTATCCGCTTGCTCCCGGTTCGAGCTCCTTCACTGCTGGCTCCTCCCACTGCCGGCTCTCCAGGGTCAGAGGAGAGAGCAGGGCCGGGAGGAGAATAGAGCCTGGGGGAAGTACCAATGGAGTTAAGCAGCAAGTGGGGCATTTTGCCCCCCCCCCAAGGATGTGACACCCAGGGCGGTGTATTTTTATCCTCCCGCAGGCACACTTCCTCGAACCGTATGGATTCTAGGCCACTCCTACGTGTATTAGGCACGTAGAGCTGCACTAGAGAAGGATGGCGATATGCAGCCTGGTTTGAACAAAAATAAGTTGTTGGTGAAATGGTTTGGCATATGTGGGATGAAGTGGGAGTGTGTCATTAGGGAAGTAGTGCAGTTTGCCCAGTTAGCTGGTCCCCCTGACATCTTATTGATTTATGTGTGTGTGTGGGGGGGGGGGGGGGGTAATGATCTAGGGTGCATGCCCTTAAAGGCACTAATTACGTACATGAAATGTGATGTGGATAGGTTGCACCAATTATTCCCTGATCTACATATTATATGGTCTGAGATGGTGCACCATCTTAAATGGCGATCCCACATTCAACCTGCTATATTAAATACATGCTGGAAGAAAGTTAATAAGACAATGTCTAGCCATATTAGAGGGATGAGTGGTAGATCACTAAGTCATACTGAAGGGGAGGATGGATTGGCATTTTATGGAAAGGATGGGGTACACCTCAATAAATTTGGATACATTTTTATTTTGGCCTTTAAAGAAATCATTTGTTTGGTACTAGAGGATTTGGTAAGTCGTTAGTAGTAACTCACACTATTGTCAAGTTAGCCTCAGCTCTATGTTACATGGTTAGGAGCATTGTTAAGTTAATTGGCGCACCTCATTTATATAGATGTCTAGGAACGTGCCTAGTTGTAATTGCGCTTTTCATACCTCTAGCTAATTGGTTCATTAGATGTCAATGAACGTGCTTAGTTGTAGTTGCGCGTTTCCTACCTGTAGATGGTATGGAGTATACTTAGCCTTAAAATGTGTGTCTCCATGGGACTGTGTTTCTCGGTCCCATAGATGGCAAGGGGTGTGCTTAGATATAACTGCACGTTTTCTAATAGTATATGGTATGGTGTGTAAGCTCCAAGGGACTGTGCCCCTCGGTCCCATAGATGGCAAGGAATGTGCTTAGATGTAAGTGCGCGTTTCCTAATGTTAGATGGCATGGAGTACACTTAGCCTTAAATGTGTGTCTCCAACGGACTGTGACTCTCGGTCCTATAGATGGCAAGGGACGTGCTTAGCTGTAATTGCATGTTTCCTAATTTGGATGGCTAAGAACGCATTTAACCCTTATGGGTGCGTTTTCCCACCTGTGGCGGGGTGCTTGCCCACAGGTGTAGTGAGCTCATTTTGTTGTACTCCTGGGGTACATGGTCCCCTCGAGCCTTTAAGTTTGGGTGTGCAGGCTCCTCTTGTTATTTTATGTGTGTTATTGTCTATAATAAACCGAGCTGTGGCCTTTTTTAACCCCATACCTTGTGTCAAGTATTTATTGGTTTGGTTTAGATATAAGGGTATCCGTGTTGACAATGCACAGGTAATTATTTTGCAGTTAAATCCAGTATACTGCTTAGTGATTATTCCTATTGCACAAATCTTATTTTGCACTAATAAATAGCTCACTACAGTTCAAAATGCTTTCAGTAAAACAATAATTTACTGTACTTTGCAGTAAGCTGATACCATTTAGTTAATCAACAGCTATCAATACTTGAAGGAATCTGGGTACATAAACACTAGATAGGCTACTAACCAGAGCATTGCATGTTTTATGATCTTCATTTTTAAGTTCAGTAATCATGGAGATTTATTTTTTAAAAGTGTAATAATAAAAAAAATATATAATAATAGTATGTAACACACTGTAATAGTGCAGTGGCATAAATTAGGAATTTTGCACCAAATAGTTCACAGAATCAACATAATACTAGAATAATGACACGGAACACCAATAATAATTTTTTGGTGGTAATAGATTTAGCTGGGAAACTAAATAGTTCTCCATAGATGTGGTAAAGAGCTTGGCCATGACATAGATGTTTTTCAAGTGGTAAACAGCAGGAGATCTACACTATTCTCAAAGCACACACTAGAGGGCATTCAAGTATATGATGCTTTGAAATGGAGCAATAAAGAAGTCAAAATGGTCAAATGAAGGATAGAATATATACAGGTGGTCCCCAGGTTACAGACAACCCGTACTTAAGAATGGGCTCCCAAGGCTTTTTGTATGAGTTTGGCTTTTGTTTTGTTTGAATTAAAAGAAAAAGCACAAGGTTTCTGTTACTTGTTATTATTACAGCATTACACTTTATTAATATTACCACATTTTAAATTGTTAATATTATTGTAACAGTCATCGTTATTACACTGCATTCTGGGAACCTTGGCAGGTACATGCAAATGTGCCCACAAAGGCTACGCTCTTGCAATCCATAACCATATGAAACATGGCTTCTCTTAAGCATATGCCTGCTGTATCAAACAGCTTTGAGCAAAGATAGGGTTGGATTATGCACAAGCCAGGAATTCCACCCACGTACAGCTGTTTCAAGGTTTTTTTTTTGTTTTTTTTTAAAGCTTCGGGGGTTCGTGCCATCGTGACAGTGCCTCCTACGTGCAAAACAAGTTCTTCTTGAGTTTCCCCAGTGAAGCCGTTTCAGGTCCCCCCGCCTTGAGGGCTTGAGGACCCCTTTGATCTTCTGGGATCCGACCTGAATTCCAGAAGATCCATTTCGCCCCCCTCCCCCTAGGAATGAGGGGGGCATCTCCACCATCTTTTGACCGGAGCCCTCCGATGTGGCGTGTTTTCTTCGCCAGGGGGACTGCTCTCACCAGTCCACCGTGGTTCAGACGTCTGGGGGAGAAGCTCTCACCTTTCTCCCCCAGGTCCTTCCAAGGGGTCTCCGGCCATAAGGCCCCGCCCTCAAGGGCTAGCGAGACCCCCCGGCTCCACTGGGTAGTGGAGTTTTGTGGTACCAAAAAAACTTGATCTGTGCCAAAGTCCAAAGAGAGTGCCAAAAAAATCTGTGCCATAAAAATCAATCCGTGCATAGTGCCATCGTCTGATGAGGCAGCTCTCACCCACCTCACCAGACTTAGCGCAAGGCCAGAGAGACCCCTCTCGCAGAACTCTCTGGCCCAAGGTGCACTGTGAAGTGCTCCCCCAACCCGAAGGCTGGGGGCGAAAACAAAAATAAGGGATCCCCCCACGAACCATAAGGTCCTGGCTGGGGGGCCCGTGAAGTGCTCAAAAGAAAGGTGCTCTGTGCTATTTTGGGGGAAGGGGCAGTTTATTCCCCTAAGCCCGAAGCATCTGTTCTACTTGGCCCCTGGCCAGACCAAGGTTTCCCCCTCTTCATAACTGGTGTGGCAGACCAGCTATTTCAGAGGAGGTACTACACTTGATCTTAGGCAAAAGGCCGAGAAGCGATAACAGCTGTTTCAAGGTTACTGCACTCATCAGTGTGGGGCCAAATCCTTAGCTTGTGTAGTGGATATTTTGAGTAGGTAGTTCACCACAAAAATCATTTAATATATGGTGGCCAAAAGAGCGATAGAAGCCCTCCACAGTACAGTAGTACAGTAAATAAATAGTACATTTTTGTTCACATTTCAATGTCTAAAACAAGATAAAAATCTTCTTTCATGCCCAGAATTCCAAGAAATACAGTTATTACATTGTATTCTGGGAAGCTGAGGAGTGACATGCAAAAGTGACCACAATTTCTACGCTTTTGCAATCCATAACCATATGAAACATGGCTTCCCTTAAGCATATGCCCGCTGAATACAATAGTTTGAGAAATTATGGGTGTGTATTACCCCATAAAAGTACACACATATGCATTATATCAATAATTAAAAAAAAAAAAAAACAGTTCTTACTGCTATCACATTTTAATTTCTAAGTGTAAATGGAATTGTATTTCAAGAGATTACATTTAATAGAAATCAACAGCAATGATTCATTTTGCAAACAGAGCTGATATATATTACATATATCTTACATATATCTTTGATGTATTATGGGAAATAAATAATGTAAATATACACACTTTTGAGGATCTAAACCCTAATTCTGAGGTCATTGTGTTTGGATTATAACAAAAAAAATATGTATCTTTCCACACTTCTCCAGTAACAAATAAAAAAGCAAATAAATTAAACTCAAGTTATTACTTGCACTAGAAGCACTTTGAGGCCCAACAGTTGAGAAGTAAACGGAGTGAATGTTCTTTATCTCATAGATAAATATGTTCAATAACCACAAAATAATGATTAAAAAATAAACCTTACACAGAAAGTATCAAGATAAACCACAAAAGGAGCATAAGGCTTCGATTAAAGGGCCAAAAATAAAAGAACACCAGTAATTCATTCAGATGTTTTTTTTCTATCCCAAGCAGTAATAATATTTTTCTCAAGTAAAGTTATGTTAGAAACTTGTTCTAATTTGGCTAAACAATATATTCTCTGTATTGTATTTTTGACCAGCTCCAAAATATTAATCTCAATTCTATTCAAAGTACAACAATTAAACTATACTCACAAACTACATTTTGTAGAACTATAGCAAAACTAACAGAATAAATCCTATAATTTGCAATGCATATGTCAAGTTCATTACTGCAAACTAAGTAATATTATTACAGACTACAAAATATTCCTACAATGGAATATTTATTAATAGACAAGAGATGGAAAGTGCTTCAGATATAAGGCTTAGTGGCTCAAAAGGTCAACAAATGCCACAACTATTTATTGAAGGACCCGCAAATTAAGATTAAAAACATCCAGTAGTGTACACTCTGAATTAAACGTATGCTGAAGTCCCATAAAATGTTTTAGTAATTGTACAATAAATACAGCTATTGAAAGCTTTGCAAAACAATGGGGGCTATCAGTGTTGGAAATAATTGAGTATAGTAGTTATTTTAATTATTTAAGTTATTAAGTTATTTAAATTTTATTCATTTTTTTACTTTCTAAAACAACATTTTCCTATTTTCAAGTATATATCTGTTTCAAGTATATTTCAGCATAGTCGAAACCCTGTGTCTTTTTAAAGAGGAATATGGGACCTAAATGGAATTCAAGGTTTTGAGTATGATCGTAAAATAGTGCACAAGTCTAGGTGCCAGTGGAGAATGGTGTGATGAACCATGGGAACTTTATACCCTTAACTTTTATCTTGGATACCCAGGAATGTCCGTTACAAACCACAAAACTCAAAATTGTAGAACTTGTAAACCTGTGAACATGTTACCATATATATCTAATGAAGGGTTTTCAAACGTGTTCCTTTTCCTCCACTTTATTCTACTTGTAATCATTTTCACATATGTTCTGTATCAAAAAAGCAAACGTCTTTATTTCTCTTCCCTATGATATAAAGAACTTTCCCCTTATCATCAAATTTCAGTGAACAGTAAATAATATTATGGATAGATGATAAAATTCATTTTACAAGGAAAGTTGGATTACTGAAGTCTTTGAACATTGCCCTTAAGTTCAAACAGACGGTTAGGCATGACATGTACAGACCATTAACAGATGAAGACTAGGAGTTCTTTTGGCTATTGAGCATTCAGTTTCTATTCTAGCATCGATGGGGAAAATCATTTTTAACATAAAACAAAAACAAAACAAGCCTTAATTGGTGATTCATATATCAACATCGTATTCACTTACCAGCTATGTATAGAGAGTTGGTAGAATATAACACCTGGCGTATTATGCATACCTTCTGTTCTGTTTCAGAACACAATACCCATGGATCTCCCTCCCGTGTGTTTTAAGTTCCCAGGTTGGACTGATTATTTGTGCTAATTCTTGCTTTAACAATAAAGTATCTGGGCTATTTTCCAAATCCAGTTACATTTTAAATGGAAGAGGAATGTACCTGGCTAAATGCCTGACTTTGATTTTCTTCCCAGTAATGGTGCCATCCAATTCGGCATTAAAATGAGTCCAAATACTTCCTTGATACTATACATCATATTAAGAACATTTAAACATCCAATTTTCTACATACTGTTTGTAAATGTGCAAATTGATGTAATTATCATATGTATTTGGCAATATAAGATGTTGTTGTTATTATGTGCCTTGTTATTTGTCTGATGTTCTGTAATCCATATATCTATACTGTAAATAAAAACAGTGTGAACACAAGAAATATTATTCTTGATTTCCTGATTTTAGAATATTTATATTTTAAACTGTAGCTAACATCTTAGATAATTCAGATTTGTTTTCTCTCCACTTGCTCTTAGTTGTTCAGGAGTGGCAGTAGTTCTGCCTAGGAGGCTGTCCCAAAATATCTTACCAGTCGGTTTGTAAGCACTTCTAGGAAAGTTCTCAGGACCACTGTAGTACATTTAAAAGTCAATCTCATGTTTGTTTATTGGGCATGGTTTATTAAAAATAGAAAAATAAAATGTGGTATAAAAGCTAACATTTTTCTTAATTTTAAATAGCTGTTCATCTCCACATACCTGTCCCTATTCCGGGTGTGGCCAGCAATGCCTGGATGCTGCACTAAAAAAAAAAAAAAGTCTGACCAGTCAGACTCTGTTTCAGGCTGAATATGCTCAATAAAATGGTGTGGCACCAATGGGCAGCTTCAAGTAGATTACAAGACAGCTGTTATCTTGGTGTAGATAGTTGGAGTGGAGCAAATGACATCACAGTCTGGCCTTGTGACATCATTAGCCTAGCCTACTTCCAAATTCTAGGATGGTCAGAATGACAGGGCTGACCCTGCTGACCATACCAAGGGACAGGGATATGGAAAAAACAGTTCTGCTAGTATGTAAAACAGACAATTTAAAAATTAAGACAAAATATAAACTTTTATTAATTTTAAACTGCACAGTGCTTTTTAATGGTCCTTTAATAGGGGTGGGGGAAGTTGACCTGTTGGAGGCTACAATACTAAAGTTTATATCAAAAGGCTAAATTGAACTTTTCTTTCTTCAAATACTGATGTTATTCCCAATGAGATATTAAATAAACATATGTATGATCACAACAGTTCTTTACTTTTTTTATTCTCTATACTATAAATTAAAAAACCCTGCTATTACATGACAAATTATTATAATTCTAGCGCCTCTTACTTTAAAAACTCAATTGACGACAAAAACATATACAAGAGCAAATAACTTTTTACTGAATATTTGGAAGTGTATAAATATTTCCCATAATAAACAGAACATCCACAGAACAGTCTTTTGCTAAAAATGATAATGAAGGAAAATATGACAAGATAATATAAAGACTACCCTCAAATTATTATTATTATCTTTATTTGTAACACATAAACATTTTACGTAGCACAATAAAATTGGTTAAGTACATGGCAAAAAACCCTTACAAAGAATGAAGGACCCTGTTTTTGAGCTTAAAATCAAATGCACATAGTGCTTGTTTCCAACACACCGACACAAGATTAAAAACTTGCAAACTTACAAACTAAAGAAAAAAAGAAAAAATCTAAATTTACAAATTCAACCAGTGCTGACATATCTCATAACAACAATGAAATAGTTTATCGAGTTTCCTCATATTTTTCAGTATGTGGTAAAGACTATATTTTTCCACAGATATAATGTTATTGACTATTTGTGCAATTAAGCTCCCTGAAGGGTTTTTGGGAGTTTCCAGTAAATCCAACCAAGACGTGATGGCACCATGACAAAGCTATTATCAAAGTGGTGTCTAATGACTGATAAAACCCAGAGTTCTTTATACCAAATTATCTAGCCTCCAAATAGTTTTGAATCCGTTGAATCATATAGAATATTTTGTCAATTGTATTGTCACATTATACCACAGTGTGCTTTCTTTTTTTAAATTAAGATCTCAGAGCATTAAAAATATTAACATTTTGTACTGCATAGCTGTATAAGTCATACTTGTATACTAATGAGATGATAAGTATGCACTGTGCATTTTCTGTTTCAATTAAAGTAAAAAAAAAAAAACAGGTTTTATTTAATATGGTTTCATGCAAATACCAGCTTTTGTAAATGTTTAATAAATGTTCTTTTGAATTATTAAATAAGAACTGAGATCCATGTAACTTTAAAAATGTTGTTATAATAGTAAGTAAGTAATTTCATCATTAATATAAAAAATCATCAAGTGGTAGCACAATCATCAAGTTCTTTTGCATATAAGGAGAATAAACCAAACTTCTATAAAATCAGCTATATTAAACTACTGACTTAGACAGATCACTAATGTACCCATCATGAAATGGCCCAGGAAGCAATGCTGTCCTTCAAGAGAGAAGTAAGAGAGTGTGGTAAATAGCTCATCTAAATCCAATGCTAATAAGAATAAAATATTAATAAAGAGCAAATACAACTACCGTACTTTAGCTTAAATGTTTTTAATCCTACTGAGGTTGCTAATCACCATGCATAATACGAGTTAAGGATTACAGAAGAGAATCAAAAGTACATAAAGTGAAAGAAAATGAATCCATATAATAACCAAATGTTCAGTGCCAGAGGTAATAATGTTCCATGGGTGCTGTTTCCCCACTCGTTTCCAGCTTTTGACTTGGGTTTGAAACAAGCACTCCTCTTCTGATTGCCAACTGCCTTAGCACTTGCTAGTGACAGCAACCACTCTGGTTGCTGCCTGCCATGACCTTTTGGCTCTGACTTGGGGGCGATCAGATTGCCACTGGATACATTTCAAGGCTTCCCAACTGCTTATAAGACTTGAACCATTGATTGTTAGGACATATTCTTGATTAATTGCATTAGTCCTGTGTGGGGCAACTACCAGCTTTATATTTATGTATACGGAAAGCCCTAATGCTAAATGTAGAGCCTGTCTGAAGAATGTTCTACGGTGTGTCTCAAGTAGTATCTCAAGGATGTTCTACGGTGGGTCTGCAACTTCCCATACTACATATATTATAAGGTACATTAGAGCCATGTGATAAATAAGGAAGGTTGGAGCAGCACCACAGGCGTTGAGTTCAATTTAATTTTGAAAATTCTCTAATGTTATTTATTAAGAGACATTTTAGGTCAATATTTATTACAGGCTGTAGTTAGTAAGGTGTGTATTATGGTCAGATGACTCTTGAGGTCATTTTAAGTGCCACCAGATTGAGGGGTGCCATGGACGCCTTCATCTAAAAAAGTGTAAAGAGTTTGCTGTATACAGGAATTAAATGTTGTGGCTTAATGCATATTGTAAAATTGTTCTCTCATACTACACTACACGTACCTACATAATACTTTGTATTATTCCTCCAAGCATTTGGTGCAAGGTGAGAATGGGAGTTACCCTACAAGTTGCAGAGGAGCAACAAGAGTGTTTGAGGATGCTACTCACATGAAGTTGGTTTGGTCCAGAGTCGCCCATGGTCATTTATGGTAGACTTGTGCATGCTTACTCAATATCTTACCTAAGTGAAGCAAAGTAAGAGCTTTCAAAGCCCACATGCAAAATAAGAAATGACTGTTCTTCCTTCATTATTGTTATATTGAAAAATCTGGAAATTTATGAAAAATAAACCCAAGGAAATGGCAATCTGTTTTATTTTCAAAGGTACAGAACTATCTCTAAGATCACAACAGCACATATTTGTACTTTTCTCAAAACGTCAAATTTATAAAAAAGCGTTCAGGTAATCTTTTTTCTAACTGTTGTACAATGAAATACACAGTTCTATCCATATTGGTGGCTTATTTCAAAAACATTAAGCAATGTACCCCCGAAGCTAAGTTGAACGTTTTCTCATTTTTCCCCAGAAAATGTTGTGTGTATATGTGGTGTATTTTTGTTTCTTACAAAACATCAATGATCTGGAACCATAAACGTAAAAAGGTAGTGATTTATTTTTTCAATTTAACAGCATGTTCTTCTGGGTAGCTGATGGGAAATATAATTATTTACAATTTAAAGATAGCCTAGGATAGACATCCATCTTGTATTGAGGGGTGTAAACGAAAAAAAATAAGGCATTAGAAAGTTTAATGTCGTTAAACATATTTGGTATGTCTGTTTGCCTTGACCATCCACAGGACCCATATGTGTCCCCCAACCCCAATAAAAATACACAACACTAAATGTGGAGTTATAACAGGCTACAGCATTTACTTTGAACATATTGACAACCTATGTAAAGGGGGGGAGAAAAGAAGCGCAGCCAGTGGTAGTCACCCCACGCCCTCAAGGCCCCACTGTTTGTCACCAGCATATCACCATAGGGTATGGACAAACTCATTTTTGTCAATGGCCCGGTTATCTCCAATAACATCATATATAACCAGCAATATTCAATTTCATATATTATTATCATCCTTAAACATTATTTTTAAACAGAAAATGAAACCCCCCATATATACACCCACCTATTAACATAAACCCATTAACAACCATACAGTGCCTTGCAAAAATATTCACCCCCTTGGCATTTTTCATGTTTTGTTGCCTGGAATTAACATGGATTGTTTGAGGATTTGCATCATTTAATTTACAGAACATGCCCACAACTTTGAAAATGTTTTTTTGTTTTTTTTTATGGTGAAGCAAACAACAAAACGGACAAAATAACAGAGAGTCAATGTGCATAACTATTCACCCCCCTAAAGTCAATACTTTGTAGAGCCACCTTTTGCAGCAATCATAGCTCCAAGTTGCTTTGGATAAGTCTCTATGATCTTGCCACATCTTACCACTGGGATTTTTGCCTATTCCGCCTTCCAAAACTGCTCCAGCTCCTTCAAGTTGGATAGTTTGCCTTGTGAACAGCAATCTTTAAGTCTGACCACAGATTTTCTGTTGGATTGAGGTCTGGGCTTTGACAAGGCCATTCCAACAAACACATGTTTCCCCTTAAACCACTCAAGTGTTGCTTTAGCAGTGTGTTTGGGGTCATTGTTCTGCTGGAAGGTGAACCTCCGTCCTAGCCTCAAATCACGCACAGAGTGGTACAGGTTTTGCTCAAGAATATCCCTGTATTTAGCGTCATCCATCTTTCCTTCAACTCTGACCAATCTCTCAGTCCTGGCTACTAAAAAACATCCCCACAGCATGATGATGCCATAATGACAGATCATGTGACACTTAGATTGCACACAGGTGGACATAATTTCCCTAATTATGTGACTTCTGAAGGTAATTGGTTGCACCAGAGCTTTTTATGGGCTTCATAACAAAGAGGGTGAATACATACGCATGTGCCAATTTTCTGTTTTCTATTTCTAAAAAATAGTTTTATGTATATATATTTCTCATTTCACTTCACCAACTTAGACTATTGTGTTCTGATCCATCACACAAAAATCAGATTAACAAAACATTGAACTTAATGTAACAAATAGGTAAAAAGTCAAGGGGGTGAATACTTTTGCAAGGCACTGTATATGGCTAACCATGCCCATACATGTAAGGGAGGGAGGGGGAAAAAAACTTAATCCCAGGAAGGCTATGGGACAAGTAATGGCCTCCAAGCCTTACAGAAGGGGTATTCCATAACACTTTTACCACAGCCAGCCTACCCACCTTAAGCCTTTGCCAACTGGGGCCGCTGGAGTCAAGTGGCTCCCCCTTCTATGCACAGGGACCTGTGCTGAATCCAGAGCCTTCCATTATAGGACAAACTGTTGTGTCCTATTGCTTTCCTTCCATTATCCTATTCTATTCTCATATAAAATAGATTTCAGTTAAATATTGCAAAAATATTTGTGCTGCATAAAATGTATTTTTTATAAGCTGACAAACATCTAAACTTTTAAATGTTATAATTTAAAATGGGATTTCCATATGCCATATTATTACTGCAGTACCCATTAGCAGACTGACGAAGCTAAACTTATTACACCAAAAATCTTGTGACTTAGCCAGGCATTATAAGAAGTGGATTAAACATACTGCTAAATATAAATCCAGATCACATAAGAATAGAGACAAATCCAACGACATAGTACAAACTGAAATTAATGATCAGCTTACATTACCAATTAACATAAGGGGAAAGCATGAACTATTCAACAGCCTAATTCACATCTGAATGGAACCAAAAATTAAGTCATCACAATGCAATTTCAACAGATAAAGTGAGTATGCAACTAGTATCATTTTATGAAATAGTAGCTTAGCTTTTTATCCTTGGTGCTATACACAAAACCCTTTGATGTATTGCCTACTCTCTCATGGTCACATACTTCTGCCATTACACTTCCTATATACTGCGTTCAGGGTATGGATATGGGATATTCAGCATCTACTTTCCTTTCATGCTGGTAAGCCGCTGTTCACATGAGATCAAATTCACTAAATAGCTTTAGCACACATTAAATCCTATTAAACGGAATTGGAGTTAAGGCATGCAAGAGCTAAATTCCATCAGTTAAAGTTTAAATAAAATATACATACTCAATCTATAAAGTCAGTAATCCTTAACGCGTTTCTGGAAGTATCAACAAGACCACCATTTAAATGACTACTTAAATTTACAAAATGTTTTATATTTGTTGGTAATTTAACAGCATTCACAGCTATATAAGCCATAACCATAAATGCAAACTTTAAGAGACTGTTTATGCCTAGGGTCCGCCATATTGTGCCACATCTGGAAGGTCTGTAGTGTGGTAGGTGTGCATTGCCAACTTTATTTTCTATTCAGTAGTGGGTCAAGAGAAGCCCCATCAGTTAAATTTGTAACATTTGACACATCCTCTCAGATGCAGGCAACTGCACCCCAAAGTACAAACATGGGGCCCCTAAACATGAGTCAATACCAGATTGTATGAATGGTAGCACAATGATTGTGGTTGTAAACATTTCCTATCATATAACCAATAATAAGGAAACAGATTCAATGAACAAACAGATCATAATATATTAAATTCTCAGCCATACTGATAATTCCAAGTTATGGTTTGTCCCCACTGTCAAATAAGTGAAAGCGATAAGATGAATTACTTCTTTAAAAGCTTAACCTACTGACTTTTGGCGAGTAAGATAAAATAAATATTCATTTATTTTCCTATCTGTAAGGTTTTCACCACAACGCCATACAACAGAGCAGACTAACAAGCACAGATGACATTTCCAGTTCATGATTACAGAAGGTTATAAATGTTTCAGCCTATAGCTTCGAGAAAATGGCCACTTGAGAGAAGAATGATGTCATATAGGTCATGGCAAGGAGATTCCAAAAGACACATATATAATGATTTCTACTGGTTACATGACATTTCATCAATGTACATCTTATGCTTTAATTAAACATGTCATAACATTTCACTACATTTAAAAAAATACTAATTAATCTTTAGTTCTATTTGCTACCAAAGTCCTTTTTTTAATATATTTATCCAGTTTGTGGTGAAGAAGCAAAGACGTGTAAGAGACTATATGAGGCTTAATGACCATGTATAAATCAACATGAATGAAGTCTATGTAAAGCCCTTCACTATCACACCAGATTTTGAATTGTTAATTACTTTAGGGATAGTGTCAGTACAGCAAATAGGCTGCATTATGACCGATTCATTGGAATCTAGGGAGCTAATAAGGGAATGAACAGTAAAGTAGTGACATCACCCAAGACATGACCCAAGACGTGAGTCTACTCACAGCATGCATAGCCCACAGGGTTGATGCAGGAGTGCACTTAAAGCACCTTATTGGCTGAACAGACAGACCCCAACATAGAGACTGAAAGATTTTGATTGGCAACTACAGATTATATAAAACCTATACATCAGTGATAAATTCATCAGTTTTGTAAAGTTTAACACAGTAGACCCATCGGGATTAGTAGGTGACGGATAAATGTTGTTTCTGGTTGCTTGAGAGTTACTAATAAAAGAGGCCTAGATACTCTGCACATAGGATGCTCTGCTAAGTATATTTGTCAGTGAGGGCTGTTCTAGCAGCAGCAGCTTTCACTCCTCACTTACACACAGGTACTTCGGCTGGAGGGTGCGGTGCTGAACCCGGAAAATGTAATGCCAAAACTGCACTACGCTCAGTCACCCATGCCCGTCTGCTTCCAGGTAAAACTGACGTACAGTGGATTAAATCTAGGTGCCTGTAAGCATTTTGTGGCATGACAACCCTGGCTCCTGACATTTGTTGAGCGTAATTTTAATTTTTATTTAAAGTACAGGATTCTGTTTTGTTTTTAATTGCTTGAGAGTTCTGGCTGCTTGCGTTCTGGATAACTGAGAGTCTTCTGTATAATCTATTGAATAACTAAAATGAAAATAAATATTTTTTATAATGTAAAAAATAATACTAAATATAGTTTATTATGATTTACATGCAATTATTCAACAGTATAATCTACCATTTTGTTTTCTGCTGATTAACTTCACGAATGCAGGGAAAGATTCTGTTTGCATAATGGGAATGCACAGCTAACATGCCAGTGCTTTCAACACAACTAATGTAAAACCTAATTTACAAGGACATACCATACTAAGAATGTAATCGATAGAATCAGATGAGAGAAGAATGGAAACCTGTACAAAATAATAATTGCATATAAAAGTTAAAAATCTTGTTTTTATTTATTTGCCCTTTAAAAACAAGAATTTCATCCAGTATTATGTTTATTCAAAATTTAGGGCCCTATTAAATTCCAGCCTCGTAAATAAGAGGCTTCTACTTAAGCCCTACGTACTGCAAAGTTTCTCTAACTTACAATGCTATTAAATTAGCCCTGCTGCGAGCAACGTATGAGCTACGCAGCAGGCCCGTACGTATCTACACTGCGTAAATGTACATGAGGAGTGACAGCCTGCGAGATGATATCGCAGGCTCCCACTCCTCATCAAGTGCTGCGGGGGTCCTAAAAGGGACCTCCGCGGCAGTCCCCCACATAAGCCCTGCCGTGGGGGGTACTCCAAACCCCCCCCTAGGCACCTAAAATGAACCCCCCCTCAATGCGGGGGTCCCTGTCGGGACCCCCGAAGTGTCCTCACATGAACACCTTGCTGCAGGGGTCCATAGGAACCCCCGCAGCCCCCACACATTAACCCCTTGCAGCGGGGGTCCGCGATCGGCACCGATCAGGCCCCCGCTGCATTTAAAACTTTTAAATTCACTGCCGCGGCTCCTTAAAGGGACCGCGGCACACTATTACCCAATCCCGGCCGCGGCACTTAAAATTAACCCCCCTCTATGCTGGGGGTCCCCATCGGGACCCCCGAAGTGTCCCCATATAAACCCCCTGCTGCGGGGGGCCCCGATCGGCACCGATCATGACCCTGCTGCAATTCAATTTTAAATTTCCCGCCTCGCGGGTCCTCAAAGGACCGTAAAGGTCCTGAAAGGACTCGCACTAAAAATATTAACCCCAGGCAACTATAATTACCCCATTAACTCATGATGGTCAATCCAGACCACCATAAGGCCTAAATTAACCCATTAACTCATGGTGGTCAATACAGACCACCATAAGGCCTAAATTAACCCATTAACTCATGGTGGTCAATACAGACCACCATAAGGCCTTAATTAACCCATTAACTCATGATGGTCAATACAGACCACCATAAGGCTCTAATTAACCCATTAACTCATGGTGGTCAATACAGACCACCATAAGGCTCTAATTAACCCATTAACTCATGGTGGTCAATACAGACCACCATAAAGCTCTAATTAACCCATTAACTCATGGTGGTCAATACAGACCACCATAAGGCTCTAATTAACCCATTAACTCATGGTGGTCAATACAGACCACCATAAGGCTCTAATTAACCCATTAACTCATGGTGGTCAATACAGACCACCATAAGGCCTTAATTAACCCATTAACTCATGGTGGTCAATACAGACCACCATAAGGCTCTAATTAACCCATTAACTCATGGTGGTCAATACAGACCACCATAAGGCCTAAATTAACCTATTAACTCATGGTGGTCAATACAGACCACCATAAGGCCTAAATTAACCCATTAACTCATGGTGGTCAATACAGACCACCATAAGGCTCTATTTAACCCCATCAGTCCCATAAGGGTATATTATTACCATTATGGGCCTGTTACAACCCAACATTAACCACATAAGTGCCATGATGGTCCTCAAGGACCATCATGACACTAACTACAAACACTACACTATAACCCCCAATAAACCATTTAATCTAAACTAACCCCCCTCTACACTAATCTATTAACACCTACACTACCTACCTACACTACCTACCCCCTAATAAACCTCCTCAACACTCTAATTACAAAAAACAATAAACCTACAGCACAGAAAACAAAAAACCTACAGTACAAAAAACAAAAAAACCTACAGTACAGAAAAAATAAAAATTACAACCCCACCCCCCACTACAGAAAACAAAAAAATACATTACAACCCCACCCCCCACTACAGAAAATAAAAAAATTACACACCTGAAAAGGAAAGACAGATAAACACAATACAATACATACATATAATACATTACATACATTACATACAATACATGACATTACATATAATATATTACATATAATATATTACATATAATACATTACATACATTACATACAATACATGACATTACATATAATATATTACATATAATATATTACATATAATACATTACATACATTACATACAATACATGACATTACATACATTAAATATAATATATTAAATATAATATATTACATATAATATATTACATATAATACATTACATACATTACATACAATACATGACATTACATACATTAAATATAATATATTAAATATAATATATTACATATAATATATTACATATAATACATTACATACATTACATACAATACATGACATTACATACATTACATATAATATATTAAATATAATATATTACATATAATATATTACATATAGTCCTAATCAAATACCCCCTATCTATCTAACATACAATCTATTTAATTTAAAATAAATCCTAACTATATCAAATACATCCCCCTATCTATCTAATATACAAAAAATCCTAACTACATACACAGACCCTAATTCTAAGCTAAAATCAATAAATTAAGACCACTTACCTTTAAGATGTTGCTTCAGATCACTAACCTATGGGTCAAACAAAAAATAAAAATTAGTACAAAACATTAACATCAAATAAATAAACATTCTATACATTCTAAATATTCAACTCACCTTTACAGCATGTCCAGTCACTGTTTAGCTCTTCCGGCGCGGCCCTGTTAAAAAAAAAACACAATACATGAATACATGAATACAATATATAAACAATAAATAAAATACACAAATAAACATCTAAATATACATTTAACTTACCTCCCCGCGATGTCCCCGGCCTTCTCTCCTTCAGCCCCGGCTGGGCCGCGGAACCATCCGCGTTCTAAAAAAAAAAAAAAAAAAAAAAACTAACGGAGGTCTGCACTGGCAGACCTCCCCGACGCTACTGAACCTCCCGGAGTCGTTTCCGGGAGGAAATTGGCATTGTCGGCTTGTGATTGGCTGAAAAAGCTGTCAGCCAATCAAAAGTCGTCAATGTAGGAGCTAATCAGGATGCGCAGATGTCTTCTACCAATCACTCCGTGGGGGTGTATCCCATAGTGATTGGCTGAAGGCATCTGAGTGTTGTGATTGGTTCCCAGAAAGATAGACAAGTGTTTAAGCCAATCAGGGTGGGATATTGGGGTGTATCCCATCCTGATTGGCTCACACATTGACGACTTTTGATTGGCTGAAATTGATAGACAGCTTTTTCAGCCAATCACAAGCCGCCAATGCCAATTTCCTCCCGGAAACGACTCCGGGAGGTTCAGTAGCGTCGGGGAGGTCTGCCAGTGCAGACCTCCGTTAGTTTTTTTTCTTTTTTTTTTTTAGAGCGCGAATGGTTCCGCGGCCCAGCCGGGGCTGAAGGAGAGAAGGCCGGGGACATCGCGGGTAGGTAAGTTAAATGTATATTTAGATGTTTATTTGTGTATTTTATTTATTGTTTATATATTGTATTCATGTATTCATGTATTGTGTTTTTTTTTAACAGGGCCGCGCCGGAAGAGCTAAACAGTGACTGGACATGCTGTAAAGGTGAGTTGAATATTTAGAATGTATAGAATGTTTATTTATTTGATGTTAATGTTTTGTACTAATTTTTATTTTTTGTTTGACCCATAGGTTAGTGATCTGAAGCAACATCTTAAAGGTAAGTGGTCTTAATTTATTGATTTTAGCTTAGAATTAGGGTCTGTGTATGTAGTTAGGACTGTAATTATTTTATTTTAGTTTAGAATAATGGTCTGTGTATGTAGTTAGGATTTTTTGTATATTAGATAGATAGGGGGATGTATTTGATATAGTTAGGATTTATTTTAAATTAAATAGATTGTATGTTAGATAGATAGGGGGTATTTGATTAGGACTATATGTAATATATTATATGTAATATATTATATGTAATATATTATATTTAATATATTATATGTAATGTATGTAATGTCATGTATTGTATGTAATGTATGTAATGTATTATATGTAATATATTATATGTAATGTCATGTATTGTATGTAATGTATGTAATGTATTATATGTAATATATTATATGTAATATATTATATGTAATGTCATGTATTGTATGTAATGTATGTAATGTATTATATGTAATATATTATATGTAATGTCATGTATTGTATGTAATGTATGTAATGTATTATATGTAATATATTATATGTAATATATTATATGTAATGTCATGTATTGTATGTAATGTATGTAATGTATTATATGTATGTATTGTATTGTGTTTATCTGTCTTTCCTTTTCAGGTGTGTAATTTTTTTATTTTCTGTAGTGGGGGGTGGGGTTGTAATGTATTTTTTTGTTTTCTGTAGTGGGGGGTGGGGTTGTAATTGTTTTTTGTTTTCTGTACTGTAGGTTTTTTTGTTTTTTGTACTGTAGGTTTTTTGTTTTCTGTGCTGTAGGTTTTTTGTAATTAGAGTGTTGGGGAGGTTTATTAGGGGGTAGGTAGTGTAGGTAGGTAGTGTAAGTGTTAATAGATTAGTGTAGAGGGGGGTTAGTTTAGATTAAATGGTTTATTGGGGGTTATAGTGTAGTGTTTGTAGTTAGTGTCATGATGGTCCTTGAGGACCATCATGGCACTTATGTGGTTAATGTTGGGTTGTAACAGGCCCATAATGGTAATAATATACCCTTATGGGACTGATGGGGTTAAATAGAGCCTTATGGTGGTCTGGATTGACCACCATGAGTTAATGGGTTAATTAGAGCCTTATGGTGGTCTGGATTGACCACCATGAGTTAATGGGTTAAATAGAGCCTTATGGTGGTCTGGATTGACCATCATGAGTTAATGGGTTAAATAGAGCCTTATGGTGGTCTGGATTGACCACCATGAGTTAATGGGTTAAATAGAGCCTTATGGTGGTCTGGATTGACCATCATGAGTTAATGGGTTAATTTAGGCCTTATGGTGGTCTGTATTGACCACCATGAGTTAATGGGTTAATTAGAGCCTTATGGTGGTCTGGATTGACCACCATGAGTTAATGGGGTAATTATAGTTGCCTGGGGCTAATATTTTTAGTGCGAGTCCTTTCAGGACCTTTACGGTCCTTTGAGGACCCGCGAGGCGGGAAATTTAAAATTGAATTGCAGCAGGGTCACGATCGGTGCCGATCGGGGCCCCCCGCTGCAGGGGGTTTATGTGGGGACACTTCGGGGGTCCCGATGGGGACCCCCAGCATAGAGGGGGGTTAATTTTAAGTGCCGCGGCCGGCATTGGGTAATAGTGTGCCGCGGTCCCTTTAAGGAGCCGCGGCGGGGAATTTAAACGTTTTAAATGCAGCGGGGGGCCTGATCTATGCAGATCGGGGACCCCCGCTGCAAGGGGTTAATGTGGGGGTGCTGCAGGGGTCCCGATAGAGACCCCTGCAGCATGGGGATGTGTATAGGGTGCAGGGGGGAGCCTCACACTGCTGTCTCGGGCTGTTCCGAGGCAGCACGTAGAGGCTTTCGGATCCCTTGCGTGGACTTTTTGTCCACGTAGGGATTCTTACGATATGCGAGACTCGTGCATAGATTTAAGGCTACGTAGCTCTCTCGGAGCCTATTCTCGGCCATTTTCTCGCAGTCATATCGTAAAGCAGGCTGCGAGAGATTCGGTTCTCGCAAACAGCAGGAAAACTGCCTTTTGCGAGCACCGAGAGAACTACGAGGGAGAATTTAATAGGGCCCTTAATTTGGAAAAATGTAACTTCAGTGGTCCTTTAACGGTCTGTATATAAAACACAGTTAGATTTGGGACATCTTATTCCACTTAAACATTTTCATCCAAAATTCCCAACCACTATCTCTTTCTCCAATTCTTAAAGGCATATTTAAGTTTCCTGGATTATGAATGCATCTGATAGAGGAGAATCAGTAGTGTATGAAAACTTTTGTATGAAAAAATACCAAAATAGACACTCTGATCTCTTGAGTTTGCAAGCAGTTGCTTTTCAGAGTTTTACAGCCCTGCATATCCAAGATTAAATTAGCATAACATTAATATTTCTTTTTAGCCAATCACAGGCAGCTAATAAATTTTAATACATTGTATCCATCAGTGATAGCAGTTTGTGCAGGAAGGCATCATGGGATGTGTAGTCCTTTGCACAAGGAAGAAGGAGGAGCCAGACATTGGTCTGTAGATGTCTGCTGGCTTGAAGGTTAGTAAATGGTTAAAATCCATACCCAAATGCTGTGTTTCTATTGGTAGGTACACTGTGCCTATGTAAGCAGCTCTGAGGTGTGGAAAACAAGTTTATTTTTAAGTAAAATAAGTCTGTATGTGTATAGAATGACTCAATGTAATGTGTTTTTCTGATATAAGTAGTATGTGTTAGATTAGAAAAAGGTAAAAAGAAGATATACCTTCCATCATATAGACCAGATATAAAGGGTGTCAGATACAAGTTTGTAGGAAGATGTAATTACTGACAAGGCCATATATCAATGTATGCATTTCTATTCTAAGATATTTTTAAATCTATATCAAATACTTTGTCAGGTATCCGATAAAATAAACATCCCAACCTAATAAACTGCATCAAGTTAAAGAGATGTGATTGACAGACATCTTATATTGTAAAAAACAGCGAGGGAAAAGTGGTGTATTGTGTCAAAGCAAACTTAGCTTGATGCCCCTAACTGTCAAGATAAAGCTAGAATGTTGTAGCAAAAATAATTATATATTATTTGGATTCTGTTGCATCAAATATCGCAGTCACACCTTCGCCAAGAGTACACTACTTAAATGAATTCTTCCTCACATCGTAATTTTTAAATGAAAACAGAAAGAAGAAAATGGAAGGCAAGAAATGCCAACATTTGCTCGCTCTGCACCAAGTAGCTGTTCCCAGAACTTCTCTGCCATAATTTGCTAATGCAATTACAGCAATATCAGCCAAAATAGACATAATTCAGAATGATATTTGCTTATGCATTTTAGTCCTAAGAAATTAAAAGTAACAGGGTATTAAAAATAAAAAAATACCCCAGATTATGCAAAGAAATAATAAGAGGCCCCACTTGAGTGGAACGGGAGAGTGTGACCAGTGACACTTATCCTATTCTGAAAGATCATGCAATACATGTGCTTAAAGTGATTTAAGCAAATAATTAAATATATATTAATATTCAAAAAAATAGTTTAATTTAAAGAAAGGCAAAAGATTAAGAGCCTTATTAAATTTTGATTCGGCCACTTGAATAGGGCTCTATATAAGCACACAGCATATTGTTTTACAGAAGTTTTTAGTTAGTGAACTTCTATCTCAAAGCAAGGTCTTCACTAACTAAAAAGTTCTGTAAAAAAATAAGCTCTGTACCTTTATAGAGCCCTATTCAATTGGCCAAATCACAATTTAATAAGGCTGTAAAAGTTTACTAAGAAGTAGAAAGACTGGTAGACTGTTGGATTCAAGCTGCCCATTATTTTCCTGTTTGTATACTGGGTTTAATCATGCAAAATCCATAAAGCTGCCTTCCATTACATAGTTTAACACACAATGTATGTATTCAGTGGCCAACAGCTGAAAAGAGCTTTAAAGATTAAACCTGTTATGATCTACATTCAGTACAAACACGTAAACAAACAAACACAAATTAAATTAGAATATAAAATACTGTATTAAATGTGTGTGTGTGTTGTTCAGTTGAGTCCGACTCTCCACAACCTCATGGATTGCAACACACCATGATCCCCTTGGCATTCATGGCATAGATACTGGAGTGGGTTGCCTGTTCCTTCTCTAGTGGGCCACAATATAAAGCTCCTGGTATTCCTAGGTGATCTACCATCCAAGTACTGACCAGGCCCAACCCTGCATGGCTTTTGGGTGGTGTGTCCTCTTGGTTGCCTGACTGGAAGAGAACCCAGGTCACAGCGTGGAAAGCACTGAATCCTAACCACAGGACCACTAGGAAACCCACAGAATAAAATACAATGACATAAATCCAATACATATTGTATAATAGGTAAAATAAATGAAATATTGATTACAGTAGGCCTTTAAGTCAAGATCACTATAAACAACTTTCTATTAGTAAGTGTTGTAGGAAATTGAACACCAACCTGAACTAAATCATATTTCCATACAAAAACATTTGTGTCCCTATACAACACTGGTATTTGCATCCTATTCTCCCTCTGCATTTTCCATATTGAGACACCTAAAAGTTCACCCTTAAGGTTCAGTAAATGGCTGTGACCATTCATTGCTGTTACTATATATCTGAACCCACCTGTAGGACTTCCAAACACATATTAAACTATTCGTTCAGCTCTTACTAAGCTTTGGACTATCATCCACCTCCACATGTTGGGTGTTAAGTTGAATAACTATCAGTATTTTTGAGGCCTCCTATGAACTACAATTAAGTACAGATCTCTCTATTCCAGTCCAATGATGCCACTTTACTTCTTTCTCGGATTTCTCTTTAGTTGTTTGCTCTAAGAGAGGACAAATAGAGGACTCTAAGCATCCATTACAAGGTCAGGGCATTTTACTAACAGAAGATTATATAAGAAAGGAACATCCGTTATCTGGAGATTCTTGCTCATTTCTACCACAAAGTTTTTCTAAAAATGTAAATGATCTTAAAAAATGAATATATGCAAATCTCAATGTAATGTTTTATGCAATATGTCAAAATATATTGGTACTAACTCAACAAGGGCCTTTGTATTAAAGAGGAATTGTCATGTTTAGGGTAATGCTCTTTTTTTGGACAAGTGTATTAGCAACTGGTCTAAATCTTGAGACACACACACACACAAATGGCACAATATACTCATTAGTGGGATGGATGGCCCTTTTTCTTTGTGTTGGTTAAAACTGGTCTACCATACATGTCATACAATTACGTGCCCTTCACCACATTATTCAAGAACGCTGTGCTACAAATTTGGATGCTATGTTATTAATTAGCATTCTGTATTTGCTTCAAAAATACTTAGTTGTAATATAGATAGGAGGTGTTTGTAATGAGACTTAGGGCTGGTGTTGTACTGGTGCTATATAGTTAGTACTTTTCTATACATCTTATTGTGCAGCTCAATATCTATAATTTATTGTGATATTCATCAATTTTGATACTTTGTACCTCCTACATGATCATTATAATAAGACATCGATATGGTCAATATATATATATATATATATATATATATATATATATATATATATATATATATACACAGTATATATATATATATATATATAGTAGTAGTCCTTTTCGTAAATAAATCCCACACATACTCTGACACCTCCCATTATACATGCAACCCTCTTGGTGCAGCCATAGGTCTTCCTAATCCTAGTCTACTCTTTCCGAAACTTGAGGAAATCCAAAAGCCACTGATGATTTCCATTATACTTGGCATTTCTGGTACCTCAAGCCAAAGTTCTCTTCTACACATGAACGGTCTGTTCTTTCATATACTTCAGCTTAAACTTTATTTCCCCTTTATAGACTAGAACTTCAAATTTACAAATACGGCCCAAAACGTTGCTTTATCATTTGGGCTCCAATGTGATAACATAAAAACTATAACGCATTCCACCCGACATCAACCTCAAGTTGTTTTTGATCCTGATTGTAGTATCCAGGAAGCTAATTTCTGTGTGTGAGTGACTGAGATTCACACAGTAAAGACCCAGATAGGCACATCCACTTTTTTATCCGACTGGCATGACATGGCATATTCACAGACACTCAAATACAGAGAGCTATCACTTTTCCCAGAGGAAATCTTCTGGAAAGAAACAGATACATAGCAGGTACCAGGTCCCTCTTGTAGTGACATATATATCCACCAGCTTGAGGCTCTTGAGGAACTTAATGAAGGGTTCATAGGTCATCCAAGGCCTCCTGGGGTTAGAAGGAGGGGCCACCTGACCTTGCAGGAACGGGTATGGTTAGGACGTGGATAGCTGGGGGAGGTCAAGCCATTAATAGGCTCTTTTGGCGCCATTTGCACCAATGGGCCCCCTGCTAGCCATGTGGGAAGATAGAAAAGTATTGTTGTTTAAAGTTATATATATATTTTTACTTTAAAATAAATAAATAAATAAACAAATAAAAACTAAGGAAGAATATTGCCAAGTTGGAGGGATTATCTTGTTTATTGTCTTAAGCCCTTTTGGTTGTATATATTAAAGTATATTATATGTTAACAAATTATGTTTATGTTGTTGTCACAGCGGCGGGTGGTGAGGGGAGTCTCAATAAGGACAGTGGTAAAATGGGTGAGATCCTACCCTACGGTGGTACGGATGTTCCAACATGGTAGGCCCTGATCGAGGGTTCAGGGTTTAGGGCGTTCTGTCTCTGGTCAGGCTCCTCCCCTCACGTGGTTATGTTGATTTATTTATTGTTATGGTTACTACGTCATTTTGTGTTTACCAATAAACGCTGTGGCATGTTTTCCCTCCCAAGAAGTGGTCTGTGTCTAATCATATTTAATAGGTAATTGTGTATAACCATTATGGGCACATACCAACTAGGCCTTGCTTACGTCAAGAGCCTCATATGCTGTCCTATAGAAAAAAACCTAACCTGAAACAGCTGATAAGACTGTCTTTACAACAGGAAAAATACCTACAAAAGACATGCACTGCCGTCAAACAAGTGTATATCACAGATAAGGTACCATCAAAATCCTGTGATCAATACCATAAAATCTGTGATCCGTTTTCCTGCAGATCATCCAATGTGGATTATCTCATCATGTGTAGGCAAAAGAGGACAATCACCATGTAATAGGACGAACTCTCACAGATTAGATATTAACAAGAAGAGAACAGAAACTCTTGTGGGATTACATTTTTGCCAACATTGGAACATCATCAAAGACCTGAGGATTACAATATTGATGGGGAACTTTCAGACACAGAAGGACTTGGGAAGATAAATTTATGAGCATATTTGGCTATTTGATTTATGAATTAAATTGTGATAAGTAATTCCTGTCACATTATTCCATATCATTTTATAATGTCTTCACTGGGTATTAGTAAATCACAGCCTGTCAATGTGTGCACCAAATAAGTCCTAAAACATGTGTCTCAACCCAAAATGATCAAAGGAGCCATGTTGGTCATTTGATGTCACAGACTGAATCTTATCTTTTCACACCATCACTGTACTGTTCATCCTACTTGTCTGTGTAATGTAATGCCATATCCTGATATATATATTACTAGCGAATTGCCCGTAAAAAAATTACGGCAATGAAATTGTAAGTGGGCCAATGGTGTTTGGTGTATATAATGTGGCTGATTTAGCGTCCTTTGTTTTCTATGTCGCAAGACTTTTTCGGAATATCCGTAGGTGTTTGGTGGTGTTTTGCGTGTTTAGGGACCTTTAGCCTTGTTTTCTTCGGCGGCCATTTTTTCTCTCGCTTTGGTGATTTTCGGGTCTCTAAACTTCGAAAGTTGTGCTTAAATGGAGGTGTAACTTCACTTGCAGAGGTCCTGGGTGCCCCCCCTTGCTGTGAGTAACCTTTTTATGTGTTTGTTGTTTGTATTTATTGTTTGTAATGTTTTTGGGGTCGCGTGGGTTGCGTCCTTGTTTTGTAATCTCGTAGGTGTTTTTCGGCAAATCCGTAGGTGTTTGGCGGTGTTTTGCGTCTTTAGACTGCTGTAGCCTCGTTTTCGTTTTTTTTCGTCAGCCATTTTTCTCTCGCTTAGAGAATTTTTTAGTGTCTAAACTCTTTTAATTTGGGTTAAATTGAGGTGTAACTTTAGTTTTCGAGGTCCTGGATGCTCCCTCTTCCTGTAAGTAAGCTTTTTATGTATTTGCTGCGTGTATTTGTTGTATTTTTCATGTTTTCATGTGCGCGTGTTGCGGCCAATTTTTGCGAGGTCGTAATGGGTCGTAACGTGTCTCGTATTTTCCTTGTGTAACAACGTAAATTTTGCGAGGGTCGCAGTTGCTGGCAAGCAACTGAGGCCCTCGCTTTGCGAGGGCAGCGGGCTCGATATGCGAGCCCGCAAGCGTTATCAGCGGCTCGCATGCTCACAACTATATATGTGATAGGAGATTATTCTGTCTTATTTCATATATTGCCATATGAGGGTATTATGATATCCTGAAAGCTCATACTGCAATCCCTCTTAGTTAGCCACTAAAGATATCACTTTCTACTCCACTTTGTTACCTGTATCTTCCACGGCTAACACAATACTACTTCATTACCTACTATAAAAACTCTGGTGCCCCACGCTTTCTGTGCGACTTATTTTAATCAACGTGAGTTTTATGAAATGTTTTAACCCTTACACACAACTTTTCTCTAATACACAGACCATGTCTGTGCTTTATAAATAAATTATGTGACGAATAATTAATTGTAACCGAAAGTGAGGGGAATACACTAGAGGGTGCTTTGGAATCTGTGGTAAGCATGGTGGCTTGGTGAGTCTTTGGACTTCTGCCAGTAAGACATTCTAAACTATAGAAAACTGTAAAGGTTATTTTGGAACATCAGACCCCCGATAAAAATAGACGAAATTTACCTTATGTAGTGAGTCTCAGTGGATATATTGAAGCGCGAAGGTAGGGATGTTCTGGAACACTTTTTGTAGGACTGCTTATAAGAGGACTTAAATCTTACTGGATCTTGAAAAGTAGTCTTGTGGGATAAGGAGTGAATTGTTTATGTTGATATGAATCTGCCACGGCTGTAAAATCCAGGTGTATCACTGATGGAGGATCAGATCTAACACTTGGAGGCTTGCTGCCTTCTTTGGATACTGTTCACAGAGTGTCTAAAATCATGAAAAACAGGAAGGGTAGAGGGAGAGAGAGCACCACTTCCTAGTGCAGATCAATATGGTACCAATAGGTGGCGTGAACAAGAACTAGAAAGTATGTGGTTCTCACATGTACAACCCTCATGACATGAGGTAGGTATGACTCACACAAATCGTCGCTGGTTAATTTTGGTTGCGTCAGGATAGTTGGATCCTGCTTTGCAGGTCAAGTGGCCAGTATGGGTGTACTGTTGACTGATATCACATAGATATCCAATTGACATCCAATAATTGGATTTTCCTAATTACAATATTGCACAAAATGGCAAATAAAACCATTAAATATTAGAAATATAAAATAATGATGACTCGTTTTGCTGCTCTCTGCACATTTTTTTCAGTTATCAAAAATGCCTCAAAACACTTTAAGAAGCTATTGGAGACAAAAAGTTTTAAAAACGATCCAACTATCCTGATGCAAACCAGAATTCAATAGGGGCTATCTGTGCGAGTCATACCTACCTCATGTCATGAGGGCGGTTCACATGAGTGGAAAATCACATACTTTCTAGTTCTTGTTCACACCACCTATTGGTACCATATTTATCTGCACTAGGAAGTGGTGTGCTCTCTCTCCCCCTACCCTTCCTGTTTTCCTCCCGATAAATACGTATATAAAAAAACAGCTGTCCGTCAAACACAATGGTAATGAGACAAGTTGTTCTATAATCAGGATACATTTCAACCCTGCAAAATCCTCTGGGGACATAGATTTACTACATACAATTATATAATTATACATTTGCATTGTATTGTTGTTGTGACCCTATGGATCACAGCACACCAGGCACATCTTGTGTCTGGTTGTGCTCATCCGTAAGGTTTCATGGCAAAAATACTGGAGTGGGTTGCCAGTTCCTTCTCCTGTGGAGCACAATTTTTCAAACCTCTCTGCTATAACCTTCCCATCTTGGGTGACCCTACAGGTATAGCTCACATCTTCATTGAAGTATACAATTCCTTTTACAACGACAAGGTATAGATCTAGAAGAGGTTGCATTGTATACCACTCTGTAAATAGCATAACTTGGATTGACCAATTGCTATTTGTCGGTGCTGCCAATTTACACGTTCTGCATAATCAAAGATATTTTAGCCCAAATAGGCAAATTTATAGGTTCAAATTTTGGTGGAATATTAAAAATCAAAATGGATCCCCACGGTTCATATGAAGTGAGAAAACTACCTAAGGAAACCAAGTTCATACCATTATTATGGTTATTTGTTTACAAGTAGCTTGTTTGTTTATTTCCAACAATTAAGTATTGAAAAAAATAATTTGTTTATTTGTATTCTTCATAGTAGTCATTTTGCATACCTGGTAACAAAACTTAGAAAACATAGCAAAAAAAATGAGTGAAGTCAAGCCAAAATAATCCACTGAATAAACAATTGTTTGCAATAAGCATAAAGTATTACTGTAAGATATGCTTTTAAAGCTAACCTGTACTGAAAACAAACTCAAGAGCAGTCAATGGCAATGGGCTCCTTTATAGCCTACTGACATCACATCTATTATTCAGAATTAAAAGGTTAACCTAAGTTAACACAAACTGCCTCACTAATTTGCCAGTAGGGATATTGTTCACCATACAGTAACAAAGAGTGCTTCCATTTTATACGCTGATGGCCTGCCAGGCTCTTGGCATTATTGGCATCTTCCATTAACAGCTAAACAATTGACATGGATGGTCTTCTAAAACAGACAATAACTACACTATTCTAAAAGCTGAGATCATAGCACGGAAATAGGTTTTATGCGCATTTATAAAATTCAACATAAAAACCTTAAAAAAAAAATCTTAAATCTACAGGTGATGTAATGAAAAAGGTGTGTCCGGGGATGTGGTTATTCATGCTAACAGCCAATACGGCAGCTCCTACACATGAATATTCTATGTAATATGTCCTTAAAATAGAATAAATTATAGCAAAAAAACGAATAAAAAAAATAATATATATATATATATATAAATAAATATGTATAGAATAAATATAAATACATATAAAAAAAAAAATATATATATATATATATAAATATGCATATATAAATATATATATATTGATAACACATCAGTCACACATAGCACACAGGAAATGGGGGTCCGGTTGGGGAGTTCCCATTTCTCTACCACTCACTTCTTCCATTTCTTTTTGTCTAAAGGTGTGATATTAAAATAATTCAGAGTCATAAAATCTTATTCTCTAGGCAATCACTCTCATTTGCTTTCTTTGAATCCTATAACTGTATCTTGACAGGTTTGTCAGTTTTAGATGATTTCTCTTATTGTACATGTGCTGTTTTTTTTTAATATATTTAATTGACAAGCCGAGTGAGGGCTATTTTTTATTTTATTTCTTCGAGTTTGAACTGTATTCTTTGTTCTGTGTGTATACAGGTGTTTTTAAAATACTGCCATGTATCATTCAATAGTTACATTTTGCCATCAGCTTTCTTATATCTCATGTAATATAACATTTAGTACCCATATGTGCCTTATTTTTGCTTTACATTTCCATAACTATTTTGTCAGGTGCTAAATTCGCCTTTTTTATGAATGTATGAAAGAGACTCCGCGCATGCATTGTATCTCACCAAGCCCAACCCTTACAATTTCTAGAACTACAGCAACTGGTTAATATCTTATTATCTATTCAAAAAATAAAAAATAAATAATTCCAACACAACAGGTAAGTTTACAGAACAATATTTGAATACATTCTATATATACAGAGCTAGGATTGTATTTGTGCCAATTATAATAACCATTACAAATATATTGTAATAAAACATAAATACTGTTGACCAAACCGACAGTTCTCAAAAAGAACAAATATAATAAACAAGATTATTTAAGATAAAAGAGTCAGTGATGGCATTTTATGGTCATCTGCCATGGAACACACCCAACACACATATAAACAACAAGCCTCGCTCTTCAAGCAACTTCTCTCCTGGCTTCGAAACACACGTAAATACCCTGTGATATGACACGGTACACATAAGGAGAGACAATAGGAATATTATTACCTTTTTTCCTTTCTTTTTCCTATGAGCCGGTTTTGCAGGTTTTTCCTTGGCTTCCTCACTCATTTTAATGGGCGATCAAAGCTCCTATATATCCCAACATCCAAAGCCAATGTATCTATTCACAACACAGAAACCACAGTCTGTCTCCTGATGTTTCCCAGACAAGTGCTGGATGGAAACTGATGGTTAATCACAGCCTTAATCCCAGCTGCCCATGCTAGCAGCTACTGCTTAAGCAGAGGAAAAAGTGGGAGTTTCCCTAGACACAAAACACTATTATTTCTTCAAATAAATGTATATTAACCCCAAGCAGCTTTGGTTTAGCAAACTCCTGAGGTAAAATGTATCAGGACTTTACAGCGTGCTCTCCCCACGGTACACCAGACTGTAAATGGAGGTGGTGACGAGCACAACATTAGCTGCTGACTGTGTCAAGTCTCTGAAGCTTTCTCGGTGTGATTTGCTGTTCGTGTGCACTGGGAAATTGAATGTAAATCGCTCTGATTGCAGTGAGCGTCTTAACACTAACACATGTGTTGAATGCATCAGGGCATGACAGAAAGAGACCCACTCCGATCTCGTTACCCAGCCCATAGAGCCACTCCCAGACTGATTCAGACAGATACACAACAATTATTGGTAATTGACAGCGGTGGTCAATTGTTTTCTATATGATGTTTTAAATAAATAAGCACAGCTTTTTTTGAATTTTTCATCTTTTACACAGTAAGTAAATAGCACATTTGTGCTCACATTTGAACGTCTAAAATAAGTTAAAAGACTTGTTTCCTGCTCCGAAATCCGAGAAATACAGTTATTGCACTGCATTCTGGGAACCTGGGCAGGGACATGCAAATGTGCACATAAATCTTTAAGCCAATACCATTTTAAACATGGCTCATTTTAAGGATATGCCTGCTGTATTACACAGCTTTAAGCAAAGCCCAGGATGGATTATACAGAAGCCTCTATCCCTCCCAGTAGGAAATGGGGGGACCAATCCCCCCAGATTTTTCTATGTTTGATATTTTACGGGAATGTGTATACAATGAGCTGTATCCCCCCCAGAATTATTCTACACCCTTGCTACACACGAACAGATGTTTTGAGGTTACTGCCTCTCATCAGCCGGTTCCTACCTTGTGTAGTAGATTTTGTGGGGAGGTAGTTTACTACAACAATCATTTAATTTATGGTGAGCAAAAGAGCGATAGAAGCCCTCCATCGTACAGTAGTACTGTAAATAATTAGTACGTATGTGTTCACATTGGAACATCTAATATAACTTAAAGACTTATTTCCTGCTGAAAATTCCCCAAAATACAGTTATTGAACTGCATTCTGGGAACCTGGGCAGGGACATGCAAATGTACCCACATAATTCTTTACTCTTGGTATCCATTTTATTTTGTCACCTGATTCTGTCTGGTAATCTCCAGAGGTTGCGTTGTCAAATCGTAATCACTTCACCATTACTGCTAAGGAAAGCTCTGGCAGTTATAGATGCCACAGTCTGTTCATAGAATCCAAAGTCTTTGTATTCAAAGTTTCCTCCCACGTCAGAAAGTTGATCGTCAAAAAGAAAAAATGATAGATCTCACAGCAGAATAACTGCATATATAAAAAGGAAATACTTTACTGTGTGATTTTATTTTTCATTATAACATTTTGCCTCTTTTCAAGTGTATTTCTTCAAAAGAGTATCATTTAAATATATGACTATAGTTGTTTTTTAATAACCACACACGTGTGTATATATATATATATATATATATATATATATATATATATATATATATATACACAGTAAACTCCCAGTTATCCGGCACTAAACTAACCGGCATTCTCAAGCAACCGGCACCAATTCCCCATTTTACAAAAAACTCTAAACCGGCACTATCCGGCAGTTCGAGACTGCAAAACAAAAAGCTAACTTATTTTCTAATTGTTTTTTGGGGCCCTAAATGGACAACTTTGATTGCTAATGTCTTTTTAAATGCATTTTGAGGGGTTTTGGGGTGCTTAAGGATCGTTCAGACCCTTAAATTCTGGGACTCCCGATTAACTGGCAACTACAGTTATCTGGCAATAGGTGCCGGATAACGGGAAGTTTACTATATATATATATATATATATATATATATATATATATATATATAGCCTAAAATGGCAGTAGTCAGTTCAGTTGGAAAAAATATGTAATAAGAAAATAATTTTTACTTGAAAACATATCACAGAAATGAAAGGAATGGGTTCTGATTTATTCACGCAGATGAAGTGTTGCATGCCTGTTTCACATGCAGTTTGGGTCGGGTTTCAACACCGTAAGAAGCACTTAAGAGATTTATGTCACGAGATCCACAGGCATAATCTGAGAAGACTTGCTCCTAGTATGCAGCCCTCCATTATACTGTATGTAACTAGTATGCAGCCTCCAATATATGTAACAAGTATGCAGCCTCCAATATATGTAACAAGTATGCAGCCTCCAATATATGTAACAAGTATGCAGCCTCCAATATATGTAACAAGTATGCAGCCTCCAATATATGTAACAAGTATGCAGCCTCCAATATATGTAACAAGTATGCAGCCTCCAATATATGTAACAAGTATGCAGCCTCCAATATATGTAACAAGTATGCAGCCTCCAATATATGTAACAAGTATGCAGCCTCCAATATATGTAACAAGTATGCAGCCTCCAATATATGTAACTAGTGTGCAGCCTCTGATCTATGCTATTAGAATGAAGCTTCTACTGTGTTAGTTTTGCCGGTTACTAGTGCACAGCCTCCACTGTATGTAGTGAACAACCTCCAATGTAGGTGATTAGTGTGCAGTAACCAGTACATGCAGGATTATGGCACAATCTCCACTGAATTTATTAGTGCCCAGCCTCCATTGTTAATTAGCAATGCACAGCCTCCACAGTATGTTACTAGCACACAATCTTCACGTTTCTGCACTCTGCCAAACACAATTAAAAACCACAATAGTTCACATACAATTGGGTTTATAGTTTTATCTAGTACTGGTTAGAAATAAAACCAATATCTGAAGAAATTGCAGTTCAATGTAACGTTTATAACGGATATTTAAAGTTTAGACTTCAGCAGATCTAGTTCTCTCCATCCTGTATCAGGTGTCCAACTAACAGGGAGTAGGAAGAAGCCCATCTGCAGGAAGATACAATTAGCCACATCAAATTCCAAGGCCGTAAATGCAACGTGAGACCCGCAGCGGCTGCTGGTTCGAAATTTTGCTTAGTTACAGAGCTATTAAATTAGAGCGAGCTGCGAGCTCGAGACGCAAACCCGTAAACCATTTGTTGACCGTTGGATGCGCGGGATCAATTAGTCAAACCAGTAGTTACAGGTTTAGATGGAGCCAATGGCAACAGAGATCGTCATAATTACGTCACTGAAAAATGGAGGTTGGATTTCAAATTTTTACGAGTTTCAATTACGAGTTACGATTGGACCCACATTCCAGAAATAATGCAATAGTTATAAAGCAGTAAATATGATATTCCACGTCTCGTAGGCTTTTTTCGCTCTTCAAATGCAGAACAGCATTTAATAGCCGCAAGTCTTGCAGGCTACAGTTTTACACGTTAGGGGAATTTAATGTGGCTAAATGTTATCTTCAGCCACTACAATGGTTCTCTAAGTTAAAAATCTTGACCCTCACCTGAAAAGTCCTCAACAAACGCATATATTTTTACAAGTTTCAAAGAGGCAAATCTTTAAAAGCAACCGTAGATGTAACAAATATTTGGAAATGACCAAATATATAATGTAGAAGTTTCTTGGAATAAATGAACGATTAAAATATGTATAAAATACTATACTCCCAGGGGGCACCTAAACCCTCGAAAGCATCCTCTAATGCACTTACATGGTTACCAAGATTGTTCATATTTGAAATAAACCATATCTTAGTGTCGGAGACATGTATTGATTTATTTAGTAGTTGGTGGTCCCTTTGCAATGGTTTTCTGTTATTTGTAAACATTATAGAGAATTTTGGCAAAATCTTTCTTTCTGTTGGACTTGAGATAACCCTACTCCGACTCTCACTACTAGAATACCTCCTCTTACACCACAATTCCATTCCCTACACCATTACCTATCAACAAGCAGAGAATTATCCAACTGGCTCTGTTCGAAAAAAATGGCTACAAAGTAAATGGAAAATGGTGACACTGTCTTACAAACGGAAATAGTGCTAAGTATCAGAAAACAAGGGGGAATGGTATACACATTATAAGCTTCTCTGTGATCTGGTGTGGTTATACAGTAATTTTTGAGGATGAAAGTGCCGTTTTATAATGTCCAAGACAGAGGCATTTGCTCCCTTGTGTCTCTTTTAAGGAAGCCCATGGCAACAGGTAACAAGAATGCCCCTCTCAACCTCCCGAAGTTTTTAAATGCCCAAGTAGGGACATATGTTTTGAGACTCCTAATGCTTTTCAATGTAATTATAGCAACATGAATAAAGTGACTGAATATGCACACTATTGGAATTTCACTTTCTGGTAGAATCTTGAAGAAAACAGCTGGAAGGAATTTAGAGACAGAATGAGGGAATGGTTTATCATTTAATAATGTAATCTACCTTCTATTCTAAAGAGTGATACTTGGAGGTCAGGAAGGAGAGGAAGGCTTTTTCCTAAGAATGGGACAGACCCACCAAAAAGGAACAGTTAGGAGATATGCCATAATTATCCCCAAAAATAAAGATTGTACACTGTGTGTGCAATGAAGCACTCCGTAGACCACTCCAGGCCTCCTGGGGTTGGTTGGAGGAGCCCCTTGACCTGGCCAGACCGGGGTATAGAATATGAAGTGGCTAGCTGGGGGGGATGGAGCCATGTATGCCCCCAGCTAGCCATGTGTTAGGATACCCATCCACCCCTCCCTACTAAATACTTAATATCTATCAACTTATATTTATCAAGTTGATGGGTATTAAGTAGTTGTTCGTTCTGAGTATGATGATTAATGTTTGTAATATATGTTAACAGAAAATGTATTATGTTTTGTCACAGAGGCAGATGATGAGGGGAGTCGCCGGGATAGTGGTGTAGTGGGTGAGATCCTACCCTACAGTGGTATGGCTGCTCCATCACGGTAGGTCCTGGATGAGGGTTCAGGGCGTAGGGTGTACAGTCTCTGGCCAAGCTCCTCCTCTCATTTGTTCATTGGTTAATTTATTTATTGTTATTGATTATGGTTATTACGTCATTTGTGTTTACCAATAAAAGCTGTGGCTGGTTTTCCACCAATTGGTGGTCTGTGTCTAATCATTATGTCCAATATGTGATTTGTGTCTAATCTTTTTGGTTAATACACCAACTGGGCCTTGCTTGGGTCATGGAAAGTAGGTCCCAGCCCGGTTATGTCAGATTCATATAGCATGAAGAGCAGGAGTATATTGGTGCCGATACATTTGGTAACCTGATATTCTTTTATACAATTGTTAATTTGCTGAAACATGTGCCCGTTGAGTAAAACACAAACCTAAACAAATACACACAAGAAACATTACAAACATGGTACATATTAAACAATGATCATGTTTTTTGTGCAATGAATCATAATCTAAAAGAAGAGGCTCATCTTGTTAATTTTAGAAGATTTTGAACTAATATATCCATACATATTTGACACCTAGTGGTGCTTTCTTTCAAACACAATCAATCTTGATAACCACGTAAGTGAAGTGAATTAGTTTATTTGAGGTTCTATGTACCTCTGGGAGAAGTTTCTGTAATAAATATTTTTATGGTTCAATGGGGATGTTTATTCCAAGAATCTTCTCAATTATATCTTGGGTCATTTCCAGACATTCTGAAAATTGTAAAAACAAAATGTGAAGGCAATAAGAGCAGTATTACATTAGTACTGATAAAACCCCCATTAGGTAAATATATAAGTAAAGTAAAAGATGGGTTTATGGTGCTACACATTACAACTTCACCATTAAAAATGGACTTCTTTTCAAGCCTTAGTAATGTTAAGGGTCATAAATTGAAGAGCAAATAAGATTAAGATTTCAGCTTATGCAATGTACATATTAACCATGGGCGTAGGAGCCCCAAAAGATCTACCGCCTGTGCACCGGTGCAAGGTACTGGGTCCGTTCCCTATATATATTATATATATATATATATATATATATATATATACACACACATACATAATATATATATTATATATATGCCAACTTATTATGCGTATATATATATATATATATATATATATAATATATGTAAATAGTACATTTGTGTTCACATTTGAATGTATAAAACAAGTTAAAAGACTTGTTAAAAGAATTCTGAGAAATACAGTTAATACACTGCACTCTGGGAGGTTGAGCAGGGACATATAAATATGATAAATTATGGGTCAAAGCTTTCATGGCGTACTGCTCGATAGCGCCAAATCTGGTAATGCATGTTTACATTTAATTTTGCTATTTTTTGTGTCCCCTCTTCATTTAATCTAGGGGGTTTTCCCCCAGTTCCTACGCCCATGATATTAATACCTCCTATGTTAACAACGTTGTCTCCAGTTCAGACATTTATATATACACATATATTTATCACATGATATATGCCCTCATAAGCATATTTAAAATGTAAAAGTATTACTATATATATATATATATATATATATATATATATATATATATATATACACATACATACATACACACTATTTATTACAAATATCTTGTTTATCTTCAATACCAATTTGTCAATCTGAACTTTTATACTTTCTTTTTTGTAACAAAATTAATTATAGGATTATTCGTTCTTCTGCTAAAAGTTGCCAAATCCTTTTTTTGTTGCTAACAAAATCCCTAAACAAACAGATGGAGGAAGTAGCACTCAAAATGTGCAGACTGATTAAAAGGCTTTCACCACATTTTATTTAAATGTGACTTAGAATGTAAAAGGTTTGGAAGCTCAGATCAATACAAAGCTCTTACAACCAGACTTTACTGACCTCCCAGTATCCTGACCAAAGGACTCAGAAATGGGGGGGCTCGGTATAGTTTGTTGATAGGACAGTAAAACACGGATGTCAAGAGTGGTTTATATCTTAACCGTCCCTATTTTCGAAAGTAAAACCGAAAAGTTATTGCAGTAATAAAAAATACACTTATACAAGTAATACATCTACTGCTATTATATTTATGTACAAGATTCACCTTCTGAGGTAATTGTTTTAGAAAATAAAATTTCACTAAGATTGGCCATGGGTATGATAAATAAGAACATGCCCAAGTGAAAAAACTGTAATATTAAAAGAGATCTTTTACAATGGAATAATTAAATACCATTGGTAAAGAAGTGTATTTACCAGTAAAGCTCATATGTTTGTTTGCTGGAATATGCTATAAAAACTGTATACAGTTTAAAATAAATAAAAGTAAAAAAAATTCTTAGCTTTTAAACCGTCAGCTTAACCCTCAAGCAGAGCTGTGTATCTGCTCCTACCTATGTTTGTCAGGGGCATGGCCAACTCCGCCTGTGTGCTGGACTATCATGGAGCTTGAAAGCAGGCTGGTCTGATGGTCTCATCATTAGCTTTGGCCCCATTGCCTACACCAAGGTAAAAGCTCTATTGTTAATGATAGGCCCCTACAGAGTCAGAGTGCATGAGCCATCATAGATCCCCCCTTTACTGAGCACACACAGTCTGAAGCAGAACTTACAATAGTCAGACTTCCTATGTGATAGACTTAAAATAAACAGCTGGCTTCATCCCTGATAAATACATGAGAAGATAAACAGCTTTGCTTGAGGAGAAAACAGACAGTTTATACGTTAATAAAAATTTAACTTTGATTTATTTTAAACTTTATACTACTGAGATACAGGTCTAAATGACTTTTAAGAACAATCAGATATTATAAGAGTGTAAACAATAATTGATAGACTTTACATTGAGTATTGCTTTTTTAAATCATTGAATACAAGTTTCATTAATGATCATGTCTTCTAAACACATTTAACTCATGTTGCTAGGACACTACAATGATCCTTTAATACATGGCTCATCTGACTAGACAGCAAATTACAAGGAGACCTGTAGCTGAACAAGGGGCAGCTCTCCCTAGTACTATGACAAAGACCAGGGAAAACTCTGCTGCTATTTTGAACCAGATTACTGCCATGAATTTACATTTGTATTTGTTTTTTTTCCAATTATATCTGTGTTCTCTGCAGCTCTAAAATACATATTTCCAGGAACAACATACTGTATGCTATTATGTACCTCCCAACTCTCCCTCTTTTGGGGAAGCAGTCCCACTATTCAGGGGAAAATTCCCTGTCCATCTTAGCCTCCCAAGACCCACATTTAAAGCAAGAACCTGCATTCCAGGCCAAGCCATGGACATAAAGCATTTTTGGGGAAATCTGAATTCTGGAAGATTAGCAGTTCAGGTCCGGGAACATGATCAATTAAGAATGCCTGTAACCTCCCATTTTGAATCAGCCAATAGAAAATGAGACTGTCATTATTACGGCAGTAAAACATGGAGGTTACATGTCAATCAATTAGGTTCGGAGGAGCGATATGCGCTCAGACTCGCAAAACAAAGAATTATGAAAATTAATGCCAATACTGTTCTAGTCCATGTGGGTGGCCTGATATGCATTAACTCATTGATACCCAAGATTTATTTAACCCCTGAAATGAGACATAAAAATAAATCTTATATACTGCCTATTTGCGAGCTTGATTCCGGTGTGCAATTAATTCTAATGTCTATCATCACTTTCCCTCTTATTTACAGGGCAGTAATGTTTTTTTATTAGGATTTACAGTTCTACGAATAGGACTCGTAGGATTTTCTCCTTCATTTGCCATTTCCGGGTGTGAAAACATTTGCAAGCTTGGGGAATTGGAGCAACTAAATAGCGATTTGAGACTTTAGCCATCGAAACTCTTGCGAAAGTGAGAGATCAAAGGCTTCGGAGAGGCTGTAAGCTACGGGTTGAACCATCATAAAGTTTTTAAGGCCGAAACCCGAAACCCGTTTGGAGCCCGCAGAAATATGCCAATTGAAAGCAAATTAACGTACTACCCTTACTTTTGGGCTCCAGTAACATGCGAAAGCTCAATTGAATCGGCTCTATTATATTCCGTAAGTAAAAATGTGTACAAGTTATAACTTGGAAATGATTGTCTTGGAATAAGTGGAAAGTGTGAAGTTATGTGAGGAAGAAGGTACAGTGAGATTATTCTGTGTAATCACACAGTGGAAATGGTTCCAAGAACATAGTAGGCGTTTTCTTCTATTCTGCAGCAGCATCAGCACTTTTGTTATACATAAATAGTGTAGACAACCTGGTGGCCAGAATGAAAAATAATAAAATGTGCCCCATGTCACCCCAATTTGATATATGCACCCCATTAAGTCATTATTTGCAATCATTTACTTACCTTGCCTAGTTTACTTATTCAAAGTCACATGTGTGCTTTAGTCGCTGATGGCCAAACTTCATATCCATATGATACAGATATGATACAGATACCCATGGGAAAGTTTTTTGGAAAAAATTCAAGAGCTAGATCAAGAGCCAATCTGCAGTTCTAAGCTGTGATGGTCACATTCATATTCCAGTTTACACCCCCTAATATACAGAAGACTTGTAGCAATAAATGGCAAGTACTAAAACATTTAAATTTGTACCTCAAAAAGTGAACCGTTTCATATGAGGGCACATTGTGTTGGGAATTTCCTCTTTAAAAACTCTACTGTGTAGTAAATATAATCCACAAATGATGCCACCTGCACAGTTATATATGTGAGTATATATAGAAAATAAATAGTACATTTGTAAACCTATGTGAAAAAGTAAAAATAAGTTAAACGTATTTCTTGCTCAGGAAATACAGTCATTGTACTGAACTCTGGGAGACTGGACAGGGACATGCAAATGAGGATACAATGTATCTTACTCTTAAATTCCAAACACCATTTTATACATGGCTATTTTTAAGTATTACACAGCTCTAGGCAAAGCTCGGGATTGGATTATGCACAAACCAGGCACCCACCACAGACTTTTTTTGTATTTCAGTCACCAAAAACTAAATGATTATTGTGGTAAACTCCATCCCCACAATATCTATGGCACAAACCAGGACCAACCCCACATTGATGGGAGGCATTAACATCAAAACAGTGACTATCTGTGGGTGGGTTCCTGGCTTGTGCATAATCCAGTTGTATGCTTTGCTTAAAGCTGTGTAATACAGCGAGCCATGTATAAAATGGTGTTTTGGATTTAAGAGAACGATACATTGTATCCTCATTTGCATGTCTCCCAAAGTGCAGTACAAGGACTGTATTTCTGGGAAACCTGACAAAAGATTTTTTAACCTATTTTTAGACTTTCAAATTGTCTTACACATGTACTATTTATTTTCTGTACTCTGGTGGTAGAGCTTCTCTTACTCTTTTGCTCAACATAAACTAAATGGTTATTGCATGTATATAGATCTATAAATTTTTTTTATAAATAAATAAATATAAATAAATATATATATATATATATATTTTTTTTTTTTTTTTTTTCTTAAACAAATATGTGTGAATTTAAAAAGAAAGAAATGTCTGTGACTTCATTTTCTTATGAACACTCCAACACGGAAGGTGAACAGAGCAATGTTCCTTGGGGCACACTCTCATACACAACAAATGGGTTAACGAAAATGTACCCATCTATAATCTTGGCACATTCCTCCTTATTAACTGCTGTCTGTCTTATCTAGATACATGCTTATCTAGAGACATTAACTGCTTATGTTGAATGACACATCAAAACTACTTAATTTCAATGCCAACGTTATCCGAAGGGGCTCTGGTTTCATACACAAAAAATTCCTGAATTGAGGAGACTGGACGGATTCAGGGGAAAATTTGCTAAACTAGAACTCATCAAAAATCGGAAACTTCAGGTACAATCTTGAAGCCCTATATAATTCAAAATGAATATATGAGGCATTGCCCTGTGTTGATTTGTACACAACACTAAATAAAAAAAATTATCACTCAACCTGAAATTATATGAAATTCACCCAAAAACACAGCAATAGTTTATAGCTGAACTTTGTATGGCTTTTTCATTTACATATCCATATATTTGGTAATGCTAAGAAAAGATGAATCTTTCTGTAAAACTTAATTTTAGTGGGTAGTGATGGTAAGAAGATACTGATTATCAAGTGTGCCAGGCTCCTTCTTTCTATTTCTGTCTTCTTATCTGATTGGAGTGGTAGCACAGGAATTCTGATAAAAGGTATGTAGAATATACAGTAGTTGGGGTTACAAAATGACTGCATGCAGTGATGAAGGATCCTTGGATTGCTACCAAGTGTACATAATTAATTCATGCTTAGAGCTTGCTGTGGGACAGAAAGCTCTTAGAGGGCTTTTTCTTACATTTTTCTTTTACAATACTTTGGTATTTTTAATACCCTTATCTCACAATCTAACATTACATCTTATTATGTCCAGATTTGTCATTCTAATTCTCTCTTTGCATGGACAAAGAGGGTCTGAATTTATAAAATAATCTTCTAAAAATGACAAAAAAAATTAAATCTTTATTCAGACTTCACGAAAACATGTATTACTTAAAAAAATAAGAATTTTTCAGGTAACTTAAAATTTAAAACATTGTTCGCTAGTCAGACGGTAATCTAGACATCATTTCCTTCAGCTAGGAGGAAAAATTGGAATAGATGCACATGGGGATGCCAAACATTATTATGAATAAATAAATGAAATACATTCATAATATATGGAAAGTTTAATAAGAATCAAAAAGAAAGAGATCATATATAAAACAATTCATACTGATGGGCATTGCCGGATTACCCATTAGTCCAACTAGGCAGCCGTCCAGCGGTGCTTCCCTGTGAGGGATGCCATTTCTTTAAAAAATTGGTTCCTGGCTTAAATAAAATAATGAAATGTTGCAGTTCAAAGACTGGCTACGAGAGGGTAATCACCTAGAAAAAGACAGTTACAACAGGAAAGGGAACATACATGTACAGAAAAGATATTAGATATTTTGTGTCTTTCGCTCACACACAATGACTTGGTGTTGGCCATCTCTGGTAAAGGCAAAATGCCCTTTTTACAAATTGTAATTTTGGAGGTTAATCAAATCTTGCCATATGATGGTAAGCCATGCGTGTGACCTCATGAGTATGGCAGAAAGAAAGCAAATATAGAAGTCAAATCGTCATGGTTCTGGGTGGCAGACAAATCAGTAAACAATCCAAAGATCAGGAATCCAGAAGTCAGATAATCAAGTAAACGGGCCAAGGACATCCACAGATATCCAATCAAAATTACTGGGATGTAGCCCCGGAGAAAAACAACCAAGCAATGACTGCTTACTCTGGTTGCCCTTGATTTCGCTCCTTAAGTAGTCTCTACAGTCTACCCGAATCAAGAGATTTTTTTTACCATTTTGCCTAATGAAGATCAGGATCTTCAAACTTTAGATGTGACAAGATGTCTTACAACATATAACACAACAACAAAGACTTGGAGAAAATCTTCTAATCTTTCTGTTCAGCCTTCAGAATTCAAGAAGGAGGGAAGATGTCATCTCACACAATCAGTCAACAGATTATCCAGAACATAAGTAAAGCATACAAGATTATGAGTGGGACAGCTACTCTGGGTGTAAGAGGGCATTCTACCAAAGCAGATTCCACCTCTTGGGACATTTTAGAAAACATTTCTCCAGAGGAAATATGCAAGTTGGCTTCATGGTCTTCTTTCTGAATTTTTCTTAGACCTTAAAGTTATTTCCAGAGAACAGTCTAAATCTGGACTAAAAGTTCTAAATGCTAAAATAAACCAAAGAGACTTCTAAGCATGATGTATTCCTCTTTATCCACCACCTCGAAATTACAAGACTATACCTTCTTCGAAGGATTTGTCTTTCATAAAAAGTCATAAACTTTGACACTTTTCTAAATTTTTACTTTTATCTAGATTTAGCTTTTTATCACATTTTATTAATTTTAGAAAATTACACTCTACTCTGGCACTAGGAGAAAGTGTTGTTTTTTTAAAGTCAATTCACTTTATATCATAGATAGATACATATCAAATATTTGAAATCCATCAGTTCGGTGTTGTTTGTCATTTCTGACATGTCATTTCGGTGATATTTGTCACACCGAAAAAGGAATGGGAGTAAAATAACCAGGTAATCAGGTAATGATATCAATATAGACAAACACATTAATAAGGGAACACAGAAACACATACATATACAATGGATTCACATAAACTATTACATTAATACACATACACAATATATTATACATATACAAAAAAATCATATCAATTTCTTGTTTTATTATTGCATATGTGCTTGATAATGAAAAACAATGTTTTTAAAATATAAACCAATAAAGTGCTTAATTATTATTTTGTTTGCAATTGGCACAGTGTCTGAAGAGGACAGTTCTTTGCCTTAATCAAAGGAAATTATCTAAAAATGTACAAGCAATATTAAAAATTATAAATATATATGAGAGGGAGATGATCAAAACCTTCTAATATATCAAATAATTCAATAAAGTTTCTCTCCTGTGTCCTCATCCTCCTTGATCTTTCAGCTGCCTTTGATACGGTGGATCAGGTAATCCTTCTTTCTACTCTTACCAGCGCTGGCACTGCCGGCACTCTTCTTGCCGTGTTACACCCCTATCTATCAGGTAGCACAGCAATGGTGTTATTCAAAGACGTGTCTCCCTCACCACTCATCTCCTCCTCTCAATATTTATTTTCTGAGAGACAGTTCATTTACCACTCCTGCCTCATGACCAACCAGTTATGGATGGCACCTTTCTTCCTCCATAATAATTATTTATTGATTTTCTAAGGATGTAAAATAGCCTTTGATAAAGGTGATATGTACAAATGTAAAAAAAAAAGAAGTGAATCATGATCTGGCTACACGTATCTTTCAGAAAGAAAAAACACAAAAAGTTAGTTGGTACAAGATTAAGAATATTATGTACAAGCTGTGCTTTATAGATAAGGTGGTAAGGGACGTACAACAGATTTCCAGTGGAAGAGAGTAGAAATAAATACCATAAAGACTACCAAAAGATTTATCATGCAGTCGCTTATTAGCAGTGGTATGTTTAGATACATTATCAAAAATAAGAAACTTTATTGCACCAAAGAAAAATCATTCACATTCACCGGAGACACCTATAATATGCCACAACAGTTTAAATATCCAGGTATAGTGTAAATTACAATAAAGTTGGATATCAATGCCTGGACAAAACAAGTGTGGTCAAGACCTCAACACCACAGGTTAGGGTTGTAGGACCCTGTGACCTTGAGGGATACCTCCTACCTGTAGGATACTACCTATGTAGATCCCAATTCTGTCTAAATAGCCCTACAGATAGATTGAAGAAAAGAATTGTGCCCAGGCAATACTGAATAGAGAACTCCGACAGATATTGGAAAATAATGGAAATCACCAGTAGTGTGAACAATACACATATTAAAACGTATTTAATAGAAAAATGGTCGGAAATTAGTACTATAATACCATGTGGTTGGAGTAATGGCCACTGAATTTACAAACGGATAATTCCTGTTTACATATATGTAAAGTGCCAAAAATACATAAACCACTTCTGGTTATCAGTGCCATGTTAAAGTAGGTCTCATATAATACAAATGGATCCCTATATACACTGCATAAAACTTCTTGATATAGTATAAGGTAATAATAATACCAACATGCACGATTTAATGGAAAAACTCTCAATTGGACTAGTGAGTTATATTATGTATGACTACCAAGTGTTTAAATTCTGAATCTTCTAAGGAAGTCAAGCTGCATAAATCCAATATATGGGGTCATTCCAAAAGTGCATATAGTACATTGGTGCATATAATAAGGAAAAAAATGTACAAATCACATATTCCGCAGTGAGATAACCATATAGGGTCCCAAAATCCTACTGTAACGCCTGACAGACGTTTCACTGTCCTCCCAGATTCATCAGGGGCAGAAAGACGAATTCCTATATGTTGTCCAAGGAACATGAGGCCAAGACCAGCACATTTTCAGGAGCATTAGGCTGCCTGAAGATGTTGGTGCAGTACCATAGAATAATGGTTGCACAGGCATAGAAATGCCTATTGGTAGTGACGTTTCTGTCTTCAAGCTTATCTAACACTTTCTGATATCCATAAATACTCATAAACAGTTAATTAGAGATATAACAGGAGAATAGAAGGAGTAATAGCTGGGTTGTGAGGTATGGGTGGACTCAAGTAAATGAGCCATTGGGGGAACATAAGTCTGAAGGGGCCTAGGGCAGCATAAAACCTAAACCGGGTGGAAGAGGGGGTTGAGGATGGGGGGTTGAGGAGGGGGGATGAGGATGGGGGGTTGAGGAGGGGGGATGAGGATGGGGGGGTTAAGGAGGGAGGTTGAGGGGGGGTTGAGGAGGGAGGTTGAGGATGAGGAGGGAGGCTGAGGAGGGGGTTGAGGATGAGGAGGGAGGTTGAGGATGAGGAGGTGGGGTTGAGGTTGAGGTTGAAGATGAGGAGGGGGGGTTGAGGTTGAGGAGGGGGGTTGAGGATGAGGGGGTTGAGGAGGGAGGTTGAGGAGGGAGGATGAGGAGGGAGGTTGAGGATGAGGACGGAGGTTGAGGATGAGGAGGGAGGTTGAGGATGAGGAGTGGGGTTGAGAAGGGAGGTTTTAGAATGAGGAGGCGGGTTGAGGAGGGTGATAAGGGAGGCGGGTTGAGGAGGGTGATAAGGGAGGGGGGAAGAGACACAGGGAAGGGAGAGGGGGGAAGAGACACAGGGAAGCGAGAGGGGAGAAGAGACACGGGAGAGAGGGGGGACACAGAGGGCACATTTCCCACCCTCTGCTTATACTCGAGTCACTCATTTTACCCAGTATTTTGTGGTAAAATAGGTGCCTCGGCTTATACTCGAGTATATACGGTAAGTCTATTGATTCTTATCTACAGTGACATTTATGTTTCCATGTTTACTTTACAATGTTGATTTTTCACCAGGTATTTCTTCTTTTTATTCATGGTAAGAGTGTACATGTATTTTTGTATGGGCATATAATCCATGCAAAACGTATTCTGTGCTACATAAATGTTTTAACAAAGTTTATTAAAGGGACTGTGTCACCCCAAAATCAAGTTGTTTTGTTTTAGTTTGTTCTTAAAGAGCATGAAATATGTTGGGTTATAATTTATTTTCTAAAGTGAACATTGATGTGCTAATTAAGATCACAGTCTGCTTGTCTGTCTCTGTAGTGGCTAAAATAAAGATCTTAATGAAGCACTCTGAGCCACACATTAGTATACGGAGTCGCACAGAACTAGAATACAGGAGCCGAAAGATCAATCCAAAATGTTTCAGGAATGACTTAGAGAAAATTGCTAGTAAAATGTATAATCAGTCTTAATACACTTTAAAATTAAATTAACTTTCTTTCAGGGTGACAGTGCCCTTTTAAGAAATGCTATTCTCCTCAATGTAATTATGCATCACATATATAGTTATCTTTGTTGGTGACGTTTGCAATGTTGGTAACACAGTTCGCAAGGGACGCAACCACGAGTCTCGCAAAGCGAGGTTTTGTAAGCGCAGCAGTCGAACTGCGAGCCTCGCTGCTCAATGCAGCCAGCAGCGCAGTAATTAGACGAGCCTCGCAAAGCGAGGGTCGCCAGCGGCGCAGCACTGTTCAAGCTCATAACTCTAAAAACCCACCAAAAAAATAATGAATGTACAAAAAATTATAATACACTCACACACAGCACAGGGGGAGAAACAGGAAGACTGGGAGTGAGGTTGCAAGCGAATTACACCCATATTTGGCATTTTTCATCACTCTAAAATCGCCTAAGCAAGGAAAAAATGGTGGACGAAAAACGCAAAATTTCAGAAACAGCATGAAAATGAGGCTCAGCAACGCCAGGGTCCCAAACCTTACAAAGTACACGACGCTGAAGATAGTAACACTTACATGAACAACACAGACACGCAGGACTTAGAAAATACACTGCACCGAACACACTAACACTTACACCAACATGCCAGGCATGCAGGACTTTGAAAATAAAACGCCAGTCACTGCGCGCCACGCAAACATTCAGCACACACACAGAGGAGAAAGACACAGGGAAGGGACAGGTGCTGGAAAGAGACACATGGCATTCCCAAGCACAAAACTTGCAGGTTAACGAACCCTGCAATGAGCGGCCCGTACAGTAGGCGAGAGGAAAGGCTTGCAATGAGCGCCAAAGGTGCTTATTGCGAGCCACCCGATGAGCACCTAAGGCGCTCATCGCCGGGCTCATGATGAGCACCACGAGCGGGAGAGGCTTTGTGAGCCCTGCGATGAGCGTTGAAGGTGATCAGTGCAAAGCAGGAAACTTGAAGTACATGGCGGAGAGGCTCGCAATGAGCGCCGCAGGTGCTCAGAGGACCAAAAGCCTCACATTGTGTGGCAAACAGCATTGCCAGCCTTACAATTTAAATCCTGTCATTTAACATGTACTTTTAAAGAGATATGGAAGTTCTCCTGTATTTAATATTAAAATAAACTACCTGTTTGTTTGTTTGCATATCTAAAGCTCGTTTTATTAGCAAGTAAGTGAATGCTCTCTTTTCATTCACTCACAACTCCCAAACAGTCCCTGCATAGGTCTGCCCTCACCACTTTTGCCCTATTCAATTAGAAGCCTGCAAATGCCTCTAACCTGTAAATTTGGCTCTGGGTGTTTATTTCTCTAAATGTTTAGATGTATTCTATTGACTCATCCACGCAATTTACCTCCTTAGCCATAACTCGTAATCCCTGCCTTTTTAAATAGGATATCAGGGGACGTGATTATATGAGCTAGCAATAGTAAACCAAGCCTATAATTTACTTCTTAGACACAGCCAATAGTAAATGACACTGTCATCATGACGACAGTAAAACATGGAAGTTACATGTAATCTGCAATCGGAGGCTACAAATTAATTAATTTGTATATTAATTAGTGCCAATAAGTAATATTTACAATCAGGCTCGCAATCAAGCAATCTATAAAATGCATTATAAAATCTGTTTTGGTCCATGTGGGTTTCATGATATGTATTAACCCCTTGAGTCCTGGGATCAATATTACTCTGTACTAATATTTTTTAATTGCATATTTGAGACTGTAGGAATGTGTTTCTATGCCTGGTTCTAGATGTAGTAGCAACTTAGGGCCCTATTCTATTGGCCAGATTGCAATGTTACACATACTTAAAGTTGACAGTAAAGTTGCCACATATTCTATTAGCTACTCGCATCCTGACTAGGAAACAGAGTGCAAAATACTTAAAGTTACACCAAATCCATATTCTATTGGAACTTTATGTCTAGCTCGCAAATTAAGTCAGACCCACAACTAAAAAAAATATAACATTTCTGAAACAAGTATTATGAGTAGTAAATAAGACTCGCAAATATTTTAATGCCAGTTCTAATAGCTGTAGCAGCAATTAAACGTACACTACTGTACTCGAAACACATGGAAAGACATCAGAATTGTTTGCAGAACAGTCTCAAACTCACAAATATGCCACTTAAAAATATTGGGCCCTATTAAATTCTCCCTCGTAGTTCTCTCGGTGCTCGCAAAAGGCAGTTTTCCTGCTGTTTGCGAGAACCGAATCTCTCGCAGCCTGCTTTACGATATGACTGCGAGAAAATGGCCGAGAATAGGCTCCGAGAGAGCTACGTAGCCTTAAATCTATGCACGAGTCTCGCATATCGTAAGAATCCCTACGTGGACAAAAAGTCCACGCAAGGGATCCGAAAGCCTCTACGTGCTGCCTCGGAACAGCCCGAGACAGCAGTGTGAGGCTCCCCCCTGCACCCTATACACATCCCCATGCTGCAGGGGTCTCTATCGGGACCCCTGCAGCACCCCCACATTAACCCCTTGCAGCGGGGGTCCCCGATCTGCATAGATCAGGCCCCCCGCTGCATTTAAAACTTTTAAATTCCCCGCCGCGGCTCCTTAAAGGGACCGCGGCACACTATTACCCAATCCCGGCCGCGGCACTTAAAATTAACCCCCCTCTATGCTGGGGGTCCCCATCGGGACCCCCGAAGTGTCCCCACATAAACCCATTGCAGGGGGGGTCCCCGATCTGCATAGATCAGGCCCCCCGCTGCATTTAAAACTTTTAAATTCCCCGCCGCGGCTCCTTAAAGGGACCGCGGCACACTATTACCCAATCCCGGCCACGGCACTTAAAATTAACCCCCCTCTATGCTGGGGGTCCCCATCGGGACCCCCGAAGTGTCCCCACATAAACCCATTGCAGGGGGGGTCCCCGATCTGCATAGATCAGGCCCCCCGCTGCATTTAAAACTTTTAAATTCCCCGCCGCGGCTCCTTAAAGGGACCGCGGCACACTATTACCCAATCCCGGCCGCGGCACTTAAAATTAACCCCCCTCTATGCTGGGGGTCCCCATCGGGACCCCCGAAGTGTCCCCACATAAACCCATTGCAGGGGGGGTCCCCGATCTGCATAGATCAGGCCCCCCGCTGCATTTAAAACTTTTAAATTCCCCGCCGCGGCTCCTTAAAGGGACCGCGGCACACTATTACCCAATCCCGGCCGCGGCACTTAAAATTAACCCCCCTCTATGCTGGGGGTCCCCATCGGGACCCCCGAAGTGTCCCCATATAAACCCCCTGCTGCGGGGGGCCCCGATCGGCACCGATCGTGACCCTGCTGCAATTCAATTTTAAATTTCCCGCCTCGCGGGTCCTCAAAGGACCGTAAAGGTCCTGAAAGGACTCGCACTAAAAATATTAACCCCAGGCAACTATAATTACCCCATTAACTCATGGTGGTCAATCCAGACCACCATAAGGCTCTAATTAACCCATTAACTCATGGTGGTCAATACAGACCACCATAAGGCCTAAATTAACCCATTAACTCATGATGGTCAATCCAGACCACCATAAGGCTCTATTTAACCCATTAACTCATGGTGGTCAATCCAGACCACCATAAGGCTCTAATTAACCCATTAACTCATGATGGTCAATCCAGACCACCATAAGGCTCTATTTAACCCATTAACTCATGGTGGTCAATCCAGACCACCATAAGGCTCTAATTAACCCATTAACTCATGATGGTCAATCCAGACCACCATAAGGCTCTATTTAACCCCATCAGTCCCATAAGGGTATATTATTACCATTATGGGCCTGTTACAACCCAACATTAACCACATAAGTGCCATGATGGTCCTCAAGGACCATCATGACACTAACTACAAATACTACACTATAACCCCCAATAAACCATTTAATCTAAACTAACCCCCCTCTACACTAATCTATTAACACTTACACTACCTACCTACACTACCTACCCCCTAATAAACCTTCCCACCACTCTAATTACAAAAAATAAAAAACCTACAGCACAGAAAACAAAAAACCTACAGTACAAAAAACAAAAAAACCTACAGTACAGAAAACAAAAAACAATTACAACCCCACCCCCCACTACAGAAAACAAAAAAATACATTACAACCCCACCCCCCACTACAGAAAATAAAAAAATTACACACCTGAAAAGGAAAGACAGATAAACACAATACAATACATACATATAATACATTACATACATTACATACAATACATGACATTACATATAATATATTAAATATAATATATTACATATAATATATTACATATAGTCCTAATCAAATACCCCCTATCTATCTAACATACAATCTATTTAATTTAAAATAAATCCTAACTATATCAAATACATCCCCCTATCTATCTAATATACAAAAAATCCTAACTACATACACAGACCATTATTCTAAAGTAAAATAAAATAATTACAGTCCTAACTACATACACAGACCCTAATTCTAAGCTAAAATCAATAAATTAAGACCACTTACCTTTAAGATGTTGCTTCAGATCACTAACCTATGGGTCAAACAAAAAATAAAAATTAGTACAAAACATTAACATCAAATAAATAAACATTCTATACATTCTAAATATTCAACTCACCTTTACAGCATGTCCAGTCACTGTTTAGCTCTTCCGGCGCGGCCCTGTTAAAAAAAAAACACAATACATGAATACATGAATACAATATATAAACAATAAATAAAATACACAAATAAACATCTAAATATACATTTCACTTACCTACCCGCGATGTCCCCGGCCTTCTCTCCTTCAGCCCCGGCTGGGCCGCGGAACCATTCGCGCTCTAAAAAAAAAAAAGAAAAAAAACTAACGGAGGTCTGCACTGGCAGACCTCCCCGACGCTACTGAACCTCCCGGAGTCGTTTCCGGGAGGAAATTGGCATTGGCGGCTTGTGATTGGCTGAAAAAGCTGTCTATCAATTTCAGCCAATCAAAAGTCGTCAATGTGTGAGCCAATCAGGATGGGATACACCCCAATATCCCACCCTGATTGGCTTAAACACTTGTCTATCTTTCTGGGAACCAATCACAACGCTCAGATGCCTTCAGCCAATCACTATGGGATACACCCCCACGGAGTGATTGGTAGAAGACATCTGCGCATCCTGATTGGCTCCTACATTGACGACTTTTGATTGGCTGACAGCTTTTTCAGCCAATCACAAGCCGCCAATGCCAATTTCCTCCCGGAAACGACTCCGGGAGGTTCAGTAGCGTCGGGGAGGTCTGCCAGTGCAGACCTCCGTTAGTTTTTTTTTTTGTTTTTTTTTAGAGCGCGGATGGTTCCGCGGCCCAGCCGGGGCTGAAGGAGAGAAGGCCGGGGACATCGCGGGGAAGTAAGTGAAATGTATATTTAGATGTTTATTTGTGTATTTTATTTATTGTTTATATATTGTATTCATGTATTCATGTATTGTGTTTTTTTTTTTAACAGGGCCGCGCCGGAAGAGCTAAACAGTGACTGGACATGCTGTAAAGTTGAGTTGAATATTTAGAATGTATAGAATGTTTATTTATTTGATGTTAATGTTTTGTACTAATTTTTATTTTTTGTTTGACCCATAGGTTAGTGATCTGAAGCAACATCTTAAAGGTAAGTGGTCTTAATTTATTGATTTTAGCTTAGAATTAGGGTCTGTGTATGTAGTTAGGATTTTTTGTATATTAGATAGATAGGGGGATGTATTTGATATAGTTAGGATTTATTTTAAATTAAATAGATTGTATGTTAGATAGATAGGGGGTATTTGATTAGGACTATATGTAATATATTATATGTAACATATTGTATGTAATATATTATATGTAATACATTATATGTAATGTATGTAATGTCATGTATTGTATGTAATGTATGTAATGTATTATATGTAATATATTATATGTAATATATTATATTTAATACATTATATGTAATGTATGTAATGTCATGTATTGTATGTAATGTATGTAATGTATTATATGTAATATATTATATGTAATATATTATATTTAATGTATGTAATGTCATGTATTGTATGTAATGTATGTAATGTATTATATGTAATATATTATATGTAATATATTATATTTAATACATTATATGTAATGTATGTAATGTCATGTATTGTATGTAATGTATGTAATGTATTATATGTAATATATTATATGTAATATATTATATTTAATATATTATATTTAATGTATGTAATGTCATGTATTGTATGTAATGTATGTAATGTATTATATGTAATATATTATATGTAATATATTATATTTAATATATTATATTTAATGTATGTAATGTCATGTATTGTATGTAATGTATGTAATGTATTGTGTTTATCTGTCTTTCCTTTTCAGGTGTGTAATTTTTTTTATTTTCTGTAGTGGGGGGTGGGGTTGTAATGTATTTTTTTGTTTTCTGTAGTGGGGGGTGGGGTTGTAATTTTTATTTTTTCTGTACTGTAGGTTTTGTTTGTTTTTTGTACTGTAGTTTTTTTGTTTTCTGTGCTGTAGGTTTATTGTTTTTTGTAATTAGAGTGTTGGGGAGGTTTATTAGGGGGTAGGTAGTGTAGGTAGGTAGTGTAAGTGTTAATAGATTAGTGTAGAGGGGGGTTAGTTTAGATTAAATGGTTTATTGGGGGTTATAGTGTAGTGTTTGTAGTTAGTGTCATGATGGTCCTTGAGGACCATCATGGCACTTATGTGGTTAATGTTGGGTTGTAACAGGCCCATAATGGTAATAATATACCCTTATGGGACTGATGGGGTTAAATAGAGCCTTATGGGGGTCTGTATTGACCACCATGAGTTAATGGGTTAATTAGAGCCTTATGGTGGTCTGTATTGACCACCATGAGTTAATGGGTTAATTTAGGCCTTATGGTGGTCTGTATTGACAACCATGAGTTAATGGGTTAATTTAGGCCTTATGGTGGTCTGTATTGACCACCATGAGTTAATGGGTTAATTAGAGCCTTATGGTGGTCTGTATTGACCACCATGAGTTAATGGGTTAATTTAGGCCTTATGGTGGTCTGTATTGACCACCATGAGTTAATGGGTTAATTTAGGCCTTATGGTGGTCTGTATTGACCACCATGAGTTAATGGGTTAATTAGAGCCTTATGGTGGTCTGTATTGACCACCATGAGTTAATGGGTTAATTAGAGCCTTATGGTGGTCTGTATTGACCACCATGAGTTAATGGGTTAATTTAGGCCTTATGGTGGTCTGTATTGACCATCATGAGTTAATGGGGTAATTATAGTTGCCTGGGGTTAATATTTTTAGTGCGAGTCCTTTCAGGACCTTTACGGTCCTTTGAGGACCCGCGAGGCGGGAAATTTAAAATTGAATTGCAGCAGGGTCACGATCGGTGCCGATCGGGGCCCCCCGCAGCAGGGGGTTTATATGGGGACACTTCGGGGGTCCCGATGGGGACCCCCAGCATAGAGGGGGGTTAATTTTAAGTGCCGCGGCCGGGATTGGGTAATAGTGTGCCGCGGTCCCTTTAAGGAGCCGCGGCGGGGAATTTAAAAGTTTTAAATGCAGCGGGGGGCCTGATCTATGCAGATCGGGGCCCCCCCCTGCAATGGGTTTATGTGGGGACACTTCGGGGGTCCCGATGGGGACCCCCAGCATAGAGGGGGGTTAATTTTAAGTGCCGCGGCCGGGATTGGGTAATAGTGTGCCGCGGCCCCTTTAAGGAGCCGCGGCGGGGAATTTAAAAGTTTTAAATGCAGCGGGGGCCTGATCGGTGCCGATCGGGGACCCCCGCTGCAAGGGGTTAATGTGTGGGGGCTGCGGGGGTTCCTATGGACCCCTGCAGCAAGGTGTTCATGTGAGGACACTTCGGGGGTCCCGACAGGGACCCCCGCATTGAGGGGGGGGTCATTTTAGGTGCCTAGGGGGGGGTTTGGAGTACCCCCCACGGCAGGGCTTATGTGGGGGACTGCCGCGGAGGTCCCTTTTAGGACCCCCGCAGCACTTGATGAGGAGTGGGAGCCTGCGATATCATCTCGCAGGCTGTCACTCCTCATGTACATTTACGCAGTGTAGATACGTACGGGCCTGCTGCGTAGCTCATACGTTGCTCGCAGCAGGGCTAATTTAATAGCATTGTAAGTTAGAGAAACTTTGCAGTACGTAGGGCTTAAGTAGAAGCCTCTTATTTACGAGGCTGGAATTTAATAGGGCCCATTATTTTTAACAGTTATTTATGTGTAATATTGATCCCGGTACTCGAAAAGGGGTTAATACATATCATAAAACCCACATGGACTAATCCAGATGCTCCTATGCATTGTCTAGAGTGCTAGACCGTTTCACTACAGCATTTTTTGAAACAGGCTGCCTGCAAGTACATCTAGTATCAATAGAAAAAGTGTATGCATGAGCTGTTGGATGTAAGGCCTTTGCAGACACAGGGGAGGGAGAGGTGGCGAAGAGACACAGGGGAGGTGGGGAAGAAACACAGGAGAGGGAGATGGGGGAACACAGGAGAGGGAGATGGGGGAACAAAGGAGAGGGAGATGCGGAAAGAGAAACAGGGGAGGGAGATCGGAGGAAATAGATACAGGGGAGGAAGAGGGGGGAAGAGACACAGGGGAGGGAGAGGGGGAAGAGACACAGGGGAGGGAGAGGGGGAAGAGACACAGGGGAGGGGGGGAAAGAGACACAGGGGAGGGAGGGGAGGGAAGAGACACGGGGAGGGAGGAGGGGGGAAGTGACACAGGGTAGGGAGAGGAGAGAAAGAGACACAGGGAAGGGAGAGGAGGGAGGGGGAAAAGACAGATGGGAGGGAGGGGAGGGAAGAGACACTGGGGAGAGAGGGGGAGGGAAGAGACACTGGGGGGGGGAGGGAAGAGACACGGGGGGAGGGAAGAGACACTGGGGAGGGAGGGGGTGGGAAGAGACACATGTAATATTATACTGTCATTTATGATGGGTAAATAAATAAAACAACAAAAATGTATAAAGAGTCTCTATAGAAAATATTTAAAATACAAATGCTGACTTTTGTATGTTGCTCTAGTACATATATTGCTCACTGTAGGTCAGACTGTTTCGTAGAGTACTTAGAGCTCATCGTACAGAAGCAGCACTATTCTTTCTGACACTTCTGAGTTAAAAGCTAATAGCACAGCTATTACAATCTATTAGGATTTCATTTTGAACTAGCAAGTGCAATTTATGGTACATTGGTACATTGCCATGACAACAGTGCTTATCCTCACTTATTGGACATTATTTGTATGAATCAAAACAGAACAGAAGTCTAAATGTGAAATATAAATGTTTCCTGCTTATTTTTATTTCAATTTTATACAGCTGCCATAAGCAATATGAAATAAGGATATTTATACTACCGGATTTCAAATATAAAATGTTAAAAATCTGTTCTCAATGTCTTCAAATGTTTAAGACAGTGTGATGCTTATATGGTGGCGGAGACATAGTTAGTTTTTTTCTTATGACACTGTAGGATTGACAAAATTAATCTGTCAAAAAAATGCTTGTAGGTCATTTATCTTTTAGGTTCCACACTGGGTGTTCTTTTCAGTTTACTGGAAGTTTTTGATAAAAAGACATTATTTATGGCTCTGACAAAGAAAAGATATCATTTATTACTGTTTGTTAAATCCAGTCTTCAATTGGCCCATGTGTTATTGTCAGAGAGATTGCTCATAACACAAAAATAAGAGAACGTGGAGAGGAATCCACATGAGGATCTCCAACATAAGACAGTAGTAAAGTCCTTGATAGCACTGCTTACATCACCAAGATGCACATCAGGGTTATCATAAGATTATATAGAACTCCCCCTTTCTGGATCGCTACCTTGCTATGGTGAAGGGGCTTGTGTACCTCAATGAAGCTGTGAGCTATACCATGTAAGGTCACCCAAGTGAGCAGGTCATAGTAGAGAGGTCAGACAAATTGCAGTCCACTGGAGAAGAAACTGGCAACCCACTTCACTATCTTTGCCAAGATAACCTTATGGATAAGCACAACCTGAGACATGGCGTGCTGTGGTCCATAAGGTCACAGAAGTTTGGACATAACCGGACAACAACAACAACAATATAGAACTCCAGGAATAAACATTTTAGCCAAAACCAAGGGATTCTGATCTGTTGAATTAAGATTCTGAGTAGATTAGATAACCAGGGTTTTCAAAAACATCAACAAATTATTTTTAAATAGGTAGTCATTTTCCTCTTGTGTATTTTTTGTTCAATAGCTATCAAGGATAAATATTTCACTGAAATAATTTGTATGGGCTTCTACAGTAAAGCCATGAAGCAACTTAAGAATGTTAGTATATGGCAGGGCAATCTCTCTAAGTGTTTGCTAAATTCTGGAATTTGTTTAGGTTTCAGAGACTGGTCTCCTTACATCATGAGAGGACATGGAGACCCTATGTCTACCCTAGAGATTATAAAGTATAGGTGTAAAAGTTTAATTTGGGACCGTACTCCTTCAAAAAGAGTGTGTGCGTGTGGGGGGGGGGGGGGGGGGGGATTGGGGAGGGGTTTTAACATCAGAATTTGTACTTTGGCAACGTATGGTTTGAGAAGTTTTTCTTTAAGCACAGAAAAACATATTTTTTTCTTGATTTCAGGAATGCCCTGAAAAATGAACCCCTAACTAACCTGTTTAGGTGATTCCAGCATTCCATGATCTGCAGAGATTGATTTGTTGAGGCTTAACTTTTTTCTTTTGGTCACTACACAGAGCTGAAGCTGCAGGTCTGAGAGAGGGCAGTCAAACACAGATTTCACTTTATTGAATTCTCAATGAAAAATGCATGTATTTCGAAATATCTGAAATTATTTCTACATGTTTTTAGGAGATCTTTTCTGTGATGTGATCCACATTGTGCAGAATTAAGTGGCCCTTTAATTTGAGTTACACAAATCACTTGCATCTGATGAGTTAACAATACCCATTATCAAATATACCTAATATATTGTTACCAACTCCCCACAGGTCCACACGATTACCCTTCAAAACACTCTTCTCTGTTATGTCACTGTACCCCAATGACCATTACACCATTGCACCAACACCACAACAAATTCCTGATAATTTTCCTGATTTAATCTACCTGTATTATAACTAAATTGTACTGTTTTTGTTTTATTTATTTTTTTTACTTTTATTTAACTGTCCTATTTCTGCAATTTTGTAAAGTATGTTTGATAAAAGTGCTATATGATGAAATAAAACAAATACATACTACTCATATCACTACTCACCTCCTAAATTACCATTACTATGAGCATAAAATATTACTACAACTCTAAAAATGCCTTTCCCAAACAACTACTCTAACCCTGTCAGAAATAAGTGATTCATCTACTCCTTGTATAATCCTACCCATACACCCATATGTTTCCCTACCATTATCAGATACACCCGAAAATCATTAAACCTTCATATAAATCCATAAACTACATTGGTGTAGGAGCCAAAGAAAATCTGGGGGAGATATCGCATATAGTATAAAAATACCACTCAACTGCTTCTCTACACGTGTGTGTGTGTGTGTGTTTGTATTTGTCCCCCTCGCCCCCGCAGTTCCTACACCCATGATAAACTACATCTACTTATCTGTTTGATTTTACAATATTTGAACTGATAAATGTATCTGATAATTAACACTTGCTGAATGAGTAATGAGCTTGTATTTAGTGTGTATAATCCTTCCTATGCTATGAAACTGCAATACGACAAGAATATGCCTGAGAGGAGCCATGTATATAGTGGTATTTGGATTAAAGAGTGAAAATGTACTGTGGACTCATTTGCATGCCACGATACTTCCCTAATTTCCCACTTATTGCTCCTCATTTGAGTAGCCAATCAGACTACAGCTGCAGTTCTAAACCGTGGTAGTTACAATGATTTTCTCTACTTCTCAGTAGCTCATATTACTTAACATACAGGGGTCTTGTAGTAATAAAGGGATTGTGCCATTACTTCTATGCATATATATTTGAACTTCCCTGAGTGAACTCTTTCTTATAAGAGCAACTTGTGTTTAAGTGGAATTTGCCCTTTAAGGAACCCTGGATAACATTTGACCATGAATAAAAGTTAACTTTGAATGTAAACCTAATCATAAGTAATTTTAACATGAAAATGTAATATAACCTTCTCTGTTAGCTGGTTAGATCAATAATTATTTATGGTTTTGCATATGCAATTGAACTTTAAATTCCATATTCTACTAATTGCGCTATATATTATGTTGCTAACAAAATATAAGAAATAATTCATTTTTGAACCTTTAAGACACAAGATTTCCTGGGAAATAGTTTGGAGACCCTCTCATACTTTTACCTCTAGCTTTTATAATCAAGAGGATTGTCTGCTTACAGATGACAAGGTGAAATGCCAGATACTCGGAAACTTCTGAATATTTTATGTTTAATCAGTTTTAGGAATTTGATTTTCAAGAAGCAGTGGTAATTAACCTTAAAATTACTATAAACAGACCATACTTTTGCAATGACAATTGCAATCAGGAACAAGTTTAATGCACCAGCCTATATTCAGATAATTATACAGGATGTGTTCCTTTTCAAGTGGTGAAGCAAGTTATGGAACCTAAATAGTATAAGTCGCTTCAAGCGAGAACCCTAATAATCCAGTTATATAAGGTTATGAGTTCTTCCCCTTCTGGATCGCTACTTTGTCGGGGTGAAGGGACTTGTGTACTTCAATGAAGCTGTGAGCTATATCATGTAGGGTCTCCCAAGATGGGCAGATCATAGCAGAGATTTCAGACAAATTGCGGACTACTGGAGAAGGGACTGGCAACCCACTCCAGTATCTTTGCCAAGAATGGATAAGCACAACCAGAAACACAGACAAATGTGTCTGGGTGCTGCCGTCCATATGGTCACCGAGATTCAGACACGACTGAAGGACTGAACAACAACCACAAATGAGTTATTATTCTTTTTTAAATATTCCTCTGCTTATCTCTAGGTGGCGGACATTTTGGTCTCTTTCACTCCCTTATTCATAACGTTTTTTCACTGTTTGAGGTGGGTGGACAGTAAGCTGTGAATCTCCATATTTCTATTTTAAAGCACACAGCACATGTAGGACACCATTTTGCCTCCCATCTCCTATCCATCAGAGCGTATCATTGTGTGAGGCAGATGGACAGAAAGCGCCACACCTCACACAATGATACGCTCTGATGGATACGAGGTGTGAGACCTGACAAAATGGTAGCCCCTAGAGGCAAGCAGAGAAGAATGAAAAAAAAAACCACAGTAATCATTTATAACTGTATCTACTCAGATACAGGCTTCATTATGCTAGATGCAAGTGATACTTTTATAGGGGAAAGGTGTGCTTTATCACTACAGTCTCCTTTACATAGACAGGCCAATATTAAATATGTTGTGAGTTTAAATCCCACTTCTGTCTGTTTTTAATAGTTTTTTTAATGGTTTAGTGATTTTAAACTTTAAAGGAATTGGTATGTTTAAAATCACTAAACACTTTAAAAAACTATTAAAAACAGAGAGAAGTTGGATTTAATATAAATAATATATAAATATGTATGCACAGTTGAAAAGTTTGCATACCCTGGTAGAAATTGTGACATTTTGGCTTTTTCTTTTTAAATTATAATTGATCATATGATGCCATTTGTTATCACAGAGTTGTTTGGCTCCTTTTTAAATCATAATGATAACTGAAATCACCCAAATGGCCCTAATCAAAAGTTTGCATACCCTTAGTTCTTAATACTGTGTATTGCCCCCAATGACAGCGTGCAGTCTTTTGTTGTATATGAGACCCCTAATTCTTGCAGGTGGTATAGCTGCCCAATAGTCTTGGCAAAATGCCTCCAGGTCATGCAAAGTCTTTGGTCTTCTTGCATGAACTGCATGTTTGAGATCTCCATAGAGTGGCTCGATGATATTAAGGTCAGAAGACTGCGATGGCCACTTCAAAACCTTCATCTTTTTCTGCTGTAACCACTGGAGGGTCACCTTGGCCTTGTGCTTAGGGTCACTGTCATGCTGGAAAGTCCAAGAGCATCCCATGCGCAGCCTTCATGCAGAAGAATGCAAATTGTCTGCCAGTATCTTCTGATAACATACTGCATTCATCTTGCCATCAATTTTCACAAGATTCCCCGTGCCTTTAGAGCTCACACCTGCAAATCTTCAGTGAGCCACCAGCATGCTTCATAGTGGGGATAGTATTCCTTTCACTATAGGCCTTGCTGACCAATCTCGAAACATAGCGCTTATGGTTGTGACTATAAAGCTCTATTTTGGTCTCATCACACCAAATAACAGTGTACCAGAAGCGGTGAGTCGTGTCAAAGTGTTGTCGGGCATATTGTAACCCGGCTTTTTTGTGGTATTGGCAAAGTAAAGGCTTCTTTCATATTATGCTCATTGAAACAACCACACCGGCTTTTTCCAGAGCAGCCTGTATTTCTCCTGAGGTTACCTGTGGGTTTTTCTTTGTATTCTGAACAATACTTCTGGCAGTTGTGACTGAAATCTTTCTTGGTCTACCTGACCTTGGCTTGGTATCCCCAAATTTTCCACTTCTTAATAAGTGATTGAACAGTACTGACTGGCATTTCCAGGCATTGGATATCTTTTTATATCCTTTTCCATCTTTATGAAGTTTCATTACCTTGTTACGCAGGTCTTGTGACAGTTCTTTTCTGCTCCCCATTGCTCAGTATCTAGCCTGCTCAGTGCACCTACATGAGAGCTAACAAACTTATTGATTATTTATACACAAACACTTATTGCAATTTAAAAAGCCACAGGTGTGGGAAATTAACCTTTAATTGCCATTTTAACTTGTGTGTGTCCCCACTTTGTTTGTCTATAACAAGGCCAAACATTCAAGGGTATGTAAACTTTTGATCGGGGCCATTTGGATGATTTCTGTTATCATTATGATCTAAAAAGGAGCCAAACAACTATGTGATTATAAATGGCTTCATATGATCACTATACTTCAATAGAAGACATATTCTTTTGCATGATCTATTTCAAAGGTATTTGATTTCAACATTAAGCCAGTGCTTTATATGAATTGTAATAAGTGAAAAACAACAATGTGACTATTATAGGGAATGGACCACTTTATCACTCAGCCTTTCAAACCTCAGTAATTCCCAAGCCCCAGACAGGTCATGATTGAGGTTTAGCATTGTGTGAATAGATCCAAGGCGGTTAACTTATCTTTATTAAAATATTGTTACATCTCAATCTTGACCTGTCTAGAGGTTGCCGAGATGTTTGGGAATCACTGCTCTATAAAAGTTTTTTTTCTCTCATGAACATTCATTCAACTTTATGATTTGCCCTCATTCAGAAGCAACAAAGAAAAAATGCATTTAATGACCCTTTAAGTAGTCATTTAATAAAACCGTCAAAAACATAGTAAGGAAAATTGCAATGTCTTTAAATGAACTTGAACTTTTATTTAATTATCATTCATTAGGAACTATCACATATATAGTTGTGAGCGTACGGGCCGTTGCTCACGCTTGCGGGCTCGCATAGCGAGCCCGCGGCCCTCGCGGGCTCCATCCCAGAACTGAGGCCCTTGCCCGCAGCGTACGGACCATTGCTCAACGCTCAGACCCTGCAGCCACCTCCTCCCCACAATACCCCGCCGCTGGAGAGAGTGAGCAGAGCTCCATGCCCCAAAAACACCCATCAGACTACTTACATTCATCGAAGCGAGGGCCGCGCTGGCAAGGGCCTCAGTTGCTGGGATGGGGCGCCGAAGGCGCTCCATCCGAGCAACTAAGGCCCTTGCCCGCAGCGTACGGCCCGTTGCTCCACGCTGAGACCCTGCAGCCACCTCCTCCCCACAATACCCCGCCGCTGGAGAGAGGCAGCAGACCTCCATGCCCTTGCCCGCAGCGTACGGCCGTTGCAACACAAATAACATGGTACACACATTACGACACTCGCAAACAACATACCACACACGTTCACACACATTACGGACTCGCAACACTCGGACGCAACTCGCGAACATTACAACATTAAAAACACAATACATACACACAGCACATACATAAAACACTTACCTACAGCAACAGGGAGCATCCAGGACCTCAAAAAAGCAACTTACACCTTCATTTCAATAAAAATAAAACAGTTTGGGCAATAAAAAATGTCATATGCGAGAGAAAAAATGGCAGCCGAACAAAACGAAAACGAGGCTACACACGCAAACACCATACGAAACACGTTAACAGACATTACGACCTCGCAAGCATTAGCTACCTTACGATTTCATTGCCGTCATTTTTTGACGGGCAATTCGCTCGTGTTAAAATAAAATACAGCTTATTATCTTTTTACTCTTCCTGTTCGTAATAAATGTATCTTAAAAAATACTGGGCTGCTAAAATGTAACACAGTCAAGAAGTAAGTATTTTATTTGCATGAAAAACAAATGTAAACACAAGTTAGTAGGAGATGCAGACGGGCAGCAGACCTGGAGTGGTGCCTGGCACTGCTTTACATAGTAAGGAACTAAGAGCAAGTCGAAGTGCCGTGGCATCGTATCAAACATGCCCACTCTGCCTTTCATACACTGTCCAAGTTTCTAAATATAAAAATATCTATCCTCATGAAAACTACAACCACTCCTGTTTCTTGCCAAGCTTTGAGGCACCATATATGTGAATATTATCACTTGCATAAATTTATTACAGCATTTAGCTTGATTATGTTATCTAGCCTGTTAGAGCTTATATGAGCATGGCTGTTCCCTGTAGTATTATTGCCTTGGCTGTTTTATGCATGTTTTAAAGTTATGTTTTATTTATTTTTTGTTCATTTGTATAGCTTGGGTGCCAGAGAAGGAAGCCTAAAAGGGGCGATACGATAGAAACCTTGGAGCACAGCGGTTCTCAACCTGTGGGTCGCGACCCCATTGGGGGTCAAATGATAATTTGCCAGGGGTCGCCTAAAACCAGCAGAAATTAGTTTTTTTGTCAATTCTAATCTGTAAAACTTATAATTGTACATTTTTTTCCACTGGTAGTTAGTACTTTCTTACTGTAATAGTCATTCTTTTTTTTTTTTTTTTTTAGTTTTTATGCCTTTTTATTAAATTCTTGTAATTGTCATTCAATAGATGAGGAGATACAATTTAATCATAATGATTACAAATGTTTCCATTCTCGTAACTTTACTATTTTTTACTTTCACAATATGGATTGCATATTGTTTTTGTAATTAATCGCTATGCTTTAATTATGTCAAATTTGTAAGAATGAAAATACATCCTGCATATCAGATATTTATATTTTGATTCATAACAGTAGCAAAATGACAGCGATGAAGGAGCAACGAAAATAATTTTACTGTTAGGGGTCGCCACAACTTGAGAAATGTTATCAAAGGGTCGCGGCACTAGAGAGGTTGAAAACCGCTGTTCTAGCATAATAAGGCATTCAAGTAAGTATTTTTCATGAAAATGAATGTTCTAATATCAGCTCCTGATCTATGCTGCCTGGCAGAAGTAGAAGGAATAGTCTGATCTCCCCGACCACATTCTCACTACCTCTCTAACTGCCATATTCTCCAACTTTGACCTTCCCCATGTAGGAACTTATTCATTGGAGCCTATTCTCTATATCAAGGGTGCCCAAGTTGGGTCCTAGAGAGACCCTCACAGGCCTGGATTTGAGGATAGCCCAGGTAAGCCTATCGCTTCGTCAGTCATGCTAATTGACTGACCTGTGCACAGAAATCCTCAAATCCAGGCCTGTGAGGGGCTCTCCAGTAAGCAGTGATCATAGACTATTCAATGCTTTGGATAAAAGCACCACATACTCTTAATAGTTACTCAGGGTAGGGTACTCAACTCTTCTTGTATCTCTATGTTCGCATTGATTGAAGGGTTAATGACAATAAAAATGTAGTCATAAACCTTGAAACGATGTTATCATTAAAACACTAACAGCTGAAAACCATTTGGATAATAGTGCAATAAAAATGTAAAATGAATAAACTACTACTCCTAAGAAGGGTATCAAAGAGGTGGAATAGACTTCTGGTATAATTAGTAGGGGCAGATACAGTGACCAAGTTCAATAATGCTTTCATATAGGTAAGGCTATACACAGTAATAATTAAGCAATGCTTTTTAGATAAACTGAACAGGAAATAATCATGGCCTGACTAGTATATATATATATATACATATATATATATATACACTCCTGAGATCTGTTCATGTTGTATATCATTTGAAACTAATTGTTTGTAATAGTGATAACTCATAAAAACAGAAATAAGACTGTCACTGAACTTACATTTACAATTTGTTTGTTAGTGCTTTAAAAGAGGACATTGAAAGATTTTTACTTCCTTTTTCACATCTGAAAGAAGATATTTGTAAAGGTATCATAATGTTTTTTTTTTTTAAATATGATCTCAAAGCTCAAAACCTGATTTAAATGCTTTTTTTTGGTGGTGGTGGGGGTGGTGGTGCGGGGGGGGGGAGGGGCTGATGCTGTCAGTCAATGGGCAGTTATATAGATACTAGCAACTTGCCCGTCCAAAATGACTGCAATAATATTTGAAGCCTGGCAATGGTATTTGCCTCACATTGCGAGCCTCTCCCCCCTCTACTTTACTGGCCTCGCGATGAGCGCCACTGGCACTCATCACGTGCATTGCAATGAGCGCCTTTGGTGCTCATTACATGCCTTGCAATTGTGAGCCTCTCCCCCCTCTACTTCCTCTCCCGTCCCTGTGTCTTTTTCCCTCACTATACCTCCCCTGTGTCTCTTCCCCCCTCATCTCACTCCCCTATTTCCCCTTCCCCTCCTCCCTCCCCCTCCCCTATTTCTCTTCCCCCTCCTCCCTTCCCCTACTCCCCTCCACTATTTCTCGTCCACCCTCCTCCCCCCCTTCCCCTCCCCTGTGTTTCCCCCCTCACCTCTGTCTCTCCCCCCTCCCCTGTGTCTGTTCCCCCTCATCTCCCTCCCATGAGTCTCCCCCCTCTCCCCTGTGTCTCTCTTCCCCCTCCTCTGTGTCTCCTTTCCCCCCATCTCCCTTCCCAGGGGCTCTTCCCCCCTCCCCCCCTTCTCTCTCTTTACCCATGTATCCCTCCCCTGTGTCTCTTCCCCCCCTCCTCTCTCCCCTGTGTCTCTTCCCCCCTCCTCCCTTCCCTGTGTCACTTCACCCCTCCTCCCTCCCCTGTGTCACTTCACCCCTCCTCCCTCCCCTGTGTCTCTTCCACCCCTACCTCCTCTGTGTATCTTCCCCTCCCCCCTCCTCTGTGTCTCTTCTCGTCCTCCTCTCCCTCCCCTGTGTCTCTCTCCCCCTCCTCCCTCCCCTGTGTCTCTTCCCCCTCCTCTACCTCCCCTGTGTCTCTTCCCCCTCCTCTCTCCCCTGTGTCTTTCCCCCCTCCTCCCCTGGCTCTTCCCCTCCTACTCTCTTCCACCCCTCTTCTGTTTCTCTCTCCCCCCCTCCTCTCCCTCCCCTTTGTGTCTCTACTGAAACCATGTGATTACTAATGAAATAATAATAATAAATTCAGCAGAACCAGGAGATTTATTTCTGTAAAGATGAAGTTAAAGAAAACTAAACACTTAGGGCCTCATTCAATTGCAATTTGGCCAATTGAATAGGGCTCTAAATAAGCACATAGAATATATTTTTTAAAGAAGTTTTTAGTTAGTAAACATCTATCCAAAAGCAAGGTTTTCACTAACTAAAAACTTCTTGAAAAAGTATAAGTGATGTGCTTATTTAGCTCCCTATTCAATTGGCCAAATTGCAATTGAATGAGGTCCTTAGACTTTGAGTTAAAAACAAACATAAATATAGCCTGTGAGTAATTAATGCCTAAGGATTCCCTCTTGATCCAGTGGTTAGGACCTGGGTTCGAATCCAGTCAGGAAACCAAGAGGTCACACCACTAAAGCCAAGCAGAGTTGGGACTAATCAGTACTTGGATGGGAGACCACCTAGGAATACCAGGAAATGTATGCTGTGGCCCACTGTAGAAGGAACTGGCAACCCACTGCAGTATCCCTGCAATAAAAGCCAAGTGAATCAGCATAACTATGGACATAAAAATGTTCCTGGTGTGTCATGGCCCATGAGGTCAAGAAGAGTCGGACATGATTGAACAACACAACAACAACAAATAATGTCTGCTGCAGTAATGGACACTTAACAAAGAGCAACTCTATTTCACTGACTGTAGATACCTTGATCAAATAAGCCCTTTCTGATGGGCTTCCTGCCAACTAAAATACTTTATATAATTTATAACGGGAGCATTCATTTCAGAATAGCTTTTATGTTGCTAAGGTTTGGTGTCATTTGCAAACAGGTTGACTGGCACTCAAGTTATGCAGCAGCCAACTTAAAAAGCTCCTCCGTCTTTCATCTCTGAAGCCGTTTTATGTTTGCGACTTCGGATCAAACCCTTAATGAGCAGAAAGTTAGCACAATCTATCACAGGCTTTCAAAAAGTGTTAAAATTACAAAAACATTTTTTTCCCATTCCACATAGTTTTTAGAACTTTTTCTTATGACCTCATTTTAAGAAACTCACATTTACTAAGCAGGCTTCTACAGACGGAATAAGCGGAAAATCAGCTAATTAGGAAAGTATTTTATTAATAAAGCCTTTATACTATATAATTTGTCACTTTTTTATCACCTGTGATACCATTTCCAGACATGTTGTCACTAGCTTGGTATTCTTTGTATTGACTCTATATACAATGAATATGGTCAGTGTGGTTATTTTGTTGTGTATAGTCTTTTTTTAAAGTAAAATAAAATAAACCCAACCTTTACATTATTAATTAGAATTTGCAATTATTCTTTACTGTGGGATGGAATTTTCTTTTATGGTCTGATTCAATCTCCTACATTCTCAGGATGTGTCCTATTGAGATTTCTGTTTGTGCTGCTGAAAACATTGGTAGTAGTAGTGACCACATTCCCATTATATAGATACTTCCTACCACCTCCCACTTCAGGAAGTTCATCAGCGGAAACTACAATGGTTGACAGCAATGCAGCATAATTGCATATAGGTAAAACATTGTCCCCATCTGGATCTCTACCTTATTGTGTTGAAGGGGCTTATGTACTTCAGTGAAGTGGCAAACTACACCACGTTGGGTCACCAGAGCCGTATCTACCTATTTGGAGCCCCTAGGCAGTGAAGTGGAGGAGCCCCTGCGAGTGAGTACGCAAGATATGCACGGGCTCATTTTTGCTTTTTCTGTACATGTAACTCTCTTACAGAGAGTACCCCTAGTAACCAGTCTATGAACTGTAACATTTAAAAAAAAAATTAAGCCCGGAACCATTTTTTTTAAGAAGTGGTGCCCCTCACAGGGAAGTGCCCCCTGGGCGTCTGCCTAGTTGGCCTAATGGGTAAACCGACCATGATGGGCAGGTCATAGCAGAGAAATCTGACAAATTGAGATCCACTGGAGAAGGAACTCCAGTATCTTTGCCATGAAAACTGTATGAATAAGCACAACCAGAAACACAGACAGTGCCTGGAGTGCTGTGTCCATATAGTCACCAAGAGTCGGATACGACTGAGGGACTGAACAATAACAACAATATATTGCAGGTTGTATTTTTTTTTACATTCCAGAAATATTTTGATTATTTTCAAGTGTACTTACTTTAAATAAGTAAATAAATATATATACTAAATATAGGTCCACAATGGTCCATTAAGTCTTTTTTATTTCTTCAAAACTTCTATTCAAGCTTCTTTTTAACCAGACAGAATAATCCTCAAATAGAAAAAAAGTTATGTTTTAGTTCTGAGAACAAATTTCTGCACACTCTATATCACACCATCTGGAAAATATCCTATACCAGTCTTGATAGCTTAGTTAGAAGTACATCACTGAAAGCACAAATGTGTATTATATTTTATATTTGCCCAACAGGATATATATATCTAAGACAACTTAAAAAAGAATACCAACAATAGAGATGCTCAGGCAGAGTGCGATCTATCCATAATAGGTAGTTTTATGGATATGGGCATCCACTCTGAGAGCAGCTTCTTTTAGCTCAGGGAGAAATATCTGTAGTATATAAGTCTGGTCTCACCTAATAGAGTGATCCAGGTCGGAAATACCCAGCAATTCTACCATAAGCAGAAGAAACAGCAAACTCCAATTATGTTGGCCTTAATTGGGCTGATAACTCCCTAAGGCACAGTAAGCAAGGGGTCCACATTGTCAGAAATGGCTTCAGTTTGCATGACAGTACTGAAATTGGACCTCTTCTGATTGGCAATGGGTTGCCTTCTCCTATGAGTCACGTTTTCCAGACAGGCAAGAAACCTCTAATAAAAAACACTCTGCAACCATTGTTTGGAAGAACACAAGCTGGGAGCAGCTTTATAGCCTGGCGAATGTTTTTTGGCATTGTCTGGGTCCACACATTCCCCTGGAAGGCATTCCCAACCGATTGAGTTATCTATCCATCATTGCAGATTAAGTACACCAGGACATGTTGAATGTCTTCCCTGGAGAGGATGAGATCTTCAAGCAGAACATGTCATATGGCCAGAATTTTCTGGGAGTGGTTGGAGGAGCGCGATGAAGACTTCCAAGTACCGTATTGGTCCGAATATAAGCCACACCCACATATAAGCCACACCCACATATAAGCCACACCTGTAAAATTCAAGGGGAAAAAATAGAAAAAAGATAGTACTCAAATATAAGCTGCACCCTTAAAATTGGAGAGAAAAAGACTCCCTCCAAGTGATCAGCCATTGCAAGAAACAGGCTTTCTAATTAGTACTGTAACTTTTTTTGCAGGTTCCAGGCCTTACAGGATGTTAGAATCACTAAAACCGTAAATAGCTATTCAACTGCTACAATACCGCAGTCTCAAGTATGTAAATCGGCACCCTGAACTCGCAATCGCGCAAATCGGCAGTAATTTTACGTTCTCGAATAGAAGCCGCACACGTAACTGGCAAGCTCGCAAATCGCCAGTGATTTTTTTTACGGTCGCGAATATAAGCCGCACCCGTAACTCTCAAACTCCAAAATCTGAAAAAAGGTGCGGCTTATATTCGTACCAATACGATACGTCCCTGGCCTCAAAATTCCCCGGACTTGAACCCCATCGAGCACGTGTGGGACCAACTTGATCGCCATGTTCTCCATATGGATCCTCCACCACGCACTCTTCAGCAGCTGTTGGATACACTGCCAATTGCATGGCTCCAGATACCCTTGCTAATCTTCCATCATCATATTTACTGTTCGTGCTGCACCTGTCTCTTATTCTGGATATTAGCTAGCGGTCATAATAATATGACCACTGCAAAAATGCAATAAATTAAAGCCTGTCCTACTTTTTTTGATTCTAAAAACATTAAGTCTGTTTCAAGGTTTATTATTCAAAAGTTTTTTTTTTTTAATATAAGCATAAATTGGACTCTGATATTAAAAGCCTAATAGTTATAATCTATGGTAATTTGATCACATGTTTTATCCGGTCTTAAGTTTCCTCTTGTAGGCTGTTCAGGTGTCTGATATACTGTACATGCAATATTTTGTTAAGTATATGCAGTGGGATTAAACTTTCTATTAGTTGTAACTCATGTGTAATGATTATGTTGTAAATGTTCATAATAACCTGTAAAGAGGTTTCTGTGGCATCCAACTAGGCTTTTAATCACTGGCAATATGTCTTGCAAAACAGTAATATCGCTTTTAAAAGATAACCTATTATTATTATGACTCCTAATTCCCAAAAAGCACTTCTGGCTATGTGTATATTAGATTGTATTTATCACTAGCAATTATAATTGTTCTCAAAATTCTCAATGTATTTCACATATGAAAGTATAAATCATTTGGCAATCTATTTTTTCACGATAATAGTCATTTAAACAGAGTAAAGTATTCCGGTTTGGCGGTCTACATTTTAATACATTTGCAGGTAGGTACATATTCTTATTTTAATCTTTCATTTAAAATGTCTGAATATATTTATCGCAAGGCGTATTCTTTTTTATTTTGCACACAATTACTTTCAATATTTTGAAAATGTAAAGCTACTTAAAGATATATTCAAGTGAGCTGGATTATGAATGCATCTGTTAGAGGAGAATTAGTAGTGTATGAAAACATGTGTTGTATAGAAAAGTTCAGTTTACTTAAAGTTATTTGCACAAAAGTAAAATCCAGCTGTTCACACCCACAGGACGCTTACATAAGCAGGGTACACACAGGAAATATAACAGGGTACATATTTTGACCTTTCTGGTACAGAGCACAGGAAGTAACTGTTGCAGTTCTTGTACTGAGCACATCACAGAAGCCACTGAGGTGAAGAACGATACAATGTATTAGCCTGATTCTGAATTTGAATGTTATGCTAATTCAGGTGGGATTTTCTAGGGGCATACACGATCAAATGCAAATGCCAAAAAACATAGGACATTTTGCTAACTTCAAGGTAAGCTAATTAATGTTTATTTTAGGATATTTTCATGCAAAAAATGTTTTCATACACTACTAATTCTCCTCTATCAGATAGTATCAGAATACTAAATAACAGTTGGCTTGAATTTGTTTTGTTTTTTATATATATATAATTGTTAATTAATTTTTTTTTCAATTATCAATATATTTAAATTAAAAATTGTGATTTCGAAATAAAATGTCTTTATTCTGGATAGTTTCATACTGATAATATGCATGTGACGTCTTAATGTTCCCATAACCTATGTTAGGAAGCCTGTGTGAGTACATTGAACCAACAAAAAGGTTTGGAATTAGGATAACCTTGCGGTATGGCCTCCAAAAGCTGTTTGCAGCTGTTGCAGAAATCAGAGAACTCTGCTCAAGTAATGTGTGTATCAGCAGTATAGTAGAAGAAGAAGAGATGCAAGTAACTAATGTATAACTGTACCCTGCAGGGCTCCCGCATCAGTTTTAATGCATTACTAAACATATTCTAGAAAAGTCTATGTTATTACACAGATATTATTTATCTGTGTTAAAGATTAATATAGAAAATAAGGATATTTCTTTGACTGGCGAGAATGGTTTCATCTTGAACAAATAGTACATAATACATTATGGTTTAAGTCACTTGTGATGGATATTGTCCCTTTAATGCATTTTCACCATAGTGTGTGCAAATGATGGGATGAGATAGGGCCTCCTAGGGGGCACGAATGCTACTACTGGGTGGCCCTGGTTGGCTCTTACTAAGGGAAAAATGAGTTATCAGTCTACGCTAGTAATGGAAATATTGATAATAATTAGTGAGAAACAGGAAGATAAGGATTATAATGGAAGGAGTGTTGAGAGGAGAGGAAAGTAGAGTGTAAGATGGATAAGGATTTGTCAAGTGAACTTTTTGTGCCAAGAGGTTTTCAGCTGACAAAAGAACATTCTACCTTAAAGAAAGAAAAGGGTTCTTCACAGTAAGGGTGGTTAAACAGTGGAGTTCACTACCAAAGGAGGTGGTGACAGGGGATTCAATAGATAACTTTAAAAAAGGATTGGATATATTTTTGAATAAAAGGGCATTCAGGTTATCCTGGATAACTAGAGAGGGAGTATTGATCCAGGGAGGACTCCGAATGACAGTATCTGGAGTCAGGAAAGAATTTTATTTTTTTAACTTTAGCTTTTCAATAATATTTGATCAATAACATCCACTGTTGATTTAAACAATATATTTGATATGCTCTGTAATCTTCTTAAATAAATGCACAAAAGACTGCTACAGTAGAACAAGCATTACACCTTATAGCAATAATATTGGATATGTAAAAGAGATCCCACACTGCTTTTCATGGCTACTCTGCCACTGAAGCTATATGAACGGTGAACCCCAGTTCTAGATTTGAAACACTATAGTAAGTTATCTCTTCAGACCCCTTTCATTCCCTGAATGATCTATAGCTCTGTGAAACTCCACAGCTGAGAGTTTGCTGGTTTCCCACCCACAGAAGGTGCCGTGCAAAGTGATCACATAGTGGAAGGCTGGAGAGAGGCCCAGCTATCTTGGCTTCTGATGAACATGATTCAACAATTTGCTTTACTGGCTCTTAACTCATGACAAAAAAACGCTCACATCTTGTACTTTCCCCTATGATACTTTACACGTGGTATTGGTGCAATGTAAAATGGTTACTAATTTTGCACAGGAAAATTAGATTTTGGCGTTAGTGGAAAAAGACATTGCATACTTTATTTTGTATATGTGGCTGCATTTAATGTGTATCCATATGAGCTATATTCTGCTCCCAGATATAACATAAACCATACAAAACATATTACACAAAAAAATACAAAATAAAATAATATACTATCAAGGGCAAGAGATAAATCTTGATATAACAATGCAATAGTGTACTAGACGTTAGTAATAAAATACATTTACATTACAAAACCGGAATACCCTTGTGACTGCTTGTGCTTTCCCTATTACATACAGTGGGGGGAAACAGTATTTGATCCCCTGCTGATTTTGAACGTTTGTCCATTGACAAAGAAGTGATCAGTCTATCATTTTAATGGTAGGTGTATTTTAACAGTGAGAGACAGAAAAACAAACAAACAAAAAAAAACAAGAACAATGCATGCCAAAAAAGTTATAAATTGATTTGCAGGTCAGTGAGGTAAATAAGTATTTGATCCCCTATCAATCAGCAAGATGGCTCTAAGGTGTTTTTTATATAGGTAACAAACTGAGATTAGGAGCACTCTCTTAAAGGGAGTGCTCCTAATCTCAGCTTGTTACATGTATAAAAGACACCTGTCAACAAATGCAATCAATCAGATTCCAAATGCTCCACCATGGCCAAGACCAAAGAGCTGTCCAAGGATGTCAGGGACAAGATTGTAGACCTACACAAGGCTGGAATGGGCTACAAGACCATCGCCAAGCAGCTTGGTGAGAAGGTGACAACAGTTGGTGCGATTATTCGCAAATGGCAGAAACACAAAATAACTGCCAGTCTCCCTCGGTCTGATGCTCCATGCAAGATTTCACCTCGTGGAGTTTCAATGATCATGAGAATGGTGAGGAATCAGCCCAGAACTACACGGGAGGATCTTGTTAATGATCACAACGGAGCTGGGGCCATAGTCACCAAGAAAACAATTGGTAACACACTATGCTGTGAAGGACTGAAATCCTGCTGTGCCCACAAGGTCCTCCTGCTCATGAAAGCACATGTACAGGCCCGTCTGAAGTTTGCAAATGAACATCTGAATGATTCAGAGGAGAATTGGGTGAAAGTGCTGTGGTCAGATGAGACCAACATCAAGCTCTTTGGAATTAACTCAACTGAATGCTGCCTATGACCCCAAGAATACCATCCCCACTGTCAAACATGGAGGCGGAAACATTATGCTTTGGGGGTGTTTTTCTGCTAATGGGACAGGACAACTGCACCGCATCAAAGGGACGATGGACGGGGCCATGTAGCATCAAATCTTGGGTGAGAACCTCCTTTCCTCAGCCAGGGCATTGACAATGGATCTTGGATGGGTATTCCAGCATGACAATGACCCAAAACACACAGCCAAGGCAATAAAAAAGTGACTCAATAAGAAGCACATTAAGGTCCTGAAGTGGCCTAGCCAGTCTCCAGACGTTAATCCCATAGAAAATCTGTAGAGGGAGCTGAAGGTTCAAGTTGCCAAACATCAGCCTTGAAACCTTAATGACTTGGGGCCTCGTTCAATTGAGATTTGACCAATTGAATAGGGCTCTATATAAGCACAAAGCATTATTTTTTTCCAGAAGTTTTTAGTTAGTGAACTTCTATCCAAAACCAAGGTCTTCACTAACTAAAAACTTCTGTAAAAAAATATGTTCTGTGCTCATATAGAGCCCTATTCAATTGGCCAAATTGCAATTGAATGAGGCCCATGGAGAGGATCTGCAAAGAGGAGTGGGAAAAAATCCCCATACTTATTTCCCTCATTGACGTTCAAAATCAGCAGGGGATCAAATACTCCCCACCCACTATATCTATAGTCATATACAGTGGATATAAAAAGTCTACACACCCCAGTTAAAATGTCAGGTTTCTGTGCTGTAAAAAAATGAGACAAAGATAAATCATTTCAGAACTTTTTCCACCTTTAATGTGACCTATAAACTGTACAACTCAATTGAAAAACAAACTGAAATCTTTTAGGTAGAGGGAAGAAAAAATATAAAAATAAAATAATATGGTTGCATAAGTATGCTCACCCTTAAACTAATACTTTGTTGAAGCACCTTGTGATTTTATTACAGCACTCAATCTTTTTGGGTATGAGTCTATCAGCATGGCACATTTTGACTTGGCAAGATTTGCCCACTCTTCTTTGCAAAAACACTCCAAATCTGTCAGATTGCGAGGGCATCTCCTGTGCACAGCCCTCTTCAGATCACCCCACAGATTTTCAATCGGATTCAGGTCTGGGCTCTGGCTGGGCCATTCCAAAACTTTAATCTTCTTCTGGTGAAGCCATTCCTTTGTTGATTTGGATGTATGCTTTGGATCGTTGTCATGCTGAAAGATGAAGTTCCTCTTCATATTCAGCTTTCTAGCAGAAGCCTGAAGTTTTTGTGCCAATATTGACTGTTATTTGGAACTGTTCATAATTCTCTCTATCTTAACTAAGGCCCCAGTTCCAGCTGAAGAAAAACAGCCCCAAAGCATGATGCTGCCACCACCATGCTTCACTGTGGGTATGGTGATCTTTTGGTGATGTGCAGTGTTGTTTTTGCGCCAAACATATCTTTTGGAATTATGGCCAAAATGTTCAACCTTGGTTTCATCAGACCATAACACCTTTTCCCACATGCTTTTGGGAGACTTCAGATGTGTTTTTGCAAAATGTAGCCTGGCTTGGATGTTTTTCTTCGTAAGAAAAGGCTTTCGTCTTGCCACTCTACCCATAGCCCAGACATATGAAGAATACGGGAGATTGTTGTCACATGTACCACACAGCCAGTACTTGCCAGATATTCCTGCAGCTCCTTTAATATTGCTGTACGCCTCTTGGTAGCCTCCCAGACCAGTTTTCTTCTCGTCTTTTCATCAATTTTGGACGGAGCTCCAGTTCTTGGTAATGTCACTGTTGTGCCATATTTTCTCCACTTGATGATGACTATCTTCACTGTGTTCCATGGTATCTAATGCCTTGGAAATTATTTTGTACCCTACTCCTGACTGATACCTTTTAAGAATGAGATCCCTCTGATGCTTTGGAAGCTCTCTGTGGACCATGGCTTTTGCTGTGGGATGCGACTAAGAAAATTTCAGGAAAGACCAACTAGAGGAGCTGAACTTTATTGGGGTTTAATCAGAGGCACTTTAAATGAAGGCAGGTGTATGCTGACTCCTATTTAATACGATTTGGAATGTGATTGCTTAATTCTGAACACATCCTCAGTTATAAGAGGGTGTGCAGACTTATGCAACCACATTATTTTTCTTTTTTTCTTTTTCTTCCCTCCAGCTAAAAGATTTCAGTTTGTTTTTCAATTGAGTTGTCCAGTTTATAGGTCACATTAAAGGTGGAAAAAGTTCTGAAATTATTTATCTTTGTCTCATGTTTTTACAGCACAGAAACCTGACATTTTAACAGGGGTGTGTAGACTTTTTATATCCACTGTATATGAAAAAGAACCATTTAGTGTATGTTGAGCAAAAGAGCCCTCCCACTGTACAGAAACAAATAATACATTTGTAAGCCCATCTGCAAGTTTAAAAATAAGTTTAACAACTTATTACCTGCTCAGGATTCACAGAAATACAGTTATTGTACTGCATTCTGAGCCACTGGGCGGGGACATGCAAATGAGCAGGCAATGCATTATTGCTCTTAAATCCAAAATGAAATTTTATACATAGTTCCTTCAAATGCATGTGCCTTCTGTACCGCAGATTTAAAGCAAAGCAAAAGGACATATATATATTGCAGTGTAATAACGGATTTTCTCAGAATTCGGAGCTGGAAGCAGGTTTTTTAACTTGTTTTAGACATTCAAATGTCAAAACATAGATGTACTATTTTTTTACTATATATATATATATATATATATACACATATACACATATATACATATATACATACACGCACACAGGCACATATATTACATGGGGGAAGGAACTGTGGGGGACAAGGGGGACAAATCCTCCCCCTCCCCCCAGGTTTTCATTGTATGTAGAGAGAAGCAATTGTGTTGTATTTATATACTATATATACAGTATCCCCCCAGATTATCTTTGGCTCCTACATCCATGTATATATATATTAAAATGTATATTTATATAGACTGTATGTGCCTAACCAGTGAAGAATAAATTGATCTTGTCTCTCTTCTGTCAATGTGGTGCAGTCCAGGGGTGGCCAAATTAGGTGCTTAAGTAAGTTGTCTTTATTTGGCATTTTAGATAACTGAACTTGATAATGGGCAAAATGATATTACAGAGAACAAAATAAAAAAATACAGTCTTCACATTTTTTATTGTTTTTGTGCATTTAGTATTTACTGTCTCTGCGGTTTATTTCTCAGGCCTGTACACTAAAGCACTTTCAATTACTGCTGAGATCACTGATAGTTGTAGATGCTGCATTCTTATTATGCAGATAAAAACTTTCTCTGAATTCAAAGTCCCATCCAAAATCAGGACATTGATCTGAAGAAACCAACATGGTAGATATCACAGCAGCAGAGCTGCATATAAAAAGTTAAAAACTGAGAAGTTGTGTTATCTTTTTATATTCTAAAAACATGTTGCCTATTTTTAAAAGCAGTATTCCCATTAAAGCTCAATTAGGTTAAAATTAAAATGTCCACTTTTGGTCAAGCACGGAGCTTTTGAGGACATGAAGTGTGTTTAAAAAAGTTCAACAAAGAAACCTCATATGTAAATCATGAAGAACAGATGGAATTAAGCTCCAATTTATTGGGAAAAATGTTTCTCAATTCCAACTAGTAGACTATAAAAGTTGAGCACCTGTGGGCTAATCATTATTACTGAGCAACTTATTATTCATTCTGTAGTATAGCCAAAATATTTGGTATTTCACATTCCTAAAAGACGACTAAGTCTGATTAAAAACATAATTAAGCAGGAAAATGCCATGAAGTTAGATATTACCAAATATAAAGTTTGTGTCTGGTGGTCCCGGAGACATCTATCATAATTTAGTAAAATAAGATTTTCTCTAAAATATAGTATTTTCCTACATTACAGTGGTCCTTCAAGGAATGTTGAGAATCACAAGACTCAAAACATGTAAAAATAAATCTGATGATTTTATTTGATTTCAGTTGGCTTTATCTGCCTTCACCAAGTGAATGTGCCTATTATTATGTAGAAGATGTTTTATGCCATTTAATATCCTATTGATGGTTTAACACCTGTTTCTATGGGGAATATTTGACAAATTCTGCTGCTTGGATGTGGTAAGATTTCCCGTTTCTTGTCTGTCATGTGATTCTCCGGGGATAGCATTTGGCTGCACTGGTTGGGAGCCAAGCAAGAAGTCTGAGAAACTGATCCTCCTCATTCTGAGAAAGTAATCAGAATCTTAAAGTGGCCATACAGTTTTATTCCAAGCAATTTAGTTAATGTCGGGGCAGAGAACAAACTTGCTCAAATTTAGCTTGATGTTGCATTGTATAATTTTACGTATAGTTGTACAGATTAAACATGGACAAATATGTCAGTACTGCAAAGCTGTAGCCTCCTCGAAATACAGAACAGTGGTGGTCAAGCGGTTAGGATTTGCTGCTTTCACCTCTGCGACCTGGGTTTGATTCCATTCATGGAACCAAAAGGTTACACCACACTGTAGCCAAGCAGGGTTGGGCCTGACCAGTACTTGGACAGGAGACCACCTAGGAATACCAGGAGCTGTATGCTCTGGCCCATTTGAGAAGGAACTGGCAGCCCACTCCAGTATCTTTGCCATGAATACCAAGTGGATCAGCATCAGAGTGACATATTCATGTGCATCATCTAATGTGCTTTACATAATAAAATGCACTGCATTTGAAAGGGGATGTTACACTGGGGAAAACAGCCAAAAATTGCATCCGATGCTGAATCTGCAAAGACATTCTATCAAAAAGAAAAATGAAAAAAATTTCTGTATCCCAGTTGGACACCATTTTACCCAGAATAATCACTATCCAAATCCTGAAAATCAAAATACTCAGAGGGAATTTCAAAAACATCCAAGAAAGAAAAACATAAAAAATGAGAAGTATCAACTTTTTCAACACTAAAGTTACAAGTCTTAACATGTCACATGTCCTTCTCATGTTTTAATGATGTTTTTCAACTCCTTAAAGGCCCTAACTGATAACATTGCCTTTCCTCTTGTAAGCTCCCAGAATTGACGGATCAGTACATTATTTATGATGCCTGTCTTCTGTCCCACGTGGGTTTCTTATTCAGCAAAATCCATGCTCTGTTTTCCAATGCTCCTGCTAAACCCTAGTCAGTATTGCTTCTGGCTTGGTTAAGAGAGGTGCAACTCTTGAAAGCTTGTCACAATAACTAAAACATTTGTCCAATAAAAAAAGGTATTAGTACATATTGCTATACTATGATTCTTCATCTACTTCTGAAAACAAATTCATACACAAATCTCTGAAAAAAGAAAAGCTAATAATGATTAAAATAATAAGTAAAAATAAAGTGCTTAACAATAAATAAATTATATTATAAAGGTGTAGAAATGTCCCACCATGGGAGCCATGCTCCAAAATTGTTACTTCTGGCCTAAAATGTTATTTAATAGTCTCAACTAACAAAAGTGGTAAAACTTCAAATACTCTGCACCCATGCTATGAACTTTGTTTTTAGGTTAGCCCGTGGTATCTGGATACTTTATGATCAAAACATACTATAAACCATCAACCCTTTAATAGCAAAGGGGCTAGTAATACTATTGCCCATGAAGTGGTTAAACACCACATCTGTATTTGAATCAAGTAACAATGCTAAATCTGAGAAAGTGTCATTTCCTTCTTCTGAGCTGAAAAAAGAAAGGCTACATTTAACTGTACAGGGAAAGAAATGATTAAACGTCTTTCCTACCGATGTGTTTAGAAGGTATCATGTAATTCACACTCTGAGTCATCCGAAATATGCCAGGGTAAAAGTTCAAGCTATGCTGACCTTGTAAATACGAAGGGAATATTACGTACAGTTTGTCCTAATTCTCTCGTCGGTATAATCAGAGGTTTGCATATATGTATAAAACCAAGCTTGTTGGTTTTCAAATATATTTATTAATACACGCTAATGAATAGAAGCCAGAGAAGTATATGGAGTATTATTATCCATAAAGAGTATACATTTTAGCAATTCACTTATTTAAATTAAAACTTAATTTTTGTTCAAATTATTTTTCGATACCCATGACAGTATGATTAATTATTTTATAATTATGCTGAAATAAAAAAAAAAAGATCATGCATATGTATTAGTTTACCAAAGAACCCCATGGACTTGTATGGATGAGGGCAGATCCAGGAATTGTGAGATGAAACACAAGCGTTTTCCTTCTTAAAACTGTTGATGAATCAAATAGGGATTTAAAACATAATAATTTTTAGTTAAGAATGTTTGTATCGCTCCTTGATCTGCTATGTATTTAAAGGTATATCTAAGTTTCCCTGTTCTTTAATTTTTCTAATCGAACACAGGCTGCTTATATCAGAAACAAACATTACATTGTCATTCTATACACATACAGACTTTATGTTTTTTTTTTTTTTTTTTTAAATGGTTTTCATACCTCCATAACTGCCTACATAGGCACCTGGTACCTACCAATAGAAACACTGCATTGAAGTACTAAACTTCAAGCCAACAGAGGCACAGTGCAGAAATCCACATAGCAATGTCTGAGCTTCTCCTCGCTTCCTTGTACAGGAGAAAACAAGAATACACATCCCATGATGCTTTGCTGCATAAACTGGCTTCCAAGTTACTGAAACAATGTTATAGCTGCCTGTGATCGGCCAAAACAAATTATTACTGTTACGCTAATACGTTTTCCAAGAGGCATGCCTTCTCAAGATCAAGTGGCAGAAACGTGAAGAAATTTGCAAACATCAGGGTAAGTTTTCTTGTGTTTATTTTGGTATTTTTTTCATTCAAAAATGTTGTCATACACTACTAATTATCCTCTATCGGATGAATTCATAATCCATGAAACTTAAATATGCCTTTAATGAAGCTGAGGAAACAAGGCTTTGGATAATTATGTGTATGGTTCTATAAGTTATACAATTGTTGCTATATACAGTATTTTTTACCCTCAATATGAATCATCTGGATAGTAAGCTTAGAAGCAGAACATCTTCCTTAAATATTGGAGATCTAGGGTTAATAAGAAAATAGATATAAACTGCAAGGATGAGTATCTTGCTACACACCGTTAGAGTATAATTTTTTGTCCACCACATATAAAGCAGAATCAATAAGTCGCTGATGAGAGACAGAAAGAGTTCTTGTTGTTTTATCTTGCAGCTGCTTGTCTTTCTTGGAGGGCAAGCAAAACCGCTCCATTCATTTTGTCATTTGGCTACTAAGTGGGAGAAAGAGCCAATAAGGGATGATGCAAGATGGGGAAGAGAGAACAGAAAGTGAGGGAAGAGGGTACATGGGGAAAATGAAGGGGTAGGAAGACACATTTATGAATAGAAAGAACGTGGAAGGAATGGAGAGGGAAAGTGTATAGGCATATTGGGAAAGACTGAGGGGATATATCTGAGGGGAAAAAAGGGAGCAATAGGAGGAGAAGAAAGAACAGAACATGAAAAAAGAGGGAAAGATGAAGGGGGCAAGAAGCTAAAAGTGAGAAATAAATGGAGAAAATGCAAATGGCCAATTTAATGGTTCAGCTTTACCAACTTTTAAGCAGAACAAATTGGAATAAGTAAGTTGCACAGTCATTAAAAAAGATCTTTTGTGAGAACACTTACACTAAGAATAGTTGTTTTTTACTCTAATATTTATGCTGTAGGTCGCATCTTTTCCAAATGTCAGCACTGTGTGATGCCTCATTCCCTGCACCTGCTACATTACTGTGGTGACACAGTGTAAGAGAAAATGACAGTAACCAATAAATAATAATTTGGACAATGCCAAATAATACCATGTATTGCATTGCCATATATCTATATAATAAACATAACCCTCTACTGCAGCTAATGAAAAGAAAAAAACTGCAGTTACTGGATACAGCAGAAATTCCTGGCAAAACACTCATTCCCCAGGTACCAATTCAAATAATAGCCCTGGCAGGGAAATAGAGTTTAAACAATATATTACACGAGTAGTGCAATTTGAAATAAAAGGCTTTCAAATTCTGACTAATTCAGTACTGTCAAACCTCACTCATTTCAGGAATCTCACAGTCAACATTTTACCATTCTCAATCAATAAACAAAAAATTAAAAAATATACCTACAGTTAATAATGTTTTTTTTAGTTGAATCATTCATTTAAATCAATCATTTTTAGTTATTATATAATCTATAAACACTCAGATGCAGTGGCGGCTGGTGACTTTTCAAGTTGGAGGGGCGACAGGGCGAAACATAGCCACTCCCCCTTTTTCAAACCACACCCATTTTTATAACTCCTCCCCCTGACGTCATAATGACCTTTATAAGCCCCGCCCAATGACCTTATGCTTGTGAAGCCCATTGAAATACATGATCTGCAATGCAGAAATGTCAAGAAGTAAAGTAACAATGTGTTAAAAACCTTAAATAACAAATTGGGACCATATAGGCCCCAACCGCACCTTAAAAACCCTAAATAACAAATTGGGACCATATAGGCCCCAACCGCACCTTAAAAACCCTAAATAACAAATTGGGACCATATAGGCCCCAACCGTACCTTAAAAACCCTAAATAACAAATTGGGACCATATAGGCCCCAACCGCACCTTAAAAACCCTAAATAACAAATTGGGACCATATAGGCCCCAACCGTACCTTAAAAACCCTAAATAACAAATTGGGACCATATAGGCCCCAACCGTACCTTAAAAACCCTAAATAACAAATTGGGACCATATAGGCCCCAACCGTACCTTAAAAACCCTAAATAACAAATTGGGACCATATAGGCCCCAACCGTACCTTAAAAACCCTAAATAACAAATTGGGACCATATAGGCCCCAACCGTACCTTAAAAACCCTAAATAACAAATTGGGACCATATAGGCCCCAACCGTACCTTAAAAACCCTAAATAACAAATTGGGACCATATAGGCCCCAACCGTACCTTAAAAACCCTAAATAACAAATTGGGACCATATAGGCCCCAACCGTACCTTAAAAACCCTAAATAACAAATTGGGACCATATAGGCCCCAACCGTACCTTAAAAACCCTAAATAACAAATTGGGACCATATAGGCCCCAACCGTACCTTAAAAACCCTAAATAACAAATTGGGACCATATAGGCCCCAACCGTACCTTAAAAACCCTAAATAACAAATTGGGACCATATAGGCCCCAACCGTACCTTAAAAACCCTAAATAACAAATTGGGACCATATAGGCCCCAACCGTACCTTAAAAACCCTAAATAACAAATTGGGACCATATAGGCCCCAACCGTACCTTAAAAACCCTAAATAACAAATTGGGACCATATAGGCCCCAACCGTACCTTAAAAACCCTAAATAACAAATTGGGACCATATAGGCCCCAACCGTACCTTAAAAACCCTAAATAACAAATTGGGACCATATAGGCCCCAACCGCACCTTAAAAACCCTAAATAACAAATTGGGACCATATAGGCCCCAACCGCACCTTAAAAACCCTAAATAACAAATTGGGACCATATAGGCCCCAACCGCACCTTAAAAACCCTAAATAACAAATTGGGACCATATAGGCCCCAACCGCACCTTAAAAACCTTAAATAACAAATTGGGACCATATAGGCCCCAACCGCACCTTAAAAACCCTAAATAACAAATTGGGACCATATAGGCCCCAACCGCACCTTAAAAACCTTAAATAACAAATTGGGACCATATAGGCCCCAACCGCACCTTAAAAACCCTAAATAACAAATTGGGACCATATAGGCCCCAACCGTACCTTAAAAACCCTAAATAACAAATTGGGACCATATAGGCCCCAACCGCACCTTAAAAACCCTAAATAACAAATTGGGACCATATAGGCCCCAACCGCACCTTAAAAACCTTAAATAACAAATTGGGACCATATAGGCCCCAACCGCACCTTAAAAACCCTAAATAACAAATTGGGACCATATAGGCCCCAACCGCACCTTAAAAACCTTAAATAACAAATTGGGACCATATAGGCCCCAACCGCACCTTAAAAACCCTAAATAACAAATTGGGACCATATAGGCCCCAACCGTACCTTAAAAACCTTAAATAACATATAGGCCCAAAAAAAAAAATATATATATATATAAATATATATATATATATATATATATATATATATATATATATATAAAAATTGATATCAATATATCACAATAAATAAATATATATATATATATATATATCAAATTGTTATATATATATATATATATATATATTTATTTATTGTGATATTTTGATATTAATTTATATATATATATATATATATATATATATATATATATATATATATAAAAAATTACACATAAATATACATAAACATATACATACAACAATATATATTAATTGATATTTATTATTTGATTAATTGATGTTCTTTATTTCATGATATATTATATTGTTCATGCATTTCTATTACACTTTATTTGTTATACATATTACAGTGCTATTTTTTGGCTATACATGTTACAGGATATTATCCTGTAACATGTATATCACATAAAATAGCCCTGTAATATGTATAATACATACAGGGTCAAACAAGTTCACACTAACCTTTTTTACCCTTACAGGCTTCCATACCTGCTTGCTGATTTGCTAATTTTTTAAAGACTCTCATTGGTTGAAATCGATGTCAATCAAAAATTTCAGCCAATCAGAGTCCTTCAAAAATTAGTATATATAGCAGACCGTGGGAAAAAAACAATTAATCGCGGGAGGGGCTCCTTGTAGGAGGAGCTCTTTTTAGTGTGTTGTTTTTTTTTTTTTAGAGCGTCGGTTTTTTTTTTGGAGGCCTCTTTCAATGGGCCAGAATGGATGGATGGACAATGGCTTCAATCAAGATTGGATTATTTTTGATCATTGGCTTCAATCAACATGGATTATTTTATTTTTGATCATTGGCTTCAATCAACATGGATTATTTAATTTTTGATCATTGGCTTCAATCAACATGGATTATTTATTTTTCATCATGACTATATCCAGAGAGGACAGAAGGCCAACGCTGGAGGGGTCAATTTTACAGGTAAGTATGTGCTGTTGTTTATTTTATTTTTTATTAATGTTTGTTTAAAGCTGTTTATTTTTGTATACAATGTGTTGTGTTACTAACTGTACTAACAATGTGTGTATGTGCTGTTTATTTTATTTTTTATTAATGTTTGTTTAAAGCTGTTTATTTTTGTATACGATGTGTTGTGTTACTAACAATGTGTTTGCTTACTGTGTGTAAATTAATTGTAATAATGTTGTTACTGTATTTTTTTTTTTCCCTTCCCTTATTTTTATTTTATCTTTAGAAGTGACATGCACATATACATGCCTGTTACTTCTAAAAATGGAATAAAAATAGGGGGGGGGGGGTTAGGTAGTTGGTTAATGGTTCATCCAGGGTGGGGTCGGTCACGGTCAGGCGCCCATCGGTCGCCCATAGGCCACGACCAGGGGTGGCACAGGCCTCATGGGGGTGAACATCCACCCCCATGTGGCCTGGTCAACCCCCCTCACTGCCCGAATACCCGGGGTAGCATAGGCCGCATCGGGGTGGTGCCGGGGGCCCGGTGGTGATCGGGCCTCGGGCAGGGTGGCATACATGGAGGTCATCAGGGGTGGCACAGGCCTCATCAAGGGGGTGATCCGATCACCCCCATGTGGGCCTGTGCCACCCCGCTCACCACCCGACTACCCCGATCCCGTGATCGGTGTAATCCGGTGGTGGCATGATGGCATAGCTAGGCTAGCATAGGGCAGGCCTGATCGGGGGTGGCACAGGCCACATGGGGGTGATGGCTGGGGGTGGCACTGGCACCAGGCATTGTAGGCCTAGGGTCGTCGGTGGTAGTTGGTGGGTGGCTGGGTAGGTGTCACTGGCAGGCCAGGCAGGCATAGTGGGGGACTGGGGGTAACTGGTCACCCCTAACTTTTATTAGGGGCTACTAGGGGTTTTGGTTTGGCCAGGGGCAGGGGCAGGTGCCAGGCAGAGGCAGGTGTAGACTTACTGTGTTAGGCAGGCAGAGCAGATGAGTAGATTCAGCCAGGGAGGTCTCTCAGTCTCAGCGTGACCAGGGTCAGGAAACAGAAAGGGGGAAGGGACAGGGAACTGGTGGTTTTATTGACTGTATCAGTCAATCAAAATCAAACTCGAGGCTCTATTTGCTGGCGGGCGCTCAGGGCTAACGGTCTGGGTGGGTTTAGATTGTTCTCTTAGTAACTGTACAACCTTCCATCATTGATTGGTCAATGATGGAAGACTGTCATTTATTAATTGATACATTTATGACCGCCCATGCATATCGTCACTGTGATGGTGGGCGGCATGCATTAACGGTCAGTGGGCCAGGCCAGGACTCATTGAAGAGAAGAGAAGAGTCTAAAGGTTAGTGTACACAGTGTAACTATTGTAATTTGATCACACAGGGTGCAGGCAGGGGGCGATAGATAGATACACAGCATTAGTTAATGTAGCGCAAGGGTTATTTTAAAGTGACAGTGTCCCTTTTCTAACTTTAATTCATTTTAATACTATTTAGACTTGAAATGATGATGTACACCTTATATTTATTTGTTTTTGGGTTATACTAATACATTGTTGTGTTTTTTTTATTGCAGGGTGAAGAAAATATTTGGGGGGGCGTTTGCCCTGACGCCCCAATGGACGGGCCGCCCCTGCTCAGATGCCAACTTAATTTATTTTAAACATTTTGTTTTGTGTTCTTTAGTATGTGAGTAGCCTTATTTTACATTTGATAGTCCATATTTAAATACATTACATTAATTAAGCCACAAGACTGGCATAGTTTCGGGCACCACCTCTTCACGTCCTTAGGAACTTTATGTGCACTGCCAGCCAATCAGATATCTTCATGTCTTTGGCTCTGCTCGGATTTGGCTGAAGAAAGGCAGTGCCCTGATCGACCAGGGAAGCTTTCCAATGTTCTTTAGACTTTCTTAATATTCCCCTTTTCATTTGCTGATGTTGGATATAGTTTTATAGAACAGAGGGTGCCAAGCAATGTTATGTCATGGGCACATTCTTTATTAACAGACGAGCTGTACATATGTTATTAACACACATGCAGCCCTATTATATTCCCTCAGAGTGTAAAAATGTAGCCCGCAAGACTTGCCACTACTAAATTGGCCCAGCAAAACAACCCGCTGGTGAGCTGCGGGTTATGAGCGAAAAAAGCCAATAGGACGTGGAACTTCGCACTCGCAAATCCTTTGTTCCGTCAAACCCGAAAACGCTGAGTTCAAAAATCACTATTAAATTGCAACAAATTCACTGGGGTACAACCTCATAACACGCAAATGGAGCCCGAAAGCCAACAGGTACTAGAGAGGACCCACAAGGGGGTTAAAGTCCAATCCGTAGAACTTTAAATGCAAATATCAACACACTACTGTACTGATAATGAAAGGGAAAGAGTTGTTAGGTATTACAATTAATAGCACAACATTCTCAAGCTCGCAAATCTACAATATAAAAAACTTTTTTTATGCCTAATTTCTGTGTTATATCGATCCCAGAAATCAATGTGTTAATACATATAATGGAACTCGCATGGACTAGAATATCATATTTAGTGCTTTATTAATATTGCATTATTTCTGGAATGTGGGTCCGATATTGACCTGTAATTGAAACCCGGATTACTTTGAAATCCAACCTCCATTTTTCAGTGACGTAATGATTACGATCTCTTTTGCCATTGGCTCCGTCTAAACCATAACTACGGGTTTGACTAATTGATCCTTTGCAGGCCGCACATTCAACGTGCGCAAGAAGGATTTATGGGCTTGCGTCTCAAGCCCATAAACCACAGCATTGTCTAATTTAATAGCTCTGTAACTCGGCCTAATTTCAAGTACACAGCTGTTGCAAGTCTCACGTTGCACTTACGGGCTTGGGATTTAATGTGGCTGATTATATAGGAAAGATTGGCACAATCATTTTCATATATTATAATTATGGAAATACAACAAAGCAACAACATTGGTTTATAGCAACTGTAACAAAATTGTGTATGTACATCTTGTGGCCCACCTTTGTCTTTAATCGCATAGGGCCTCATTCTATTATCGGCCGTAAATCGGCCATAAGGCTGCGATTACTTGCGGGGGTTCCGTTAACTCGGGATTCTATTATACGGCCCCGCAAGGATCTCCTCTTACGGCCGGCCGCATATCTTGCAACCGGCCGTAAGCTCTGAAATCTAAAAACGCAAAAATAAATTCAAGCCTGCACTGTACAGCTCTGTAAATGCTAGGGATCATATTGGGGGACATGAGGATTAAAAGTAACCCACTCTCAAGCTTGCACATCAGCCCAAACCCGAGTTCAAATTAACTGTTTATTTTCCGGCTGCGGCGTGGGTGTGTCTGAGGTGCTCCAAGCACTCTGGACTTTTTACATGGATATTTTACGGATATTAAAAATAAAATATTTTACGGATTTGAGTATAGGGTAATTATGTGCTATTTTTTCTAACACCGAATATCACTTTATAGACTCCGCAAAGTGCAGGATGGCTTTATTTGAGCTATTTTATGTGCTTAATTGGTGCTAGCGGGACCTGTTTGCTGCAAGTAAGCTGCGGCTCGTTTTTAGCCTTGCAGACAGGGTTCCCGGAGCAATAGAATCGCAACCAGGCTTTTCTTACGGCCGATTTCCTTGCGGCCGTTTTAGATCAAAGGCTTTCCTCCGGCGCGATCGGCCGCAAGAGATAGCAAGGCACCGGCCGCAAGCCTGCCGGAAGCCCCAGCCGGAGGGGAATAGAATAGCCGGAAAGCTTGCGGCCGGTCCTTGCGGCCCCGCAGCGGCTGCGGCCGATAATAGAATGAGGCCCATAGTAAATGTGATAACACCACCTACACAGCTATTTATTAGTCACTACAGAAAACCTTAAAATCATTACGTTAAAACTAAACATTTTTAAAAGAGTTTTTGATTACTGAAAAAAAGCACTGCATTTTATGAAACGTCCCATTTAGATATGTAACAAACATGTAAGTCATGTATAAAAAGCATTTTAGATAGGAGAGGCGTGAGGGAGGAGGGTTGTTAAATCATTTGGAGTTTTCGGTTAGAAATAGGCAGCTTGCAACAATAATGGCAAACCCTGGTCTACTAGAAATGCATATAGGCAACCTTCACCAAATGTTTTTAGCCTTTTGACATTTTCCTTGCTTAATTAGGCACTCAGTCAAAAAAGTTTTCAGACACAAGTATGAAAAAAAAAATTATACAGAGGTCCCTTAAAACTACTAAAACATAAATGAACAATGGGAACATTAAGACAAACAGCATAGTACAAAATTTATCATAGAGGAAAAAGTTAATTAAATACGGTTTGCCTTTGTCCTTTTATACAATCCTGACTAAAAATCTGGAGCAACCTGCTGTGCAGTCTATAAATAATCTGTACCATATATGATAAATATATATATATATACTAGCGACTTGCCTGTCAAAAATGACGGCAATAAAATTGGAAGCCATAGCAATGCTGTTTGCCACACAATGTAAGGCTTTTGTTCCTCTGAGGGCCTTCGGCGCTCATTGTGAGCCTCTCCCCTCGTGTACTTCAAGTTTCCTCCTTTGCAACGATCACCTTCGGCGCTCATCGCAAAGACAGATATATAAGTACAGTGTAAAATATTTAAAAAATTTAGTACAGTGAATTAATAAATTAATATACTTTACCTATTTAGATTTAATATGCATCAATCGATATCCTGAAGAGATAACAATCTATTTGGATTTTCCTGCATCAGAAAATGTACAGTTGGACTGTTGATCACCTGAGGAGAAAGTGTCAGCAATGTGCCAAGTGTGCAGTGTAAATAGGCTGCGTGCGCTAGGCCAAACCATTTGTGTAGGCGTGTTAAGCGACATTTTAGAAGTTAGTGTTGTAAAATGGCGGCTTTTACTTGGCTCGCAAGCATTTTCCGTACATGGTAATGGTATATTTTGTATCTCCTATGTTCCTGGCTAACTCGTACGTGCCTGGCGGTGATTTGACCGCCTTAGTCTCCTTTAGCCTTGTTTTCGTTTTTTTCGGCCGCCATTTCTTTTTTCTCGCTTAGGCGATTTTCAAGTGCCGAATCTCAGCAAATTTGGCTTAAATTTGCATGCAACCTCACCTCCAGGCATCCTGGCGTTCCCCCCGTGCTGTGTGTGAGTGCTTTTTTAAAAAAATTTTCTTGTTTTTCGTGTTTTTCGATTTCTGCGGTTCGGCAGTTAAAGTTGTATTTTTGCAAGGTTGTATTTTTTGCCCGCGAGATTTCCAAGGTCGGAATTTTTTTTTCTAAGTCCCGCATTCCTCAACTGCTAGCAGCCTAAGTCCTGAGTGTTTCAATGCCTCAACGGCTCGCCTTGCTTCGTGTTGCACGCAGGGCAATGATAGCCTTTGGAGCTCATCGCCTAAGTGCTCTGAGCTTGGAAGGCTTCTATGCGTTAACGGCTCACCTCGCTTCTGTAAGCTCGCAAACGTGCCGATGAATCGCAGTTTCACAACTATTATATGTGATATATACATATTCACATATACACACGCATCACATATACAGTTGTCAATTCAAGAACGTTGTTCACGTTTCCGGGTTTGTCACACTTTTCGGCCCGTAGGGAGGGGCGAAGCAAGGCGAGCCATCGACCACGCGGGACTTAGGCTGCAATGAGCGCCAAAGGCGCTCATTGCACTGCAAGCCTCGCAAAGCGAGACGAGCAGTTGAGCCACGTGGGACTTGGGCGCAACTGCGAGCCTTGCGAAGTGAGGCATCGACCACGCAGGACTTAGGCTGCAATGAGCGCCAAAGGCGTTCATTGCACTGCGAGCTACACAAAGTGAGGCTAGAAGTTGAGGCATGCGTGACTTACGACCCATACGACTTAGGACTGAACCCGCTACATACACTGTGCGCCTCGCAAAATTACGACTTTAACGGCCGAACCACTGAACTGAAAAGACATGAAAAATACAACAAATATGCCTCAAATTCACTTACACACTCACACACAGCACAGGGGGAGAGACAGAGAGCCTGTGGGTCAGCTTGCAAGTTAATTTGAGGCATATTTGCCATTTTTTCATGATCGAAAATCACGTGACGTAAAACTAGCCCAAAGGACATAAAACTAGCCCAAAGGACGTAAAAAATAGCCTTAAGCACTAACACTTACCAAAAGTAAGTAACACTTAATCCAAGCCACTAACACTTAACCCAAGGCAGTAACACAAAAGCGCGAGGCCTATAAACTATACAGGGGAAGAGGCTTGCAATGAGCGCCAAAGGTGCTTAGAGGGCCCATAGCCTTGCATTGTGTGACAAACAGCATTGCTAGCCTTACAATTGTACAGTAGACGGAGGGAGAGGCTCGCAATGAGCTCCAAAGGTGCTCAGTGCGGCGCTCGCAATGAGCGCCGAAGGTACAGCATTCCCAGGCTTAACATTTTATTCACATAATTTGTGACGGGCAAGTAGCTAGTATATTATATCCATATGTAACAGATTACCGTATTTTTCCACTCAGAGATTCACATTGAATTGACTTGACCGGAGCAAGGACCAGTTGGTATGTACGCATAAGGATTTAGACACAAATTACTTCTTGAATATAATGATTAGACACAAACCAATTCTGGGGGGAAAAACTGGCCACCACGTTTATTGGTAAACACAAAATGATGTAATAACAATACCAATAAATAAGTAAACATAAACAAGTGAGGGGAGGAGCCTGGCCAGAGACAGTACACTCTACGCCCTGAATCCTCGTCCAGGGCCTACCGTGATGGAACATCCGTACAACCGTACGGTAGGATCTCGCCCACTTTACCACTGTTCCGGCGACTCCCCTCACCACCCGCTGCTGTGACAACAACCTAATACATACAGTGATAACATATAAATACATATTCAAATACTATGACCAGAACAACAAGTGCTAAAACAATAGACACGTTAATACCTCCAAATTGTCCTTATTATCTTTGTTTTATTTATTTATTTACAGTATATATATATATATATATATATATATATATACACATCTTTTCCAATAATATTTAGGGATGGGTGGGTTGGATCTTATCACGTGGTAGCTGGGGGCATAATGGAGTGTATGGCACCAAAAGCCTACAAATGGCTCCACCCCCCAGCTAGCCACCTCATCTCCCATACTCCTGGGCCTGCTAGGTCAAGCGGCCCCTTCTACCAACCTCAGGAGGGGCCTGGGGTGGTATACAGGCCCTTCAATCAAACTGGGCTATATACAAGGATATACCGAGGACCCAGAAAGTATGAAAAAAAACAAAGTAAATCAAGAAGGTACCATTGAATCTGTTCTACATCTCATACCCACTTACCTGTAAGACACAAGGCACATCTGGTAATTAAATAAGATCTCAAGGAATTAACAGCCAAATATATTGAGTCAGATATAATAATGGTTTCAAATATTTGCTTATAATAACAATACCTAGCCATAAGGCATTATTACTTTGCATCTTAAGGAATCTCCACTGAAACATTTTAACACCTTTGAACTGGAAAGCAAGCTACAGGAAAAGCAAATGATGGAAAAACAAACCTTTAGCTACCGTATTTATCTGCTCTACTGGAATCCCTATGTCTTCCCAAGTCTGCTCATCTTAATAGCCATTCACAAATTGTAATTTTAAAGTTCTCTGGAATCTTTAAAAAAAAATAATCACAAGAGCTGCAGAGGGTGGAGAGGCACCAGATAAAAATCAAGGAAGTCCCTACATCCAAAAGTAGCCCAGCTCAAAAGCATTTCCACAAAATCAATGCATAGAAGAGGTAACAGACACCAATCACAGGGTAATTAGGATCAGAAAAAAATGTCTACATGTGCTTGCCATCCACAAAGAGCCTGCTACAAATGTAGAGAACAAGCACTCAGGTTACAATGAATATTGCCAATGCAAGGTCTATAAGAATCAAAACAGCCCTTGTAAGTGCTAGACCACTCCTTGGAACGTCAATGTCTGGGTGGATGATAATCTCTCCCAAATTAAACAAACTCTGATGTTCTTGATGAATGCTTTAGGTTTTACACACTGGTCCCTCTGCCACAAACAAAAGCGGTCACCAATTGGATCTTGTGTTCCACACTGATCTAAATGTTTCTGATCTTGCAATAGACCCAAATGTGTGGTCTGACCACTCTTCAACCACATCTTCTCTAACTACTCATACAAATGCCCTCGCCCCCCTTCTAGGGAGATATCTACATACTACCGATTAAGAGATTGCCCCGTTGTCTGTCATATAGGATAATGTATTACAAAGCATATAGAAGTTTGTGTGTGCCTAATAAGCCTCAGATTGTAGTGGACTAGTATTGTGGTTTGTTGTGTTGTCCAAGAATCCTTGCACCCAATAAAGAAGCGGATATGATATCATTGGTTCTTGCTTGCTTTCTTGATTGATGACTGTCGAGTGAGCTGCAGGGGAATTTTCACTCAACAATCTTGCACAATGGAAGACCAACAAAACCACACAGAGGAATCAATAATCTATCAATAAAAATAAATCAGAGTTCATGGTGAAATAAATTGCAGCTTCAAGCAGCAGGCTATCTGAGCTCTTGGACCTTTCTTGTTGGCAACCCGTGCGTAGTGCACTAGGTGGCGCAGCCGAAAGGGTCCGTGAATTTCTAATGGTTTAGTGTTAGGGTAAGCAGTGTTAAAGTGAGGATTGTTAGGGTTAGGTGAGTTAGGGTTAGATGTTAGGGTGAGGGGTGTTAGGATTAAATGATAGGGTGAAGGGTGTTAGGGTGAGGGCTGTTTGGGATAATGTGAAGAAATTCTGGGAAGAAATTCACAACCACTTGTCCTCGCCACCTTGTGGCCGATGGGTGCTACGGCGCACAGGCAGTGAACAGGAAAGATCACACTGTAGAAAGACTATGCAAACCAATGATGCCTACAATATAGTTCATCCTTCTCTCACTCAAAGTGTGAAGAATTTGCACATTTCCTTCATCCAAGCCAAAATCTCTACAATAAAAAACAGAAAAACATAAGATACCTAGGAAACTGAGAAAAAGGTCTATACCTTCACGGACACTGTTGGTGAATTAGACATTAAACAAAGCATGAAAGCACTGTGTCCCATGACTTGCAATCAGAATCAAGGGCCACACACCCTTTCTTATATAAGTGCATGGACAAAAATTGTACAATGTTGACGAGTATTTAACAGCATTTCTAGAGGAAGCAGTAATGAGACCTCTGCAAAAAAAAAGAAAAAAAAAGAAAGCCTTTCTTTGGACCAAGATGTCATTGCTTACTACAGGCCTATCTCATACCTTCTATTTGTAGGGAAAGTCGTTGAGAAAAATGTTGAGACCTGGTTGTCATCCAACAACTTGACTCCAACCAGGATAGAGAAAACGTCATTGTACTGAAACAGCCATGGCATGTGTCCTAAATGATCTGCATATGACAAGACAGACGGGTAACTGCTTTCTACTAATCTTCCTCTGCAGCATTTGACACATTGGGCCATACTATTGTAATTCACTATCCCAAGTAATACAGTGCGCCGCTGCATGGTACAAAGTCAGCTAGTTCAGATCCTTCCTACAAAACATCCGTTCCATAGAGGTAAGCTTATGGAGGATTACACATATATCATTCAGAACAAGTCCAAATTCTCTGTGTGAAAATTGATAGTGGATATATGAACATCAAGAGTCAGAGGCAATCAAGACCTCTTTCGTCTACCTGAAAAATATACAAGGATTAGGCACATGATTCCTTCAGAGGATCTGGCTACACTGGTCCGTGCCTTTTTGCCTTCCTGGCTTGCCTGCTACATTGTACTATTCCTGATATTCAATGCCTGCAGAATACTGCAGAAAGACTTCATGTTTTGCCCTGGCTACCTGTCAAATGGCTACTTTATTTCAAGGTTAGCTTGCTGACCTTCAACGCACTAAATAATCAGGATCCCAGCTAACTGAAAGAAATCCTGTTTCCCTAAACCGCTACTCATGTCCTGTGTACATTTAACTGTAATGCACCTGCTGATCAAATCAATAAAGAGTTTGCTTAGCATTATTTGGTTTTAGAGCTCTTCGTCATTCAGCTCCAGTTCTGTGGAACTCTCTCCCCATAACAGTTCAAGAAACCCCATCATTGGACATTTCCAGGAAAAAGCTTAAAGAACTACAAAAATGAATATATATGTGCTCTGTAGCATCAGTTAGAGGGTGGAAGGTCAAGTGGAAAATGTGTTTACATTTTTTACATTAATCAAGAATTGACTTGGATATTGTGATTTTAGTTTAGCCCTTGAAGCCATCCCACAAGAATCTGAAAAAAATAATAAGACTGGATACTGCAACTGCAGAGTATTGTGGTGTAACGGTAAGCAATCTATTTTAAGGATGTATTTCATTGGCGAGTCATAGGTTTGATTCCCCTACCATCCACTTGTTCTTTTTTTTATTACAAATGTACTTATTTATATATCGGTCATATGTGTATTAATAAATACATGAAAAACATGTTTTTTTTTATGAAATGCACTGGACTAACACACTCTGGTTTAAAAAGTATGTGTATAAAATGAACGAATCTCTCTATTAGATGCCGGCAGCACTCATGCAGGCCCAGACCAAACATATATACACATGTATATATGTTTTCCATAATATGTTGTGTTGATTCCCCCTATATGCATTTACCTGATGATGTCAGATGCTGCCTCCACTCTCTCTGCATCACTGTTTACGTTCAAACTGAAGATTTCATCTCATATCAGTGTTTTTGTGCTCTTTGTGCCTTATCCGTTTATCTATCATTTAGGGATTATTTCAACTACCTTTCCTCAGTATAGATATATACTTTTGGTGGTGTGAGTGTAATGGTCAGGGCCAGCGTGAGTACAGCGGGCACTGGGGAGCTACAGTTCATTGAGGGAACCATGTATACCAACATGTACTGTCACATACTGAAGCAGAGCATGATCCCCTCCCTTTCGGAGACTGGGCGCGGGGCAGTATTCCAACATAACAACCCCAAACACACCTCCAAGATAACCACTGCCTTGCTAAATAAGCTGAAGGTAAAGGTGATGGACTGGCCAAGCATGTCACCAGACCTAAACCCTATTGAGCATCTGTGGGACATCCTCAATTGAAGGCGAAGGAGTGCAAGGTATCTAACATCCACCAGCTCCGTGATGTCATCATGGAGGAGTGGAAGAGGACTCCAGTGGGAACCTGTGAAGCTCTGGTGAACTCCATGCCCATGAGAGTTAAGGCAGTGCTGGAAAATAATGTTGGCCACACAAAATATTGACACTTTGGACATTTCTACTTTTCCAACGGTTTAGACATTAATGGCTGTGTGTTGAGTTATTTTGAGGGGACAGCAAATTTACACTGTTATACAGGCTGTACACTTACTACTTTACATTGTAGCAGAGAGTCATTTCTTCAGTATTGTCACATGAGAAGATATAATAAAATATTTACAAAAATGTGAGGGGTGTACTCATTTTTGTGAGATACTATATATTTATATATATATTTATATATCCTTCTAAACTAATATTAATAATTGGTTTATATAATTCTGTTATTATGTTCACAGAGAAAATTATAGTTATTTTCTGTATCTTTGTCTACAAATCAGTGTGTATGTAAAAACCCAAATCTGTATCCTACGTTCGCATAAGCATTTCAGCAGTTCTTCTTCTGTAAGCTATAGTCACCACATTCCCACTGTTCATATAGAAACCTGTAGTGCATTCAAAGTCTCCTTCCAAATCAGTATGTTGATTGACAGAAAATAAAATGATAGTTAATACTGCAGCATAAATGCATAGAAAAAGGTTAAAAAAAAATCTAAGCTGTATTTTTTTTATATATTCTAAAAACATTTCTCCTTTTTTCAAGTGTAGTTCTTCAAAAAAGTATATTTTAAATATATGGCTACGGTGGTCTTTTAACAGTCACTACTCATTATTGCAATCTATAGACATCTACAGCCCAGTGAATTAAAAAAAAAATATTTCAAATGATTGTGTTACTTTAAAGTAATATTAAATCCTGGTTGTAATACATTATTTCTTGCTAAACAAGGAGCATGTGGTAAGAATAAATAAGTGATACACATATTGTATTTAGTGATCAGGTGGTGCCAACTGACCAGCATACTTGGTTGGCACTCATATAAGCAGCTATTCAGATGGCATCACTGGGAAAGCTATGAGTTAAAGAAATCTGGAGAATCTGGCATATTTGCTGCCAATGTATAGATGCTATAAGTCCAACATGACAACCCAAGAAATTTGCTGCTTTAAGTTAGATTTCACTGACTCAGCTGGCACTCCCTTTCAACACTATGCCAAGAGAAAGCCAATGTCTGCGATTTATTACCTCTTTAGTAAATTAGTTCTTCTTCAGCTGGTTTTAACAATTGGTTCATTAATGTTATTCATAGGTAAATTAATTACATTTTCAGTTGCCAAAATAAAATATCACTGTGTTAATCTTAAAGGGAATCAGACATTAAGGGACCACCGTAATCCCCTAGAAACAATAGGAACAATATGTTTTAACTAGCCATTGATCATTAATAAAATTCCATTCAACAATATTCAGTATTAAATCTACTTTTAAACCATGGCTTCTTAATCTCCAGACAAACTGATTTTCCCTATCAAGAAATTGAGAATGGTCAGCAAGTCTAAAGGGCATTCAACACAGTTATCAGAGAGGCCAGCTTGTGTTTAGACAGGAGCAGGAGTGTACTTCATTGGCTAGAGTCTTGATTGGTTAAAATTGTCTTTTAAAGACATGAGACAAGCAGATTGGCTGGATAGGAATTTGATTAATGATCAGTTACTAATTAAAAAGATCTACCTGGGCATCCAGTAAACCACCAGCACCAAGATAGAAGGAACCCTTATCACTTGATGACCTACTGATGGTGTTTTACAGTGGCCCTTTAAAAAATGTGTAACACCGCAAACCTGCCATTTAGGCAGGGCTTTTAAATAACACAAATCTTTGTGCATCTTCAAATCATTTGCGAGTTTTGTAATAACTCCATGAAATACTGATTTTCTTCCAAAATGGACAAAGACATTTGGAGGAATCCAATCACGATATGTTCTCCATACAGACATATCTTTGTAGTATTAATACTCCAGGATTGTATTTCTGCCTTGACCCCAAGGAAATGTCTACATCACATATATAGTTGTGAGCGTACGAGTCGTTGCTCACGCTTGCGGGCTCGCGTAGCGAGCCCGCGGCCCTCGCGAAGCGAGGGCCGTGGCTCGCGAAGCGAGCCGCGGCCCTCGCGTAGCGAGCCGCGGGCCTCGCGAAGCGAGGGCCGCGGCTCGCGCAGCGAGCCGCGGCCCTCGCGTAGCGAGGTCACTGGGCAAGGGCCTCAGTTGCTGGCATGGAGCGCCGAAGGCGCTCCATGCCAGCAACTGAGGCCCCTCGCAAAGCGAGGGCCTCAGTTGCTGGCGAGGTCACTGGGCACGGGTCTCAGTTGCTGGCATGGAGCGCCGAAGGCGCTCCATGTCAGCAACTGAGGCCCCTCGCGAAGCGAGGGCCTTAGTTGCTGGCGAGGTCACTGGGCAAGGGCCTCAGTTGCTGGCATGGAGCGCCGAAGGCGCTCCATGCCAGCAACTGAGGCCCCTCGCGAAGCGAGGGACTCAGTTGCTGGCGAGGTCACTGGGCAAGGGCCTCAAACCCTCGCAAAATTCACGTCGCTACTCAAAAAACACGACACACAAATTACGACACTCGCTAAATTTTACGAGGCACGCAAACAACGTACGAAACACGTTACCACACATTACGACCTCGCAAACATCGGACGCAACACGCCGACATACAAACATTTAAAACACAATACATACACACAGCACATACATAAAAAACTTACCTACACCAAGAGGGAGCACCCAGGACCTCAAAAATGCAACTTACACCTCGATTTTACTCGAAATAAAACAGTTTAGAGACTAAAAAAAAAACGAAGCGAGAGAAAAAATGGCCGCCGAACAAAACGAAAACGAGGCTACAGCACTCTAAACTCGCAAAACACCACAAGAAACTCGCAAAACACCAGAAAACACCTACGGATATTCCGATACAGACCTATACCACACATTACTCGCCATTTTACACCAATGCTGAAGTACACGACTACGCTAACGGTTTGGTCTCGCGCACGCACACTGTTACACTGCACACATTCAGCATGCTTATACAGCAGCTCCACACCACTAATGCTGCAGCAGCATCAACACAGATTGCCAGCTCTTCATCACAATGCTTCAAAATAGGTACAATATATTCATTTACTAATTTAGCTACCTTACAATTTCATTGCCGTCATTTTTTGACGGGCAATTCGCCGTTGCTCACGCTTGCGGGCTCGCGAAGCGAGGGCCGCAGTTGCTGGCAAGGAGCGTCAAAGGCGCTCCTGCCAGCAACTGCGACCATCGCAAAATTTACATTGTTACGCAAGGAAAATACGAGACACGTTACGAACCATTACAACCTCACGAAAAACGGCCGCAACACGCGCACATCAAAACATGAAAAATACAACAAATACATACAATACATACATAAAAAGCTTACTTACAGGAAGAGGGAGCATCCAGGACCTGGAAAACTAAAGTTACACCTCAAGTTAACTCAAATTAAGAGTTTAGACACTAAAAAATTGTCGAAGCATGATAAAAAATGGCCGCCAAAAAAACGAAAACGAGGCTACAGCAGTCTTAAGACGCAAAACACCAAACACCTACGTATTTGCCTGAAAACACCTACGAGATAAAAGGAAGCAAACCGCGCGACCCCAAAAACATTACAAACACAATAAATACAAACAACAAACACATAAAAAGGTTACTCACAGCAAGGGGGAGCACCCAGGAACTCTGCAAGTGAAGATCCACCTTTTATTTAAGCACAAATTTCGCAGTTTAGAGACACGAAAATTACCTTAAGCGAGAGAAAAAATGGCCGCCGAACAAAACGAGGCTGAAGGTCCCTAAACACGCAAAACACCAAACAGCTACGGATATTCCGAAAAAGTCGCACGACATAGAAAACGAAGGACGCTAAATCAGCCACATTATATACACCAAACACCATTAGCTCACTTACAATTTCATTGCCGTCATTTTTTGACGGGCAATTCGCTAGTGTTTTTATATTTACGTTACACTTTCTGACATACCATACATACACAAACACAACTAAACTTATGATTTGAGTTATAGAAAGGGGAAATTGGTTGGGGCGGGGGACACATAAATCTTAATGGCAAATGCAGGTTTAAACCTAAATACATCCATGATCTTTACCCTAGACATTGAGAAAAATTCACATTCATCTATACTTTTATTTGGCACAATTGGCTCACACCTATGCTTGGAATCTACCAATAAAACCCAAATGGTGGGTGGATCTGGAAAATGACATGATACTTTAAACTTATTATAATATTTTATTTGGGTTCCAAATTCCACAGACCAAAAAAAAAGGTGTTTCAAAATGAATACAAAAAATAATTAATTTTCAACAAGAAAAAGACGAAAAGATAATGAAGGTATATACAGTCTAATACAAGGCACTATTAATGAATACTTTTGTACATAGATCTCTGATCTAATGAACGAATGGCAACAATCTACATGGATAATGGGAGGTGATATGAATTCAGTAATATATCCTAACATGGATACATCTAATGACAAACTATCCTATCTGGTTCCAACAGCAACTAATGCTTTTAAAATATTGCTTAAAAATCTTAATTTAAAAGATGCATGGAGAACAATAATTCAAACAGAGAAACCCCCCCCCCCCCCCCCAAAAAAAAAATGGGAAAAAAATACAGGAAATACATGAAATATTACAAAAAAAAGCTATAACAATATTTCAACACAATCAATCAAAATGTTTCACTTTCTCTAATAAACCTGATTCCATGCTAGCCCGTAAACGTAGACAAAAAAAAAAACAGATTCCTTTATTTCTAAGATAAAAACTAAAGAAGGATCTTATACACATCAACCAATAGAAATTACTGATAACTTTGCAATATTTTATATAAAATTATACACAGCTAAACCTCATTCTGGTTCAACCAACCATCTCTTAAATTTTTTTTATCTCAGATTTAAATTTTCCAAACATAAATAAAGAATCTTTAGATGCCCTCAATTATCTAATCGCAACTGATGAAATCAATGAAGCAATAACATTTACTAAATCACGTAAAGCCCCAGAACTTGATGGATTTACAAATTCTTAAATATTCTTTTACCCCAACTCAAAATAAGCTTATTTAATGATATTATGTTAGGTACACCAATAAAAATTTAATTATTAGAAGCTAAAATCATAGTTATACATAACTATGATTTTAGCGTCTCACTAATAAATAGCAACCTTAAAATGTACTCAAAGATATTAGCTAACAGACTAGCATTACATCTCTTCTTCCAAATATGATTCATGGTGATCAAGCAGACTTCATACCAGGTAGAGAAGCCCCAGATAATACCAAGAAAACTGTTAATATAATGGATATAAAATCCAGGGATACAATTAATTTAATGCTCTTAACCTTAGATGATGAAAAAGCTTTTGATAGGATAGACTGGATCTATATGTATGAAACTTTACAACATTTTGGCCTCTGTGATAAATCTGTAAAAATAAAATATATGAAGTTTTGTAGTAATATGTATATATAAAATTGAAGTACTTGTAGATGTAGCTGTGCTCAAAGTTTGCATACCCTTGGTACATTGGTAATATATGTACCATTTTTTAAGAAAAAACATGAGTGAGCAGGCAAAACACATTTCTTTTATTTTTTATGGAATTCATATTCAACTGTAGGTTATAACAGAATGGCACAAGCGTAAAACAAAACATGGCAACAAAGAAAAAAATTAAACGACCCTGTGCAAAAGTTTGAATACCCTTAATTCTTAATACTGTGTTTTTTCCCTTTTAGCATCAATGACAGCCTGCAGTCCTTTATTATAGTTGTCTATAAGGCCTCTAATTCTTGCAGGTGGTATAGCTGCCCATTCATCTTGGCAAAATGTCTCCAGGTCATGCAAAGTCTTTGATCGTCTTGTATGAACCGCACGTTTGAGATCTCCCAAGAGCAGCTCGATCATATTAAGGTCAGGAGATTGTAAGGGCCACTCCACAAACAACCTTTTCTGCTGTAAGCACTGGAGGGCCAACTTGGCATTGTGCTTAGCGTCATTATCATGCTGGAAAGTCCAAGAACCTCCCATGTGCAGCCTTCGTGCAGAAGAATGTAAATTGTCTGCCAATATTTTCTACTAACATGCTGCATTCATCTTGCCATCAATTTTCACAAGATTCCCCATGACTTTAGAGCTCACAACCCTCCCCCCCAAACATCAGTGAGCCACCACCAGGCTTCACACTGGGGATGGTTTTCTTTTCACTATAGGCCTTGTTGACCCCTCTCCAAACATAGCGCTTATGGTTGTGACCATAAAGCTCTATTTTGGTCTTGTCACTCCAAATTACAGTGTGCCAGAAGCTATGAGGCATGTCAAGGTATTGTTAGGCATATTGTAACCAGGCTTTTTTGTGGCATTGGCGCAGTAAAGGCTTCTTTCTGGCAACACGACCATTCAGCTCATTTTTGTTCAAGTATCGTCGTATTGTGCTCCTTGAAACAACCACACCGTCTTTTTCCAGATCAGCCTGTATTTCAGTCTGTATTCCGAACAATTCTTCTGGCAGTTGTGGCTAAAATCTTTCTTGGTCTACCTTGGTTTGGTATCAAGAGATCCCTGAATTTTCCACTTCTTAATAAGTGATTGAACAGTACGAACTGGCATTTTCAAGAATTTGGATATCTTTTTATATTCTTTTCCATCTTTATGAAGTTCCATTACCTTGTTATGCGGATCTTTTGACAGTTCTTTTCTGCTCCCCATGGCTCAGTAACTAGCCTGCTCAGTGCATCCACATGAGGGCTAACAAACTTATTGACTATTTATACACAGACACTAACTGCAATTTAATTGCCATTTTAACCTGTGTGTGTCACCTTGTGTGTCTGTAACAAGGCCAAACATTCAAGGGTGTATAAACTTTTGATCAGGGCCATTTGGGTGATTTCTGTTATCATAAATATTTAAAAAGGAGCCAAACAACAATGTGATAATAAATGGATTCATATCATCACTATCCTTCAATAAAATACAATGTTTTTGCATGATCAGACTTATTTGCAAAAAAAAAAATGCAAAAATGTCACAATTTCTGCCAGGGAATGCAAACTTTTGAGCACAACTGTATAATACAGGCACTTCAAGTACTCCAACAATGTCTTGTTCGGGTCAGTAGAAGTTTGAAGTCACTTTCCTTGATACAAGAGGGAAGGAACCCAGAGATGATTACTGGATCTCTCTGTCTCTTGCAATGTGCTTTTAATCACTATATACTAAAAACTATATTTAGTAAAAGAGCCCCAGTTATTTATGTGGTGGACACTACGCTGTTATTACCAAGCCTGGTCTTAAAAGCATATCATCCTTGTATGATGGGTAGGCAACATTGGTTCCTCACTAAGATTCCTTTGCATAGGTATGTATATCTTCACTGGTGTACTTTGTAAAGGTCCTAACCGACTTTAAAAAAAGTATGGAAGATAAATGAAGTTTTTTTTTACATATTAGAGAGTGCAAAAGTATACAAAATATGTTTTTTAAATTTCCATATATGAACCAAGAGATATTTTAAGGGTGAAGAACTTGAGAACCACTCTATTACTATGTTATATTACACGGTACATGTACCCAAAGTTGACATCTTCAAGAGTACTCCTATACTTTGCCCTGTTTACACATTTAAAAACCTGCACAGGAACCTGGGAAATCTGTTTTTCGAATGTAAATACTACAGACTTAATTACCTTTTATAGGCCTGTATGCTAACAGGTAATCTACCATGTTGGTTTCTGATCGTCTACTCCTCAGTTGAATGTATATTTAGCATCTTTTTGAATAATAGAAAAGTGGCAGCTAAAAATCAGCGATTTGAACAGGAGTAATGGAAAGCTTATTATTGTCCAAGGACAATCCCTCCTGAACCAGCATAAAAACGAAGCAGGTCACTAAATGAAATAGAACCATGCAGTAAAGAACAATTTGACACAAAAGTGACATTTTTAGAGACTTTGTATTTTTCTGCTGGTTATTAAAAAAGAAAAAAAGGGAAAATGCTGCTGTCCACTGTGGTCCTTAAGACCGGATACCACATGTCCCTAGCAAGTCATTGGTTTAAAATAGTTTTATAACGCTGACACATTTTCTTTTTTGCATAATTTTCCTACGTTTATTTTTTATATTAATTTTTTTTTTTTTCACTGTAATAGAAGACATTCTAATACAAGTGCCATACATAGCCAGGAAGGACAAGGATACATAATAGACAGTAATAGACAGTAACTTCTCAAAGACACAAGGTTGAAATGTAATATGTAATGTTCAAAATTGCACTTCCTGTGAACTTGTACAGACAGATAAAGATAGACAGCAACACGTGATTGCAAGATAGGAATCTTCCGGAAGACATTCCACGGAAGCACTGCCAAAAATAGTTGTCAGATTTCACCAAGAAACTCCCGTAAACGTAGGTGTATACAGGACCGATGACAGATGGCTGCATATGAGCTAGGCTCATTCTTGTGTGATACGCCTTGCTAATTAACCAAGTCAAATGACAAGTTGTCATGAAAGAGAACCCATACAATAACCTCTGGCTCATACAAGGACGGTACATAACTATTTAATCAAACAAATGTCCACAAATAATACGTTTTATTTGTCCCTCTTATTAATACATTTTCTCTTTCAGGTGGTATCTCCCCTCTTAAAGATTTCCTGAAGGAGATACAATTGGACAGAGAAGACAAATCAATATTTTTTAATGCATTAATATATCCTTCTAGACCTTCTTCTTCTCTTAATCTATCCATTTGTTCCTATTTCTGATGGTCTCTCAACTCTATGTATCTGCATCTGTTTATTTGTATCTACAAAATGCTTCACTTTGCCTCCGTTCTTATCTCCTTATTCCTTTACATTTCCTTCGAGATCAGTCTATCTAGCTGAATCAGTCTAGTTCAGACTACTGAAACTTGTTATAGCCAGTATTAATTCACCACTATTGGTTTGTTTTTTACAATCATTTCAAGAACAAAGAAAGCACATTTCTATTAGAAGCCCGTAAGTGACTCTAACCTGTAATTTTTGCTGCGGGTGTTGTTTTCTCAAGCAATCTAGCAATCTATAAAATGCATTAGAGCATCTGTTCTAATCCATATGGGTTTCATAATATGTATTAACCCATTGAGCCCCGGGATCGATATTACACATAATTATCAGTAAAAATAATATTTTTGAATTGCATATTTGTGGGTTTGAGATTGATGCGCAATTAATTCTAATAGCTTTCCATGCTTTCCCATGCTTTTAAAGTATAGTAACGTGTGTTTAATTGCTGCTACAGCTCTAATAAATGTTTGAAAAGCCCTTGCGAGTCCTATTTAGTACTCGTAATATATTTGACAGAAACTTGATACTTTTTCTAGTTGCGTTTCAGATTTAATTTGCGAGCTAGAACTATGGGTCTAATAGAATATAAATTTTGTGTAAATTATGTATTGCTCTTAATGTTTGAGCTGTGCTAAAACCAATGGAGATGTAAACCCGAAGCTGACTTTTTGGCTGGCCTGTTGTGATTGTGGTCAGATGACTTTTAATTCAAAATATACACAGTCAAGTCATGCTATTATGACCACCAGCTAATATTGCGTGGAGCTCGAACAGCAGCTAGACGGCGTGTTATTGAGTCAAAAGATGTTATAAGGTTGTAAAGGATATCTGGAGTCATGCAGACTGCAGTGCGTCCAAAGTTGCTGAAGAGTGCGTGGTGGAGGACCCATAAAGTGAAAAGTGCGATTGCGGTGGTCACACAGGTACTCAATGGAATTCAAGTCTGGGGAATTTGGAGGCCATGAAAATACTTGGAAGTCTTTATCGTACTCCTCCAACCATTCCCAGACAATTCTGGCTGTATGACATGTTGCATCATCCTGCTGGAAAATCCCATTCTCTCCAGGGAAGACAGTCAACATGTATGGGTGTACTTGATCTGTAAGGATGGATAACTCAACTGGTTGAGAGTGACTTCCAGAAGTATGAGTGGACCCAGACAATACCAAGAAAACCTTCCCCAGACCATAACACTGCCGTCACCAGATTGTGTTCTTCCAACAACGATTGCAGAGTGTTTGTTCTCAGAAGTGTAGTGAATAACACGCCAATGTCCGTCGAGTCCATTAAGCAGAAAACATGACTCATCAGAGAAGGCAACGCTTTACCAATCAGCAAAGGTTTAATTTTGATGAACCCTCATCAGCATGGGTGCAGTAACCAGACTTTGCTTTGGAATCCCATATGCAACAGGGTTCGTTGTATTGTCATTTTAGACACACGTTTGGTATTCCCCTGTCATGTTTGGATGGGAAGTTGCTCAACTGTAGAGTGTCGGTTGGCACTCACAAACCTTCACAGCTGACATTCACCTCTGACATCAATGGCACAAGTGCTCCAAAGTTTCAACGCCATTTATTTGCCTATTCACGGTACACTTTAACCACAGCAGCACGGGAACGTTTCATAAACTGAGCTGTTTCATAAATACTGCCACCCTTGGCCAGTAAACCAATGATCATCCCCTTTTCAGATAAAAGACACATTTTACCCTTGACAGTGATGGTTGATATGTTTGCAGAATGCCTACATGTCACCTTATATACCCACCAAGCTAGCTCATGACACGTGCCATATTTCTTTGGCTACGTGCTGCTGATGTAGGCTCGCTGTAATATTGTGACTCGACCCTGTATATGTAGATTGATAAACATTAGAGTATTATAAAGGTGAATTAATTCTAATTGTAGCACCACAAAGCATTTAAAGATGAAGTTAGAAACAGCAATGCAGTTTAGTGTACTATCAAGAATAAAACACAGTTAAGAAAATAATCCCACCACAATGTTAAATTCTAGTTTTGTTAGGATTCTGCAGATTAACAACAGGACCTACTTGAAAATAGAAATGTCCTATTTAGGTAACTCAAGAAAAAGGCACCAACAATAATATTTAACAACAAAGCAACAGGCTCGTCACAGTAAGAAGAGAGGGCCAAGCAGGCAAGTAGTTAATAAGCAAGGATCTGATGTGAAGGTAGTGTTACCTTGATTTGAATGCCTCTCACATAAATGTACTTCATAGCACATTCAGCTTTGTATACAACAAAAACAACTGTACATTTGTGGTAATAAAGTAGAAGAGCATTACTGGAAGTAGAGAAGCAATTTTGAATCCATTTGTTAATGAAATGTATGGTATTGCTTTCTACAGTAATCCCGAACTGTAATTTCTCCATAACAGACTTCAAAGAACCAAACATCCCAGCTATTTGTGTAACTTACTAAGCTTTGCTTTTCTGGTACAAGTTTACTGGCTAATCATCCAGTATATATGTATTAAAGGCGACCCCACATCAAATCAAACAATAGTGCTAGTCATCAAGCAGTACTGTACCAACGTGAAGGCCAAATGGCAAAATATTCTCATTCTTTGGCAGCAGTTACCAAGTGAGAGGGGTCTGTCCCAAATAGATCCTCCAAAAATTGTAGTCCAAAGAAGTAGGTGTACTATTATAGTGCACTAAGAAAATAAAAACAATGTTCACTTAAATGTATAAAACAGCTCATCGAGCTATGGAGACCTCCCGCACCTGTTACACCAGTTGAGGACACTCCATTGAATTTGATAATGGTAATATGCACCATTCACTGGTATGCACAGGCAAGGGAAGCTGAGAAGTGTCCATGGAATAGCTTATGAAATTAAAGTAAAGGTATTTTGGGGATATCAGCAGCAGTCGAAGCTTGATTAGTAGTCTCTCCTACAGGATTCACCAACAGAGAACAGAGAAATGAAGCTCATGTTTCTATTGTTTTGGACCCACATGGAATTTGTGAATGGGGGTGAGGTGAGCACCAGTGTGGATAAACCAGAGCCTAACCTACCTGCTAGAGTTGCTTAAATAAGTTACCAGTTATATGCCGCTCTTTTCTTAAGATCTTTGTACTATTTAATATTCCTTCCTTTGCCCATTTGAATGCCATTATACTAAAATCATGGTTTGTGTAACCATAAATAAATTTTGGTTCTGGACCTCTACATCATTTAAATAAAGACATTCAGACCTTGGTAAATTTAGTTTTATATCTAAAAAATCTGCATTTTTGGCATTTCAAATTGATATAGGTCTATCTAAGCCTCTGAGCAACTTAAAGCACCACTGTAATTGCAGAAAACTGCATGTTTGTAAAGTGAGAGGAAGTTAGCTTTGTAAAATAATTTTATCACAAAGAATGTGACACCTACCCCCTTCACCCACACATGCTGAAAAGCATGCAGCTTAATAAGAAGCTGCAATAGTAAATGCAAACTTTGCTCCCACTGAAATGTATGGATCATGAAATGTAAGTATCATGGATGCCTTCAGGCAACAGCAAAGGCTTCTACATTTATTTTCTCCAATTAAAAACTAGTTTGAAAACTCTGAGTCTGACTAACAGCATAAAATAGGCAAGGAACAGGCATAAAACATATGTTTGCATTGTACAGTAATGCTTTGAAGTGCCCAAAGCTGGATATATACCTAAAAATATAAGAATGATAAGCAATGAACATATATGTGTATCCAGTCTCTCCAAGGTAAAAAAAAACACAGACACTTTAGAAGATGTTTTCATTTTACATTGAGATCTCCATGAAGGCTGAAATGATGCTCATGTCATTGTAACGGCTATTGTATATACTATTTTGAATAAATACACTTAAAAATAATCTAAATGTTTAGAAAATTGAAAATAAAATAATACAACGTGCAAGAGATTACCTTTTATATGTAATTACGCTGCGAAGGGACCTACCATTTCGTTTTTTGAGGTAGACTTTGAATAAACGGGAATGTTCTACTTGAATAGTAGGAATGTGGCATCATCAACTGCCACATCAAAAATGATGTCTAATGGAAGCTCATTAGTTTACTAGGAAACACCCTCCTTTAGAAAGTAAACAGGATCAACTCATATAAGAAAATAGATTCCCGCAATAATTAATAACATATATTTATGCTCTCTAAAAACATATTTATCAAATGCCATTATTCAAATAAGCATACAGAAAACAGAATTGACCACAGCGCTCCATTCGTTAAATATTCTAGATTGAGTCGTCTTTTTATATTATTCTAGATAACAATTAAAAGAGAAATGATATTGCTTAAACAAGCATTAATCATTTGCATTAATCATTAGCAGAAATGTGATTTTTGTGCTCACCTCTCCTAGACGTGCTACTTGCATTAAAAAATTAAGTTTTAACCCCAAGACTTCAATATATCTCAGAATCTTTCTGCCTTTGTATAGACACATCATCAAAGCTATAGTTTAAACTATGAAATACTATCAAACTATTATTTGGTTGCATCTCTTCCATTTAAAATGATCTTATTACCCAGTTAAAATTGAAATTGAACTTTAAGTCATTCTTATGCATAAAGAGCATGTCAAGACAGATGGTATAGGACAAGTGCAAAACTGAAGTGATTTTCCTTGTTCCATTAATATTTACAGTTCTCAGAATACTGTCTGACTAGGTTTTTACAATAAGATCACTTAGCAGAATTCCAAATAAGCAGACTGAAGATAGATGGATGAGTTTAAAGTAAAGCAAACATATCAAGCAAGGCTCTTCTTAAGGATTATAATAAGTGAATGAACAAACAGTAAAACATTGACAACTGTGCAGTAGTCGATATCATTGTACAATGCATTTCTACCAATATATATCAATACATATATCTATCTATCTATATATATATGTATATCATATATATATATATATATATATATATATATTTATATATATATATATATATATATATATATATATACACACACACACATACACAAGGTAAACTCCCCGTTATCCAGCACCCACGGAGACTCCCTATTGCCGGATAGGTGTAGTTGCTGGTTAATCGGGAGTCCCCGAATTTAGGGGTCTAAACGACCCTTAAACACCCAAAATCCCCTCAAAATGCCTTTAAAAGGCATTAGCACGTAAACTGGGCCATTTAGGCCCAGACAAACTTAGCATTTATTTTTGCAGTCTCGAACTCCCGATAGTGCGGGTTATGCCCATTTAGCAGGAGTTTTTTGAAAATGGGGAATTAATGCCGGTGCCGATTGCTTGAGAGTGCCAGTTGCTTAGGTGCCGGATAACCGGGAGTTTGTGTGTGTGTGTGTATATATATATATATAATATATATATATATATATATATATATACACACACACACATATATATATATATACTAGCGAATTGCCCGTCAAAAAATGACGGCAATGAAATTGTAAGGTAGCTAATGCTGTTTAGTGTGTAATAATGAAATATATAATACATGAATAAATGAATATACTTTACCTATTTTAAAGCATTGTGTGGAAGAGCTGTGAATGTGTTTTGATGTTACTGCAGCATTAGTGGTGTGGATCTGCTGTGTAAGCGTGCTGAATGTGTGCAGTGTAACACTGTGCGTGCGCGAGACCAAACCGTTAGCGTAGTCGTGTACTTCCGCATTGGCGAGAAATGGCGAGTAATGTGTGTTATACGTTTGTATCGGAATATCCGTAGGTGTTTTGTGGTGTTTTGCGAGTTTCTTGTGGTGTTTTGCGAGTTTAGAGTGCTGTAGCCTCGTTTTCGTTTTGTTCGGCGGCCATTTTTTCTCTCGCTTCGTTTTTTTTTTAGTCTCTAAACTGTTTTATTTGAAGTAAAATCGAGGTGTAAGTTGTATTTTTGAGGTGCTGGGTGCTCCCTCTTGGTGTAGGTAAGTTTTTTATGTATGTGGTGTGTGTATGTATTGTGTTTGACATTTTGTAATGTTCGCGAGTTGCGTCCGAGTGTTGCGAGTCCGTAATGTGTGTGAACGTGTGTCGTATGTTGTTTGCGAGTGTCGTAATGTGTGTGTCGTACTGTTTGTGTTGCGACGTGAAGTTTGAGAGGGTCGCAGTTGCTGGCAAGGAGCGCCTTCGGCGCTCCATGCCAGCAACTGCGGCCCTCGCTTTGCGAGGTCCTCAGGTGCTGGCATGGAGCGCCTACGGCGCTCCATGCCAGCAACTGAGGCCCTCGCTTCGCGAGGGTCCTCAGTTGCTGGCATGGAGCGCCTTCGGCGCTCCATGCCAGCAACTGAGACCCTCGGGCAGTGCCCTCGCTTCGCGAGGGCCTCGGCTTGCTGCGCGAGCCCGCAGCGTTAGCAACAACTCGTACGCTCACAACTATATATGTGATATATATATATATATATATATATATATATACACATACATACATATACACACACACACACAAATAGATTTTCCCATTACTAAGAACACAAAGCATTTCTAGGAGTGTGTGTGACCTGCTTCTAACATGAGAGACTGTTATCAGAGTTTTCTAACCTTAGATGGGCTCTTAGGTGAAGATTTCCTCCTGTCGACCTAAAAAAGAAAATACAACAATTAATTCAAATATTGGCCAAAATGTTGACATGCATGCAATAAATAAATCAATATATATTTTAGCAATTTATAAATAAACAAGGTTTTGCGAATTTCCATGAAGTAGCCCACTCTTGCTTTTCATTTCCAATAGCAGAATGGACTGCACATGGCATACACACAGTAAAGTGTAAATACAATTACACTGCATATACACAACATGGACTGAACAGTTTATACAATAGACTAAGCACTCACACTGGATACAAATATTAGACTGGATTGAGCAAATACACTTAATATTTATAGGGGAGGCAAAAGGCGAAAAGCTGCAGAAAATGTCTAAAAGTGCCAGCTATAAATGCAGTCTTACAATTTATAGGCATACATCCCAATCAGCCATTATCTAATAACAGGTCTGCCTGACTATATTGACATCTGGAGATATTTCCTGGGACACATTTTACACAGGGACAGGGGCTTCTGTGATGGTAAACCATGACTCAGGTGCGCAGAAGACCCCAAGGGAGATTCAATCCCATAATACACTTAAAGGAGCTATATTCACCTTGGGGGATAAACCAGTGCCTTCCTGTTAAACTAGTGCTGACTGTCGATCACTACCATATGGATGAGCAAAAAAAAAACTCAGAGGGCTTGTTAACATTACATCTAATAAATTATTTTCGGGTGCCCTCCTGTAAATCGGCACGGTGTGGAAGCTACAAGGCTGGGGATCCAACGGAAGATGATGAAGTGTCATACAAATATCAGTACCAGATTGCCCTGCTGGGAGATGGGCTCTCACCAGAGGTCTCAGGTAGCATCATGCTGCTTGATTGAGGGAGTCAGTTTCCTGAACTCTTGGACCAGCTCTACCAGGTGCCAGCAACGGGGACAGCTTTGACAGTACTGTCCACAAGTTAGGGTTACTCCAGCAACCTTGAAACCACAACCAACCTTTTATGTAAGGGAGTGGGTAATGGATCTTGCCAAGGAAGGGTAGATAGAGTGGCACTGTGATGAGGGTAAGAACATGTTTCAGGAGTATTACCTGGTTAACCCTGTGTCTGGTAACTAGGTAGCATTGCTGGGGCACCTTCAACCCATCATTGAGGATGGTAAAGCAGTTGAGGCTACTGGTCCTATCTAACCTTGATTAATTCAACTTTGGTTAGCTCCCTCAGGTAAGAGAGTGGACATTATGGTGGTAGGAGGACAGCATAATTCCATCCCTGTCGCAAGGGTACAATTTGATTGATTGGGCGACAGGACAGGGCATGAAAGAGGTTGGAGTCAAGATCAGCATACCCACTGATATCCTTCTAGGGAACAACTTGGGTCCCAATAATTGCCAGCACAGAAACACTGTTATCCAGCAACAGGCAGCAACTGAAGTGGCAAAAGAAGCAGGTCCAATGACAGTCCATCCAGGATCCCAGCCATAGGTAAGTGACATGCTATCGCTAGTGAAAGTGGGCCATAGGCTAACTCTATAGAGTTAAGACAAGAGGTAGAGCAGGATACCTCCCTAGCCGGTGGCAGGGCCAGATCAGAGAGAGGGGACAGGGCTCAAGGGGAGATCATTAGTTGTTGGAGCTAAGTTTGTTATATCAGGTGACTGACCCAGATCAAGATGACCAACCACAGAGAGATGTCAGAAGTGCAGTACTTGGGATATCTGGTGAGTCATGGGAAGGTCTGACCAGAGTCACGCAAGGTCAAATCTGTTAGTAGATGGCCCACTCCTCAGATTAAGATGCAAGTTATGGTATTTATAGGCACTGTTGGGTACTACCATAAATTTGTTCCCTATTACAGCTCACTGGCCAAGCCCATCACTGACCTCACCTGGAAGAAAATTCCCTGGATGGTAAACTTGACCCGGAATGTGACCAAGCTTTCCAAAGCCCTCAAATTCACATTCACCTCCCATTCCAGACTACAACCAGACCGTTATAGTGCAAATAGAAGCCTCAACATATGGGTCTGTTTTAAACCAGGTGAATGCCGTGAGAGAAGAGCATCTCGTCTCGTCAAAATAAAGCATCTCGTCTCATCAAACTTCTGCCTCGGGAGGTGAGCTACATGGCTATTGAAAAAGAATGCTTGCCAGTGTTACAGGCACAAAATAAACTTTAGCCTTAATTGTGTGGGAGAGAGTTCTTGGTAATCCCAATCTGTTCTACGGGATAGCCAGGGACAATGGCGGATTAGAGCAGTGGAGCCTCAACTTGCAAGCCTACAACGTCACTAGCAAATATTGGCAGGGGCAAACTGACCAGAATGCTAATGGCCTCTCTCAGCAGCTGGATACATTGCATGTCTAGCCTACCTCGACCCAATAAGGATCGTGGCCAGAATGGACACTAAAGGGGGTAGCAGTTGTGACAATAGACCAACTTCAGGGCCCAAGCACATTTCCAGCGGGATACTTTCATCTGTCATGGACTAGTACCAGCTGGGCCGGTAGAACTACTGGAAAACTAATCAATCGAATCTATTTTTTTGAGAGTATACCGTTAAACATATTTGATCTACAGGTAAAAAGTAAGAATTGCAGACTTAAGATCCCACTTCTACCCATCCAAAATAACTTTTGTAATGTTTGTTAATATAATTTATAAAAATGTACTCTTTACTTGTATGCTAGGAAAACTGGATATCCTCTGTCCCTTTCATTTTTAGTAATGACCCATTATGAAATACTGCAAACTTTTGTTTTGTGAAGCCTAATCAGTAATGGCATGGGATGTTCCCATTTGCGAATCCAATCCCTTGAGTTTAATTATAATATTCTTTCTACAGTACTTCCTTTGCAGTATCAAACCAGGCCAAAATACTTGATAAATCTATTCTTCCACTGTAATATTATTCTGGCAGTGATAGCAGTCATTTATTCTATAGAGACTTAATGTAACTAAATGTATAGTAATTAAATGGGTTAGTGTAGCTCAGCCAAGATTAAAGCAATGTCAAGTTGCAAAAAAAAATTCAATAAACTAAAATTTCGAAACAGCTTTAGCGATGTACCTGAACATAATGACAATAAATTAATTAGAGCAAGTGGCTCCAAACTAAAATCTCAAGTGTTCAGTAGACTCAATAAGTGTAACTGAGCAGTCTTTGCTCAAGGAACAGAAATCCATAATATTTCACCAGCTACCTAAAAAGGACATGGAAGGTTTCTGAATTTTACTAGATATTTACTATATCTATTCATTTACTTTTATGTACTTTATTTTATGTAAGAAGTGCTTTTATGGACTTAAATTAAATAAATAGTACTTGGGGTCTGCCCACTGCAGCTCATAAAGTCACAGACTCTGTAGTACTGTCTGTTTAGTGTCTCATACTAGTGTCTAATAGTACTGGCTGTGCAGTGTCTCATACTAGCCTTCAGTGACCATATATCAGCAGTATGTTGCAGCATGTTGCTCATATTTTGCCCCCAATTGGCCAGTATGAGACACTGCACATCCAGTACTATAGAGTCTGTCAGCCACATTAAATTAGAACTCCATAGCGGCATCGGCAAGCCCGCAAAGGCTGCATGCTCGAAATCTTGCGCGTTACAGAGCTATTAAATTAGACCATGCTGCGAGTTACGGGTCGGAGACGCAAGCCCATAAACCATTCTTGTGCTGTTGGATGTGCAGCCGTGAACATGATCAATTAGTCAAACCCGTAGTTACGGTTTTAGATGGAGACAATGGCAACAGAGATTGTTATCATTACGTCACTGAAAAATGGAGGTTAGATGTCAAAACCTTATGGGCTACAATTACGATTTACGATTGGATTCATGCAATGTTGATAAAACCGTAAATATGATATTCTAGTCCATGTGAGTTCCATTATATGTATAACACATTGATTGCCGGGATCAATATAACACGTAAATAAAACAGAAATAAAAGTACTTTGTTTACATTTGTATTTACAGTGCTACGGATAGGACTTTTAGCCCCTTGCGGGTCCTCTCTAGCACCTTGGCCCCAGGTTGAACAGGGTTGAACGCCAGTGGATTTGTTGCAATTTAATAGCGAAATTGGGAACATAGCAGATAGGGGGTTGACAGATCAAAGGATTTGCAGGTGCGCAGTTAAAATTTCCACGTACCGTAGGGTTTTATTGCACCTAACCCGCAGTCGTTCGTGGGTAGCTTTAAGAGGCCAATTTAATAGCCATAAGTCTTGTGAGCTACGTTACAGGCTACGGTTTTCAACGTAGAAGGAATTTAATTTGGCTATATGTCTTCATGAGCAGAAGGGGCAAATCCAAGCAGGTACTATTTGTTTTGTTTCAGTAAAAACAGAGCTTATAAGCACTTCTTAATAAAATAACATGAATAAAAGTAAATAAATAAATAGGTGAAGTATATACCTAGTAACATCCAAACACCTTTCACGTACCTTTAATGATAATTGTAATGTTCTGCAATATTTTTTATTTTACGGCATTATTTATTTTGCTATTAACTTTTACACACAATTTTCTTAGTGAAATTCTCATTTGAAAAAAGTATTTCAGTACACTGATCAACAATCCTACTCTAGAATATAAATATTTTCTCAAGTACATATCTGGTGGCATGGCACCATATAATCAATGCTGTGACAAATATCAGTCTACTCAGGTCAAGGCGGACGTAATCATTTAGTATTAATAATCACATTTTCATAAGCAATCTTAAAACACAGGACAATCACCAAATGATTGATAAAATTACCATTGAGGGAATTTAGAACATTGTGCCAATAATGACAGAACCTGCATTTCTGATCCAAGTTAATATGCTGGGGGTAAAAGCTCCAATAATATGCATAACAAAATACACATAAAATTTGACAAAGAAATTAATTTTTAAGACAAGTATTATACGCACAGTTGTTTAATATAGTATATACTACAGTGTTCTGTAATGTTGGAACAATGCTTGGCCATTGGATGGTACTATTACAACAGAGCTCAAACTCTAAACATTGTCTCTGAGATTCATTAAACTTTGCAGCCCATTTTTTAATGGCGAAAATTCCCATATACTCTCATAAGTCAATGTGAAACTTAGTGAATCTCAACTGTCTTAACAGTTCTTAACACAGAGGAGACTCCTTCCTCTTGGTATTTGCACATTCAATGGGCACGGATGTCTCATATGTACAAAATTGTATTTTGAAGAATTCAGATTGATTAAAGGTAAGACATATTTAGAATGTTCAAAAAGTGGAAGTAGAATATAAACCTTTTTTAATGTTTTAACAGATACATGCAGTGCTGCGTGTGATTACTGTTCAGCATTTTGTATCTGCCTAAACAAAGACAAACAAGGGCTTCTAAATTGTAATTGTACTGTAGTACGGACATTGTTTATTTTACACCAAGTTGTCTGCTGACCCAATTGTTTTACATTTGAATTGTATTGTAATTTGCTACTTGTATGCTGTACTTTATTCTACTTTGGAAATAGTGCTACAGAAAATGATGTTGGCTTATAAATAAAGAGCAATCACATATATAGTTGTGGATCTTTGCGCTGTTCGTAATGTTTTGCAATGTTGGGGAAGCGAGGTGAGGTGGGGCAGTCGAACTGCAGAGCTCGCCAGCGGCGCAGCACTTAGGCTGCGATGAGCGCCAAACGGGCTCATTGGAGCCAGCAGTGCAGTACTTGAGCGAGCCGGGCACGCAACTGCAAGGCGAGCATTTGTTCAAGAGCGTAACTCTAAAAACCGACCCCCCCAAAAAAAATCATGTACAAAAGAATATAACACACTCACACACAGCCCAGGGGGAGACACAGGAAGCCTGGGAGTGAGGTTGCAAGCGAATAACACCCATATTTGTTGAAGGCGCTCCTCGCGGGGCTCCCGTCATTGTCGGCAAGTTCCTAGTAATAAATACGATTTCAGGTACTATACTTGTATGGAAAGCTCACTAAATTATTTGCAAAGTCTCCCTGCAAGCAATTAAAAAAACTTTTTTCCAAAATTCTCTTTTACTGGGGTGATAAGGAAGCTCAGCAATGGTACTTTTTATAATCACCTATAATAGTTTACAGTTGTGCACAACGCCTGCGAGATGCGCTCTGAGCAGGCGTTACTCACAACTGCTATTGCTAAACTCCTTCGGAATCGCGAACCTGTTGCTCCAGATTTGAGCATGTGCGCCAGAGCCGCTCCACTGGAAGAGAAGGAGGGAGAAGGGGGGAGAGAGGAGGCAGAGAGAGAGAGGGGAGGCAGAGAAAAAAGGGAGGAGGAGAGATAGGGAGGGAGAGAGAGAGAGGGAGGGGGAGGCAGAGAGGGAGGGAGGAGAGAGAGAGAGGAGGTAGAGGGGGAGATAGAGGAGACAGAGAGAGAGATGAGGTGGAGAGGGGGGAGAGAGAGAAGGAGGGGGAGGGAGAGAGACAAACAGCACACAAAGTGCAGAGAGAGGGCACAGAGAGAGAGGGTGCATGGAGAGAGAGGGGCAAGTTACTAGTACTTAATAAATTAAAGGTTATTGTTTTAACTTATATACATATATTCTAGATGTACAAAAACATGAGAATGATGTTCCTTTAATATAAAAGGGTGCATATTCATTTTTACCCTTCTGGATCGCCACCTTGTCATGGTGAAGGGGCTTGTGTACTTCCATGAAGCTGTGAGCTAAACCATGCAGGGTCACCAAGATGGGCAGGTCATAGCAGAGAGGTCAGGCAAAATGCAGTCCACTGGAGAAGGAACTGGCTACCCACTCCAGTATCTTTGCCAAGAAAAGATAAGCACTACCAGATACAATATGTGCCTGTCCTGCTGCAGCCCATAACACAGAGTCAGACACGACTGAACAACTAAACAACAATTCATTTTTCTCTCTGTTTTTCAATGGAAATGGCCCAGTCCAGACTGTTATTTTCAGTACTATTTAGCACTCATTGTTGACAGCTTGACAACAATATCTAAATATATGTCATTTGTTACATTTTGTTCAACAGTCCACCTTTTAATATTATTTAGCAAGAGATCTGGACTTGGCATAGCGGTCATAAAGCTTGGGATATTTATATATCATCACGGATCCCATTCATAGATTTCCAATCCGTTGTCTAGCTTGGTCGCCTTATTTTTGTATCTATTTTTGAGCGGTTCCTGAATGGAGTGGGATTTTTTTGTTTTACCATAGACAAGTAAAAGAATGTTCTGAAGATTTGGTTTCTCAACTTTATTTATAGCTATGTTTTATAAATGATACATGAGTATTTGGTCCCCTGACATCCCTGCACTAACTTCCTGTTGCCATAGGCACTCATTAATATTCCAGGGAGGCCTGGTTGCCATGGCAAAACATGTAGTTGTAGACGGTAGCCATGGCAACTCTCTACCATTAGGTATCTTCAAGTAAAAGCCAGGAGATCTGTTTGTAGAGCTGTGAAACAGCATATCATAATATGTGTTTAGCAAGGGCTATTTCAAAGACTGTGAAGTCTTTTTTTATCACAATTTAATAAGAGAATGAAGTCTGTGGAATAGACAACTGTTTACTTCACGCAGAAAAAATAAATATTCGATTTTTACAGGCAAACGCACAAAATAGACTATTTCTGTGGAGAGGGAAAAGCTTCAAATACCATTAATTTGCTAATTAGATGTGAATTAATGTAATTCTAATATGGATGTTTGCAGGGGATTAGGCACATTAGGCAATTTTCAGTACAAAGGAAAGGAAATTTACATCTGGCATATTTCCTTCTACTTGACTGATTTATAATTATAAACTAAACAGGGGAATTTAACATGATGGTACCCCTTGTTCGGGTTCCCTTGTGGTCTAGAGATAGGATTCGGTGCTTTCACCTCTGCAACCTGGGTACAAATCCAGTCAGGGAGCCAAACGGTCACACCACCCTGAAACCATGCAGGTTTGGGCCTGGTCAGTACTTGGATGGGAGACCACCTAGGAATACCAGGAGCTGTATGTTGTGGCCCACTGGATAAGGAACTAGCAACACACTCAAGTATCTGTGCCATTAATACCAAGTGGATCAGCATGGTGTGTTACGGTCCATGAGGTCACGGAGAGTCGGACACAACTGAACATCACATACACACACCCCTTGTCAAAGGACCACTGAAGTGTCATATTTATAGCATGCTTATTTCAAACACTTGACTTGATCATAATTACAGACTTTAATTTGTAACTACTGTACTCAGCATTTTGATGACATTGTGTCTTCGTTCCTAAAAGGATTTTAAACCTGGGATAAGTAGAAGGAACTATGGATTCAGATAACATCTCTATTCACTGCTGTTGAAACTTGTCTCTCTAAATAGCACACCTGACTACAAGTGAAATAATAATCCCCCGTAAGATAACCCTTCCCTCAAGCCTCAGACAAGCTACCTATCATGGAAATTTGTTACATACTTCACCAGCATACAATGTTTTTATCAAACTACAGTGGTTCATTAATATCATTTGTCATAGAATGATTTTGACATTTGCGTAAATTGTATTTAATAGATAGGTTGTGTTGCTGTAAGCCATTATCTCGATGAGTAGATTGTTATTATGTGAATTGCGATTTCTAGGAACATTGTATAAATGTATGGGAAGTATTATATGACTACATATTCACGTACGCAGGCTTATAGATATTCAGTGTATCGAGGGAGACATGAAAGGCAGTTCAGACTGATTAGTATAATCTAAGATGGCTGCTTTGTTTTCCTGTGGGAAGATTGAAAATGATGTGGAGAAATTTCTGATAAGACAAGGCATTATTGAACCGTACTTTAATCAATGAGCTATAGTGACAATGGGCTGGTTCCTATGATATTCTGTGGGATTTATTTCTAATGACCACTTCACACTTTAGTGCTGATTCCGGAAACAGGAGTATTTTAGTGTCAAATTGGCCAATATGTGTGGTGGGTCAATCACAGTTACTAAATTTACTAGGATTTAGAGATGCACACTGCTAATATATACACTAGTACAACTGGAACTCTAGGCTTTTATTTTTCTCCTAGTCCGTGACAGACAACAAAAAGAAGTAACCAAAGTGGGACTTTATCATTTATCCCAAAATGTGTGACTTTGTCTAAAAAAAAAAAGAGACATTTGGGAAGCTAAGGATAAGGGCATTTCCTTGAAAAAGAGGGACTGTTACCCCAAAAGAGGGACAGTTGGCAGATATATACTAATAGATCTCGTGGACAGGCATTGCATATCCCTACTGTAGTGGATAGGCTCCAGTGAATAGTAGAAAAACTGACAAGTCTCAAACAATAGGAAAAAAAAAAAAAAAACATTAATGGGTAAATTTCTTGCTCCTGGAGAAAAAGAATCAGACCAGTGGTGGGCAATATGAGACTCACAGAGATCATGAGATTGCATCAGCCTGTTCTCCAGAGTAGTGAACATTTCCTCTTCAACAAGGCTCAGTCTATTTGATCCCTCCACTTTAGAAATATATTTCTGTTATTCTCTATATCTCTGCTCCCCATTAATCCACCTCTGCCTTGCACCATTTTACCATTGTTGCTACATTCAAAAAAAGGTCCAAACATATTTTGAGGCCGTCTCTCAAGCACTGATATATGTTACCAACAACTTACGGACCTATGCTAATCACGCAGTGTAATTTGAGGGAATGCCTTAAATCGGCTGCAGGAGCATTTCCCCGGGAGGGAGGTGGGGTAGAGGAAGAGAGAGGGAGAGAGGTTGAGAGACATAGGGAGGGAGGAAGTGGAAGGGAGGGAATGAAGCGTTGGAAGGCTGGGAGATAGAGGGAGGGTGGGAAGAGCCCAGAACCAGAGTGTTCTAACCCAAATCAGCATGGATATCGCCCATCATGCTCTTTTTCCCAGCACTGCCTACTGCACTCCAGAGGCCTCATCTGCAGCCTGGCCACTCCTTTCCTCCCTCCATGCCTCCGCCTCCACCAATGATGCTGCCTCTCTGGGGAGGCCTCCCCCTGCAACTCACCCTAGAGTAGGGGTTAGAGACAGTAGCAAGGCAGATGAGGAGATCGGGGCTGCATTTAGGATTTGACATCATTCTTCAGTGACAATCTATTGATCCAATTGTTCACATAATCTAGCTGTAGAGAGGAGGATCATGGCCTATGTGATGGAGATATTTTGTAACCAGGTGGCTACCCATCATCACATGGTCCATGATCCTCTTTTCTGTGGACACGTAGGTTTATGTTAAATATTTCACCAATTGATGGTCACCGAGGAATGCTGTTGAGAAGAGATTCTGCAGTCCCTATATTTGTTTTCCCCTTAGGAATAACTTTTTTTTGTGACACAATTCAGGTCCATGAATCCATTCTCTTCACCGGCAAACAATGCTACCAAATAACGTGAGTGATAATATACAAAACTGGGCAATTATTCCAAAGCCGCATTAATGCACGCGTTAAAATCTCCTAGCGAGATGGTGATAGTACTCTGGCCCCACTGAATGTGTCCACAGCTAAGCATTCCTTGTTAGATGTCATATCATTACTCATGGTGATAGCAAGTGATTTCAAATGATGGATAGAGAACATTTTGCACTGCTTGTGGATGAAGTTCAGGTGAGTTGGTTTATAGTTACAGTATTTCCCACTGTACTGACAGATTATTTAGAAACATTTATTTTCTCCTCCTCTGCCTTTTTGTAGCTTAGGACCATGTTTTTTTTTCTGAACACACTGTATGTGTGTAATTGAATTAGATTACATAATCCATTATTTTCAGCATCTTTGTAATGGAGCAGATGAAGACATCGTGTATGTAATAAGCTCATTACTGGTTATTTCTATTATATGGAGTGTTTGAATGATGATATTTTTCTTCATCTGATTATGGTTACTGTAATGTAATGACCACATGTGACCCTAGTAGCTATGCATCATTATTATTACAGTATTACCTTGACACCTTTAGCCTTTATCATTTTCCCCAGCCTCTTGTCCTTTTGGACCCATCCACACCACACCCATGATATTAATGCACAGCTAGATATGTTTATGACTGTGCTCTGTATATATAATAAACAATTATATTATTATCCATGTTTCAATGTGTTTCTCAAGTTAACGGATTTATGACATCAAAAAACATAACAATTACTTTTATGATTCCATAACATGCCAGGGACAGAAGCATGGTTTACAAGTGGTTATGTGTCTTAATATATTCAATATGTGTTCACACATTTATTTAAATACTACCATCCCAATTTTGTAAAGCATGGGCGAACAATATCATTATTGATTTAATTGAGTTAATACTTTGATACATATACATTGTGACACTGATGGGCCTCACCATTCCACTCAAGAGTTGTTAACCATCTGACATGTGTAAATAATTATTGATACAATACATCACTAATTGTCACATGCTCATTATTGGTATACCATGTGACAATGCTATACAGAAATGTGAGAGAGTCAAAGACCACATAGGTGTGTGAGCCTGAGGCTGGATAGAAGCATTTGCCCAATCCAGTACTTCAAGTGTTAAAAACTCTCTTACATCACAATGGGGCTACAGCTGTGAAAAGGCCAAGACAGTTTGTTGAGGAGTTGAGTAGCAGCCAGAGCACAGAGAGGAAGTGTTGGAGCTGGGCCAGCGAGAGAGTTGCAATCCAGAGAGAGTGTTGCAGCTCAGAGAGCTGCTAACCAGCAACAGAGAAACAAGTAAAGTATTTCTGGAGTAATAAGAGAGTCAATAAATCTACAGCATGGAAGCTGATGAGCCATCCACTGACGAAGATAAATTGATACTGACCAGAGTATAAAGGCAAGTACAGTACATAAAGTTTGGACTGTTTAATGGTTTGTCACTCTGAGGCTTAGTTGAGAGTGGATATGGATAGTTAGGAAATGGTCCTGAAGTTAAGGGTAGTGCTCACAAAAAGCTAGGCCTTTTTATTTCTTGTTTTATTTATTTTCCTATGTTTTATGTCACTGGCGAAGAAATTATTAAAAGTTTGCATAGAAAATGAATTGAAGTCTCCTGTGATGGTGATCATCAATAAGTGTCAGAAACACATCCAGCAATAGTGTGGGACTTTCCAGGACAGGTGTATGTATGATTCTCATTGATGGAAGGAAGATATTGGGTGCTGCATGTGCCTCTCCACGGCCTCTTTTTGTGTTTCTAGGCCTTCATGAACAGCTTCATCACATTAGTGCAATCCCCCTTGTCTTGATATGCTCCTATGTGGCCATATCCCTGTGCATAACCCAACCTGTTCCTTTAATGCTCCATGTGAAGATCCAGTACCTGGTCTGTACTATCTAATGAGTTACCTGTGGCGTACAACTCCCCCGTTTATCCAACATCGTTGTTAGCCAGTCCTCTGTTTCAGGCCTTATGCTGCACATGATGACATATCTCACTCCACCAGTGTATGAGACTCCAGGTTAATGTGTATATGCCATACCTTCCCATGGATGTGCCATAGATGATCTATGTGAGTACAGTGCTGTAGTACTGATCACTACACATGTTGAGTATTGTCTATGGTGTGTCTATCCATTTAATAGTTAGTGCTTCATAGCATCTGCTGTGGTCCATGTGTTTGCTAAATGTTATTAACCTGTTGCGTATTGTGGCATATGTTCCCCTGTACATTGTAATATGTCATGTGAAGGTGGTGTGACATTTCCAGTAATTGATGTATCAATATATGTGATGGGTCAAAAATATTGATGTATATATATGATTTTTGTGTCTCTGTAACTGCAAGATTTTATTTGTAATTGAGTACTATGATTTCCAGGGCTATATATGATTGTGCTGTATCCTTAAGAGGTTTATCCAGCATATGTCTGATGAGTCATACATGACACTTTAATAGCTTTACATTGCACATATGTGCCAATAGCGATGTAAATCCTTAATTTGTGGTGATTTAGCATGCTTTACTATTGTTGTGGAGTGGTTTCCTGTTCTTTTCGGAGGTGCTGCAGTAGTCCACAAAAGTTTCACAACCAATTGTGAGTGGTCTTTGGTACCCGTAATATTTTCTTCATTAGTTTGCCCTTATTTGTGAGTGATCCATAAAATCTTATTAGCATACTGTTTGGGTGTCAAAGTCTAAAGGAGTAACTTGTAATCTATAGTCATTGCCAAAACTCATTGGAAAAGTATGCTGTAATTTCCAGCTCTGGCTTGCCACAGTGACTCGTAGCAGTTCTCTCTCAATATTTTAGGGATGGGTCATTAACACGGCTTGGTAGAAATGTCTGTTCTACTGCGGCACTCGTAATTGCTTTTGCAAGTATTTAAAGCTTAAAGCTAGTTTAACCCTTTTGGACCCATCATTATGGGTTTTACATAAATTGAAAGCATCACTTTATTGCCTGCACAAAATACATACAGATTTTACTATAAACCTGTTCACATATAATGTAAGCAGAGAGCACTTAGCGTAATAAAAAAAATGTTGTGTTAAAAGTATACAACTCGTTAATAAGCTAAGAAATTACTAACAACTATGGAAATGTACATTTAATAGAATATTAGAATTGACAGTAGATTTGAGCCTATTGGTAGATCTCATATGTCCATTTTATATTTATTTCTTAGATTAGTTATGCTTTGATCTTTCCCTATGTTTAGGTTAGGTCTGTGGATGTCCACGAATGTGATGGATTGCTTGAAACTAGATTGCTTAAATAATCTACACTACTTGAAAATACAGAAATAGCTATTAATGTTAAATACTTTTCATGTATGAATATTTATATAATGAATTGCACAGCAACTTGAGACAGCCCTTTTAAATTCCTCTAACGTTTAAAACCGTAGCCCGTAATGTAGCCCGTAAAACTTCTAGCTATTAAATTGGCCACGTAAAGAAAGCCGCTGCCGATCGGGCTATGTGCTAAAAAAAGCCTACAGGACGTGGAACTTTGAGGCAGCAAATCCTTTGTTCTGTCAAGCCCGTAACTGCTACGTTCCAATTTAGCTATTAAATTGCAACAAATTCACAGGCGTTCAACTCCGTAACACGCAAATGGAGCCAAGAAGCCAATGGGTACTAGAGAGGACCCACCCGCAAGGAGGTAAAAGTCCTATCTGTAGCACTGTAAATGCAAATATACACACACTACTGTACATATAATAACAGGGAAAGCTTGCAAATTGGCAATATAAAATACTTTATTTCATGTTTAATTTCTGGTGGAAATGGCTGGTGGAAAAATTGGCAAAAGTATAATTCATTATGTTGTCTCCTTAAATTTGTATTATCCCTGTAAATAAGTAAAATACTTAAAAAAAAACATTATAGCAAAAGTGCATAATAGAATCCACAGATAGTTAACTAAATGGCGCGGCAAAGATATTAATGAATTTCAGCCAACATTTCCGCCAATTTATGGTGTTAGCGTTAGGGTTTGAAATTTAAATTGACTCTCACAGCCAGCTAACAGGAAAGATCCATATTGTTGTGGTAAAAATATTTTGGATCTCAAAGATGAACTTTAGCCATTAGCACTAGAAGGTAACCAGCCAGTCCAGAGATCAAATAGATTTAGAGACATTTCTCTGCAACACTAACTGCCCTATAGGTTTCACATATAATCCTGTATTTTCTTCTTGCCCATATTAGATCTCTTATTGATATCTAATTTGTGCACAGCTATTTCTCTGACAACCATTTTCAGTTTTGCTCCAGGCTATTTAGATCTGCCGTCATGCCGCCCTTGTACAGATTTAGATTTTTTTTTTATCAATTTCCAAAAAGCTGAAGGTTACATTTTCTTGTCTCACCGCCTGTGCTATCTGTAAGAACAAAAACAACTGTGCAGGAGTTGACAAGTAAATCACAGGTTATAGTAAGCTGCTAGGAGCCTACTTGTGTGAAACCTGACAAAACACAAAGCTCGCTCACAGCTCTCTCAGAAGCGTCAGACAAAATGCTAATATAAGGTAAGCAGGCGGCACACTTACATTGACAGTGAATATGTATTGCTCCATTTGTGCAGCATGTGATCCTTATATGGAAATACTCCTGTGTTGAATGAGAACTAAGAGCAATGGAATCTCTATATTAATAAAATAGGTGAACATTTATTTGACAATCACTAGTCTAGTTAAATGAATGCTGTAGATTGGGGCAAAAAACGTATATATTTGTGACGTTTGTAATTAACATTGAATTAAATTAACATTACCGGCTGTGTAAGCACTGGGTATAAAACCATTTTACATAAAACCTTTATTTTAGGAAATACTGCTTGTGTTCTAATTATGCCACTTATGTATTTTCCACATTTCCTGTTGGCATGTAAGCTGAATGGGTGTGTTCTCCAAATGTTGTATTGTGTATTCAAGAATGTAATTTGTTGTTTCATTAGTGGATTCAGATAAGGTTTCATGACAGGACTTCCCCTTACCCTCCTTCAAGTTCAAGTAAGCGTCAATCAATCGGGTTCAACTCTCCGTGACCTTATGGACCGTAACACATCATGCTGATCCACTTGGTAATCATGGCGGAGATACTGGAGTGGGTTGCCAGTTCCTTTTCCAGTGGGCCACAGCATACAGCTCCTGGTATTCCTTGGTGTTCTTCCATCCAAGTACTGACTAGGCCCAACTCTGAATGGCTTCATGGTGGTGTGTCCTCTTGCTTCCCTGACTGGAATTGAACCCAGGTTGCAGAGGTGAAAGCAACAAATCCTAACCACTGGACCACCAGGGAACCCTGGCTTGCAGTACTTTTGTCCTATTCTGTAACTGCCCCTTTGTGCATTTAAAAAAAATGATGGCTATCATGGCAGCTCCACATACTACGCAGAATCTGCTAAAATTAAGATTCTCTGAAAATGCTTTTATACCTATGACTTATAGATGCTTTATAAAAATGTGAAGTTTTTGCTAATCTATAGTGTTCCTTTCCAGGAAACAAAGACATATTCCCTACCATCAAAACTGGAAATAAAACTGGAAATAAAAGAATGCAAAGGGAACGGTTTGCTCCACCCATGCCAAACACCATGGGCCTCATTCAATTGCGATTTGGCCAATTGAATGGGTCTCTATATAAGCACAAAGTATATTTTTTTTACAGAAGTTTTTAGTTAGTAAAGACCTTGCTTTTGCATAGAAGTTCACTAACTAAAAACTACTGTAAAAAACATATGCTATGTGCTTATATTGAGTCCTATTCAATTGGCCAAATCGCAATTGAATGAGGCCCCATGTAAATTCTACAAGTGAAAGTAATTGATTTGTACATAAAAAACTGAGGGATAAAACACAGATGTTTTTTTATATGGCTACAAACAAAAATTGCAAATAGATTACATTATAGAACACTAATTATAACTATGGTTACCATGAAACACTTATATTATGTAAAATATTGGTTCTGTGTTTGCCTCATAAAACTGATATACATTATGTATTGTCTAACATACTAAATTCTACAGCTGTTATTTTCAAGAATACTAGCTTTTTGATAGTTGTTAGAATAGATGTAAAAGAATCGAATAGAGAGAGTTCACCGTATCAAAATAAAACACAATTCGTAAGTAATGGTAGCACACAGTGAGAGTTGCTAAATCATGTAGATTAAAGAGGAAGAAAACGGCAACTCATTACTTAACTCCAATAGTTTCAAGCCATTGGCAAAATAGAACATAGAGAACCAAGTCTTGAACCATTATTATTATTATTATTTTTTTTAAATGTATTTAAAAAAAAAAGAAAATCAATTTTACAAACCATCATACATAGCATGAATTAGACAAAAGAAAATAGAAGTAAAAAAATAAAATAAAATATATACATATACAAACAAAGCACTACATATCAGCAAAGCAAGGCAAGGATTTCAAACATATTTGTTCTATTAATGTATATGTCCCACAGTTTCGCGTTAAAATCCATTTTAATTTTTGTTTTTATATCTAGATCCAAGTAATCATTTTTAATTTGTCTATTTCTGACAGTACTAATACTGGAACAAGGCGTAATTCGCAAATTGATAATGTTTTAAATTTGTTTCATGCACAGGGACCAAAAGGATTGACTATAACTACAGTCCCACCATATATGCTTGAATATTCTGATCTGATCAGTATCACATCTCCAACACTTGTCTGTATTTCTGGCTGGTGAGATTCTTACTAAGGTTTTTGGGGCCAGATACCACCTCTGAATTATTTTAAAGTCTGTCTCTCTCGAATTCGTACATTTTATTACTATAGCTGCCATTTTAAAAAGCTCTAAGCCAACCATTGATCTCCCATTACCAATGCAGCTCTTTTTTCCCAGCTCTTTGTTTCTGTGATTGAAAGCTTGTTGTCAACATTATTAATTAAGGTTTCAAATTTCGTAGGGGGTCTTAGTAACTGGTTGATATCGAAGTTTGTGAGTTTTGATAACAGTGCTCTAACATCTAACCACTTTCCGAAAGGGACGTCCTTTTCTCCTCTCAGGGTTTTTGAAAGGCTTTACAACCCTATCTAAGATCCATTAGTCTATTTAGGTTCCACACATCCCATTGAGTTTTATGTTCTAAAGGAAATAAACTATATAATGAAGAAATAGGCACTTAAGGAGAAGGAAAGGGTATTAAATAAAAAATTATGTTGTATTTATACCATGTGTTTAAACAAGTTGCAATTACTATGTTTAGATTCTTAAGGTCTTTTTTTATCTAGTTCTTTCTGCGATAAGATGTGTTCTAAGTTTATATTTTAAACTATAGCACATTTTATTTCTTTAAAAAAAATTAAAATAGTTTTTGCTTAACCATAATGTAATTAGCCAAAGAGTAAGCCATAGAATAAGCCAGTATATTAGGGGCCGTCAGTACCCCTCTATAAAAGTGTCTTTATACTATATTTTGTTTTATTCTATTGTTTTTATTAATAAATCTATCAAGAAGAGATGGAAATGTCGTTAATATTTTCTTAGGGGTTACAACAGGAATAGTTCTCAAATTGTAGGTAATTTTTGGTAAAGTTAACATTTTAATTGCTGATATTCTTCCATACCAAGATAGTTTAGACTGGAAAAGTCTCTGTAATCTGTGGCATCTTTACCTTCTTTAGGAATAGTAATTATTGCAGCTTCTAATAGTTCAGAGGGAGCTTTTCCTGTATTTTTTATTTTGTTAAACATTCTTTAAAATCATTAACAAAAGGTAGGAGTGAACATTTTATAGTATAGGTTTGGGAAACCATCCAGGCCGGGGCTTTATTATGTTTTATGGAATTAGTAGTTTAATAGCTTGGTAGATCTCTTGCGTTGTAAAGTATTTGTTCTTCTGTTATTTTGGGAAGTTTGAGTTTTCTTAGGAGTTCCTGAATCTGTGATATTGAAGGCTTATTAACTAATAATTTATCTTCTAAGTTATATAGAGATTTGAAGCATTTACAAAATATGTCACCTATTTTGTTTGGATTTCAATGACTTCATGATCTTTTTGTTTCTCTATTCTCTTATATACCATTTTATGTTTAAGCTTATTAGACAATAGTCTACCAGTTTTGTTACCCATATGATATATTTTTTGCTGAAATTTCCATAATAAATTATCTGCATAAGATTGCCAAATTTTTCAAATATTTGCTGGTATCTTGGTTATCTCTGTAGTCCTGTTTGGATCTATTAATATATATATATTTTTTCCAATTCATATAATTTGATATAAAGGAGTCTCAGAGATAAACCTATTTTCCATGTATTATGTAATGACCATGGCCCTCATTCAATTGCAGTTTGGCCAATTGAATAGGGCTCTAAATAAGCACATAGCATATATTTTTTTAAGAAGTTTTTAGTTCGTGAAAACCTTGCTTTTGGATAGATGCTTACTAACAAAAAAAAACTTCTTTAAAAAATATATGTTATGTGCTTATTTAGAGCCATATACAATTGGCCAAATTGCATTTGAATGAGGCCCCATGAAGTTAGTAAACCTCTTATGTAAGCTTTGTGGAAATTCCAAACTATAGCTTTAGATTTCACAAAATTCCTATTATCCTCAAAAAACTCCCCAAGTTTTTTAGTTAGTTTTTCTTTGTTTTCTGGAATTTTAAAAAGAGTATTGTCTATTCTTCGTAATAGCATACAGTGAGGGAAAAATAATTTGATCCCCTGCTGATTTTGAAAGTTTGTCCACTGACAAAGAAATTATCAGTCTATAATTTTAATGGTAGACATATTTTAAACGCCGAAAAAACAAAACAAGAAAAATGCATGTCAAAAAAGTTATAAATTAATTTGCAGGTCAATGAGTGAAATAAGTATTTGACCCCTTCGACTTAGTACTTGGTGGCAAAACCCTTGTTGGCAATCACAGAGGTCAGACATTTCTTGTAGTTGGCCTCCAGGTTTGCACACATCTCAGGAGGGATTTTGTCCCACTCCTCTTTGCAGATCCTCTCCAAGTCATTAAGGTTTCAAGGCTGATGTTTGGCAACTTGAACCTTCAGCTCCCTGTACAGATTTTCTATGGGATTAAGGACTGGAGACCAGCTAGGCCACTCCAGGACCTTAATGTGCTTCTTCTTTAGCCACTCCTTTGTCTCCTGCCCTGGCTAAGGGAAGGAGGCTTTCATGCAAGATTTGACGGTACATGGCCCCGTCCATCGTCCCTTTCATGCGGTGCAGTTGTCCTGTCCCCTTAGCAGAAAAACACCCCCAAAGCATAATATTTCCACATCCATGATTGATGGTGGGGATGGTGTTCTTGGGGTCATAGGCAGCATTCCTTCTCCAAACACAGCGAGTTGATGCCAAAGAGCTTGGTTTTGGTGTTATCTGACTACCACCCAGTTCTCCTCTGAATCATTCAGCTGTTCATTGGCGAACTTCCGATGGGCCTGTACATGTGCTTTCTTGAGCAGGGGGACCTTGCAGCTGCTGCAGGATTTCAGTCCTTCACGGTGTAGTGTGTTACCAACAGTTTTCTTGGTGACTATGGTCCCAGCTGCCTTGAGATCATTAACAACATTCCCCTGTGTAGTTCTGGGCTGATTCCTCACCGTTCTCATGATCATTGAAACTACACGAGGTGAGATCTTGCATGGAGCACCAGACAGAGGGAGACTGGCAGTTATTTTGTGTTTCTTCCATTTGCAAATAATTGCACCAACTGTTGTCACCTTCTCACCAAGCTGCTTGGTGATGGTCATGTAGCCCATTTAACCCTTGTGTAGGTCTACAATCTCGTCTCTGAAATCCTTGGACAGCTCTTTGGTCTTGGCCATGGTGGAGAGTTTGGAATCTAATTGATTGATTCATTGCTTCTGTGGACAGGTGTCTTTTATACAGATAACAAGCAGAGATTAGGAGCACTCCCTTTAAGAGAGTGTTACTAATCTCAGCTCGTTACCTGTATAAAAGACACCTGGGAGACAGAAATCTTGCTGATTGATAGGGGATCAAATACTTTTTTGACATGCTTTTATCTTGGGGGGGGTTGTTATTCTGTCTCGCACTGTTAAAATACACCTACCATTAAAAGTATAGACTGGTCACTGAACAAACGTTCAAAATCAGCAGGAGATCAAATACTTTTTTCCCCTTCACTGTAAGACCAGCATTTAGAAGATAATTAATTTGAATTTTAATCATTGCATGGTCTGACCAGTCAATTTTAAGCCTATCTCTATCTTAGTTATTTTATCAATTATATTATTGCACACTAAAAAATAGTCTATTTTTTTATAGGTGTGATGTTTGTAAGATAAATATGTGTAATCTCTGTCTTTCATAGTGTATACGTGCTGAGCATCATATAAGTTTAAGGTTCTCAAACTCTTAAGAAAGTTATTTGCTTTCCTCACTAAGGTTTTATGTGGAGGAGAATTCTTAGATAAGTTTCTATCAAGAGTTGGGTCCAAACACATATTAACATTTCCAAAAATGATTACTGAACCTTTCTTTATTTTTATAATTCTTTACTTTAATTCACTTTATTTAGAAAACTATTTTGGTTGGTTAATTAAAGAAAAAGCAAAGGGCCACTCATTACTTCAAAGTTAACTCCAATATTTTTAAACCACTGGCAAAATAGAACATAGAGAACTAAGTCATGAACCATTATTTACATATCAGTGTATAGGACACAGTTGCAAATTAAAAATTATAATAATAAATTACTAACTTTAAGATCTTTGTTATTCTTTGAATTAATGAGTGGCCCTTTTCTTCTTCTTTAATTTAGTTGTTAGAATGGAGTAACATACTTTTCATTTTGTTTCATTTTGAAATAATGAGAATGAACATACACAGGATACACACACACTTACTGACAGAAGTGAAAGCTGGGTTTGCACAAAATAAAAAGTGTGTCATATTGGATATGTTTTATAATAAAGTTTGCTCTGCCATGCCAAAGGGGGTGGTGGTCACTGCAAATGTAACTTCAAAGTGATTCAGTGCTCTAAACAGGACTTTATTTCTTTTTAATGTTACCCTAGACCTATTCTAATTTGTAAACCCAACACCCTATTTTCTACTTGTCCCCTTGCTGTGGCTCAATCGAGCACTGCCTCCCAGCCAGAGCCATTCCCTCCCACTAATGACCTCATAAGGTGGGGAAGGCGAACAAGCAGCTACACTGATGTTTAAAGTTTCTTTTAATATTATTTATTGTTTTTTATTTTAAATCAATTGGCAATGCTTAAATAAACAAATTACATCCTTGTGTTAGCTCACAACAGTGATTCTTTAAGCAAATACAGTTATTTATAATATTTGGACATAAAACATATCAATTTGCCATCTGCTAATTATAATCTGTTAACTAGAAATAAATGACTCAATAAGTGTCATTCTGTCAAAAAAATATTACAAGGCCATTTCATATTTATTTATTGGATGTTAAGAGTTCAATATCTTTTATATTATAATACTTTAGTGTCCCTGAGGATATTTATCTAATAGTGCTTAGAAATGATGTCATCTTCGTCATTTAATACAACAATCAATTTAATGGCCCATTGTTTCTGAGATACTGTGTATTATTTATATTGGAAATACAAAAATAAAAGATTTATCACTAATAATAGTTGTCGTAATTGCGCGTTGTTGTCACGCAATGTAAAAAAAATACAGGCTTGCGCACGTGCAATGAGCGCCAAAGGAGCTCATCACGAGGCCCGCACAACTTAGAAAAAGGCTTGCAATGAGCGCCAAAGGCGTTTACGGCGAGGCCCCGATGAGCACCAAAGGCCGTAGACCTTTAACGCTCATTGCGAGGCCCTCAAAACTTAGAAAAAGGCTTGCAATGAGCGCTGAAGGTGCTTATTGTGAGGCCCACGATGAGCGCCAAAGTCCATAGGCCTTTGGTGCTCATCGCTAGGCCCGCAAGACTTAGAAAAAGGCTCACAATGAGCACCGAAGACTCTCAATAAGAGGCCCACGATGAGTGCCGAAGGCAGTAGCCCCACTCAACTTTTAAAAAGGCAAGACTTTAACGGCCGCCATTTTTTTCAACCCCGTAACTCGGAAACCGTTCGGAGGCCCCCAAAAGTCCAACTTACAAAATTAACTGTCAACCTCACACACAGCACAGGGTGAGAGGCAGGGAGCCTGCCTGTGAGGTTGAAAGGTAATTTGTTTTTCAATTGGCGTTTTTTTGAGTGCATGACTTTGAAATGACGGGGGCTGCAATGAGCCCCGAGGCGCTCATCACAAGGCCGGGAAGACTTTGAAAAAGGCTGGCAATGAGCACTGAAGGCGCCCAACGCGAGGCCCGCAAGAAGGCCAAGGCCCACAAGACTTTGAAAAGGTGATCATCGTGAAGCCTGCAAGACTTTGAACGTGATGAGCGCAAGGCACGCAACACCTTGAAAGACATACAACTTTAACGGCCGCCATTTTTTTCAAGTCCGTAACTCGGAAGCCATCGGAAGACTGCCAAAAGACACCAATTAATAAAAAAATTAACTTACAAACTCACACACAGCAAAGGGAGAGAGACAGCGAGCCTGTGAGTGAGATTGCAAGCTCATTTGCGGTTTAGTTGGCGTTTTTAGGAGATCGAAAACTGGCTAAGTGAGTAAATAAATGGCGGCCATAAACCCGTAATTGTTTTGAAATAGGCTCACAACGAAGCCAAAGGCCGAAAGACTTAGCCGCTCATGGCGGGGTCCACAAGATTTTGAAAAAGGAACCAACAGTGCTCATCGCGAGGCACGCAGGACTTGAGCAGGGAGAGAGAGGAGAAAGACACAGGGAAAGGGAGAAGGTGAAAAGAGACACAGGCGTTAGAGAGGGGGGGAAAGAGACACATGGGAGGGAAATAAGGGGAAAAAACACAGGCAGGGGAGGAGGGATAAAAGGGAAACAGACACATGGAAGACAGAGGGGGGAAACAGGCACAGGGGTCAGAGAGTGGGTAGAAGCTCGCAATGAGCGCCAAAGGCATCAGCGCGAGGTACGAAAGTGGCGGGTTGAACGACTCCTGCAAAGAGTGCGCTCATCGCTAGGGCCAGAAAGTAGGGGGGGGGGGGGCTTTCAATGAGCACCGAAGTTGCTCATTGCGAGGTATGAAAGTGGCGGGTTGGCAAAGCCACTCTTTGTGGGGCTCGTAAAGTAGACGGTGGGATGTGGTAAACAGCATTGACAGCCTTCAAATTTTATTGCCGTCATTTTTGATGGGCAAGTCGCTAGTATATAAATAACAGTAGAAAGTAACAATAAAAACAGTAACAAGTCTCTGTAGGAAACATTTTATATTTCATAATTTTTTATATTTATGATTGAAATTTTATGAAAGTTGATACAGTATATGTTGATTTTCTTCTCATAGCATTTACCGTAATCAGATATAAAAGAGTGCAATAACTATAGGTTATGATTTGAAGTTGGAAGATTTAATGTGCAAAAGCACTACCTTACAGAAAGGGTAGTAGAAAAGTGGAACTGCCTTCTATAGAAATTAGAAAAAAAAACAGTAAAATCATTTAAAGGGACATGGAAAGTTGTTGCATCAGAAAGAGGGCATTAGAGAATGTGTCACAGTGTGTTTTCATCTTTCAAATAAAGCTCTCTAAGCACAAAAAAAGGTATTCACAAGTTTAAGTGCTCTTGTGGACTTACAATCTGCCGGCCAAAGAGATTAACACACTACAGGATGCTCTATGCACTTCATGTTATTTTACACAGGTTTTACTTAATATCTTTTAATGCAAAAAACATTTTAAATGTTGAAAACATGCACTTTTAAATGCTTCATGGTTCCCTTAAGCATGCCTACAATAAGGAATACATGGATCTTTTGGTTCTTATCTTGTGCCAAATTCATGTTTCAGTATTACTCTTCAGGCAAACCGTTTTTGCTTAATATAAAATGTTAAAACTACATAAATTAACTTTATTCTTCTAGATGTAAACTAAAATGTATGCTTAACTTACTCCAAAGAAGTACCCAGAGTAAATGGTTTTCACCTTATAGATATTCCCCCTTTCTCCATGTCCTATGGAGTTCAGACACACAGCATGTCACAGTTTGGGGGACTTCAAGGAGGTAAAAATCTTCAATTCTTTGGGCTGATTTTAAATCATTATTACATTGAGGTTAAATTTAATTCAAACTTAAAGGCATATCTAAATTTCCTGGATTATGAATGCGTCTGATAGAGAAGAATCAGCAGTGTATGCAAAAAAATTTTGCATAAAAAAATACCAAAATAAACATTTAAAAACTTAACTTGAAGTTAGCAAAATGTCTTGTAATTTCTGGCAGTTGAAAACTAGAGTAAACTCCCCCTCCCAACCCAAACTAAAGTAGCATAAAATGCATAATTTATTTTGGCCAATCAGGAGGAAGCACAGTTTGTGTTGGCTACTATGTATTTTCATATAAGAGCAACTGTGCCTACTTGTGTCATTACCACGCTAATTATCACCCTGCTGATTATCCATTCCATGAATCAACTACTGCTGCCTGGCAACTCAAACTCAATATGTTAAAGACTGAGCTCCGAAACTTCCCACCCTCTTCCACAGCTTCCACTCCTCACATATCCTGCATTGTTGACAATGCCACCATCTTGCCCACCTCTGAGGCCTTTTGTCTTCAATCCATCACTAAATCTTCATCTGTCATTTTCACCTAAAAAGCATCTCCAAAATACATCACTTCACAACAAAAATTCTAATACACGGTCTTATCCTATCCTGCCTCAACTACTGCAACTCTCTCCTTGCTGGCCTCCAAATCATGTGTCTCTCTTCACTGCTGTCCATAATAAATGCCTCAGCTACACTCCTCTACCATATTCTACAGCGCTGCTGTCAGTCACTCCGCTGGCTTCCCATAGCCCCCAGAATAAAATATAAAATCTTGACCAATGTATTAAGCCCTCAATAATAATGCAACCTTTTATATCTCTGCTGTTGTCTGTAAATACTCTCCCAACTGTCCCCTTCACTCTGCTAATGACCTTCTTCTATCCGCCTCTCTTATCACCTCCTTTCACCACTCCTGCCGTCAGGCCTTTTGTCATGCTGCCCCTCTATTCTTTGGAACTCCTTGCCTCGCTCCACTAGAATATCCTCCTGCCTCAAATCTTTCAAAACCTCACAAAAATTGTATCTATTTCAAAAAGCCTATCGGCTTCAGCTTTAACTTGTGCATATCCTGCACAAATTAAAGCTGAAGGAGATAGACTTTTTTTAATTTGCTCATAAGTTCGTGAGTTTTCAATCTTATTGGGTGCTTTAGAGAAAGTACTTTGTATGCTTGATTCTAAACCCAATAACAGGGCCCTCCATTCTTTTGTAGTCTGTTAAAATGTTTTTTGACTTGTATCTACACTGTTTAGCACTACAGAATATATTGGTGCATTACAATTAAAGGTTAATAGTAATAATAATAATAATAATAATAATAATATTAAAGAGTGTTATAAATATTTCATGAAAAAAAATAATAAAGGATAAAGCAATTATTATTATCTAAAAACAAAGAGAGGTTCTAACATTCTTAGAACCTTCATTTAATGTTGAGATGTGGTAATTGAAGCTATTCAAAGACTGTTCAGATAACCCATGAGATTCTTTGTTTAAGACATTTACCCCCTCTACACTTCTAGTGTAAATTCTAGTCCTCGATGACTGCAAACACCCAGAATATAGACAACTTCAAAAAGGGGTTAGATATATTTCTGAATAAAGAGGGCATTCAAGGCTATCCTAGATAACTAGCAAGGAATATTGATCCAGGGAGAAATTTGATCGCCAGTTTCTGGGGTCAGGAAGGAATTTTGCTTTTTTTTCCCCTTATGAGACAATTGGCAAAGTTTCAATGTTTTTTTTTTTCTGTTTGCCTTCCTGGATCAATTAACAATTAACAATAATAATAAATAGTCCACATTAAAAAGATCAATAGAGATATAAAAAGGTTGAACTTGATGGACTAACTCTTTATTCATCCTCCAATACTATACTATTAATAATTATTTTATCAATAATTTAATTAATAACTAATCCGCATATTGCAGATCAGAGGAGATCTTAACAGGTTGAACTTGATGGACTGAGAGTCTTTTTTCAACCTTAATTACTATGTAACTATGTAACTAATATCAGACGCAGCCAATGAAAAGACCATGAAATACCGGACTGTTTTCAGCACTTGAGGATTCAAGCTCAACTCTCTTTTATAGAAGCTTTAGGGGCTTTCATTATGTGCAGAAGCAATATGTTAAAATGTAATGAAATTATTGGTTCTAAAATCTACTTTTGCTCTTATATCAAAAAGGAAGTTTTTTTTTTTTTTACATTTTTCACAGACTTGTTTTCCTTGCAAAAAATGTTGTGTCTCTTTAAAATGATATTTTTTGTTATATAGTTGTCCACATTAATTCTTTAACAAGCAGTGAGCATGTCATGGAAAATATTTGTTGACATTAACATACCAATTCCCTAAAGGGCTTGACCCAGACACAGCAGGAAAAAATGCTTTAGCTAACTAAAATACTAATTAAGAAAACAAAGACAATTTCTAGTGTCCTTGGCACTTTTGTTCTTGCAGAGACACAAAGGATCCCTGTGCAAATGGAGGTAGAAATGTGATCAGCTGATTGAAAGACTGCCTAGTAACAGCACAGAAATAATATCCAGTCTAAAGAGATATTGAACAAACCGTCTTTTTATCTATTTTGTTCATTTTGTTCATTCATTTTTCGTCCTTGACAATATTATATGATTCTTTAGACATTTAGAGGAACACTGTCCTTTATTCTGGAACATTTTAAAGAACATATTTTATGGATTACAAAAGTTTTGTTGTTTGCATGACAAATAATTATATTAAATGTAAACTGTAATCATCAAATGTGGTTTCCTTCTTAAAACTGCTGCTAAATTAATTGGATTCTGATCATTTGAAGCTAGTTGCCTTAGGCTAGTTCTATCCTCACATTCAATTCATTCCTGTGCACTTGTGAAACTATGACTATCTCAAAGGACCATTCTATCTTGATTGTTGTAATAATCATAGTAGATAATAAAATACAATTGCTTTGTATATATCTTTGTATAAGACTTATGTCTGTGAATTTTCATTTGGAAAACAAAAATCAGGAAAATATAATTTTTTTTGTCATTTAATATATGTGATGTTATTTCTCATTTGGAGCATGTGCTTATTTTCTGTCTTGTTGATTGCTGACTGAATATAACACATATAACCACCTCCGCACCAGCATTGGCTCAGTAAAGGTGCTTCTTTCCTCAAAGATGAGTCAAATATCCAAAAAGTTTCTGCAATACATGCAGTGAGTTAAGTTTTACATCACAAAAAACATTACCCATCTTATAAGGAAATCGCACAAGCTTTACCCCTAAGTCCAGAGCTCACTATAGCACCAGGAACTTGGAGTTTGGGTGAAGGCCTAGCAGGATAACACAGGAGACCAACTACATAGTGGCCCAAACACTGAAGTTTATTTTTCCATCCTCTGATCCGCATTTGTGGACACAATCTGATCTTAATGATCTGGTTCATGATCTAAATTTATCTAAAAAATCAAGACAAAGTTTTAGCTTCAAGATTGATAAGAAAAAAATCTTCTGAAACAGGGTACCAAAATATGGTATTTCTGTAACAGAACATGCTGAAAAACTGTATTTTTTTGGTGAATATTAAACTTGACTTAAAGGAGCAATGAACTGTGGAAATATGTTTTACATGAAACAAAAGCAAGCAGTAAGATTCATTCCCCTAGCAGAAAAGGTGCACTTTATTAAACAAATAAAGTGTAATACATATTCATGTACAACACACAAAAACCATTCCATTAAAGGACAACTGCAGCATAATATTTATAATTTTGCGTAACAATGGTAAAAATGTGTTTATACAGTTTAAGACCTTTAATTTTTCATTATTATATTTGGTTTTGCTTTAATGGTGACATGTTATCTTTATTTGTCAAAGGAATAGAAACCTGGGAGGTGTGGGAAGAACAATGAATACAGAAAAGTCTGTAATGACCAATTGATAGCAATAGACATGGCAGAATTAGGCTCCATAGGATAGCCCACCCTCTCAAGTCACAGACAGACTAGTAGTCTAGATTGTGTAATGGGTGAATACATTGCAAATATATTACTTTCTCTGAAATGGTATTACGTTCCTGTCTTGCATACCTGCTAATGTTGTCACTTTGGTAAAAAAAAAAAAATCATATGCTTTTGAAGTACATAACAAAGAAAACAATTACATTTACCTAATGCATATGTATACATTCAATAACAAGTATATATATATATATATATATATATATATATATAAATAAATACATACATATATTATGACAAAGCAACTGTTTCCCTGTGGTCAATGCCCTGTTTTCTGACTCTTGTGATGGAAGAACACTGGAGGCCATTAAATGCTTTCCAAAACTTGTAATACCTTCTATGGCCCTGCAGAAAAAGTAAGAAAGCAAATAAAACAATAAATAAATAGGCCTAGCTCTTTCAGAGCCCTACCCAACTCTCTGAGCAGTTTCCTAACTATCACTACACACTCCCAACTAAGCCTGGGAGGGACCTCAAGAAACTGTATACTTAGAGTACTGGCCTCTCTCTTCTTAAATCCAGGGCTCCTGCTCTGTGGTCTTTGCTTAACAGCTTCTCCACTTTAGACTCTCTGGATCTTTGTCTCCAGTTTCAGTTTCTGCCGCTCCAGTACAATTCCAGCAGCCCATCTAGGTAACTCTCTCTGTCTCTACTGCAGCACTCCTCCTCTGGGCTCTGGGCTACAACTCTTCCTCAGAGTTGCAACACTTTTCCAGCCCAGCTCAAACACACTGCCTCTCTAGGCTCTCGGCTACAACTGACTTTTCACAGACTGCCCCAGCCTGTTCACTGCTGCAGCCACATTGTGATGTAATTGAGCCTTTTTAACACATATGCCTATCCAGCCTCAGGCTCACATATCTGCCCTCCAGGACGGACTCTCCCATATTGCTGTCTAGCTTTGTCACAATATATATAATTAGTATGTACAGTTTTTAACCTAGCGATCTATAATAAACAATGTAAGTATTTTTAATAATGTGCTGCTTTCCTGCTAGTGGAAGAAATCATTCTAACAGCTTCACCTGTCATGTTGTAAGTGGAGCCTGCCCAGCTGTGTGCATGGATCCGCCCACACCAGTGACATCACCTCTTCAGTTCACAGATTTGTATACATAAGTGAATTACCACATTTCCTCCTCTAAATCAGGCCTGGGGAGAGTAATCAAACTGAACACTTTACTATAAAGTTATTTTGTTATTTTGCTAAATTTACACATTACAGTAAAGGGGATAAGAACAAGGAAAAATATAATGCTGCAATACTCTAATTATACATCTAGACTACTGGACATTTACTGCTACCCCTCTTTATATCACCAAGATAATTTCTGTTGTGTGAAACGTTCTAACACATGCGCACAACGAAAACTATACAAGCAATACATAGTGATTTGTGCGTTGGGGGGAGTGGGAGAGACACATGCGAGGGGGGGGGAAGACACAGGGGAGGGAGAAGGGGGGAAGAGACACAGGGGAGGGAGAAGGGGGGGGGAAGAGACATAGGGGGGAAGAGACACAGAGGACGGGCAGACAGCTAGTGTATATATATATATATATATATATATATAATATATGTGTCACTTTTAATAATTCTATATAGTGATCCAGTGTGAAATAAATGCAGTATAAGAAATGTATTCTTATTATAAGTATATACTGTTCATTTATATACATGTTTACATAAAGAGTACGAGCCACTGTTAGTTGGAATCGTATTAACTGGCAACGTCATAAACAAATAATGCACGCAGATATATCTGGCTTTCACAGCATGAAGAGAAATTGTAAAAAAAAATCTAAACAAAGCATCACATTATGTGCTGAAAAGCCATATCAACAGCACAGCCAAAGTGACAGCATCTACACGGTTACCATAGTAACCACCAATCAGATATTTGCTGTGAGTGGCAGCCTTCATGTGGGAGAGGCTCACTGTGTTTGTTGACGTGGTCACACAGAACTGGGGGACATTGCAGCATTATTTGCTTCCATTGTAGAAAATATAAAATTTCCCAGTGTTCTGAATGTTAAAAGAAGGTTTCTTTTAAAGACGACACTAGAAATGAATTCATAACATGACTCCAGAAGAAGAATGGTTTGTTCTTTTGTTGTTTGTTTCTTCATTGCTGCAGGTGTGTAAAGGAGTTTATGGCCATAGGGGTAAAACTACATAGACGTCCAAAAGTTAAAGGGAACCCGATATGCTAAATAGTTTTTTGTTTATTTAACAATTCTATGTTTCTGGAACCACTCCGTTTCTTCCTGTTCTTGCTCATGCAAGCTGCCATGTGTCACAGCTGTGACTTTAGGCTACGTACACAAGCAGACAGTGACATGATAGCAAGCAGATAGTGAAATGTGTGTTTGAACTGCATAAGATACTGGTAGTGTGAACACTTTCACTTGTGGATATGGCCTTAGGTTATAGCTGTGCCACATGGCAGCTTGCATGTGCCAGATCAGGAAGAAAGGGGGAGGCCCCAGGAACTGAGCATCTGTTAAACAAATATGGATTAGGATTTGGTTGTCTATTGTGGCTATAGTAGCTTAGTGATAAAGGAGAGGCTTGCCCATGTCATCATTACTCAAAGAAAACCAGCTCTACCTACAAATCTACATTTCAGTGAGGGAAGCAAATGTATTTTTTGTTCTATGGCAAAATGGGAGTAAAATGTATATAAAAGTCAAAACTTCTCCGTGATCCATCCTCCACCACCCTCTACCGATAGCTACAAGAAAGCACAAACTCATGATTTAGCCCTCAAATGTTGGAAGTGGAATCCAATTTCTGTTTTTTACATCATGTCATTTTCTCTAAAATGCTTTTTTTTAATCCATGTTTTCCACAGCTTAGTTTGTAACAATCAAGTGTTTTCTTCCTTGAACTACAGTCATCCTTTAAGTGTTTATCATTTATTTTACATTCATTTACAAATGACTTGGCAAATGACATGTGGCATCTATACAATTATCACAATTTCTGAAAAAATCTATACATAGGTTATACTCTAAAGGATCACTGGAGTCCCATTTTTATAGTATGCTCATGTATAATGGGTCTATAATGCGTATGTTGTTGTTATTTGCGTCACTCAGTCATGTCCGACTATCCGTGACCTCATGGCCCGCAAGGGACCATGCTTATCCACTTGGTATTCTTGGCAGAGATACTGGAGTGGATTACCAGTTCCTTCTCCAGTGGGCCACAGCATACAGCTCCTGGTATTCCTAGGTGATCTCCCATCCAAGTAATGACCAGGTCCAACCCTGCATGGATTTGGGGTGGTGCAAACTCTTGGTTCCCTGACTGGAATCAAACCTAGGTTGCAGTGGTGAAAGCACCAAATTCTGATCACTGGACCACCACTAATATACTAGTTAGTTAATAAGAAGATGTATTCATTTGTACTTTCTAGAAAAGCATTGTGTATATTATAAACTCTGTTTTTGAAAAGGGCATACAGTGTATATGGGACTGTTGTGGTCCCGTTAAAGGACCACTGTAATGTACAAAAAAATGTCACGTTTGATGATTGTGTTAGTATGTTGCATATGACACAATTATGTAAGCCATTGGCATAAAAGTATTTTCAAAGAAAATCGTAATCTTAGCAAACTCTGCTACTGCATGCATGTCCCCATAATGGCCATACCTCATTTTCAAGGCACAAGGGGCAATTACAGAGCAGGGCAATCAAACAATATAAGTGTTCTTGCAAACAGTCTCTATTAGGCCCATGGGAGGAAATGAAGAAGCCATAATTTACAGAATTCTTATCTGAAGCCACCAATAAATCCCCCGCCTCCTTCCTCTCCTGAAAATATCATAACAATTAAAACACTCCCACTCAGTCTCCAAGCCCAAAGCAAGTGTGGAAAACATAAACATGGCATCCTTTAGGCACAAGAGTTTCTGTGTACTAATATTAATATTTTACCTAAATGTTTTCATGCCTACAGCTTACATACATACTAACGTTATTAATTTATTACAAACTTCACAAAACATGTGATGTTTTTCCCAATCTACATGGACGCTCCTTTAAGCATCTAAGAATCAGTTACTTCACAACATTGAACATGTCTGTACAGGTAGTCCTTTTCCCAGAACGCATGGAATTAGACTGCCATCTGTTGATAAAAAACAGTTTAGCATCTTCTCTAAAACAATTATGTACATGGTTTTAAAGCACAAATCTCACTTCCATAATAACAATACATTGTGTTAGAAGATATGCTATGTTTTACTTTGTAATAAGTTGATAGTCAAGTATTTTAAGTTCCAAATTTCAGATACACCATTCAGCGCATTGCAACATTTTAATGGCGCATTTAAGAAAACATACTAAGAAGAAAGAATGGAAGAAAATGTAAATTAAAAGTTAACAAAAAAGTTAAATGCATGCTTTTCAAATTCTTTCCTGTTAGTTGATACAGTGTTTGGGAGCTTTGGAAAGTGATACTAAAAATAATTAGGTGATTTATTACTCCACTGCTTGTTTGCCTTGACTCTGTGAGGTTCTTTAGATATAACATTTTAGACACAGGGTGCGATTCATACTATCATGATCTCATGATACTCAGACACACAGCATGTCACTCTCTGCTTACAGCTGAGCAGAATGAGACACTGGCAGTGTATAGTGGCTTACTGTGGGCATAACCTTAGGTTGCATCTGCAAAACATGCCACCATACATGAGAGGGAACGGAAAGACATGGAAAATTTTGAGAATGTAAAAGATGGTTACTCTGAGGGCTTCTTAGAAATGAAGTGTGAATTGTATATGAAAATTATATTTAGGAAGTAAATACCGTATTGGCCCGAATATAAGCCGCACTTTTTTCCTGATTTCCGAGGTTGGAAATTACAGGTGCGGCTTATATTCGCGACCGTAAAATGTTTTGCCGATTTGGGGGCGTGGCTAGCAGCTGCAGTGTGAAGACCATGGAGCCAGCGCACCGCAGCTATGTAGAGGGCGTCCACTACCCTCAAATCAATTGCTGGGGATCTCTAAAACAATCCCCAGCACAGTTATAGCGCCCTGGAGGGTTGGTCCACCTCCAAACAGGACCTGTGGCCTGGCTGAGCCACTTGTTAGGTGCGGCCGCAATCTTGAATCGGGGCCTCTGTGGTCCTGCGTGCTTCCCCCGGCGAATACCTCAGACCCAAAGCCAAGCAGAGGGAGGAGAGGAGAGACGGCGACAGGAGCTGCAGCCTCCGTCAGAGACCCGGCTGAGAACCACCGGAGACTCAACTGGCATCCAGTAGAGCTCTACAGTCTGAAATACCCGGAGGCCTGGATCCAGGCCCTGGATTCATCTCCAGACCGTAGAAAGACATAGGATCAGCATGCCAACCTCTGAGTGAGTACAGCACACCACAACACATACATAGAGCCAGGGCCTGGTGGAGGTGCATAGAAAAAGGTACAACTGGGACAGAGGGCACCCGGTATGGACATTGTCCCTAGAGGCAAGCGTGAGACCCTGGGGGAAAGAGTACAGAAGAGGAGAAATAACAGACAGCAAAGGGGGCAAAGCACAGATGATTTTTTTTGTGATATCTACCCCAAAAAGGGCCCGGGGGGGGGGGGGGGGAGTTACTTTTGTCAAGTTGCGGCTTATATTCGGAGATTATGTTTTTTTGTTTTTTCCCCTTGAATTTCATAGGTGCGGCTTATATGCGGGTGCAGCTTTTATTCTGGCCAATACAGTATTTATTAAGTTACCTAGTTAAATAATGAATATAAAACAATACAATTTAAAAGAGTTCCTTTAAGTCCTACTAACAAGAGGCTGCAATGTATTCTGGTGCAGTCCGCTCCTTATCATCACTGATTACAGTGTAATTACACACAAGTGTAGTGCCTACGATAATACGTTCAAAGCATATTTGAAGTAGACATGAACCAATTTGGTGTAAAGCTACATTTGTGTACAATTGTGTAGCTACATTTTGTACATCTGAAAACAGTGTAGTAAGGATGATGATGAACTCCAAAACTTCAGTGGAATGGAGTAAACCACCATCATTTGTGCTACACTATGCCAAGTAAAGTGCAACAAGACACGTGCACAGAAGCTTCCCATAGTGTGGTCTTCAGATCACTGGTCGTTCATGAGCTTCATTCAGGTTGTACATGATACAAAAGGGGATAAATATATTTGTGGGCATATTTGTGTGTCCCAGCTCAACTTCCCAGAATGCAGTGCAATAACTTTTTCTCTGAACTCCGAGATGGAAGCAGGATTTTTAACTTGCTTTAGACATTAAAATTTTGCCTACCATATTATAAATGATTGTTGTGGTGAACTACCTACTCATTATTTCCACAACACAGGCTGAGATCCTGCTCCATGCTGATAATAGCCAGTAAGCTTGAAACAGCTGTAAATGGATTGGATACTCAGCCTGTGTTTATTCCAGCCTTGGCTTTGCATTAAAGCTGTGTAATACAGCATGCATAAGCTTAAAGGAAGCCATGTTTGATAATGGCTACGGAATGAAGAGCGAGGCATTTGTGGGCATATTTGTGTGTCCCAGCTCAACTTCACAGAATGCAGTGTAATAACTGTTTTTATTTACTATATATATATATATATATACATATATACATATATATATATATATATATATATATATATATACATATATACATATATATATATATATATATATATATATACATATATACATATATATATATATATATATATATATATATATATATATATATATATATATATATATATATATATATATATATATAAACTGTAAAGAATTTCCTAGATACCAAATTGTGCATAATGTGAACACCAATAGGGGTATTGTATTGTAATTGTAAATCCTGGACAATTTTAAAGTGGACATTTAGCAAAAGCATTTTGGAACCACTGGATCATTCAACATACAAACAAAATGTGGTAGTGAGAAGGTGAATGAGAGAATTAATATATGAATGTATACCAGAAAATACTATTATTTATGAGATGCAACCCATGTACTAATATGGTAGAATTAATCATGTTTAATATGCATGAAAAAGTATTTGCACAACACAAATATTGTCAGTGCTCCTCTCTACACCTTACACACTTTGCATGGAAAATGTATTTCAATCTCTTACATGGAAGTAGCAAAAATGGGACACAATTGTTCTTCCTCTTGTCTTCACCTTTTAAACTATACAAGAAAGCCTCTGGAATCCATTATAGCATTTTCATGGTCTGGGATAATTACTATCACTGTTCCGAAAGCAAGACTGATTGCGCAAACACACTTTTTACGATAATCAAAAAGAAAACATGATTATAAACTGCAAGCTTAGGAAGTTCTTACGATAATACGATATGGGACAGAAATATATAGGAGGTGTCGTTAGAAAGGGATAACTAAAACAATCACTTGAAAATACTCCTCTGCCTAACCCACCTCTTTGGTCATGGGAGTGGGAATACAAATGGGTGCCCTAAGAATGTATAACTAGAGGAACCTTAAATCATCCACCCCTGTCTATAAACTTCTTCTAATAAGAGTTAGGCTCCAAACTCCTTCTAATAATGTCAATCTAATAAAACAAAAAGAAAAAATTCTTTATGGAAACTTTATTCCGCCATGGTCAAAAGAGTCCTTATGTGTGGCTCTCAAAAATTGGCCACTCCAGAAATCTGCACTGCTCTATAAAAATACATATTTATTGAAGAAACTCCTCCCATGAGGAGCTCCATATATTGAATGGCTAAATAGTGATTCCAGAAGTCAAGAGGATAAAAGCACAGTGTGGAAATCCAAAATACTGAGCTCAGTGGTTTAATAATTGTCAGTCTATTCTGCTGGGATAATCAGTAGTCATCAATGGCCAGGCTATACTGCTTGGCTATCTATATAGTATAACTTTTGTTAGTGCCCTCTGTAAATTAGTCTTGACTCTGTAAATAGTCTTGGGATATGTGGATTTACAAGTAATGTTTGGAAACATCCAAATTAAAAGCTTTACATTTAATTTACAAAAGGAGTCCATAAGGTGTTGCCTTTGTGTAACAGTTTTGTGAGTTCTGTACTACTACTGCTTATGTGCACTTGTGTACACATTTAGCTACTGAATAGAAAGGACAAAGAACATTATGTTTCAGTAGAAGGCTTTCAGTCAATGGAACGCAATCTCCTATTCATCCTCCTTGCTACCATTGTTTGGTAGCCCACAGTCCAAGAGTATGCAGGTGCAGTTTACATTGTGTCTTGTTCTACATGTAATCACAACTTGCGGTACATTGTGAGCTGCTTGACTGAAATTAACAACTCATATTACAGAAACAATACAGTATTATCTAAATTACACTTTAATTTCTGTGTTAGAAATATTTACTATCCATTCTTACCGAATTGTAATCACTTGATAATAATTGCAATATTAATCCTAGTTACTGAACTAGCAGATAAATGTAAAATGACCTGGATTCTATACAGTCTATTTTGTTTTAAAGCCTTAGAATCTACAGTTATCTTCTTACACTATTATATATATTATGGCTATTTTATATACTGTGTATATATATATATATATATATATATATATATATATATATATACTGTGTATATATATATATATATATATATATATATATATATATATATATATATATATATATATTAGTGATGTCCCGAACAGTTCACCCGAGAACTATTCGCAGCAATTTTCGCATGTTCGCATCAGCCGCGAACGGCGAACACATGCGCTATTTGGTTCGCCCCCTTATACTTTATCATTGAGGAAACTTTGAACATCATTTATTTTATTTTATAGCTTTTTTTTGTGTAATCTATGCCTGCCTGCCAGCGTGTGTGTGTGACAGGCTAACACCTAACAGCTTATATCGTGCTTATTTTCACTACTCATACCTGGTGGTGTAACATACATTGAAAACAACCATTTTTATCCTGTAATCTAATTTCAGTTGCCTGCCTGTGTCAGGCTCACAGCTTATATAGTGCTCAGTGACATAAAACAACACTTTTTTGACTGTAATAGATTGAATAGCAATTGCCTGCCTACAGGCGTGTGTGTGAAGCCTATTGCATCTACTCTGCCAACTTTTGCCAGTGCACAGTGACACTCATATCTGGTGGCACCTTAGATTGCACGCGCAGTGCCCCGAATTTGAAGTGGCAGGACCGACCAAGCATCTTTTTCCATCTCCCGCTTCCAAAAATCCATGCCATATACACGTCCCCTGATAGTGGACGTAACAGGGATTAAACCGGTAGGAATAGTACTAAACAGTACACACCTTATAATAACGCAGACAGAGGCAACGCGTATAATCTTCCATGCTGGGCAGTGGAAGCCCCCAGACTCTGACCTGTGTATAATCTTCCATGCTGTGCAGTGGAAGCCTCCAGACTCTGACCTGTGTATAATCTTCCATGCTGGGCAGTGGAAGCCCCCAGAATCTGACCTGTGTATAATCTTCCATGCTGGGCAGTGGAAGCCCCCAGAATCTGACCTGTGTATAATCTTCCATGCTGTGCAGTGGAAGCCCCCAGACTCTGACCTGTGTATAATCTTCCATGCTGTGCAGTGGAAGCCCCCAGACACTGACCTGTGTATAATCTTCCATGCTGTGCAATGGAAGCCCCCAGACTCTGACCTGTGTATAATCTTCCATGCTGTGCAGTGGAAGCCCCCAGACTCTGACCTGTGTATACAATATGAACAACTGGAGAAAATTATCTAAGATATTCCTGATGACATTTAACTGGATCACCAATGGCATCCCCAATGACACCAATGGCATCCCCAACGATCCCCACACGTCTCCAACTGCCTCTTTAGTATATCCTCTTGGATGTCCACCCAGCATCTCAAACTCAACATGTCTAAAACTGAACTCCTAATCTTCCCTCCCTCTCCCACAGCATCAATTCCTCACATCTCTCTCACGGTCAACAACGACATCATCACCCCCACCTCCCAAGCCCGTTGTCTTGGAGTTCTACTGGACCCCGCTCTGTCTTTCATCCCCCACATACAATCACTAACTAAATCTTGTCTTCTCCATCCAAAAAAACATATCCAGAATTTGTCACTATCTTACACAAGACACAAGTAAAATTCTAATACACTCTCTCATCATCTCTCGACTAGACTACTGCAACTCGCTTCTTGTTGGCCTACCGACCACCCAACTATCTCCACTTCAGTCTAATATGAATACCTCTGCTAGACTCTTCTGTACACAACGTTCAGTGTCGGCTTCACCTCTCTGTCAATCATTCCACTGGCTTCCCTTAGCCTCAAGAATAGCATTTAAAATCATGACCCTAACTTGCAAAGCTCTCAACAATAACGCTCCCCCTTACATCTCTGCTCTCATCTCCAAATACTCCCCCACCCCCACTCTTCGTTCTGCTAATGACCTTCTTTCTAAAACTCTTGTCACCTCCTCTCTCTCCCGCCTCCAGGACTTTTCTTGTGCTGGCCCTAGTCTCTGGAACTCCTTGCCTCGCTCCACCAGATTATCCTCTTGTCTCAAAACATTCAAAACGTCACTTAAAACACATCTCTTTAAATAAGAGTATCACCTTCCACCCTAACATGTTTATCACCTCTCTCTCTTTCTTTTACCACTCACTATACCTTAGATTGTAAGTCTGCAAGTTTCTATCCTAAGTACATTAGGAATGCACCACGGACATTGGATTCCTAGCTCAAAGACAGTGCCCTCCTTGCTTTGCTTTATGTTAATTTGTATTTATCTTTGTCTGAACTTAACTTATGTACAGAGCTACGGAATATGTTGGCGCGTTATAAATGAACTATAATAATAATAATAATCCTCCCAATTCAGGAAAGGTATCACTAGAAATGAAAATGGCAAATTCCAGAGCAACATAATTGCATAGTTACAGGTTTCCCATTCTTTTTTTCTGGTTTTAATTTTTTTTTTTTAAAAAGAGGTTCTTTAAAATTTTGGCAACAATGGTCCTTTAAAAAAAAGATAATCAGTTATGGAAAGGGACATGAAAGATCACTGCACCTAGACAACTACGTACACATATTATGGGAATTAAAGGAACACAGAAAGTACAATTAAAAATACTGTAAAAGTTGAAAAACTAAAGTAGGAGTGGACACAAACAGCACGTATCGGCATCGGCAAGCCTGCAAGGGCTGCTGGCTTCAAATTCGGCAGCGTTACAGAGCTATTAAATTAGACCACGCTGAGAGTTACAGCTTGAGACGCAAACCCGTAAACCATTTCTTGCATGCTGGATGTGCGGCCATGAACATGATCAATTACTCAAATAGGTTTAGATGGAGCCAGTGGCAAATGAGATCGTCATCATTATGTCATTGAAAAATGGAGGTCGGATTTCAAAGTCTTCCGGCTTCAATTACGAGTTTCGATTGGACCCGCACTCCAGAAATAAGGCAATATTAATAAATCGGTAAATATGATATTCTTGTCCATGCGGGTTGCTTTACAGGGCCAATTTAATAGTCGCAAGGCTTGTGGCCTATGTTACGGGCTACGGTTTTCAACGTTAGGGAATTTAATAGGGCTGAAAGTCTCTAAAGCAGGTGTAAAAGATGAAATGTATTCAGATGTAATTATCTTGAAGGTTTTCACTTTTATTTTATTCTGGTATCAGCTAAAGTTTTGACTTTTACCTCTATTTCCAGTTTATCAAAAGGTTCCTAGTATCTATACCCTTAACTTAGAAAAAGACATTAAAAAGTTGCTTAATAATTGCCTTCTACTATGCCTGTCTCAATCTTGACCTCTGCTGAATGGTTTTCAAGGGACTTTCTCACTCACATATATTTTAACCACAGTCATACAAACTGTACCCAACCATACCAATATTATATACTTTATCATCAAATGTAAAAGATGACAGATCTTAAAAAAAAATATTAAAATATACAGTTAAGAAATTAGGTACATGGATTAAAACAGTACAAATAATGGTTAAAGAAAACAGATAGATGTTACCAGTAATGTCATAAGTAGTGGCATTTGTAATGGTACATGATGTCATAAGTTACATTGTAGCTGTGTCTTCTCCTTTCTTCACAAGCTCCTAGTACAGGACTGTCTGGTACACTGGCACACTCTAAATATGTTCAAACCTAAAAAAACTAACACAACCATTCAAAAAAATGCTACATTAAATATCAATTAAGTATGGCTCATTGCAGGCGAGGGGCCGCATTTGTGGAGGTGGCGGCTCTACAGCGCCGTACACACGCGGTTACAAACAGCCACAGAAACGAGACTTTGAAGAAAAAAAACACGCAATGACTAAATACAAAATACTTACACAAAAAAATACGAACCGCGGGACTTAGAAAGAAACAATTACGAACTCGCAAAAATACAACCTTAACGGCCGACCCGCGCACAGCCAAAAACATTACAAAAACACAAAATAAACACAAAAATTAAATAAAAACCTTACCCACAGCAAGAGGGGACACCCAGGACGTCTGGAAGTATGGTTACACCTCAATTTCAGTCCAATTTACAAACTTTTGACACTCAAGCATCCCCTAAGCGAGAGAAAATATGGCAGGCGGAAAAAACGAAAACGAGGCTACACGACCCCTAAAGCCGCAAAACACCGCCAAGCACATACGACTTTTACAAAAACCCGTACGAGGTACAACATGCACTATTAGCAAGGACGCTAAATCATCCACACCCGCGTACCACATACACAATCGCCGCCATTTTACAACACTAACTTACAAAATGCGGAACTACACAGCTACACAAACGGCTTCCCCTCGCGCACGCAGCCTATTTACACTACACACTGCACACATTGCTGACACTTACACCTCAGCTCAACAACACTGCAAATCTACATTATATGCTGCAGGAACATCAAAACAGATTGTTAGCTCTTCAGCACATTCCTTGCTGCATATATTAATTACAAATAGGTAAGGAATATTAATTTATGAATTCATTAATTATCATAAAAAACAAATATATATAAAACACACAAAAAAACACCACAGTATCGCAAAAAAACACAAAGACCATCACCGCACGCCTCACAAGGAGTGCCAACGCTGCTCATAGGACACAAAGTACACCAGAGGAGAGCCTTGCAATAAGCACCAAAAGGAGATCAGCGCGGGCCTTACAATAAGAGCAAAAGCGCCTCTGATAACAAAAAATACACCAACCAAGAGGCTTGCAATGAGCACCTAAGGCGCTCATTGCGAGCCACGCGATGAGCGCCAAAGGCACTCAGTGCGAGGCTCCCAATGAGCGCCGAAGAATCTCAGATGACCAAAACACTTACTCTCTGTGGCAAACAGCATTACCTGCCTTACAATTTTATTGCTGTCATTTTTTGACGGGCAAGTCGCTAGTTCTATATAATATTCATTGCAGCCATCAACAAATCATCTTATGCTACCATAATATAGTAAAAGTCTGACCTTTTTGATATAACAATACATCTGCAATAATGAAGGTTATATTAGCTCAATTATATACATTTATGATTTTTTATTTATTTCACACTAGTTTACTCTAGTGGCTGACCAGTGAGACATTCTCCATTCCCCATCACCCAGATCGTAACACTGTGCGAGGTGGGTGGTAAGCTATAAATCTCTATTCTGCACATTTTACTGCACATAAGGCCAGAAGCTACTTAAAAATGTTTGTGTTTTTGCATCATTTAGTCATGTCCGACTCTCCGTGACCTCATGGACCATAACACACCATGCTGATCCACCTGGTATTCATGGCAGAGATACTGGAGTGGGTTGCCAGTTGCTTCTCCAGTGGGCCACAGCATACAGCTCCTGGTATTCCTAGGTTTCTCCCATCCAAGTACTGATCAGGCCCAACCCTACATGGCTTCAGGGTGGTGTGACCTCTTGGCCCTCTGACTGGAACCGAACCCAGGTCGCAATGGTGAAATAACTGAATCCTAAACACTGGACCACCAGGGAACACTGGAATAATTACAAAAACCCTATGATATGATATGAATAACATTCTGAATGAACTAAACTATAATTACTTGTTTTAATAAAAAACATTTTATATATATATATATATATATATATATATATATATATATATATATATACAGTGGATATAAAAAGTCTACACACCCCTGTTAAAATGTCAGGTTTCTTAGCTGTAAAAAAAATGAGACAAAGATAAATTATTTCAGAACCTTTTCCACCTTTAATGTGATCTATAACCTGCACAACCCAATTGAAAAACAAACTGAAATCTTTTAGGTAGAGGGAAGAAATAATATAAAAATAAATTAATATGGTTGCATAAGTATGCACACCCTTAAACTAATACTTTGTTGAAGCACCTTTTGACTTTATTACAGCACTCAGTCTTTTTGGGTATGAGTCTATCAGCATGGCACATTTTGACTTGGCAAGATTTGCCCACTCTTCTCTGCAAAAACACTCCAAATCTGTCAGATTGCGAGGGCATCTCCTGTGCACAGCCCTCTTCGGATCACCCCACAGATTTTCAATCAGATTCAGGTCTGGGCTCTGGCTGGGCCATTCCAGAACTTTAATCTTCTTCTGGTGAAGCCATTCCTTTGTTGATTTGGATAAATGCATTGGGTCAATGTCATGTTCCTCTTCATGTTCGGCTTTCTAGCAGAAGCCTGAAGGTTTTGTGCCAATATTGACAGGTATTTGCAACTGTGCATAATTCCCTCTATCTTAACTAAGGCCCCAGTTCCAGCTGAAGAAAAACACCCCCAAAGCATGAAGATGCTGCCACCACCATGCTTCACTGTGGGTATGGTGTTATTTTGGTGATGTGCAGTGTTGTTTTTGCCCCAAACATATCTTTTGGAATTATGGCCAAAAAGTTCAACCTTGGTTTCATCAGACCATAACACCTTTTCCCACATGCTTTGGTAGACTTCAGATGTGTTTTAGCAAAATGTAGCCTGGCTTGGATGTTTTTCTTTGTAAGAAAAGGCTTTCGTCTTGTCACTCTATCCCATAGCCCCTACATATGAAGAATACAGGAGATTGTTGTCACATGTACAACACAGCCAGTACTTGCCAGATATTCCTGCAGCTCCTTTAATGTTACTGTAGGCCTCTTGGTAACCTCCCAGACCAGTTTTCTTCTTGTCTTTTCATCAATTTTTGAAGGAGCTCCAGTTCTTGGTAATGTCACTGCTGTGCCATATTTTCTCCACTTGATGATGACTGTCTTCACTGTGTTACATGGTATATCTAATGCCTTGGAAATTCTTTTGTACCCTTCTCCTGACTGATACATTTTAACAATGAGATCCATCTGATGCTTTGGAAGCTCTCTGTGGACCATGGCTTTTGCTGTGTGATGCAACTAAGAAAATTTCAGGAAAGACCAACTAGATCAGCTGAACTTTATTTGGGGTTAATCAGAGGCACTTTAAATGATGGCAGGTGTATGCTGACTCCTAACACAATTTGGAATGTGATTGCTTAATTCTGAACACAGCTACATCCCCAGTTATAAGAGGATGTGCAGACTTATGCAACCACATTATGTTTCTTTTTTTTTTTTCTCCACCTAAAAGATTTCAGTTTGTTTTTCAATTGAGTTGTACAGTTTATAGGTCACATTAAAGGTGGAAAAAGTTCTGAAATGATTTATCTTTGTCTCATTTTTTTACAGCACAGAAACCTGACATTTTAACAGAAGTGTGTAGACTTTTTATATCCACTGTGTGTATATATATATATATATATATATATATATATATATATATATATATATATATATATATATATAAAACATTAGTAACAATGTTGTGACACACTGGTTGTAGACAAAAGTTCTCCTGTAGGAACAATTCATAAATCCCAATCATGCTTTTCAAACAAACTGAGTAATAAAAAATCTCAGTTATGTGTTATTTATAAAACAAGGACCGATATCTGTAGTTCTCAAGAATTTCAGATTTTATGAATTTCCTTGTTTCGACACAGATGTATCAGTCCATTGCTCCATCATTCCAAATAAGCTTGGGCCACTGCCAGCCTTGAGGACTTGACTTCACTAGACCTGGTTTATAGGAAATATAACCCATTTCTGAATAGTGACAGAATAATGTTATGATAATAATTAAAGCAATAAAAAGCAAGATGATTTTTCAATTTATTCATTGTGTAAGAAGGTATGTGTTGCAAATAATACAAAACAAATATTGCATATTCAATTAAAAATACTTTCTACTCCACTTTATAAGAGCAGCTGCCTATTTAAATATAATTTGAGTGACAAAACAGCTTTTATTTCTGTGAAAGAGGGCATTTACATTTCTGGAGAGCTATGGTTGCACTTCCTGAAGCAAGCAGTCTGCTCTTGGGCCTCAGATTGTAGGTGTGTGGTGTCAATTTCAATGGCAATGCTCTGATGGGTTGTTGTGAACTTAGGAAGGGAATTTTAATAATGGAACAGAGTATAATGGAACAGAGTCGATACTCCACTGGCTGAAAGGAGGCCAATGGGATCACTGCCAAGCAGGCGAGATGGGGATTGGTTGGAAGACCAAGGAGAGGGAAATGTAAACGTACTATTGGAATGTAATATGCGGCCGGGGCCTGGTCCACTGCCTGATTCCCCTCTTTCAGAACATGGGAGCATAGCTGAGAGAGAACCCTGATTTACGGAAGATGAGAGAGACCCATGCCACAAACTATGATGGACTTGTTTAATTCTCATAACAGAGCAATAATCCTCCACACCCCTCACCTGCTTTTGCCAAAGATGGACAAAGTGGCACCTGATTGACATCTAATTATATTTATACAATGTCATCCCAGTCATTGTCCCACTAAGACTCAACAGACCCCGATATCCTTGGCTCAATTCAGTTACCAAGGCCTGGTGGCCCCTCAATGATTGATCAATGTGAGTACCCAGAACCAATAGCAGCAGCTCTGATGTCGGCAATCATATCATAAGTTCGCCAATTCAAGGCAGATACAGTAGTTTGAGTCACGTTGCCATCTACCCACTGATTGGTTCATTCCTCACCAATCACAGTCCCAATGATGAAGGCTTTTTTTCTGATAAGACATCCTGCTGTTTATGCGATGAATTCAAATTTGCTTTGTATTTTGCTCAAGTTAATATTTGCTCCTAGTAAGCAAAGACAGTGGTAATATTGCCATGAACTGACGCCATAACTATAACAAGCACAACAAGCAAAGCATATAAAATACATTTTAGTATATGCATCTGTAATATGCCGGTATTAAAGTCTGAGAAATTATGTTTCCCTTATCTGCTGTCAAGTTTAGTGCTCAACATAATATTTACAGGATTGTTTTATCGGCTCCAAGCTGTTGAGATGACACATTTATTGCTATGGTATTTTGTTTAGAGCAATTTGGGAGCCAGAGATCATTAATGACATATATATTCAGAAATATAAATTGGAAGGTTTATGACATTTACAAAAGAAAAGAGTTTAATTCATGGGCTAGAATGATTTTATACATTTTTTTGGCAGCAGATACATCTAGAAAAAGCTTGTCTTATAGTGGTATGTTATTAAAGGTATTTGGATATGTAGCTGAGCGAGAGGAGGAAAATTATAACTGACATTCCAGCAGGCAAAACCTAGCAGGTGAAGTATTTCTCAATGTAATTTTCTGCAGAATTACTGAAAAAGTGAAGAAATGTAAAAACATTCCACATGACTCACTGGGAATTCCACAAAAAATAACTATCATCATAAAAGTTGAGTGTATGTGACAGCCTAGAGATGCATGCCTCCAATTAGAACACATACTCTAAAATTCACTGCTAGATTCAAGACTTGTTGAACGTTAAATATTTTGCTTTAAAAACATACAATCAGTACAGTAGTAGAGCTAGTGAATGGGAGGCCTTGGTGCAGAATAATTGGAGATAATATAGGTACTAGTGAATTGCCCTTCAAAAAATTACGGCAATAGAAAAAAAGTCAAGGAATGGTGTTTGGCACAGACATTATTTTTTGTGGTTGTCTGAGATCTTGGCGGTCATTGCGAGCCTCTTGGTTGTATTTTTTTTTTTTTTATCAGAGGCGCTTTTGCTGTCATTGTAAGGTCGGCGCTGATCTGCTTTTTGCAAGGCTTTCCCCTCGTGTAGTTTGTGTGGTATGAGCAGCGTTGGCGCTCGTTGTAAGTGCGGTGAATGTCTTTTGCGTTTATTGTAATATTTTTTTTTTGTATATATTTTTTTTTTTTATGCTAATGAAATAAGTAGCAAAATAATAAATTAATATACTTTACCTATTTGTAAGTAATACATGCAGGAAGCATTGTTCTGAAGAGCTGACAATCTGTTTTCATGTTCCTGCAGCATACAATGTAGGTTTGAGGTGTTGTGGAGCTGAGGTGTAAGTGTCAGCAATGTGTGTAGTGTAAAAAGGCTGCGTGTGCGAGAGGAATTCGTTAGTGTAGCTGGGTACTTCTGCATTCTGTAAGCTAGTGTTGTAAAATGGCGGCGAATGTGTATGTGTTAGGCGGGTTTGTATGATGAAGCGTCCTTGCTAATGGTGTATGTTGTAGGTCCTACTACTAAAAAGCCTTGAATTTTAAAAAAGTTTTTTTTTAAATAGTTCTATTCAGTTAAGATAACCTTATGGATAAGCACAACCCGAGAATAGCAATATGGCACTAGAAGATGAGCCCTTCAGGTTCCGAAGGTGCCTACCACATTACTGGGGAACAGCAGAGGGCGAGTACAAGTAGCATGAAATCTAATGAAGTGGTTGGGCCAAATACGAGAGGACACCCAGCTAAAAATGTGTCTGGAGGAGAAAGGAAAGTCTGCTGCTGCAAAGAACAATTCAGCATTGGAACCTGGAATGTTAGAACTATGAGCCAAGGCAAACTGGACGTGGTCAAACATGAGATAGCAAGATTAAACATGGATATCCTAGGAATTACTGAACTTAAAATGGACTGGAATGGGACATTTCACACCAGACAACCAAAAGATCTTCTACTGTGGTCAAAGATCCTGAAGAAGAAAGGGACAAGCCCTCATAATTAAAGGGAGGGCAAAGCAGGGCTCGGTTACAACCCAATAAATGACAGAGTGATTTCAATTTGAATTCAAGGCAAGCCATTTAACATCACAGTGATCCAAGTCTGTGCTCCAAACGTATTCTAGGAAGGTATTCAACACGTTATAGATATAACACCAAGAAAAGTTGTTACTCTCATCATAGGAGATTGGAATGCTAGAGTAGGGAACAAAAGACCCCTGGAATAATTGGCAAGTTGGACCTTGGTGTACAAAAAGAAGCAGGGCAGAGATTAGTTGAATTCTGTCAAGATAATTTTCTGGTCATAGCAAACACGCTCTTCCAACATCATATATGGACATCACCAAATGGACATTTTAGAAATCAGCCAAAGATGGAGAAGCACCATAGAATAAGAAAAAACAAGACCTTGAGCTGACTGCGGCTCAGATCATGAGCTTCTTATTGCAAAGTTCAGTATTAAACTGAAGAAACAAGAAAATTTGCAGACCAAGCAGATACGAAATAAATAATATCCCCTGCGATTATGAAATGAAGATAAAGAATAGAATTAAGGGACTGGACATGGTAGATAGAATGCCCAAAGAGCTTTTGGTACAAAGGTTGCACCATTATCCTGGAAACAGTAACAAAGAATATCCACCCCCCAAAAAAAAAAAATAAGGCGGCACACTGACTAATGAGTTTTTCAAAAAAGGAAAGCGAAAGACAGTGGAGATTGGAAAAGTTTTGCCCTGCTGAATGCAGAATTTCAAATGATAGCAAGAAGAGACATTGAGACATTCTGTAATGAGTGAAGTAAAGAGATAGAAGAAGATAACAAAATGGGAAAGTCGTTGGGGATCTTAAGGGAATCTTTCATGCTAAAGTTGACATGATAAGATACAAAAATGGTAAGGACTTAAGAGAAGCAGATCCAATAAAGAAGAGGTGGCAGGAATATACTGAAGCTCTATACAATAAAAAAAATTAACAGCAGTGATGAGCTCAATAGTTTGTCAAATGAGCTGGAGTGTGAAGTGAGATGGGCCCTAGGAAACCTTGCTGATAACAATGCTGCAGGAGTTGATGGAATCCCAGCTGAACTATTCAAAATCCTAGAAGATTATGCTGTGAAAGTGTTGCTTGCTTTATGCCAACAGATTTGGAAAACTTAACAGTCAAATAGGTCAGTTTACATTCCAATCGCAAATAAATACAGTGCCAAAGACGGCTCCAATTTTCAAACAATTGCACTCATTTTACATGCCAGCATGGTAATGCTTAAGATTCTACAAGCTCAGCTCCAATAAAATATGACCCAATAACTACTTGGGTAATGCAGAGGAAGAGACACAACACATCAAATTTGCTCTGGGTAATAGAAAAAGCAAAAGTGTTGCAGAATAATGTTTACTTCTACTTCATAGATTAGTCTAAAGCCTTTAATTGTGTGGATCACAAAAAGATGTGGCAAGGTATTGAAGAAATGGGAGTACCAGATCCTCTTATCTTATCCGCCTCCTGAGGAAGGGTTCAATAACATGAAAGGAGTGTGACAAGGCTGTATATTGGCCTCTTTCACCTACTGATGAGGATGAAAGAAGATAGTGCAAACGGTAGCCTGCTGCTCAACCTTAAAAAGACAAAGATCATGGCAAAACACAATCTCAGTTCCTAGCAAATAGATGGGGAAAACGTGGAGGCAGTTACAGATTTTATTTTCCTTGGATCTCAGATCTCTTCAGATGGTAAATGCAACCATGAAATTAAAAGACGTTTGCTTCTGGGGAAGAAAGCTATGGTAAGTCTGGACACCTAGTAAAAAGACATTATCAACAAAGGTCCACATAGTTAGTACTAGTATTCCCAGCAGTAACATATGTATTTAAAAGCTGGACCATAAAGAAGGATGAGCTCCGTAGATCTGATGCTTCTGAATTGTGGTGTTTGAGAAAACTGCTGGGAGTCCCTTAGACTACAAAAAGATCCAACAAATCAAAACTGCAGGAAATTAAGCCAAGCAGTTCACAGTGGCCATATTATGAGAAGACAGGTGTGCCTTGAGAAGGGTCAGTGGCTGACAGATGTGCCTGGCATGCAGTGGTCAATAGTGTCATGGAGAGTCGGTCACGACTGACTGAATGAGTCAATAACAATAAGATGAATACTGAATGACTATGAGAAAGTTAATAGGACATATTTAACATTGTTTTTATCAAAAATAAATCAGACTCCAAAATAAACAGCATGGAAGCAGGAGAAAAAAAACAAGGCTGGTCTAGACAAGTGCTCTGGTCACTGCCTAAATCTTCATAATGGAAGTGATTCACTGCCAGAAATCAAAAGTGTTACCCGAACTCTAAATGGAACTAAATAGGCTTTTTGTTATTGTACTTCCTTGTACTTATCTTTTACCTTTATGGGATACTTAAAGTATCACTGAATTGTCATATTTATAGTTTGCTATTTTGAAGAACATGACTTGCTTATGCGTACATTTTTTACACAGTTTAGAATTACTAATTATAGCTTGTGATAAATAACAGATATTTTGAGTTTGTTCCTAAAAGGATTAGAAACCGGGGAGAAATTGGAAGGAATGTGGATTCAGATAAGGTCTGTAGTCACTTCTGTTGAAAATATCCCCACCAAATAGTACACTTGACAATAGATCACAATGGCAATTTTAGATGTAATCGCCCATAAAACAGTCATCTAAGATTTTCTTTAAAAAAATATTTTATGTTCCTGTCTTTTGTTACATCTTCACAAGCACTTGATTTTTTAAAAATCAAAATACAGCTGTCCCTTAACTCCATAGTACCAAGAATAGTAATTTAACATGTTTGGCTTTGCTTATCGATCCCGCCCTCCCAGGCTGCACTAAGGTAGTGAATATCTTATGGTCCTGTATTCGAGAGGGAAAATAATAATACGGGGAACCACAAACAAAATCTCTTGGAACCCCATACCCAGGAGAAACGAAGAGCACCCAGGGAAACAACCAGGTAGGCTTGCAAACATGGGAAAAGTGAGCATGCACCCTGCCTACCTCAAGCTGTGATATATTAATAATATTTGTGAGAGGGAGGGAGGAAAGGACAGACCAATGTTTCTCACGTGTTTCCTCCAGCCTGAGCAGGGAGTGCATGTGCAGCCTGTTTTATACATGCCTATAGCACCACCCTAGGTCTACCCGACCCCCCCCCCCCCCCCCCCCCCCGCCGACTAACTCTTCCCCGTTCATAGCCGGATGAAAAGCCTTTTTTTTCACTGTCCCAAGGGGCTCCCTTTCCCTGTGAGGTATTTTGTCTCTCTCCATCTAGTTCTAGTCCATCTCTCTCTCCCCAATATTCCTCTCTCGTCCCCATTGCTATCCCCCTGCACTCTCTGATCCTCATCCCCTCTTTTTCCCTTTATCACCAATCTATCACTATCACCCCTCACCACCTCATATCTTCCCACACTCCCCATCACTCTTAATTCACCACTTCTCTCCTTTTGCTACCCCCTCCATCCACTCCTCATGTATACCCTTCTTCCACCCCCTCTCCCAACCTAACCCACATTGTCTGCCCCTTCATCTCTCTCTTTATACCCCATTCTCCTGTTTGCACTGTCCCTCTCTTCCCATCTCCATTTTTTCTTTCTTGGCCTTCACTCTCTACCCCATTGAACCTCAATTCGTCTTGCACCCCTCTCTCCACTTTTATCTCCAGATGATTCTCTCCCCATCCCTCATTTCCACCCACATTTCTCATGTTCCCCCCGCTTAACCTATTACCTCACTTTTTTCTCCATTAGTCCCCTTTCCCTCAATCACTTTGTAAGATCTCCCCCACATCCCTCCCTTCCCCACTGCTCCCCAAGGTTTACCCCTCTTCTACCCCTCTTGTGAACTCAACGTCATTGGGCAAGGATGGAAGAGAGAACCACGGGAGGACAATGGGAAGGGGCAAAGGGATTAATGCAGGGTAGCACTATGGATAGAATAGAAGAGGGGAGGAAAGAGGGGAGTTGGGGGAATATGGGATAGGAGAGAAGAAGTGAGAGAGGGATGGAAAGAGGATTCATTAACACCCACAACTCACTGCATGTGAGTGATCAGCATGATAGTCCAACGTGTAAAATGAACATGCTTGGCTGTGGGTTAAATGTAGATTATTTGTTGTCATAATTAAACTAAGCTATCTGGAAAAACTAGTATATACAGCAGTTCATAAAAAAATAAGAAACGTTAAAAGGAGCTGCAATGGCAATGTTCATATGGAAAATAAAGATGTGCAACCTTCCATGAAGCACACAAGGCAATGACTGTCCACACTGAATAACAACCGCATGGACTAGTGCAAAATAAATTGCAAACTTAATTTATTAACTTTATAAAATCATTTGTGCACATTTCAAAAATAACATAATGTAAATACTTGTGAGGTCTTACATGTTTTTTTTCACTATTACAATGAAAGTTTGCAAATATTTTATTTGTTCCTATCCGCTTCCAAAAAGCTTTTACCCACACAGTAACAATTTATAGTGAATACCAAGTTAAACAGCTTTAAATATCAAATGCTATAGATTTTTACCAACTTTCAGGGTTTGACCAGGCTGGATCACAGGCCACAGGACAAAAATATAAGAACCCATGTATTACTCCTTAATGTTACTCTTGTGCAGTGTTTAAAACTTCAGTGAGATAAAGACCTTGAACTACAGACAAACCACAATCATGAGAAGTGTTTTTATAAACTGTATAAGGACCGTTAAATACATTTAATTTTCACTGTGTTGTTTGATTTCCCCAGTATAAAGTGGTACAAAGAGTGATTTTGGAACTACTTGTACTTGCATAAACTCTAATTGCTTACACTTATCAGATATTAGTATTGGAAATATTTTGCAGTACAGTAAATGAATTCTTTTTTTATATGACAGGACAATATTCTATAAGCCAATTAGAAATAAAATATGACAGGGTTTATTTTATTTCTAGTTTTCATGCAAACTAACAGGTTATTATAATCAGGACTTTACATAAACAAAAATACTTTTATATAAAATTACCAAATTTAACAACCAATGTTATATGTGGCAGTTTCCCTCAAGAAATCTTTGAAGTAGGGATTTTTGAGCAGAGAACTTTAAACGTTGTGCGAGTAGGAAGATTTCTTACAATATGTGGAAGTGCATTCCACAAATAGTTGGAGTCAAGATTAACAAAACCAAAAAGGTAAGGATGTCAGGTGCTAGATTTCTGTTTGTACAATATTTTATTGTTCTTTTAACAATGCAGTTTTCTTAGTGAAACTTGTAATATAAGCTTGTTATATCAGTGTGAATAATATAGCATTAGTGGCACATTGTGACAAGGTCTGATTGGGTCTATCAGGCTTAATTGATACTTTTATCAATTGCTTCATTATTATCAAAATGCTGTTAGAAATGCCATCTCTGTCCTGTTGGTGAAATGGGTGGCCAGATCAACATATTATGAGGGATACCATTAAGTGTGAAAAAGTTTGCATAGAATTTGCCCGAGGTCAATATTGATGCCAGCGTTAATAAGTAACCGATCCTGGGCCTTATCTATTGGCCAATTCGTAAATTTATACACACTTAAAGCTGCTCTTAGAATTGCCAATTATTCTATTAGCTACTCGCAATCCGATTACAAGTTCCCCGCCCACAGTCACTACTGGCCAGCCAAAGACGCAAATTTCAGTTTAGAACTCCATTGGTTTTAGCACCTCTAAAGTTACACAAAATCTATATTCTATTATAAAAAGTCTGACCCGCAACTGAAAAATGTATCACGTTTTTGTCAAAAATATTACGAGTACTAAATAGGACTGGCAAGGCAGTTTTTCAAACACTTAGTAGAGTTGTAGCAGCAATTAGACACACAATACTGTACTTTAACAGCATGGCAAAGCATACAAAAACATTAGAATTAATTGCACAACAGTCTCAAATCCACAAATATGCAATTAAAAAATATTATTTTCTTTCTCTTTGTACTGTTAGTTATTTTTGAGTAATATTGATCCCAGGTTAATACATATCACGAATCCCACATGGACTAGAAAAGATGATCAAGTGCATGTTATAGAGTGCTAGATTGTGAGCCTGATCAGCAAATGTTACTTATTGGCACTAATTAATTTGTAGCCTCTAATTGCAGGTTACGTCTAACTTCCATGTTTTACTGAAGTTATGATGAGGGACTCATTTACTATTGGATGTGTCTAAGAAGTAAATTACAGGTTTGCTTAAATATTGCCAGATCATATGATCACGCCCCCTGATATCCTACATAAAAAGGCAGGGTATACATGTGGAAGCTGAAGGACATAAATTGTGGGCTTGAGTCAATAGAATACATCTAGACTTTAGAGAAAAAAACACCAGTAGCCAAAATTACGAGTTAGAGTGATTTAAAGGCTTCCAACAGATTAGGGATCCCTGGTTGTTATTAGTAATAAATATGTTCACCTTGAATTAACAATAGAATAATTTGTTAAAGATACTGTATGTGTGTATTTATGTTCTCCATCTACACACACGTATGTAGTGTGGGGTTCACAACTTGTTATAGAGGATGTACAGGAGTCTTGAAAACACCTGAATATAAAATTATTTAACAACTTTTAAAATATATAGACAGTATGAAACTGTTTTCTTATAAGGAGTGCAGTAATGCGGCAAAGAGGGAGCATCTGGGGAAAACTGGGGACACCTAAAGCACAATAACTGCTTCATAAAAATCAGCTGATGGGTAAAAAATGAGGTGTATACAAGTCATTAATGCAGTTATTTTTCTTTTGTTTTTGCACAGCACAACAAAATAATACAGTACACTTATCTCAGCATGATTACACGCTTCTCAGCTAAAAAGAAATTGCTGTCGTTTTCTAAGCGGGACTGAAAGTCGGAGCCAAGTTGTGAAATCTTAAAAGAAATAAATCTTGTCTCAATCGATTAGTTGGAAGATTTTTTTAAATTAGAAGATGAGGCTAATGGATGTTTTAATACTATGTGGCCTAAAAACAATAACCACATACTTTATAACCTATTTAGTGAACATAAACATGAGAGGAAATAAAGATTAAATACATTTATTATCCTTGGATCACCCTTGTTACACAGCAAATTGCACTACAGACATATTAGGGTTGTATGCATCCAATATAGATTGAACTTGAGATCCAAAACTTGGAGAAAGAATAGGGGATCAGATACAATCATTGGTTAGTTAACTCTAGATGATGAGATAAATAAAACTGCCCCAGATTCTACTTGGACTGGGCATAGTAAAACTGGCATGCTGTGCACAGTGATGATAATAAATAATTATAATCGATACAATACTTTCCTCATAGTTAAATTCAGAGTACCTGATAATTCTAACTCAGACATTAGGTTTCCAAAAGGCTTATATAAACCAATACGTCTTGAGCTCACTTTTGATCATATCTAATGATGGGGACTCTCAACCAGTTATGGAGTACATTCCAAAGAACTTGAGCTCCATGACTAAAGGCTCTAGCACCAAATAATGCTCAGCAAATTACAAAGTTATTAAATAGACTCACATTAGCTTCTATCTAATCCTATTGTCCTTAAACATCCAGGCTTTTCATTGATGAACCAATAGCTTCAGAGATCAACAGATCCATTGGAAGCTTAACTCTAACCTTTGAAAGTAAATTTAATATTGAAAAATACTTTAATTTTTTTATTACGGAATGTGAATTTTATTAAATGATCAATGCCTTAATAAAACAACTAGGACTTCTTGTTAGGGCTACCCTAACTCTTAAAATATATGTATATCATATATCATGTCTGCTAGAGTACGATTTTTAGAATTATGGTATGTTCAAGGTGCCATAGTAATTATGGAAAGGAGTGGAAAGCATATCAGTTATGTACTATGGCGCTCATCATGAGGCCCGCAATGAATACCTTTGGCACTCATTGCGCATGCCCATAACATTGCGTGACCAACATCCGTAACTTACAAAAACTATTATATGTGATAACTGTGCCAGGCTGCTGTTTAATAGAGAAGGGAGGAGAGCAAACAAGAACTGCTGGTGTAATAAATAGAAAAAAAAAAATTTCATAAAAGGTGAAAAGCTACTTACACAATAAATGTCACAACGTGATCACATAGAGAGTGTTTAAATTCCAGTGCACTTTGGTCAGATAGAACTTCCCCAGGGTTATTACAAAATATATACATTCTCTGTACAGTAGGAGGCAGCCATCACTGTTCTATTCTTCTGCACCCTGTAGTGGGGACCTGGAGAAATGTCTTAGTCAAAAGACATCTCATCCATATATGAGCCTATGGCCTTTCAGGAAGCCAAATTTCCAAGTCTAATATTTCACTACTGTGCAGTTTATGTAAAAGTAGGCTATAGTGGAGTGGGCAGGGAAAATGGGTGTGTTTGGTGGGAAAAAGCTAGATGTTACATTTGTTCTCGGTCCCGTGATTTCAGTTGGCGGCCCTGTTCATTATTGCAGGGAACCATATTCTTAATGAATGCAGTGACAGCTGTAGATGCCATATTCTCACAGAGTATAAAACCTTCTTGAGTATTCAAGATTTCCATCCACCTCAGGAGACTGATCATCAGAAACCAAAATGAGCCGCATGCCGCATAATTGCACAGAGATGTAACAAATTATAGGCTTTGTTCTCTTATCTTGCATATTTGTTGTTTTAAACTGTACTAATCTATATATATATATGACCACAATGGTCCTTCAAGAAGCAAAACAAATTGTTTTTCTTATTTGTAGTGTAAATTATGTGAAGCCTGGAAATAAAACAAAGACCTAACTGCTTCCTTAGATGCAAAATATACTTCAAAATATAATCTTATCAGCACTATCTTTCCCCGAATTCCTTGAACTCTTCTGCTTTTTGCTGTTTTCACATTCATGAGTAACTAGTGATCTAGCACATAGTCAGAATTCATGTAACGTCATTTATTTTCTTTTTCTTTCATTTAATAGATAATATAATGGGTTGTTTCCACCACCTGTACATTAGCATTTCATGATTTTTACAAGATGTGCTTTGCTGTTTAAATATATAATTGAGGACACGGATTGCTTGCTAGAATCGCTAAGGGAAGAGGCACTTCTCCAAAATTCCCAGGTGGATGTGTCCTTGTAAAAAGTCATGATCTTTTCTTTAATCATCTTGAGTGTAGGAATCTACATGGCACAGTGAGTACCTGACTCCAAACATAAAGCATATTCATATTTTCTCTATGCCATCTTAAAGGGATAGGCAAGATCTCTGAATCTTTCAAAAGGAATATAATATACCTATATGTATCAATTTACTTCTATGTACTTTATTTTATTAAGCAATGCTTGTAAGCTCTGTCTTTACTTGCCACAATCATACAAATTTTACCTGTTTGGATCTGCGCTCTGTAGCTTATGCAAGTCATAAATACATAGATTGTGAAGTGCAGGGTTTCAAATAAGCCTGTCAATGACCTCGCTCAAGTAGCATGTTGCAGAATGTTGCCACTGATTGGTTACTATGAGACACTGCTCACCCTGTACTACAGACATTGTAACACAAAGCAAGTTTAGAAATCCAATTAAAAGAGAGAGTGCCTTGCCTCTCATAGGATAACCAGTTTATTTCAACATAAAATAATATTAACAGGTATTGAAAAAAGCATGTTTAATAATTACAAAAGTTGCTTTTATGGATAAAAAATATTAAGTATACTTTTCTTAATGTATAATGTTTAAACTTTAGTTAAAAGTAACAGGAAAATGAATAGAGTGCATTTTAGTCTGTAGATCTCAATGGCTAGCAGACCGCAAGTCACCAAGTGCAGTTTTTATGTTCTGAGGCCTTTTTTGATATATTATCAAATACCCTCTTTGCGATGCAAAAAGAAAGAAATAATTATTGCCATTAAATCAGTAAAACACTGTCCATCCAAGCAAAAACCGAGTTGTACGTTCACATTAATCTGGGTTGGCCTCCTCTTCTCTTTCCACATCGTTGTGTGGACAGTTTCAGCCAGGTGTATTTTCCTACGGTTATGGGACTAGAACTACATGGGCCACAATTAAAGTAGATCACGGCTAATGTCCAAATTAGTATATTGCACTTCTTTACTTTACCCAGATAATGTCTCGGATTGTTTTCCATTTGTGAAAGTCTTTAGTAACACACACAGAATTTTTTTTTTGATTTCACCAGGCCCTATGCACTCTGAGATATGCACACCATTATGGTTTATTTTACCTAGTTCGTCTACGATCTCTCAAACCTTATCTCTTTTTGTAAAACAACATCTTCATGGATACATAGAGGCTTAGCTAGCCAGCTGGAGGTGAGGTTATGTGAATAGTAAGTAGCATACTGTCCCAGACCTGAGCTAACTGATGGCCAAATAAAGCTAGTCCAGGCTTGTTCAGGAGGGTTAATGTATGCATATGTACTGGGGTGTAAGCATATCTAGTCACCAACCAAAGGAGGGAGAACGTCATCCTCTGAATAATGGCCCAATACACAACCCAAAACCCACTCTACATTGTTCTCTCCAAATCATACTCTGAACAGGAAGACGCTGCCTACTCTCATTGGTGTCGGAGTAGGAAGTTGGCCTCACAATAGTAAGATTAGGCAATAGTAAGATTAGGCACCCCAAATCCTGATGAGGGAGAAATAGGCAGTTGAAGATATTGAATTTTATGCTAATTTAGCGTGGAGCTTTCCTTCTAAAATCAAGTGCCAGAAAATGGATTCGCCTCTACAAGATGCTTTCATAATCCATGAAACGTCTATATACCTTTAAATATTATACCAGATTTTAAAATGCAAGGCATTTAAGACATGCTGGCATTCATTAGAAATGATGCATTGTAAAGTGAATACTGTATATTCTCGAATGTGTTTAGGTAAGCAAGTCAAATTCAAGAGAAAAAAATATATATTAGATTGTGGTCACATGCAAGGAGTGACCAGTACCTAATAAAAAATGTTGCATCTCCTTTAATGTTGCTGTAGGCCTCCCTGATTTTCTTTAGAGGGTCATCCTGGTCTTTGGCAGTGGGCCTGTGGTGACACATTACCTACATTTAATGATAGTCTTTACGGTATATCTAATGCCTATGAGATTCTTTTATACTCCTTTCAACAATAAGATCCCATAGATGTTTTGTAAGCCCCTTGTGGACCATGACAATCCCAGTAGGATGCAACCACAAATGTAGGACATCCACCAGAAACTGGTGTTTTTTTTATTTGGGATCAATCATAATCCCCTTCAGTGATGGTAGGTTCATGCTACTTAACTTTTGACACATTTTTAAAAATGGGCAGCGATATCTAGCGGTTGGTCCCCGCCACTGCTGCTGCCACTGCTGGCGAATTTATGTCGAATTTAAAAAGGGAAAGAACCCAGTCCCCATTATAAAAGGCTGTGTTTTTTTTTTTTTCAATTATTTTTCCTAACAATTATCCAATTTTGTTAGTTGGAATATCACAATAAAGATGAAAAAATATCTGAAATGATCTAACTTGATTTCCGTCATTACATCGCAAAAAACAACAATTTCAATATATCCACTATATGCTTGTTGTTTTTTTTTTTTAGCTCTGTAAATTATTAATTTGCCCAAAAAAATACCACTGAAAAAAAAAAAATGAAAGGTGTTTGTTATTTCCACACATCAGGAGCCAAGGTCATTCTGTCTGAATAGAATTAGGAAAGTAGTTCTTTACTTTCATGGTTCAGCAGACTACGTTGTTTATAATGTTATTTCTGCTTGAACAGTTTTACATAAGTCAAGCTTCACATTTCATTGCTTCGGAGGGGTCATTTTTTCTGCTTATTGTTAAGTTACTTTACAGAGACTCGGTTGGAGAGAATCAAATAATACAAATAATGCAAACTCAGTAGAGATTCAGCCATATGGAGATGCAAAGGTTGTAATTAAATCTTAATCACATTAAAAGGTGTCACTGAATAAACAGAAATTTACCAATTCACCCCAGTGAAATGAAGTAAAACATAAATCTGTGTGGTTCTGACCTCCACGAGAACCATCAAAATCACATGATGTGACTTGAGGAAGTAACATTTTGCTTCTGGAACATCTGTTTGCAGGACGTTGAGTGATTCCAAAATGGGTGGAACAGATCTATCTTATACATAACTTGAAAGTCTTTTCTTAAGCAAATTAACTGGGCTCATTTTATTTGTCATAATTGGTAACTTTTATATCTAAACACAGTTACATTTCAGATACATACTATCCAATTGAGAACTCTAAATTAACTGAAGTGCAAGCCATGATGATAATTAAGTGCAAAGCAAATCCTGAAAGAACAACATACAGGCAGTGCAGAATTATTAGGCAAATGAGTATTTTGACCACATCATCCTCTTTATGCATGTTGTCTTACTCCAAGCTGTATAGGCTCGAAAGCCTACTACCAATTAAGCATATTAGGTGATGTGCATCTCTGTAATGAGAAGGGGTGTGGTCTAATGACATCAACACCCTATATCAGGTGTGCATAATTATTAGGCAACTTCCTTTCCTTTGGCAAAATGGGTCAAAAGAAGGACTTGACAGGCTCAGAAAAGTCAAAAATAGTGAGATATCTTGCAGAGGGATGCAGCACTCTTAAAATTGCAAAGCTTCTGAAGCGTGATCATCGAACAATCAAGCGTTTCATTCAAAATAGTCAACAGGGTCGCAAGCAGCGTGTGGAAAAACCAAGGCACAAAATAATTGCCCATGAACTGAGAAAAGTCAAGCGTGCAGCTGCCACGATGCCACTTGCCAACAGTTTGGCCATATTTCAGAGCTGCAACATTAATGGAGTGCCCAAAAGCACAAGGTGTGCAATACTCAGAGACATGGCCAAGGTATGAAAGGCTGAAAGACGACCACCACTGAACAAGACACACAAGCTGAAACGTCAAGACTGGGCCAAGAAATATCTCAAGACTGATTTTTCTAAGGTTTTATGGACTGATGAAATAAGAGTGAGTCTTGATGGGCCAGATGGATGGGCCCGTGGCTGGATTGGTAAAGGGCAGAGAGCTCCAGTCCGACTCAGACGCCTGCAAGGTGGTGGTGGAGTACTGGTTTGGGCTGGTATCATCAAAGATGAGCTTGTGGGGCCTTTTCGGGTTGAGGATGGAGTCAAGCTCAACTCCCAGTCCTACTGCCAGTTCCTGGAAGACACCTTCTTCAAGCAGTGGTACACGAAGAAGTCTGCATCCTTCAAGAAAAACATGATTTTCATGCAGGACAATGCTCCATCACACGCGTCCAAGTACTCCACAGCGTGGCTGGCAAGAAAGGGTATAAAAGAAGAAAATCTAATGACATGGCCTCCTTGTTCACCTGATCTGAACCCCATTGAGAACCTGTGGTCCATCATCAAATGTGAGATTTACAAGGAGGGAAAACAGTAAACCTCTCTGAACAGTGTCTGGGAGGCTGTGGTTGCTGCTGCACTCACTGTTAATGGTGAACAGATCAAAACACTGACAGAATCCATGGATGGCAGGCTTTTGAGTGTCCTTGCAAAGAAAGGTGGCTATATTGGTCACTGATTTGTTTTTGTTTTGTTTTTGAATGTCAGAAATGTATATTTGTGAATGTTGAGGTGTTATATTGGTTTCACTGGTAAAAATAAATAATTGAAATGGGTATATATTTGTTTTTTGTTAAGTTGCCTAATAATGATGCACAGTAATAGTCACCTGCACACACAGATATCCCCCTAAAATAGCTAAAACTAAAAACAAACTAAAAACTACTTCCAAAAATATTAAGCTTTTATATGAATGAGTTTTTTGGGTTCATTGAGAACGTGGTTGTTGTTCAATAATAAAATTAATCCTCAAAAATACAACTTGCCTAATAATTCTGCACTCCCTGTATATGTGCTGTGAAAATAATAGAAACATATAAAAAAGTCTACACACCCCTGTTAAAATGTCAGGTTTCTGTGCTGTACAAAAATGAGACAAAGATAAATCATTTCAGAACTTTTTCCACATTTAATGTGACCTATAAACTGTACAACTGAATTGAAAAACAAACAAATCTTTTAGGTTGAGGGAAGAAAAAAAAAAGAAAAATAATGTGGTTGGAAAAGTCGGCACACCCTCTTTTAACTGGGGATGTAGCTGTGTTCAGAATTAAGCAATCACATTCCAAATCGTGTTAAATAGGAGTCAGCATATACCTGCCATTATTTAAAATGCCTCTGATTAACCCCAAATAAAGTTCAGCTGCTCTAGTTGGTCTTTCCTGAAATGTTCTTAGTCGCATTCCACAGCAAAAGCCATGGTCCACAGAGAGCTTCCAAAGAATCAGAGGGATCTCATTGTTAAAAGGTATCAGTCAGGAGAAGGGTACAAAAGAATTTCCAAGGCATTAGATATACCATGGAAAACAGTGAAGACATCATCATCAAGTGGAGAAAATATGGCACAACAGTGACATTACCAAGAACTGGAGCTCCCTCCAAAATTGATGAAAAGACGAGAAGAAAACTGGTCTGGGAGGCTACCAAGAGGCCTACATCAACATTAAAGGAGCTGCAGGAATATCTGGCAAGTACTGGCTGTGTGGTACATGTGACAACAATCTCCCGTATTCTTCATATGTCTGGGATATGGGGTAGAGTGGCAAGACGAAAGCCTATTCTTACAAAGAAAAACATCCAAGCCAGGCTACATTTTGCAAAAACACATCTGAAGTCTCCCAAAAACATGTGGGAAAAGGTGTTATGGTCTGATGAAACCAAGGTTGAACTTTTTGGCCATAATTCCAAAAGATATGTTTGGCGCAAAAACAACACTGCACATCACCAAAAGAACACCATACCCACAGAAGCATGGTGGTGGCAGCATCATGCTTTGGGGCTGTTTTTCTTCAGCTGGAACTGGGGCCTTAGTTAAGATAGAGGGAATTATGAACAGTTCAGAATACCAGTCAATATTGGCACAAAACCTTCAGGCTTCTGCTAGAAAGCTGAACATGAAGAAGAACTTCATCTTTCAGAATGACAACGACCCAAAGAATACATCCAAATCAACAAAGGAATGGCTTCACCAGAAGAAGATTAAGGTTTTGGAATGGCCCAGCCAGAGCCCAGACCTGAATCCGATTGAAATTCTGTGGGGTGATCTGAAGAGGGCTGTGCACAGGAGATGCCCTCGCAAACTAGCAAATTGATTTTGGAATTGCGATAACGTTAGAAGGAATAGGAGGCAAGTCTGTATTGTTTGAGCGCCAAGGATCCTAACTAGTCGCGCGCGTCGCCTATGCGTCTGCGTATGACGTCATAGGTCGGCGTCGCAGACTGGCTTAGCATGCTTGGGCTTGGGTTGCACGCTAAGCCAGTCCGCGACGCCGACCTATGACGTCATACGCAGACGCATAGGCGACGCACGGCTAGTTAGGAGCCTTGGCGCTCAAACAATACAGACTTACCTCCTATTCCTTCTAACGTTATCGCAATTCCAAAATCAATTTGCTAGTTTTGTTAGCTCTATAATAATCAAACTGGACAAACGATAACAGATATTAGACAGTAGGCACCAAGTCTCAGTTTATTAAGAGGAAGTGGTTACAATAGTATAACCCTTTATTGAAGTGTATTATACATCTCATGAATCTATTTATAGGATCTCCTCATTTCTATTCCAAACACTGGCACTTTATACCATTAGAACTTATATTACTCTCTACCTCCTAAGATTATACATTGTATATGGTAGCACTTAGCACTTTATTCTGATTTCAGAATGATATTTATGGTAATTTATCATCATTTATTACACTCACAGGTCACTTTATATTGAGTTATTTATTTTACTCATCTCAAGGAGAAATTGAATAGAGGATCCTATAATATGAATTTTAAATATTGATCTTTCATAATAGGGTCACCTCCATCCACTTCCAGAATTATATGCCAGAGAATCAAGTTTTTAATTCAAGTATTTTATATGGTAATAATAAACGTTAAGTTTTAATTTTTGAGTTTTTCTATATTGCCCATTTGGCTGAGGGTGTGCACTATAACAATTTAAAGGATACTTTCTTTCTTTGAGTTTTCTATTTATATTTTTATCCTTAGTAGCACCCCTCTGGAACCCAGTCCCTTTTTTACACCTTAAGCCACCTTGTCCTGTAATTTCTATATGCTTCTAGGTAACACTGAATTGCAGCAACAGTGGATGAAATCTAGGTGCCTATAAGCATTTTGCGTCATGACAACCTGGCTCCTGGCATTTGTTGAGCCCTGTAAAATATATTTTTTATTTAAAGTACAGTATTACATTTTTTTTTTGTTGCTTGAGAGTTCTGGTTAACTGAGAGTCTACTGTTGAAACATGACGCCATTAGTCTTCTAGAGCAAAAAGCTCAGTGGAATGTTTTTAATTTTTCCGTATTTTAAGAGGTTTTTAAAAATAGGGTCAATAAAATGTAGCTGGCGTTTTATACATAAAAACTCTCTACCTACCCCTCTACAAAGGGGGTAGGTGCGGCAAAAACAAGTTTGTTGCAGTTAATCTTTTACTTGTACAATTGCTATACAAATTAAATTTACTTCTTTTTAATGCAGTGTCTTTGTGAGAGATACACTCCTGTGTCTGATATTTTTCAGTAGGGAATGTTTCCTTTTCACTTAAACCGGCTCCCTGTTTTACCAACAGAATAGAGGATGCTAAGATGGATTCATAAATAGCCAGCGTTTTCGCCTCAGTGCGTTGCATAGTTATGTAAATATACTACAGTTAAACATGCACCCATCGCTATAAACATACCCATAGTGACTCAAAGCTTTTAAGAGCTCTTGCAGTGTAATTAGTATTATGTACTTCAGCCCTCTTTCATTTCCTGTATGCTTAGCAAACAAGCAAGAGTAATGCAGACATGCCGTGTTGCCACAGAGTTTAACCTCCTTGGCGTCAGATGAGTCACTGCAGTTTTATTTTCTACTTGGCAACAAGTTTCCAATAAATATTCTTCAATACTTATGCAAGTAATAATTATCTTTGCTGTAATTACATCATGATTATTCATTTATTAGAATTGTAAATTCTCATACATCTCCAATGTCTTCTTGAATTAATACTTATCACAGGTTTCCTTACTGTACATAATTGCCTCATCTAATGGTGATTAACATTTTTAGACTAAGCCTCTTTTTACCCATGAAACAAGTTGCGGTTTTCTTGGCCTTTGTGCGATTGGGCTCTCCAGACTTCCTATCATTTACAGTATAATCATTTTTGCCATCATAACTCCCCTTTTTACCTATTTTCCAGATGTTTTTATTCTGAATGGATGGTTCATATCTTCATCTTGTCATGACCTATTCTGAACCCTCTAGTAAAACCCTCTGAACTTCCACACCTGGGCCAACTCCTTACGGGTTTGTTCATGGTTACATTAATGTGATGTATTCATATATATTTTATATGTTTATCTTTATCTATCTAACATTATACACACACACTTTCTCTATACTTGATTTTTATTTCTGAGGGACACTTATCCAGTTTATTCGATCCCATGTGTCCATGATTTCTCAGCACAGTTTTTCTTTTTTACTATCCAGTCTGGTGTAAAAAGACAATTTGCAATATCCAATTAGTATTGCTATTTACTATAAAATAGTTTTATCTATCAAAAGCTTTTCACTCTAAATGAAATGTCCAATAAAATAGTTATTACTGTATATTGCAATACTCTTTGGCCTCATTAAATTCCAAGCCCGCAGTTACCTTCATACTGTTACAGAATGATTAAATTAGAAAAGCTGCAACTACATGAAATCCAAAACCATAAACCATGCTTCCATGTGTAGCATTTCATGATCAGATCCACAAGCCCGTAATTACCGATGTAGAAACAGCCAATAGCGAATGAGACCGTCATCATGACGCCAGCAAAACATGATGTTTAAACCACAATCAGTTACAGTTTTCTCGTAATCCAGAAATGTAAACGTCAATAAATATGAATGAAGAAACCGGTCTAGTTCATGTGGGTGGCTTGATATGTATTAACCACTTGATTACAGAGATTGATATAACATGAAAATAAAAATGTAAAAAAAATGTTTTTTTATTGCAGATTTGCAAGCTTGAGACTGTTGTGCAATTATTGCTAATGTCTTCCTTTGCTTTACCCATCTTTTAAAGTGCAATATTGTTTTTTTTTATTTGCTACTAACAAGTTTTTAACCCCCTTGAGAGTCCTCTCTAGCACCCGTGGGATTTTTGGCTACATTTACATTTACTGGTATGACAACAATTGCGGGCTTGAGGAATTGTAGCAATTTAATAGCAATTTGCAACATTTACCGGCTTGAAACATCAAAGGCTTCGCTGGGTTGGAGTTATGATTTTGGCAACAGCAGTTGTTTTTCAGCCTGTACCCGCAGATTGTTTGCGGGTGGATAAAAGAGGACAATTTAATAGCCTTAACTTTTGCTGGCTCCCTTACGGTTTTCAGTAACTACAATTTGTGGAATTTAATGAGGCCCCAAATTTTAATCTCAGCCATTATCTTACTGTAAACACACACTTTATGATCTACGGATCACTACATACATTTAAAAAAATGCAAAAGTGTGCTTTCTTTCTAAAATTTTAATAATCATATGGGAAAAACTGATGATAAATACATCAACACACATGTTAAGGGACATTAAAATGAGAGTTGTACAGTATGCTTTCAATACTAGACTTTTGTTAGAGGAATAATCAGTGCATCTTCCTAACGCAAGGAAGAAGTAGAATCTAGTGACATCAATCAAGTTTCTTTTATTGCAAGCTTGGAGAGCACAGCAACATCTTACAAAAAGATATGTGCAGTGGTCTGTCTTATCACACTCGCAACAGTCGGTAATAACTTTTCTACAGGGGTGTGGAAATATTGTTCTTACACATACATGCAAAGGTAAATTACTAGAAAACTAGAATATGATTAGTGTATATGTTTTTGTATGCAGCTATTGTCAAAGGAAACATAAGAAAAGAGACATAACACAGTGTGATCTATTCTAGGCCACATTATCTACAAGGTTGAAATGCATATATCCAGTGTAAAGAATATGTCTACCATAGTCATAGTTTCTGGGAAGTAATGCTTGAACATAGTAATGCAAGCTGCTTGCTTGTTTAAATCAGATGCAATTACCTAACAAAGCCTCTTGATCTCTCTCTCCCTTCAATGATAGATAACAAACACATTCTTGTGATCCCGCTGTCAGGAAGTGATGTAACAAAGACAAATGGATTCCTTTATTTATAAACAACATCTAATAATGCTTCTAATGTTGTTAGCTTTTTTTTTTTTTTTTTACTAATTATCTAATTTTCTATACCATGAGCATTACACAAACTTCTGCAGTAAGAGGCGTGAGCTGCTTCCATAATCATTTACACAAAACAATTTTCGAAAACCTTAAAATCTATATTTTCTACTTTAGATGCCTATAAACCGCAGATCATTATGTTATTCTCAAGTCTTACACAGAAAATATAGTGGTTATTTTTACAGGAATTTTAAGAGTCAACTTCTATCGGAATGATTAGTGTTTGTTATAAGGTAAAGCCTTGATAATAATCTAGGTGGTGACAGAATAGAGCTGACAAAAATGCACTGTCCTATATTTAAATACTCTTTTGAAGATCTACACTTCATAATAAACATCAAGCTTTTAAAATGTATAAATGCACTGCAGGTTCTTTTATATATATATATATATATATATATATATATATATATATATATATATATATATATATATATAACAATGTGTGTGTGTATGTAAGAAATTATGAAATGATGATCAACTCCTTAAAGTGGAAAGAGACTTTTGACTTTTAACTATTAACTATTGTATGTTAAGAAAGACTTCACATGTTGGTGAAGTATGCAACAAACCAACAATAACATCATCAATATAAGCATAAAAGCATTTTTTAACGAAAATTTTAATTTTAGCAGATTCATGGAAGCTCATGACAATAATACTTCCTTTTGAAGGCACGAGGGGGAGGTTATAGAGCAGGGTAGGGTGGACGTGCAAACATATTTGCATGCTACCTCCTAGAAAGTAGATGCAGGGAAGGAAAATATGGCAAATGCTAAAGGTCCTTCTGAATCAACTCAATTTAAGTCACCAAATCCCTGGCAATCCTTCCACTCCACAATACAAATTAGATGAACACACCCCTAAGGCTCAAAGCCAGAAGGAATTGAGGAAGCATGGAGTCCTTCAGGCACAAGCAAATTCTGCTAACATAATTAGATCTAAAATATTTTAATGTTCATTAGTTTATACCAGTGCTAATGTTGTTACTTTATTACGTACTTCACAAAGATACTACAGTGTTCATTTAAAAACTCACTTGAGTGAGAGATCCTTATCATAAACACAATATTACTTTCCATCACGTAAAGAGATTGAGCCAACAAACCTTACAAATTAAATTATTTGGCATTTTAACAATGGGGGACGAATTTTTACATTCTTGTTAGTCAAAATTTTGGACAGTGTGAAAGAGGTTTTAAAATAGAAATCCTGCACTCCAGTTAAATTATGCATTGATCATTATATTATTAATCATGTTAAGATAGGTATTGTTTCATGAAACTTATGCACGCCACAATTAACTTGATTGCAAAATGGCAAATGGATGCCAGGTAAAGGGCCAAGTAAACAAAACTCAATTTGGCAAACTGACAGAATGTTACTTTTAGAAGAGCAGAGATAAACACTGCAGAGTTTATTGTTCATGGTTATTTTGTTTGTTCTCTTTTCTTGTTGTACTTTATAGCATTCAAATGAGGGCAAGGTCAGTTACAGGTGATAGCAACAAATCAACCTGCTGCCTATTAATCAGCAGGCTGCTATGTTTCCTTTTGCAGAGTTTACAGGTGGGACTGCAGATGGTGGCACATCTTTCGCTCGCTGGAGACCAGCGCACCGTCATCCGTGCGCCGGGAACTGTGCTCAGATTACGCGGTGCGCTCCAGCCTACATCCAATCTGCCCCATCTCATATTTACTGGACCTGTTTGCTGGAGGCTGCCAAGGCTAAGGTAAGGGGCTATATATATATATATATATATATATATATATATATGTGTGAGGGCAGTGGGACTGGCATGTGTCACTGGGAGCATATTGTATGTAATGTCACTGTGTGCATGTGTCACTAGGAGCGTGTTGCATTGCATGTTTATCACTACATACATGATAAACATGCAATGCAACATGCTCCTACTGACACATGCACACAATGCCCGGCCCATATGGCACACTGTCAGACCCTTACCTTAGCCTTGGCAGCCTCCAGTAAATATGAGATGGGGCCTCTGTGGCAGATGGGATGCAGGCTGGAGAGCAGAGCATCATCAGGGCGCAGTTCTCGGCACCCTGATGACAATGCGCTGTTCTGCAGCGCGCAAAGGTCGATGTGCCACTGCAGATATATGTAAAGTGCCACCTGCCTCAAAGTTAGCCAGAAAACAAGTGGGTCCTCCCTGGCCCATTGGACCAGTAGAGACTAAGAGGGTAGGGGGACTTTGTATAACTGGGGAAAGGGTAGAAATGTCTGACTTTGCCAACCTAGCCCGCTAGGTAGGTAGGTGTGAGAAGATAGGTTCAATTAAAAGGCTGCCACAATGATGTGAAACTGTGAAATGATGTGAAACTTTGTTGAAGAAACTAAGTAAAGGAATGGCAGTTACCAATAAAGAACAAATGTATAATGGTTAATAAAGACTATATACATTTTTTTTAAACTATAGGAACTAAGCCTATCACATATATAGTTGTGAGCATGCGAGTTGTTGCGAGTCCGCGGCCCTCGGCTCGCGTAGCGAGCCCGCAGCCCTTGCGAAGCAAGGGCACTGGGCGAGAGTCTCAGTTGCTGGCATGGAGCGCCTTCCATGCCGAAGGCGCTCAATGCCAGCAACTGCGACCCTCGCAAACTTCACGTCACAACCCAAATAGCACGACACACACATTACGACACACGTTCACACACATTACGGCCTCGCAACACTCGGACGCAACTCGCGAACATTACAAAATTAAAAACACAATACATACACACAGCACATACATAAAAAGCTTACCTACAGCAACAGGGAGCATCCAGGACTTCAAAAATGCAACTTACACCTTTATTTCACTCAAAATAAAAGAGTTTGCACAATAAAAACTTTGATAAGCGAGAGTAAAAATGGCTGCCGAACAAAACGAAAACGAGGCTACACACGCAAACACCATACGAGACACGTTGCCACACATTACTACCTCGCAAACATCGGACGCAACATGCCGACATACAAACATTTCAAACACAATAAATACACACAACACACACATAAAAAACTTACCTACAGCAAGAGGAAACATCCAGCACCTCAAAAAACCAAGCTACACATTGATTTCAATAAAAATAAAACACTTTAGACACTAATGAAATCGCTAAGCGAGAGAAAAAATGGCAGACGAAAAAAATCGAAAACGAGGCTACAGCACTCTCAACACGTAAAACACCACAACACACTCGCAAAACCCCAACATGAAACTCGAAAAACACCACGAAGCACCTACGGATAATCCGCAAAGACGCATAACACAGATAACCCACCATTTTACGCCAATGCGGAAGTACACCACTACGCTAACGGTTTCGTCTCGCGCACGCACACTCTTACACTGCACACATTCACACCACTAATGCTGCAGCAACATGAAAACAGATTGTCAGCTCTTCAACACAATGCTTCAAAATAGGTCAAGTATATTCATTTATTCATATATTATATATTTTACTATTACACACCAAACAGCATTAGCTACCTTACGATTTGATTGCCGTCATTTTTTGACGGGCAATTCGCTAGTATCTATATAAAATTAAGTTAAACAAATTGAATGTATAGATTAATAGAGAGTTTAGAGAGGAATCCAACTTCCAGGAGCAGAGCCTGAGACGCACAGGGCTTCGCTTACTAGTGATCGGCCAGACTTGCAAAACATAAGGTTGTATGTTTTCTACAAGGAGAGCTTCTCGAGACTAGCATAGCAGATAACCCATCACGGAACTTAAGAGCAATACTTGTTCAGCCAACATTGCACATGGTACCCATCTACCCCATGCATGAGACCCACCTATGTACCTTAATTGAACAAAGCTTGCACACTGGAATGTATATAGGTTGAAGACATGAAATGTTCAATTATGTTTATATAAGAGTTATGTTAAAGGGCCTCCGTTAAGCTCATACAATAGGGGTTAATTTGTTTATATAGTTACTGGCAATAAAGTCAATATCTGAATAATAAAAACACATGTTGCTTTTAAAACAGATATTTGTACTTTACATTGTAGCCTCCAGTGGATCTGCTACCGTGCCAATATCTTTTAGGGTATGTAATACAGGGGCCCTATACAGTATACAGTATCTCACAAAAGTGAATACACCCCTCATATGTTTGTAAATATTTTATTATATCTTTTCATGTGACAACATTGAAGACATGCCCCTCTGCTACAATGTAAAGTTGTAAGTATACAGCCTGTATAACAGTGTAAATTTGCTGTCCCCTCAAAATAACTCAAGACACAGCCATTAATGTCTAAACCGTTGACTACAAAAGTGAGTACACCCCTAAGTGGAAATGTCTAACTAGGGCCCAAAGTGTCAATATTATGTGTAGCCACCATTATTTTCCTGCCCTGCTTTAACCATGAGCATTTGAGGTTGCCCCACAGATGCTCAGTAGGGTTTAGGTCTAGTGACATGCTTGGCCAGTCCATCACCTTTACCTTCAGCTGCTTTAGCAAGGCAGTGGTCATCTAGGAGGTGTGTTTGGGGTCGTTATCATGTTGAAATACTGCCCTGCGGCCCAGTCTACGAAGGGAGGGAATTATGCTCTGCTTCAGTATGTCACAGTACATGTTGGCATTTATGTTTCCCTCAATGAACTGTAGCTCCCCAGTGCCGGCAGCACTCATTATTTTGAGAGAACAGCAAATTGACACTGTTATACAGACTGTACACTTACTACATTAATTGTAGCAGAGTTTCATTTCTTCAGTGTTGTCACATGAGAAGATATAATAAAATATTTACAAAAAATGTGAGTGATGTACTCACTTTTGTGAGATACATACATACATACATACATACATATATATATATATATATATATATATATATATATATATATATATATATATATATAATCATGTGATGCCAAAGGTGACTGGGCATACATAGTACCATATACTCTGTGTCATGGAAGGCGACAATAATTTAACTTTCCTGGTTTATTTTACTATCAAAAAAATCTGTAATCACTGCAATTTTTCGTATTTTCAGTAATTGTGAGAATGGCTGACTGAGTAAGAAGAGTTTAGAATCTTGTATAGGGATATATTTCTCCATTTTTATTTATGTTTAAGGTCTCATTGAGTGTAAGAGAATAACTTGAGGGGGGGTACGTGTCATATAAGTCTATACAGCAAAAAGAACGGTCTCTTTTTTCCTTTTTAAAAATGTAGAAGCCTAAATTTGACAGCAGATAAAGTAGCAAAATCCCAATTTAATCTGGCCATTCTAGCTACCTAAATGACTTGGTTATTTAGACCTTAGGATAAACTAGCATGCTTACATTCCTTAACTGTGTTTAACTCTGCTACTTCCCATGGAAGTCTGTTCCACTTATCTACTACTCATTCATAAAAAGTTGTACATTTAGCATTACCTCTCTTTTTCTGCAATGAATCATCCTCCTGTCCTGACCTTCAGTGTTGTTGTATTGTTTGCCTACTTTTAATCATCTAATATAACAACTCCCAAAGTCCCTTTCATCTTCTGTTGTTGTAATCAAATTACCATTAAGTATATGTTCTAATTTTGGGTTTTCCTTTGAATTTCTTATGGGCTAGAACAGTGGATTGAGAGGTATGAATCACACTGCAACGGAACTATACTTAACTAAAATGATTATCTTTGTGCTCCGAGAAACACTCTGAATTATTGTGCTGATGTAATATTTACAGAATAAGCAAGGAACCTTACTGGTTTTTCAGATCATATGCCTAGATTAGCAAAATACATCATAAGAAACTCCCATGGAAACTGCCATTGTGTGGGGAGGATGTCATGGTAGGAACGGCTTGCAATGTATATATAAAAAAAGAAAACAAAAAAACACATTGAGTTTCTGCCAAGGGCACAAGCCCAACACAACCATAATTACTGGCAATAATTATGTTAGAAGCACGCTATGGAACTATTTTAAGGAATTCTTCATCACTCAGAAGGCACATGACTGTTATAAGATCTGGGTCAGGTAGGCCTAATGGTTAAGCCAAGCTTTTAGGTAGACAGAATAGACAGAGCAGCTGGGTCTTTTAGGTTCTTATCTGCTATGTGTACGTGTCTATATTAAATGTTACTGTGAAGCTTTTTAAAACTGAAGTAGTGTGCAATCTATTGTATAAAAAGTTATTTAAAATAATTTCAGCCTGCCTATCACATAACAGGATGTATAACGTATCGATCCCTGGATTTGCTTTCATATTCAATATACCTATATTATTTTAATATGGATGGATTTAAATATATGGATAATAAAGATTGTTAATATTTGTATGGCTATAAACAGATTATTTAGTTTTGTATCTTGAATCATTTAGAATCATGTTTTTGAAATGGTCTGAGCACAATAAACAGGAAAAGTGTCATAAAACTAGTTTTTAATAATAAAAAAAAAAAGACATGGATGTCTATATTGGCTACTTGAGGCATCCATTATACTTTGGTGAAAGTTGCATATATGTATATGTTTAGAGGAATGGGTTAGGTGTATGTCACAGACCATACTTTGCAAAGCTTGGTGGTCCCTAAAATAATGCAAATAAGAGATACCTTGCCCTCTATGATAGAGGGTAGGGTACCATAAGGGCCCCGATGAAGATCGGATAGGTAGAGGCCCCATGGTGGTATATTATATATGGGTGATAAAGTGGGGTTATTGTGCCACCACCAGAGACATAAGGAAGTGGGGAAAGTTGGGACCAATGCCCCCTGGATGTTGAAGGGATACCAGGAAATACCAAGGCTCATAGAGTAATGGGTAGCGGGTCATAGGCAGAAGGGTTATTAAGCTCTGTATATATTTTTATTTAACCCCTTCCATGGGAAGACGTTTATATACACAGGTGAATAGATACATAGGGATTATGGGAGGATGATACCGCTAATGTAGAGTGGTCACTTTAGGTAGTGGATAGTGTTCTGGAGCATTGCTAGGAAGACTACAGAGTTTCAGACTGGGAGCTCCCTATGGGTATAAGTTAAGATAGGTTGCGAGTATGAGCAAACCCTCTGGTTGGGAGTCATTAAATCTTGCAGATTTTTTTTTCTATTTGCAGGAGTCAGAATAACTCTGCAAATGTGCTTGTAAGTCCTCCAGTAGCTATGTATTTTGGGTCCTCCATCTGAGTCTTCGGTTCTTGTGCAACTGAACACATCCTATTACAGTGCCACATTACAAAAGCACCAAATCCCCTTTTCCTTTTACATTACCACTCACTCCATGACAAATAGGACAACCAAAACCCCTACTAGTTCCAAGCTATTAGGAAGGGTTGAATCCTAAAAAGATGGGACCTTGTATACATATTATTGAAAATTAAGTTTTTCTTTAAACCCTTGATTTACATAGTAGCAAATATTGTTAGTTTGCTACATACTTCACATACATATGACATTTTAACGAAGTTACAGTGGCCTTTTAATAGACAGACTAATAGCATTATTATGCAGACTAGGGGTTGAAGTTCCATCAAGTAAGAATACAATGTTGACAATAGATCTTGACCATTTAATCTACCGAATATGCACTTATAGTATCTAGTTTTGAGCTTCATGTTTGAAAATGAAAACCAAGAATGTATAATATTCACTTTTTCCTTACACTTTGCAAAAGGACAATATGTCTATAGAACAAATTAATCCTCAGGTTTGCGGACACAACCACAAACAACACGTCTCCAAGCAGTGCCTCAATAAGATCCCAGTCATGCAGACAAGCTTATTGTTATGTACATACAAACATGGCTTTATCAATTAAAGGTAAACCTGAAAAGGTTCAAACTTGGTCAGAAAATATTATCTGTTAACTACTAAAGCTCACATATTTTTAAACAAGTCTAGCCATGCTGATTTTACGAACGTATCTTTCCCAAACACGTCTGACCACGCAGATAACACGTTTGGAATATAGTTGCACAGTGAATTTCTTGGAAGTCCCCTGAATGGGATTTTATTTACTTTTATAAGTCAATTAATCATTCTATGGCTTTTGTAGTACAGCATGTCTCCTGCTTACACTGTAAATTGGTTCCAAAAGGTATTAGTTGTAAAAATGAAAAGGTGATTAATGCTTAAAATCAATGTCCTATTCCACATACATATGCACAAAACATATATAATAGCATAGCTTAAGCAAACATGCTGCGTTTACAATACTATTCATTTGTTTAGGCCTCAGATTTACATATATTTGTTGCACTGGAATTTTCTGCCTGATTTATAGAAGAACTTTTACAGTATTCTGTAATTGGACTTAATCTGCATAAATGGAAACCTTGTAAATCAGAAACTTGCCCTATACAGACGAGAGGTGAGCGAGGAAGAGAGAGAGTGGGAGGGAGGGAAAGAGAGAGAGAGGGGGAAGAGAGAGAGAGAGAGAGGGGATATATATATATATATATATATATATATATATATATATATATATATATATAGAGAGAGAGAGAGAGAGAGAGAGAGAGAGAGAGAGAGAGAGAGAAAGAAAGAAAGAAAGAGAAAGAAAGAAAGAAAGAGAGAGAGAGAAAGAAAGAAAGAGAGAAAGAAAGAAAGAAAGAGAGAGAAAGAGAGAGAAAGAGAGAGAAAGAGAGAGAAAGAGAGAGAAAGAGAGAGAAAGAGAGAGAAAGAGAGAGAAAGAAAGAAAGAGAGAAAGAGAGAGAAAGAAAGAAAGAAAGAAAGAAAGAAAGAAAGAAAGAAAGAAAGAAAGAAAGAAAGAAAGAGAAAGAGAGAGAAAGAAAGAAGGACAGAAAGAAAGAGAGAGAAAGAAAGAAAGAAAGAGAGAGAAAGAAAGAGAGAGAAAGAAGGAGACATAAAGAAAGAGAGAGAAAGAAAGAGAGAGAAAGAAAGAAAGTAAGAAAGAAAGAGAAAGAGAGAAAGAAAGAGAAAGAAAGAGAAAGAAAGAGAAAGAAAGAAAGAGAAAGAAAGAAAGAAAGAAAAAGAAAGAAAGAGAAAGAAAGAGAAAGAAAGAAAGAGAAAGAAAGAAAGAAAAAGAAAGAAAGAGAAAGAAAGAAAGAGAAAGAGAAAGAGAAAGAGAAAGAAAGAGAGAGAAAGAGAGATAAATAAAGAAGAGTAGAGGTGAACAATGGAGTTTGCATATACAGTATACATAAGCATTTGCCCTATGAATAATGACATCAGAAAGAGAGAGAGAGAGAAAGAGAGAGAAAGAAGGAGAGAAAGAAAGAGAGAGAAAGAAGGAGACATAAAGAAAGAGAGAGAAAGAAAGAGAGAGAAAGAAAGAGAGAGAAAGAAAGAAAGAAAGTGAAAGAAAGAGAGAAAGAGAGAGAAAGAAAGAAAGAAAGAAAGAAAGAGAAAGAGAGAGAAAGAAAGAGAAAGAAAGAAAAAGAAAGAAAAAGAAAGAAAAAGAAAGAAAGAGAAAGAGAAAGAAAGAGAGATAAATAAAGAAGAGTAGAGGTGAACAATGGAGTTTGCATATACAGTATACATAAGCATTTGCCCTATGAATAATGACATCATAAAAAAAGCCTGAAACTCGAGAAAATGTAACAGGTCTCACTCAGATCACTATACGTGAATTAAATTAAACAAAGTTGCCAAAACACTTGAGGGCTCAGTGATACAGCAGAAATCACACCCCTGAATAGTGGATAGAAGATACAAAAGGTGGATGCTAGAAGTATTGGTAGTGATGATGTGACTAAATACTGCTCTGACTGTAGATTGTGTCTATTAAATAGGGAAATGGAGCCCAATATTTAACAAACCTTACTGAAGATAGGGCACTAAGCTAACAATTTAAATAACCACTATAGACTGGGAGATATTAACAAACAAATGACATGAGTAGTTGCGTAAGCAATCAGCATAAATTATGTTAGCTGACAGGAGCCTGAGGTGGAGGGATCCTAAACACAGATCTAATCCTACTGTTAAGTGGGAATTCACTTAAACTGAAAGGAAATAAGGGCATATATCGTGAGAGAGAATACCAGGAACAAAAGCAAATTATTTCCTCAGTGAAGTAAAATTGAAGAATATATTTATTAATTTCAACATTTTAAACACTAAGGCCCTTTAAAAGACAGGGAAAGTTGTAACGGAGTTGGAACACAAATCCAATATCTCCGCTGGTATACGGTAAAATATCCAAGAAGTACTACAGTCTCACCATCCCCAACCTCCCATATTGGACGACACTCAATTGGGAGTCAAATAATACTGTCTTTATTTTGTTGTGCAGAAATATATATACACATCTCTTCCCACAGGCAATACACATCCCCCATAGTTGGCCACACAATACACATAGAGGGACAATAGGTGTGGTCACACCTCACTGAGGCTACCTGGCTACTTTGATACAATCAGACATTGATCAGATTATACTTCTTTGTTCTTATGTCTGATAATGAAAACACTTTATACAATAGACTTCCTTATCTTATGAGGAGTCTCTGTAATAGGATTATCTATTATGCCAAGGTCTGCAATAGTCTGGGCTAATATTCTGCAGAGCATAAACCAACATACATACAGTATAACAGTAGGATCATATTTTAACCATAATAATTAAATAACCATAAAACAGGGTAAAACAGTGATGGGTTCCGTTACACACCTCCCCTGTGACCATAAGCCGGCATACACGGTCTGATCCCAACGGATTGGCCTGGGGATGTCCGGACAAAAGTATTTGTTGGTCAATTCTCTAGTTTGACAACCCATCAGCAGTACTACAATTCACCTTTCCTCACATTTCAAGAACAAAACAAACGCACACTTCATACAGCATTCACAGCAATAAACATTTCAAGGAGAGAGAAAATACATTTTACAAACAGGTTTTACAGAGGCCTCTGTACTGGAGACAATGGGGAAAGTAAGCCAGTTATCCAGGGATAGAGGCAGACTCCATTGAGCACATGATTGCAAAAAAACATAAACCACTTTAAAATACATAAAGTCCCTTTTTACACATAACACACAGACATTTCACATATCCCCAGATAGCTGGGATCTGAGCGCACAAAACTACAGAATAGAGCTCAGATCCTATTCACACAGTTCAATTGCCAGGTAGCTAAATTATTTCCCATAGTCTTTCATTATATGAATGGGCTCCATGGCATAGCTATGTGGGGTATCACCGCTACAACAGGGCAAGTACCGAATGACCCCCCTGTATTTAAAGGGCCAGAATGAGGGACATACACTCTGGTATGGCCGAATACTGTTTTTAAAGGGCAATATGTCCCAGGGCCATAGTGGCAGGGCAGGAGGCTGGCAATAAGTCCTCTCCAGGACAAAGTGGCAAAAGGCACTTCGTCACCTATCTCCCCTTTATGGGGAAGTCTAACCAGGCACCTGGATATTTCGCTGTGGTGATGGGGCAACACGCTGAGGGGACTTGAGGGGCAGAGGCCAGCGGCACTCTGCCCTGATGCCAGCTCTTCTGCTGGTATAACCTGCAGGACATTCTGCTCTGTACAAGGGACAAATGGAGGGCAGAGGCCGACTGCACTCTGTCCCGCTGTCAGCTCTTCAGGGGGGGTACTTGGGACATATTCCGGCTCAGTAGCCGGGGAAAGGTGGGGGTCAGTGGGGGTTAACATTTCCTCTGTTAACCCTGGGGCCACATTAGGAGTTAGCTGGGGAGGGGAATTTGTACTTACCCCCTCCTCCGGTTGTCCCGGTGAGGGTAGTTGGGGATCTGGACAGGCTGTCCAGCATCCCGGTAGGTCAGGCACAGAGACCATGGTCCCATCTGCGCAGTCTGGGAGATTGGTGTCTCCCCTTGTTAGGGTAAGCTGTCGCTGGGGGGAGAGGGCGACACCTTCAGCTCCCTGGGGTTCACACTGCCGCTGGGGGGGGAAGGATGACACCTTCGGCCCCCTGGGATACACACTGCCACTGGGGAGGAAGGACGGCACCTTCTGCTCCCTGGGGTACACACTGCCGCTGGGGAGGAAGGACGGCACCTTCTGCTCCCTGGGGTACACACTGCCGCTGGGGGAAACGGACGGCACCTTCTGCTCCCTGGGATACACACTGCCGCTGGGGGGGAAGGACGACACCTTCTGCTCCCTGGGATACACACTGCCGCTGGGGGGGGGGAAGGATGACACCTTCGGCCCCCTGGGGTACACACTGCCGCTGGGGAGGAAGGACGACACCTTCAGCTCCCTGGGGTACACACTGCCGCTGGGGAGGAAGGTTGGCACCTTCTGCTCCCTGGGATACACACTGCCGCTGGGGGGGGGAAGGACGACACCTTCGGCCCCCTGGGGTACACACTGCCGCTGGGGAGGAAGGACGACACCTTCGGCCCCCTGGGGTACACACTGCCGCTGGGGAGGAAGGACGGCCCCTTCTGCTCCCTGGGGTACACACTGCCGCTGGGGAGGAAGGACGGCACCTTCTGCTCCCTGGGATACACACTGCCGCTGGGGAGGAAGGACGGCACCTTCTGCTCCCTGGGATACACACTGCCGCTGGGGAGGAAGGACGACACCTTCGGCCCCCTGGGGTACACACTGCCGCTGGGGAGGAAGGACGACACCTTCGGCCCCCTGGGGTACACACTGCCGCTGGGGAGGAAGGACGGCACCTTCTGCTCCCTGGGGTACACACTGCCGCTGGGGAGGAAGGACGGCACCTTCTGCTCCCTGGGATACACACTGCCGCTGGGGAGGAAGGACGACACCTTCGGCCCCCTGGGGTACACACTGCCGCTGGGGAGGAAGGACGACACCTTCGGCCCCCTGGGGTACACACTGCCGCTGGGGAGGAAGGACGGCACCTTCTGCTCCCTGGGGTACACACTGTCGCTGGGGAGGAAGGACGGCACCTTCTGCTCCCTGGGGTACACACTGCCGCTGGGGAGGAAGGATGGCACCTTCTGCTCCCGGGGATACACACTGCCGCTGGGGGGGAAGGACGGCACCTTCTGCTCCCCGGGGTACACACTGCCGCTGGGGAGGAAGGACGGCACCTTCTGCTCCCTGGGATACACACTGTCGCTGGGGAGGATGGATGCACCTTCTGCTCCCTGGGATACACACTGTCGCTGGGGAGGGGAATTAGTTGGAGTATTCCACGTGGAGCGGTTTCTGTTTCTGGGACAGTCTCTCTGCATGTGGCCCTGCTGGTTACACGTGTGGCACCTGATGTACCGTGGAGGGGTTTGGTAGTTCCCACCACCCGGACGCAGTGCTGGGGGGGTTAATGGTGGGAGGTGGGTTAGCAGCTCCCAAGATGGACCGCCCCCGTGCCCGCTGCTTTTCCATTATGTATTCGTGGACATCTGTCATTAACCATTCCAAGGTTATTGTGGGAAGCGTAACTGGGAAAAAGGCCAGTCTGCTTTGGAGTTCTCTTCCAAACTCATTCTGTGTGCTGTCCGTAAGAGGTGCTGTAGCCGCTGCCCGGTCTCCCTCCATGAGTTCCTTTCTGTCTGCATCCCTGTAGTCCGCGGCCGCCTCCTCCTCTGTCCGAAAACTATCCGGTTCCATCCTGCTGTAGCCAGGGGCGCTGTACGGATACTAGCGTTGCCCTCAATTTGTATCTCCACGGAATGGTGTCTCCTGTAGCTGTCCTTCTGACCGTGGGAACAATTCCGCCACTTGCCACCAAATGTAACGGAGTTGGAACATGAATCCAATATCTCTGCTGGTATACGGTAAAATATCCAAGAAGCACTACAGTCTCACCATCCCCAACCTCCCATATTGGACGACACTCAATTGGGAGTCAAATAATACTGTCTTTATTTTGTTGTGCAGAAATATATATACACATCTCTTCCCACAGGCAATACACATCCCCCATAGTTGGCCACACAATACACATAGAGGGACAATAGGTGTGGTCACACCTCACTGAGGCTACCTGGCTACTTTGATACAATCAGACATTGATCAGATTATACTTCTTTGTTCTTATGTCTGATAATGAAAACACTTTATACAATAGACTTCCTTATCTTATGAGGAGTCTCTGTAATAGGATTATCTATTATGCCAAGGTCTGCAATAGTCTGGGCTAATATTCTGCAGAACATAAACCAACATACATACAGTATAACAGTAGGATCATATTTTAACCATAATAATTAAATAACCATAAAACAGGGTAAAACAGTGATGGGTTCCGTTACAAAAGTGATGAAGACATTAGAATTAATTGCACAACAGTCTCAAGCTCACAAATCTCGCATATCGGACCACCCTAAACTCTAATTGATTGACGTTTAACCTCCATGTTTTACTGACATCATGATTACGGTCACATTTACCTCTGGCTGTTTCTAAATTGGTACGGGTTTGCTTAATTGATCATGATCATGCCCTGAAATGCTACTTACGGGTGCATAGTTTACGATTTCGGCTTTTGGCCAGGTAGCTGCGGGCTTGTTCAATTAAATCACTCTGTAACTGTTGCAAATTGAATAGGGCCCAGTATCAAGTAAAAATAGCATGTTAGAAATAGGATGTTTCAGTGACCCTTTAAAAGCCCACCAAAGTATCATATTTATAGAATGACCAATATAAGACAAGTATTTTTAATTGTATAAACTATTTTTAACTCATAAAGTATATCTCACAATAAAATCACCATCAAACCTCATGCTCCCATCAAACAAGCAGTTTTTCAAAAGTCCAATTTGGACGCTTCCAGGCACAAGTCTACTCTGATAAAATTAACATATATGCTTTTATGCTCAAGGCAGGTATAGCTCCTAAAGTCATTTGTTTTATTCTTAGTTCACAAAAGTTAAGTTTCCAAACTACTTTGGTTCTGTGGATCTGGAATAACATCAGTGCACATGTGGAACTTGAATATTATCACCAGTCAATACAAGCGATGATTGGCTGTGTATAAAGCCATCTGTAATCCTGCATGGCCAATTCCCATTAAAAGAGCATTTCGGCAAATTAAAATCTTTACTATAACTACTTACTGATCAGAGGGTAATTTTTATTTGTGAAACAGTTTAAATTACTTTTAAACACCTTTTAGTTTAGACCACTATTCATGTAACTTGCATAGATCTCAGTACCTGGCTGATGCATCATTATCTTTTCCGCCTCCAAAAACACCCTGGAGGGCAGATGTGAATTAATTAGACAATGACAGAAGTATGCAGATTACCCAAAGATTATAATTCCCAATAACACATTCTGATACTGATGGAAAGCACCTAGAATCGAAAAAAATATATATACAAAACAGACAGTAGTATGCCACACTTAAATCAGCATTAACATTTTTAAACACAGACATTGATGTTTTATACTAAACGCTGGAATGGAATACAAACAGGGTTTAGTCACTTCTACTGGCACATAATGTATATAATGTAAGATAAAGAGGATCTATCCTGTTATGGTGTCGGGACAGGTCTGTTGCTGCAGTGCAGCCTCCAAACGCTAGTTGGCGCTGTTGATATTTTGCAGCGCTGGCAATATGTGAGAGAAGATCTAAGCTTATAATGTTAGCCTAACCCTTGAACTAACCCTCACCCTAACCCCAACCGTTTACCTGAGCCTTGACTCTATGATATGGCACCGGAATATCATCAGCGCCATCTAGCGGATGCTCACCGCCACTGCTGCTGCCTTGTGCTGCACTACCATAAGAGGATAGGTCCGATAAAGATTATCAGCCTTATTAAATTAAATCTAAACTTATAATGTTAGCCTAACCCTTGACCTAACCCTCACCCTAACCCCAACCGTTTACCTGAGCCTTGACTCTATGATATGGCACCGGAATATCATCAGCGCCATCTAGCGGATGCTCACCGCCACTGCTGCTGCCTTGTGCTGCACTACCATAAGAGGATAGGTCCGATAAAGATTATCAGCCTTATTAAATTGCAATTCAGCAAATTTAAAAGGGCTCCATATAAGCACATAGCATATTTTTTACAGAAATATTTAGTTAGTGAACTTCTATCCAAAAGCAAGGACTTCACTAACTAAAAACTTCACATAATAAACTGTGCTTATATAGAGCCCTTTTAAATTTGCCAAATCGCAATTTGATAAGGCTGTAAGTTTATCATGCATCATTGGCTTTAATCAATATGTGAACGTTTTAAATAGTCATCATCTATAACAAAAATACATATTCAACATTATTGACTTTAAATCAGAGGAATTCCACACCAGTTCAGGGTTAGTCCATATCAGGTTATGAGTCTCATTGGGCTGCAATGAATCAAGCAGTTTTTCTTAAGTAGGTAAGTCATGTTTGAGGATTTTGGTTCTGATTAAAGAAGATTAATAATAGCCACAAAATTAAGGCTAATGTTTAAATTAAATATTTTTGGATATAAACTTTACTTTAGTATGCTAATTAATGGAACAATATATAATTAGTGGGACAAATGCCATCTATGATTGTATCTGAAAGAGAACATACGGGTTGGTAGTTGTTTAACAGTTAGGACTAAGAAATAAAGCATATTCAAATTGTATTTTTATTATTCTTATTATGAATATACATTTAATATTTTATGGTTATTGTTTTAGTGTATGAAATTTATAATATGAAAAAAAGAGAAACATATCAGATAGTACCCCAAAGGGGTTAAATACATGTCCGTAGCACTGTAAATGCAAATAAATAAACAATGCTGCACTGTAATGACGGGGAAAGCATGAGGACAACAGAATTAATTGCACAACTGTCTCAAGCTCGCAAATCTGCAGTAGGAAATATTTTATTTTATGCTTCATTTCGGGGTTATATCAATCTTGGAAATCAATGAGTTAGTACATATCAGGCCACCCACATGGACTAGAACAGTATTGGCATTTATTTTTATTATTTCGTATTTTGCGTGATTGGGAGTCCAATCGCATATGAGACCTCTAAACGCTAATTGATTGACATGTAACCTCCATCTTCTACTGCCGTAATGATGACGGTCTCATTTTCTATTAACCGTTTCTGACTCAGGAGTTACGGCCTTGCTTAATTGATCTGGCTCACGCTCTGAAATGCTACAAACGAGTGCATGGTTTACGGTTTCGGATTTCGCAGATACAGCCTGTACAACGCAATCTGCGGGCTTGCAATTGAATGAGGCCCTAAGTCCCCATAGGATAACCCTCTCCCTCAATGTACAGACCAACTAGCAGTTCAAATGTGGAATTTGTCATGAGACAAGCAGGTGAATATAAATAAAAGCTTTTCTCGAACAATGCATTTATTTTCCTGTCTATTCTACCTACTGATGCTATTATTTTGTCACATACTTTCACAAGAATGTGAAGATATTACCAACCTAGAGTGGTCCTTTAAGTTTGCATGGAACGTGCATCTTTAAAACTTTGCTGCTGAACATGAAGAACTTCAACATAGAAAATTTGTATTGCTTTTTAAAGGCATATGGAAAGTTATTGGGTTTTAATAGGTATGTAATATACCTATGCATTGCATTTAATGTACTTTATTTATTAAAGGGACATGGGGATTTTTTTCCGCCATTGTCTCAAAAAGAGGGTATAATAATGTGTTTTCTTTTTTTCAAAAAAACCCTGCAGATTTGTAATTTCTCCTGGAGGCTGGAAATACTGCCATCTGCAGCATGTACAGACACAGATTCTGTAGTTCTGGATGTGTAGGGTACTAGCCTATCAGTGACTAGGAATGTGAAAGCATACTGCTGAGACATGGCCCTGATAGGTTAGGACATTAGAGTCTGTGTATGCTCTAGTGGGAAGACCCATGTGAATGTATGATGTTAGGCAGTAAAACAGTGACTTTAAGAGCATTGTAATAAAACAAAGTCAATAAATACATATAGAAGTATATTAGATACATAGTGAAACCCTTCAGATGTCACTTTAAGACTTTGATCCCATTTATATATTTTTGTCAATCTTGATAACGCAGAGGGTGAGGCACTAAGCAATAAGGATACAATAACATGAACAAAAGAAATAGTTCAACCAGTCCTGGTTGTTATGAACGGCAACAAAAGCATCAGTAGTCAGTAATAAAACTATTTTAATACGCAGAGTAGAAATTAAGGTTATTTAAAGGCCTCAATCAGGTGGAAGGTGACTCCACTACCTGGTCAGCGGTCTTGTTGGTTCAACCCAATTCATCCAAGAACAATATGTTCAAACAACCAATCAAAACATACCAGGGACATTATTACAGTTACACAGAGGAGGGTCCAAATATGGAATCATGCTATTTTTTTAAAATTTTCATTCGCCTACAATAAAATAAGCCTTAAGTTTGCCATTTTAAGTCTATATTAATGAGACATCATCTAATGTAATTACTGATAAACCTTCATTGTTTTCGGTGCCGTAGCATGGACATGTCTATCTTTGTGCAGCCGACTGCTCCAAAAACATTGCCCCAGGTACTGACACCTCAAAAACGGCAAACTTTAATGTGATTTTACTGTAGGAAAATAGATTTAAAGCACTGGTTATGACCTATAATTTTAAATTATAACATATTTTGAACCTACACTGTGTCACGTTAAATAAAATAAAAATGTACTGCCTTCTGGATCACTAACTTTTCACGGTGAAGGGGGCTGTGTACCTCAATAAAGATGTAAACTCAACCATGTAGGGTAACCCAAGATGGGCAGGTCATAGCAGAGAGGTCAGAAAAATTACAGACAACTGAAGAAGGAACCCCACTCCAGTATCTTTGCCAAGGGATGGTTGATAGGGTCACAGAGAGTCGGATACGAATGAATGACTAAACAACAACTGTGGAAGTTATTGCCTCATGGAGTCAGTCTTAATAGTTTATATAATGTGAAAATGTGCTCAGGTTCATTAGCAAATTGCCTTTCTTAATAAACACCAATATTCTATTTTATCCACAATTCATGTTACGCATTAAAAGGTACATGGAAACATGTTTTTATCTGTTGCATCAGAAAGAGGGTATTTTATCACGTGTCACAGGGTGTTTTCTTTTTTCAAATGAAGTTCTCAGAGAACAAAAAGTTGTTCATTACAATTGCACTTGGGAGCATGCCCTGTAAGTCAATGAGATCTACAGACTGAAGTTTTTTAACTTCATTGAAATTATCAGAAAATGCAGAGAACATAGGTTTAAGATAAAAACAAACAGGTGTGTTCCATATCCCATGTATCTGCATATTTAAAAAAATAAATGATGCAGTTATCCACGAGAAATGAAAAATCCTGATGGATGCTCCTCACGACATCTCCAACTTCATTTATTCCATGTTGTGTGTAATATTTGATAAAAGTAAAAAGTAATGTAGCTTGTAATTATTGTATACTGTAACATAATAAAGGGTTCCAAACCCAACATAATTATCAATGCCTGTTTCAACCCATTTGGTAATGCAGACACCTGCCTACTCTGCCTATTGGAAAATATAGCCCACTGGAGGCCTAGAACCAATGGCTGACATTTTTTTCTACTCAGCAGTGGAGGGAGAAGGAAGAAGAGTGTCCACCTGATCTGAGAATAGGTTCCACTTTGACATCTCCTTCACATTATAATATGAACATCCTACTTCTCCTTGCTCTGTACCTCATGCACTGAGTAGGACATATTACAGATACATAAGCCCTATACACTAGCAGAGGTTTCTTTATAAATGACTCCATGGCCCCTTAAAGGGACACAAAAGTCACAATTGTGCTAAGCACTGATAAAAAGTAGTGTAAATAAGAAAATGTATTGATTTCCTGTTTCCCCATATATTCTATGTCTACTGTGAAGCCTATAATCATAAATGACATGTTAATTAACCTGGAGTTGTGGGTGATGCTATAACCCTCCTACTTCCTTTAAATACTTACCTACCCCACACTCGTCAATCTCCCCACCCACGTCACCTTCTCTCTAGCTTCATTTGACTTTCCATAGCCCTGTAATCGGGCTAGGATGACATAGCTAAATATGCCACACCTCAAGCTGCCATCACTAGAGAGAAAGCCCCAACCACAATATTTAATAATATGACCCCAAAATTGTGTTTTGATTTCACCATAGAGATATGAATCCATAGAATAAGCTTGTTAAAACCTTTTTGGAATAGAGATTTGCCAAGGCAGGAGTTATTCTGTGTAGCCTATTAAAATATGTTTTTAAAGAATAACATAGGAATCAAATTCCAACTCAGTGAGAAGCTCACATTCTGCTGTATAAGCAGAGATATACAGTCCAGGGATTTAATCTGATTTGAGTTTTTGAATCAAGTTAAACTCCCGGCCTCAAGCATTGGAGCCAGGTTAGCTTTGGATCCAGCTGTACTCAAAAATGCATCCTTAAAAACTGGCGTGATACCAGCCCTTATCATATAGCATGTAAAATATTTTCTAAATCATATAGAACAATGTACCTGATTCTTTAGGTCTATACTATTTTAGTACTGTCTCATTCCTTCTATTTGTCATTTGTCCTACTCTCCACTCCACCTTAAGTCATTCATCATTTTCAAGACATAATTGGGGCAATTTTGCTTGTAACATGCATTAGCAGTAATTTGGTATGGCCCTTTAAATCTTAACAGGTACAACCAGTTTTTTTCTTCACATAACTGAAAAAATTAATGTACAGTGTTTGAACTAAATGGTAATAGTTTGCGTCCAACAACTATATTCTGTCCGAGTATAAAAATTGAGAGTAATGCATTAAGAACAACTGAAGACATAGAGGTAGTGGATGTAAATGTATCTGTAATCTTTCGGGAAGTGCTTAACATAGGAACTCCATCTAATGGAAAATAGTCTTTAAAATGAAACATGTGCTCTGCTCTACTAAGCTGCCTAGAGAATGTTTATCGGAAGCTGCATTAACTCCCAAAAATATAAATTCTAGCTATTAATCATATTGGTACTAGGAAATTGCCCGTCGAAAATGACGGGAATAAAATTGTAAGGCTGGCAATGCTGTTTGCCACACAATGTGAAGCTTTTGGTCCTCTGAGCACCTTCGGCGCTCATTGTGAGCCTCTCCCCCGTATATTTCAACTTTCCTGCTTTGCAATAATCACCTTCGGCGCTCATCGCGAGATCCTCCGGCTCGCAGCACTCCTTGCGAGCCTTTCCTTCCGCCTACTGTATGGGCCCGCTCATTGCAGGGCTTGTTAACCTTGGGAATGCCATGGGTCTCTTCCCACCATCTCCCCCTGCTCCTTCCTGTGTCTTTCTCCTCTGTGTGTCTGCTGAATGTTTGCGTGGCGCACGGTGACTGCCGTTGGTTTTATTTTCTAAGTCCCGCGGGCCTGGCGTTGTCCGTCTAAGTGTTCCTGTCTTTGCTGTTGTGTATTTTCTAAGTCCCGCGTGCCTGGCTTTGTTGAGCCTCGTTTTCATCCCGTTTCAGATTTTTTATGTTTTTCGTCCGCCATTTTTTTCCTTGCTTAGCCGATTTGCAATTGACAAAAAATGGCAAATATGGCTTAAATTCACTTGCAACCTCATTCACAGGCTTCCTGACTCTCTCCCTGTGCTGTGTGTTTGTAGTTATTTTTTATTATTTTGGTTGTTTTGGGAGTTACTCCCTTGAATTAAGTTTTTCCGTTAAATTATCAATTAGCGCTGCGTTTTTGGTGAAGCTCTGCGAGGTTCGCAGTACAATGAGTGCGTTTGGCGCTCATTGCAGCCTAAGTCCCGCATGCCTCAGCTGCTTGCCTCGCTTTGCGAAGGTTTAAGTGCAATGAGCGCCTTTCGCGCTCATTGCAGCCTATGTCCTGCGTGCTTCAACAGCTTGCCTCAATTTGCGAGGGCTGCAAGTGCGTTACCAACATAGCAAGATCCACAACTATATATGTGATAAGCATTATTTTTAAAACATTTTTATTAAATAATGCTTAATGTATATTATTGTAGAAATGAAAAATTAACACATAAAAATCAATATATTTTCAATTAAGTTGAAGTGTTAGATAAAGAATATTGAAAGTTAGGTATTACAAGCATAAACAACGTAAAAAGTACCACACCTTGGTAAGTTCCTTTACCTAGGGCTTTAAATTGGACCTCACCGTGGAGGGCGATAAGCTTGAACAACATGTTTAGTTGGTTTAAATAGGAATAATTACAACATATTAACATTTACAAGTCTCTGTGATAATTATTTATATAACTTTGCAAGCTCTTCTTACTTATCACCCCCACTGTGAGTGTTAAGTAATAGTCCTCGGTAAGATTACTTATCTAAAAAGGAGGTTTTTTTCAGAAAAAGTAGAATTAAAATAGTGAATCAGAAAGTGCCACGCATACTTACAGAGTATTATCTTCATATACTGTAGATATTTCTATGCATATTCCATGGTGTTGCACACGAGCAACATCTGCCCCCTGAATGTGCTGCCTTAGGCCTGGGCCATGTGGGACTAAGCTATAACACACCCATGCCCGTATCACTGCACAAGGCTACATCAAATATTTTTAAAAAGTAGTTTTACTTTGTATAACTTTCTACAAACATTTAGACCTATATAATTTCTAGCTCTTCTAGGATACTTTACCGTGCTGGTCACAGAAAACAATTCACACACAGCATTCTGGGAAATGTAGTGGTTATTACATCAAAACAGTAAAAATAGGCAAAATTGCAACTAAACAACATGCAGAGAAAAAAATAACATAATCCATGGCCGGGCTTTCTAAGCACAGTTCAGATGAGTCCTTGTGAATACCTAGTAGGTTACAACATGTTGGGTGGGGCTGGTTGGAGTATCCAGTGGTCACCTCCTCCTACACATAATTAAAGTTTTATGACGACTTTCTTTCTTTACAATAAATAGCAATGAATCACATTATATGAAAGCATCACCTACACAACAAAGAGACAACAGTAAGTACTGAAAAGCATTCAAAAGCATGATGCCAATTAGGTACAGCCAGTAAAGGTGTGATTAGAAGTCTGCTAATACAGGAAGCCAAGAGAACATGCATCCAGCTTAAAATTGGATAAAGCTAAAAAGTGCTAAATTATGAGTCTCATTTGTTTACAATTACCCAGAATCCTAGCTGCAAAAAAAAAGCTACACATGTGGTCAGTGTGTCTCCAGTCTACCACGCCATATTCTGCAAAGAGGCTTAACTTCGAACATCTACATCAGACACTATCCGCCCCTGACAATTCAATTTAATTTTCAAAGAATAAAAGTATCAGACTCTAGCTGAGTATTTGCCTCCTCCCTGATAAGGTTAATATGGGCAATGTGAGAGTTTTGGTTGAGAGAAGTCTCCTTTGTATTTAAGAACAATTCGATATGACAAGAGTAAAAGCAATCATTGACAGGCTAGCCCAAATGCAAACGCTCATTGCTAAGGGAAACCTCTAACACAATAAGACTTTGGCCAATAGAGATCATTTTGTTGGTAGAAAACACTATACCTGGACATGTAATAGTTACGTACTAGAGAAAAACTACAAGAGCACCCAAGTTGAAAAAATCCTATTATCTATTTAAATCCTATCTATGAAGAGGCTTTGAGGAAGCTGCAGCCGCAGTGGGGGAAGTCATGGAAGCAGACGCCAGCGATTAGATCTTACAAATACAAAGTACCCTTTATATATGATGTTCCTAATATAGTTATCTATAAAGTACAGAATCATATCTGACTATATCAAGTTAAGCCAAAATGAGCATGAATCCAAAATAAATACATTTGCTATAAGTTACCAATCCCATAATAAAGTACATGGACATTTATATGGTGAATATCAAGGTATACACATCTTCACAGTAGTTATATCATTCATTTAAGACAGGACACAAATTGACAATGAGCGCAAGGGTAATCGTCATATCTGTTGGAATAATCATGGCATTGCCTCCATCATGTAGCACCATATTAAAAACAAATGTAAACAAATGACCAAGCTGATCCCAGTTCGGATTATAACACAATTAAATCAATGCCTCTGTATAGTCCTATATTATAGCTATAGGATGTCCAACACATCAATGTGTCCACAAAAGACAACATGGATTGTTGCCCATTAGGGAACCTCATAACTATATTAGGAACATCACATATAAATGATACTTTGTACTTGCTAAATCCAATCTCTGGTGTCTGCTTCCATGTCTGACGGACCGTTTCACTGTGGCTGCAGCTTTATCAAGGGCCCTTCATAGTTAGGATTTAATCAGATAATAAAAATGTTTTAACTTGGATGCTCTTGTAGTTCTTAATTACGGCGGGTTTATTACTTAAATTAATTGCAAATAACAGTTTCTATTATTCTGTGTTTTTTTCATTATAAATAATTTGGTGTTAAGCACCTGGGAAATAGAATTGATAAATTCAAGGTTATACTTAATGAAACTACCTAGGTCATGATAATAGGGCATTACATTGACCCTTTAATAAAAGTTTGTAAATTGTGCTGATTTCCAATATGATAGAAGGTGTGAACATACTTTCTTATTTACTTTGTATGTTCAGATATGTGATAACAAATAACCTTATTGAAACAAAACACATTGCATTTTCTATTTATTAATCTTGCTGTTTAGTAAAATTTGAAAAAATATATATATATTTTCAGTTCAAGCTGTCAGAGGTTCAATTCGTGCACAAGAGAAGTGGATAACATTGAAATCACTCCTATTGTAACCACCTGTCGAGTAATTACATTTAGCAGGAGTTATAAGTAGGCCTGGTTCTACGTGACCAGCTTTATCTTGAATCTAACAGCCCTATTAAATTGTGATTCGGCCAATTGAATAGGGCTCTATATAAGCACAGAGCATATTATTTTTACAGAAGTTTTTAGTTAGCGAACTTCTATCCAAAATCAAGGTCTTCACAAACTAAAAACTTCTGTAAAAAAAAATAATCTGTGCTTATGTAGAGCCCTATTCAATTGGTCGAATCACAATTTAATAAGGCTGTAAATGTGTATGACACACAATTCCTGTAACAAACCTCCAGCAGCAAAGGCAGAAAAGCCATAGTGGTTCCTGGGGAAGCCTGCTGCAATTGACCGGTGATGGCATAGTCCTTAAAAACCTTCACATAGGACAGGTTCATATTATACCTCACTGAATTTATTTAGCGCCTGCAGGCAAATAGTATGTTCTAAAGGACAAGGGAGTCATTTTTCTTATCGAGCATTATACAGGAGGATGTACAAGTGCTGAGAAAAAAAGCATAGTAAAAATTAAACGTGACTCAACAAAATAAAATAAAAAATAAGAGATAAGTATGAAAATGATAAGAAATCTCTAGATTTGGGTGTACCATAACATTAATTTTAGACTTGGAGACACCCAGTGAGGGACATCTAGTTTAATTTAAAGAACTGCATACAATCTCCAATTCTTAATGAGAATAGAGAGCGACAGGAAGGAATTTGTGAAGAAAAGTACACAGGATTATGTTGTGTAGCAATAGAAATGCAGATGGTCATTGGTCACCATCTGCATAACTAACAGTCCTCATTATTTACCTCTACTACTGGGTCTCCTTTCTTTTCAGCCTCCCATCCCATGCATTCACTGTACTCTGATGATTGAAACCATATCATATGCAACCTCTCACAACTCCTCTTTCTTTATCCAACTTAAGTACCTTCCGAGTCTACCACCAACTATTGGCCTTTTACAATTCTCAATTCTGGTGTGTAAACTCTTAAATAATAATGTTCTACCCACCCTGCTCATATTGCCTCAAATTTCTCTCAGCCTACACAGGAACATCCCCTCAACCTGAGCTCACTGTGGATTCTGCTTCTTCTCTCTCATTGCACCTTCCATTGGGACAAGCCGCCATAACACAAATACGGTATACCATTTAGCACTTTATTAAATGGCTAGCTCACTATCGCCCATCCTGTGCAATAATCCTTCCACTATACCCTACCACTGACCGTGCCTTGCATGTCCTGCAATGTCCTAGTTACAATCCAGCCTCTTACTTATTAAGCTAGTTATTATGCCTTACCCACCTATGAATATATTGCCTTCATAAACAACTTGTAGGAGGAAAATGATAAAAAAACATAAATAAACTGGGTCTTTATATATATATATATATATATGTATATTGACATAAGACAATAGAAAAGACCCCTGTATTCAGGACACACCCTTACTAATCTCCTTGAGGAGAATAGACTTTAAAATTTAACTTTTATTAGCATTGTTAAAAACATCTTTAAAATCCAAAATATTGGACTCTCTGAATAATATTCTGTAGAAGTCAAAAAAGTGCAAAATCTTGAATCGGCTATAGATATGAATTTTTGGGATCAGAATATTCATATCTATAGCAGATTCAAGATTTTGCACTTTTTTTGACTTCTACAGAATATTATTCAGAGTCCAATATTTGGGATTTTAAAGATGTTTTTAACAATGCTAATAAAAGTTACATTTTAAAGTCTATTCTCCTCAAGGAGATTGGGTAAGAGTGTGTCAATATACTAGTTACTTCTACCCAAGGGAGCACCCATTTATCTTGTACAATATAACAGGGCCACTTAGAGACAACATATTTCTCTCTTTTTGATTATTTTTCGTTGCCCAGCACTGTATTAAAAAGTACCACTGTGAGCTTCCATGGAACATTAAACACCAAAGATTACATGCCTGCAATACATTTATGAACAATTATACATAAAAAAAACAGTGATATAGTGCTAAATCGGAAGTTGCCAACGGCATGATGGGACTGTCCACATTAGGTTTAATTGTTACTGTTCTACTGTAGCTGCACAGAATGCCGCTTGGTAAGAATTACTATTTACTATTAGTTTATATTATACATATTGTAGCAATTTCAACAGTGTGATACTACGGTGAAATACACTTGTATCTCAGTTATTTCATAATTTTTTACTAATATGTGTGAAATCTTTTGTGGTGGGGCAGTGTTTGAATTTTCAGCCAATGTGTTCAAACACTTATTTTGATATCCAAGCCAGTAATTAAATTTTTATGGGGTATATGTAGCACCCATAGAAGATAAGGTAAAATAAAATAGCCTCCAGGAAACCTTAAGATTTTGGCAACATTTTGTATGTTACCATCGTTTTCACAGATATAAATAAAGCGTTATGTTTTATTTTGTTCTTATTTATATTCTCCTTGTAGTTGTGAATGCACAGACTGTGTAGCTGCAAAAGGTCTCTGCGTGCCGCTAAGTGTATCCTAATCCACCACCAAATTGATTTTGCATTACCCATTTTATGATTGTTGCGTTGTCTATACTTTTTTTTTTTTACTATACTTGTTTAAAATTTTGCTCTGATATACAACCACATATTTTTATCCGTATTAACAAAAAAGGTTAAGTTTTATTTATCATCTCTTTTCTTTGAGATATTTTTCTCAACATTTCCTGCAATTTGAGTGCTCATATTAATATGGTTAATTAATTTTTCTCTTTGTTTAGCACATTAGGTTTGATGCCAGTGCTGACAAATATGCCAACACTACATCATATGGATTTTTGTTCTACTAAAATTGAGATTTATTTTAAATTTAACGCCAAAAAATAAATTACAGACATTGCCAAGTTTGCCAATTTCTGCTCTAGATCTGAGAAGAGTGAGAGTGGCTATTTGAAGAAAAATGTGTTTCATTTCTGCCATTGATACTTAGAATTCTGGGCTGTGTAATCAGATTGGCTTAGAAGATCAAGAATCACAGCTGCAGTTCTAAACTGTGACAAAAACATAATTTTTTCCATGATCCCAGCAACTCACATCACCCAATATACCAAGGTCTTGTCATGGTTTTATGCTGCACTAGGCCATTTCGATTTGTGAGCTCGCTCTCCACCCCACATCTGCAGCTCCTCCTTTCCTCTTTCTTCATAAGTTTATGTGTATACTAGAGACATGCCCGTCAAAACATGACGGTCAATAAAATTGTAAGGCTGGGAATGCTGTTTGGCACACAATGTAAGGTTTTTGGTAATCTGTGCACCTTCGGCGTTCATTGTAAGCCTCGTGCGGAGAGCCTTTGGCGCTCATTGCGAACCTCTCCCCTGGTGTACTTTTGCTCGTCTGAGCACCCTCTGCGCTCATTGCGAGCCTCTCTCTAATTTTGGTGGTGTGAGGACCTTTGGCGCTCATTGCAAGGGCCTGTGTAAAAGTCTTATGTGCTTGGTGGCACGTGTTTATGCGTGTTTAGGGGTTGTGTTTTTTTTTCGTTTTTTTCAGCCGTAATTTTTTTTCGGCTTAGGCGATTTTCGTGTGTGGAAACTCAGCAAATTGTGGTTAAATTGTTGTGCAACAGGACTCCCAGACGTCGTGCCTGTCCCCCCGTGCTGTGAATGGGGTTTCTTTGTAGTTTTGTTCATTTTGATTGGTGTTGTTGTTTTTGTATGTGCGTGGTTCGGCCGTTAACTTCGTATTTTTTTACTTTGTATTATTTTTTTTTCTAAGTGCCGCGGGTCGTATTTTTTTTTTTGGTTAGTGCCAGTTTCCTTTTTGCAAGTGTTACGGGCTGTAATTTTTCCATGCGTCTTTTGTCAAATTGCTACGGGTCTCGCATTGTGAATTGTGTAATTGAGTTTTCTGTTGATGCCTAGTTCCGGGGGTCGTAGGGATGAGCGCCTATGGCGCTCATTTTCACCAGCACAGTGAGCGCCTTCTGCGCTCCCTGCCTAAGTCGTTCAGGGCTCCTTGCCAGCAACTGCGGCGTTAGCAACAACCCATATTGCTCACAACTATATATGTGATATGTATATGTACGGTATATCAGACAGTGCCAAATACACTTACAGACAGAAATACCACTGCATGAGAGACATTTCTGATTGTATACAAACATATTTCTAATGTACTGCACCTGATAAGTTCCCTGGTGGTCCAGTGGTTAGGATTCAGTACTTTCATTGATGCAACCTGAGTTTGATTCCAGTCAGGAATCCAAGAGGTCACCACCCTGAAGCCGAGCAGGGGTTGGGCCTGGTCAGTATTTGGATGGGAGACCACCTAGGAATACCAGGAGCTGTATGCTGTAGAAGTAACTGGCAACCCACTCCAGCATTTCTGCCAGGAAAGCCAAGTGAATCAGCATGACCATGGACATAAAGCGGCACCTGTTGTGTTACTGTCCATGAGGTCACGGCCAGTCGGACACAACTGAACGACAAAACAACAACTGCACCTGATCTTAAGGCAGCCTGATCTCTCCAGAAAATGTGCCTCCCTAGGCCTGGCCAGAAGTGCTATAACTTTTATATCTCCAAAACTTATGAGCAACAATATTAAATAATAATTTGAAAAATCTGAATTGCTTTCTAGCAAAAATAATGTATTTTTAAAAATATTTTTTTTTTGTTAATACTTTTGTGGATACTTTCTCTGCTGTTATGACACCAATATCACAGCTGACAGCTGGATCGGTTTTCTGAATGGAGCCCTTTAAATAAAAACCAATACATAAATGAACAATACAAAGAATGAGTGTTATGGTACCAATTACACACAGTAACAATATACATTACAGAAGCTATTCTGGTTTATGAAATTTAGAAGTGAAAACATTTTTGTCAACCTGTTGAACAAATTTGTGCTATAATGGTAGTTTAAATAATGTAAAAAAAAATCTAACAAGCTTTAAACAATCATGTCTGTGATATCTCAACCACAAGATCTACAATAAATCCGGACTGGGATACCGGGCCTGCAGCCAAATGTTATATTTGTTAGGATTTTATAATAACTGTTGTATATTTCTGTGGTGGAAAAGTTATGTTTGGTTTATTATGGTTGAAAGATTTAGCTCCAAACGTGAAGAGTTTAGAGTAGGGCAGTAGGAATGAGAGTATTAAATTACCTGATGCATATATATTCCTGATTAGCTTTATAATTATATTATTTCACAGACAGCTAAATAATACCAGAGCTTAAACATGATAAATTATCCAATTGTACAGCATATACCATTTACAGTTGTGCATTATTGAAAAAGTACTATTTTACGGAAAGGGTAGTTGGGAAGGAATAACCCTACAATAGAAATAATTACAGTACTTATTTTCTTACTATATTCCCAATCTTTACAATTTTCCACTTAGATGCAGAATTAGGGTCACCATTACTATTACATTTTATTGACCATATGTTAATAATATAATAATAGTACTTGGCAACTTGAAATGATGCCCAGGTGATGTTAAAGGACCACTACAGCAAAGTAAAAAGTACATGTGTTATATGTCATATGTACTTCACCTGTCCCTTCCCTGTGTGTTTCTCCTCTATGTGTGCGCTGAATGTTTGCGTGGCACGCAGTGACTGCCGTTGGATTTATTTTCAAAGTCCTGCGTGCCTGGCGTTGTTCGTGTAAGTGTTACTGTCTTCGGCGTTGTGTGTTTTGTAAGGTTTGGGAGCCTGGCGTTGCTGAGCCTCGTTTTCATCCTGTTTCTGAAATTTTGGGCTTTCGTCCTCCATTTCTTTCTTTGCTTAGGCGATTTCGGAGTCACGAAATTTTGGAGTGACGAAAAACGCCAAATATGGGTGTAATTCGCTTGCAACCTCACTTGGTGGGTTTTTAGAGTTACGCGCTTGAAGAGTGTCACAAGGCTCGCCTAAGTACTGCGCCACTGGCCTTCGCTGCTCATTGCAGCCTAAGTACAAGGCTTGCATGTGTGACGGCGCTGCTGGCTGCAATGAGCACCTTTGGCGCTCATTGCAGCCTAAGTACTGCGCCACTGCTTAGCCTCGCATGTGTGATGGCGCCACTGGCTAGTTTTGCTTTGCGAGGGACGCAAAGCATGACCAACATCGCAAATGTTCCGGACACTGATAACTATATATGAGATAACTAGAATACTGGGCTCTTTCTTCTATTGAAGGATAGGATCAGAGTTAAAGGACCAATGTAATTGAAGAAAAGCGACACTTGTTTGCCAAGTATGTAACAATATGAGCAGCGGTGTAAACCACGGACATTTAATATTTTTGGGGAAACTCTGAATTATTTAAGATTATGTTCATCGGTACAGGAATCCATTTTATGTTTGATACATCACATCCTGAGAGGTCGATGATGGGTGTGTATGTTTGTAGTTATGAGAGAAGGGGGGGGATAGGCAGAAGTCCAGAGCTTTTGTTTGATAAGATTAAATGACACCACACCTCTATCCGTTCACTGGACCAGAAGCAGAGGAAGTTGCATCAAAGACAGCAACCACAGCTCCAAAAATGTGAACACCCTTCTCACACACACAAATTCCACCAATGTATCATGGAACCCTCCAGGACCCGACATTAAAATGGTTTGTTTTGTCTAACAACTAGCTTTATTATTTATTCCCTAGTTAATTATGCTCTTTGTTGTTGTTCAGTCAGGTCCAACTCTCCGTTACCTATGGACCTCAGCACCCCACGCACACCTTGTCTCTGGTCGTGCTTCTCCATAAGGTTTTCATGGCAAAGATACTGGAGTGGGTAGCCAGTTTCATCTCCAGTAGGCCGCAATTTATCTGAGCTCTCTACTATGACCTGCCCTACATGATATAGCTCACAGCTTCACTGAAGTACATAAGCCCTTTCACCATGACAAGGTAGTGATCCAGAAGGGGAATTATGCTCTTAGGTAACAGGAATATGAGGTTTCCTTGTAGGAGTGACATTATATCTTAATAGAAGAGCTTCTCACCAAAAAAGGGCTGCATAGAGGTAAATATTTCATTAAATCTTACACCAAGTAACCATTCTACAACGTACTTGTAGGCTTCACTTTGTCAGACTACTTCCTACATACATTTGCAGTGCTCAGCTAATGAATCATCTACCTAGTGAATAAATGTACTATTAAACATACTCAATCAGGTACTTATTTCAGTTTCTGAGTCCAGTCTTAGTGATTATATGAACACCACTCTGTTTGTGCTTCTGGGACTGAAAGCCCTTAATGGCAGAATTATCTCTGAATAGTGTACAATGTCAGGACTTAATACGACTACACATGTATAATTCACAAGTGTTCTCTGAAACATACCAACACACCATGAATGATAGCTTTAATTGGAGATTTGCTCCCCAAGGAGCTTTGGCCAATATGTAGAAAATAAACCTGAGAAGGACCCATTAATACCTTCAATTAAAGTGCTCTTTTATGTTTTTTCATCGTGTTTCTAACTTATTGATGTTTACACACTTTATTAAAAAACTAGCACTTATTTTCTTGGAATTAAAATATGCAAAACTGAGCCAAGAAATGCATTATTGTGTGCAAAAATGTTCATGTAATATATCATGATTAGATGTTTTTAGTGTAAGCTGATCGAAACTCATGAAATGTATAGGGGGTGTATTTTATCCCTGTGACATTAGTAAAGTTGGTAAAGTTTCCAAAAACCAAGATGGCCAACTAGGAAATACCGGTGAAGAAACATTTAGTATGGTCACTACTAATGATCTCATTATCTTTTAACCCTCCCTAATTTTGAGTGGGGGTTGCCTGGTGGTCCAGTGGTTAGGATTCAGTGCTTTAACTCAGGTGACTTGGGTTTGATTCCAGTCAGCGAACCAAGAGGTCACACCACCCTTAAGCCATGCAGGGTTGGGCTTGTTCAGTATTTGGATGGGAGACCACCTAGGAATACCAGGAGCTGCATGCTGTGGCCCACTGGAAAAGGAACCGTCACCCCACTCCAGTATCTCTCCCATGAGTACCAAGTGGATCAGTGTGGGCTGTTACGGGCCTGTTCAGTACTTGAGAGACCACCAAGGAATGCCACAAGCTGTTTGCTGTGGCCCACTGGAGCAGGATCTGGCAACCCACTCCAATATCTCTGCCATGAAAACCAAGTGGATCCGCATGGCCATAAGGATGTGCCTAATGTGTTACGGTCCATGAGGTCACAAAGAGTCGGAAACGCAAAAAAAAAATGGTGTGAGATGTGGGTGTTCATACAAATCTTTCCAAACCAAGTCAACGCTGGTTTCATATAGCAGTAGAAAGTAAATAAAGCCACCAAGTAATTTTATGTCTCTAATGATTTTTTAACATCAGATCATTATACTTATTCCATTATAAGACTATTTCTAAGTTAATAATCAATGCATTAAACTATAATAAATCACTTATTAACTTACACAACTGCATTAGGCTAGTGGCTTTCACTATAATGCGATGCAAATAATGGTCTAATCTTAATTTGCACGTCAACACAGGTAATTAGTATTCAGGAACTGCTCATTTGCATAGGAATGGCAGAGGGAAAAATGGTGATTATCCCAGGAATTATTCATTTTATATTAAAATGGCTAATATAATATATAGTGTTTTCATGCTTTTTAAAAATAACTTAAAAGAAAAAAACAACAACAACTTGGTTTGGGGGGACAGGGTCCCATCAATACCATACATTGCTACAATGTTCTTGCAACCATATATATCTAAAGAAAATCCAGAGATGAAGGTTGTTGGTGGTAATAATTTGAGATTCTTCTTCTCATACACTACTACTACAGAATAAAGGCATAAGCAATGAGTGTTTGTGTTAGGGTAGAACTATTGCCTTTTATATGCATTTACACTGCTATGAAAGCTATTTTTGTTGCAGCAATTTAGCTGCCTGAGATAAGAGGAGAGTATGACTACACAGGAGGTTTATGTGTGCGTTACTGGAATCTGGCATCTGCAGCTGCCAGTGTTCTTGGTGGCTGTAAATGGAAGGCTATTAGTTTACAAGGATACCCCATCTGAGAAACTAAAAGGCAGCAGCAAGCAAGAAAGCAATATATATTGATTGTATTATGTATATATCACTATAAAAGTTTCCTGGTGCCTAACAACCATTAGTTTGAAATAATACTATTGATAATTAGGAAAAAGATTGATGAATGGATAAAAACAAACAGACTGAAAAAACCTCATAAAAAGTCTGTCAAATATAAATGGGATGGCTAAGACAAATGGTTACAAAAAGTACTCCTATTGCGGACATATGCATCTCTATCTATCTCAAAAGTTATAACAAGAGATAAACCCCACTGTGAGACAGTCTATATCTCCAGATCTCTATATTTATATCCCAATACAACTTCCCTCATATGGCAAATTGCTTTGCTAATCCTCAGGAAGTTATAAAATTAATGACAGCTCTATACAAGTTAAAAAACAACACAAAAAGATTCGTAGTAGTCTATACTATGACTGTAGTCTATAAGTCTTATAAAAATAGTAAATAGGGAGTGTAAAGTAAGGCTTGAACTTGGAGCAGCTGAACGCTCAGCTCTCTATAACCACAAACTACTATATAGCATGAGTGCAAACAAGTAATAACAAGCCACTAGTCATTGAACAAACATTCTCCCAAAAAAATTATAATTATTAGAGTACTTGAGCATCGAAAAAATGGTACCAACGGTCCGTTTCACCCTAATTAGGGCTTACTCATGGGCTATAAAAGCTGTATGGTAGGTAGTTAATTTAGTAATTTCTGTCTTTTTTTTAAACTCCATAATGCATCAAAATATAGCCTGTTCCCTAGTAAACTATGACATCCAGTATCTAGCCACTTCTGTACTGCTTTTTATCTATGTTTATAGGCATTTCCATTTTTTTCCAGTTCTATAGTGGTTCAATTTAATAAATCTCTGTAATACATCTTTTACTCCAACATGTTTTTTTTCTTTTAATATGTTGCTACAACATCCCTCAATATTAGGGTAAATAAACACAATTGTCAAACATATGGAGATATTCACTGGCCAACAGAGAGGCAGGGTGTGATGACACAGGGGTGAGGGGACCATATGTGCCCCAAACCCTCCTACTTTAAGCCACAGGAACACCCCTAGGTTGTCAGCGTTTTTGCAATCTCAATGCCCAGCTGCCTTTTCCTGGTATACATGCACATGATGCTGTCACGACCCACCGCTTGGTTGGGCTCCGAAAGGTCCTAGATCAATTTTACCCAATAGGTTGTGGGGTTCTTCGAGTATCCCTGTTACCAGGAATGAACCCTAGTACAGCAACCACCACCAGTACCCAGGAAGCACATTCAGCAATACTTCCCCCGGTGACTAGGAGCAGAATTTCCGGCAGAGTAGGTGGTAACAATGCCAGTGGTTAGAATGATTATATTCCCTTGTTTATGTTCATTTACACTCTTTATTGAGGCACACACAGTATATTTATTCATAACACTACCCAATCATATTCAGCCTCCAACCCTTGGTAACCAAATCTTCACCAGTCCCATCAGCCTACACCTTAGCCACATGGGGAGGCCGGTCCATCAAGTGATGCCAGCATTCCTAACCACCCACTGCGGTCCTGGAGCCTAACAGGCTAACTAACTTAATTGTACCCTTTGTACTAGGTTGGGGAATTCACACGTTAGTGTTATGCTAGGTTTCCTCTATCCGGATGCTAAATAGCTTCCCTACAACTAGGTAATCCTGTAACTGAACCACTCTTCCCCAGGGACTCCTGTAATACACTTTATTAAACTCCCTGCGGAAAATGCAGCATTTAGAGACCAAACATGACTGGGCACCATACATACATTAATAAATGAACTTAACACAGTAACACAAATGAAAAGTCATAAGATACAACAACCAAGAGGGAAGACAATTAAACATGACACATAATAACAATATGGCTGTCACAGTCTCAGTATCCAAGCTTGGAAGACATCTTCCTAGGGAAAGGGCCCGCACAGATAATCCATGTTAGACCAGGGCCAACGCCAGTCCAGTATTCCACAACAGTCTTAGGATCTCTCTGGGTGTTGCAATAACACAATATGGTACCACACACAAACATTTGTAGTAACATTATCCATCTTGGGCCACCATGGCAACTACAGTCTGATTATTCAGGGGTTTGGGCATTGTTCTTGGTGGGAAAGGGAAGGAGCTGTGTTCTGGTACCAGATTCCCCCCAGGGCCTAACATAGTCCCCAAAAAGTACAGTGGGCACTCCTGGGCATCACACAGGGTAAACCCAGACCTACAAGTACAATTAATACATTTCCAATAGACTATGGTTAATGCGCCCCCTCTATAGTAGTTCTCTTTCCCTGGGGGGCACCTGCCACCCTCATCTGTTAAAATTTCAATATAGCTGTATCTATTATTCACAATTTTTGTAGAGAACTCACCATAAAACTACAATAATGCATAATGTTAACACTGTATGTTAATTGTGAAACATGCAAACAACACGCATTCCTTATTAATGCATTAAAATGACTATTGACAAAACCACAACAACATTAGAAGAGTGCTCACTAATGGAAATCCACATACTCTATTCTGCATTTCCTCAATAATAACTATTACATTATTGAAGCTACAATTCTCCAAAGGAGACAGTGGAATCAGAAAATTAACAATAGAGCTTTGTTCAGATGATTTCACTCCGACTCCCAGGAACGATACGTCAGCGCAAACAGAAAACAAACTACAATGCATGAATGATAAGCTGCAAGTACTGAATATAAAGGATTTGATTTAACTCACTCCAATCACGTCACACCCTTATGTCATTTGTGAATATACCATGACATAGGGTCCCACTAATTACCAGCTTTAGATAATGCACAATAACCAGTTATGGCTGTTCTCAAGTTTGTAACAGATTAACAAACTGGCGATGCTACAACACTGATTCATGGCAACGTTTTCTCAAAGTAAATTGATTACTTAGGGTAAGATATTCACACAAAAAAATCATTTAGTGGATTTCTTTAAGGAATACACACTATACCCAATTATTATCAATTGCCGATTAGCTAAAATGGAAAATGTTAATTTAACAGAATACATTAAGGAGGGCCCCAAATAATTTGGTCGTTATTTTGATGCCAGTTGAGGTCCATAAAAGTTATGCTTTTACCTTCTGTAGCTTATTATACCACCTCTATCTTAAAAAAATAAAAAAACACTAACTTAAATTGATGGAGAACTACCTAATATGTTTCTGTTTGGTTCTGCATCAAAACACACTCAACTTAATCTTAATACATTATGTGCAGGGCTGTATCTAGCTTTTTGGAGCCCTTAGGCAGTGAAGTGGAGGAGCCCCTCCACAGACCCATTTTTGCCTTTTCTGTACTTGTAAGTTCCCTTTCCTGTTCTGTCTTGTTCTAGGTGGTTACCCCCTAGTAGCCAGTCTATGAACTGCAATACTTCATTTTTTTTTTAAAGAAGTGGTGCCCTTCACAGGGGCGGCTGCCTAGTTCGCCTAATGGGTAACCCAGCCATGTTTATGTAATCTCATTTTAATTACCAGCATCTATTAAAAAAAATATTAGGCACTTGGAGTGTGCCTTAAAGGACCTCTGTAGTGCCATATTACAATATGCTATTTTGCAGTGCTACAACTGATAAAGGACAACAAGTTTAAGAACTGAAAAATAAAGAAAATAGTCATCTTTAATAAATATATGCTGTAATGGGATCATTGTTTTTTGCTTCTCTTGAGACCTTGAATGCAGAGAATGATTCAGTTTCTTCTATGGAAATTTGGTATTTGTTTATTACAGTGCATTGAAGTGGACCAAAAATTCTCACCAATCTACTTGCCCTCCTTGTAAGAAAACAGCTTAACAAGGAAAGGCTGCTAATAATAATCAATAACTACATATAATAGGCAAAATATTCTAGTTTTTACATTTCTAAATCTAATTTGCACATTTTCAGTTCTGGTCATTTATAAAAATGTAATGTTTATATGGAACTACATTGTCCTTTAATAATTTTTCTTATACATGTCATACTTAAACAACATGCTTAAAATATGTTATTTATGGTGGAAAAGTATTCCATATGGGCACACACAAATGAAGCTTCATCAACAGACAACACAAACAAATGTCCAGAATTATTTTGCTTTTTACTAAAAATGTGGAAAGTGCACATCAGAGAGAATCTTTATCCTATCAGCACTGCAGTTTAGGACCTGAAAGGCTGTAAATACCTAAGTGCAGGCACTGAGAATTCATTGAAGCCAAGTAGTGAATTAAACAAATGTGACTGTGGTCTGTGTGATTATGTGACAGCCAGGACCTGCCGCCAATGTGCCCTGCAGGGAAACAGAGCTGTCAGATTGTTGTTTTCAGAGAACTTTCTCAGCTTGAGAACCCAGGATCACTTTCCCTTTTCATTCCATTGATATCTCAACTTCATATATAACCTTATAGTGTTCTGATCATTTATCATTTTAATACATGTTTTTTTCTAATATTTCTTACATCTTTGCACACAGAATTTCGTTTTTCAATAGTTATTGTTAAAAAATAAAACAAGTCCTTAAACATAACAATTCCTTGAGCAATCATATTTTTAAAGGTTTTCTTAAGAATATAAAAAATTGGACAATCTACAAATTCCATCCTGATATTCTATACTAATTTATTTTAGAAAAATGACCTCAATTGTAATTTCCATTAACCTGAGGTGTTTGGTTAAAGAAGTAAGAGAAAATGATCATCTCTTAATTTTGATAAAACTACAATAAACTTGATTTCCAATTCTTTAAAAATTCGGTAGTTATTCTATACTAAATTACTTAAAATTTCTGGGACAGAATAAAAATGAAAGTAAAACATTAACAGGATTACTTTGACAGTCTTTACTTTTATTTTACTTATTTATTGTGTTAACATACCTAGTATTCCTAGTCATTGATAAATACATGTGCCTAATTAAATACAGAAGGAAAAAAAAACACTATATATATATATGTATATAAGCAGGTCCTGTGTACAGCACAAATAATGATTTTGCTCACCTGGTGCCTGCTACCTCCAGCAGGGGGGGAGGCCATGTTTGTCCTCTTCTGGAAACTTTATAAAGTCCTTTCCTGTGATATATCCTTTGGGTTTTAGTGCAGGGCTGTCAGATGAAGGCAGGTGCAGATGTAGATCCCTGTGCACAGCTTTCTATGGCTCCTGATCACTGTATAGCTGGGAGCCCCTTGCAGCCTCAGTCAGTACTTGTTGCAGTTGCTGAGCTGTCTGCTCTCATTGCATTAGAGGGAGTGGCCAGGCAGGTACTAGAGGCTGCCCTGAGCTCTCATTACTGTCCTGGGAAATCTGCCTTGTTATTAGAGCTGGTAATTATCATAATAACAACCTGAGTATAAAAAAAAAGATACTTTTTCTTAAAGCATTTTAAATACAACTTTATCTTATGAATGTATTAAACTACATTAAAAATGTCAATATTATTTAAATCGTTTCTATATAATACTATTAAAATATATCCTGTTTTGTGTGCGCCTTTGTGGAAGTGCGTCGCCGCCGACTGTAGGAATGCTGGTGCGCTTGCGTCATCAAACACCCCAACCCCCTAACCCTAACGCTCTAACCCTAATCTCCTATCCCTCACTTTCTACCCTAACCCTCAATTCCTAACCCCTAATTCTTGAACCCTAACCCTAACCCTAACCTTCTAACCCTCACTTCCTAATCCTCACTTCCTAACACTCGAACCCTAATCCCCTAAACCTAACCCTCTAACCCTAACCCCCTAAGCCTAACCCTAACCCTCTAACCCCTAACCTTCTAACCCTAACCCCCTAACCCTCTAACCGTAACGCCCAAAGCCTAACCCTAACCACCTAACCCTAACCCCCTAACCACTTACCAGGCATAGTAGCTCATTTATAGCAGTAGATGGCTCGAATGAGCGCGTGTTCCAAGAGTAGGCGGAGCACACAAAACAGGATAGGACCTACTATTTACCAGTGGCTTACTAGTAGGATGCATTTCTAACTTAAATAGTTAAATGTGAATGTTTGTTTTACTGCCCTGCAGCAGAAGTGTTAACTGATGAGCAGTGTACTAAAGCAAGCAAAATGGTTTCTGAAATTTACACACATTTCACCCCCAGAAAGACTCCAGGTCCACAGTTTCCTCCTCCCTTCCCAGTGTACCTACTCAGCCAATCACAAACGCATCCAAGGATGCCTTTTCTCCATGATTAGCCATATGGCTTTGTTGTTATAGAATGAGTATACATGATTTTAAACACTTTTCGGAGTGCTTTATAACATACAAAGGCCTTAGATCAGGCCGCCAACAGTCCAGGATTTCCGTATCTTTCTCCTTGAACACTCAGATTCTCTCTGAGCACAGCTGATGTACTTATTGTTATTCAACTGATTGAGCTACCTGTTCCCAAGTAGAGAGATTCTGAAATTGTAGACTGTCGGTGATCCTCATAGGACTGAGTGCCTCATAAGTCTGCGAGTTTCAATCCTAAGTACTTTGGGAATTCACCATATATATTGGATTCCTAGACAGGGCCGTCCTTCCTTTGCTAAATGTTAATCTGTATTTATCATTGTCTGAACCTAATTTATGTACAGCGCTACGGAACATGTCGGCACGTTATAAATAAACTATAATAATAACAATAATTGGTAAATATAAGAATACTATCGACTTGCCCGTCCAAAAATGACGGCAATAAAATTGTAAGGCAGGTAATGCTGTTTGCCACAGACATTATTTTTTTTGTTGGTCTGAGATCCTTCGGCGCTCATTGCGAGCCTCTTGGTTGTTGTACTTTTTTTTATAAGAGGTGCTTTTGCTGTCATTGTAAGGTCGGCGCTGATCTGCTTTTTGCGCTTATTGCAAGGCTGTCCCCTGGTGTAGTTTGTGCGCTATGAGCAGCGTTGGCGCTCGTTGTAAAGCGCACAGTGAATGTCTTTTGTGTTTATTTCGATAATTTTTTTCTTTTTATTTGTGTATATGTACTTTTGTATGCTAATTAAATAATTAATAAATTAATACATTTATATACTTTATCTATTTGTAAGTAATATATGCAGGAAGCATTGTGCTGAAGAGCTGACAATCTTTTTTGATGTCCCTGCAGCCTACAATGTCGTTTTGCAGTGTTGTGGAGCTGAGGTGTAGCGTCCTTGCTCAAAGTGTATCTTGTACCTCGTACGGCTTTTTGGAAAAGCCGTATGTGTTTGGTGGTGTTTTGCGGCTTTAGGGTCCTGTAGTCTTGTTTTCTGTTTTTTTCTGCAACCGTTTTTCTCTCGCTTACGGGATTTTCGTGTGTGTAAACCCTGGAATTTGGACTTAAATTGAGGCGCAGAGGTCCTGGGTGCCCCCACTTGCTGTGGGTAAGCTTTTTATGTAATTATTGTGTGTATTTATTGTGTTTTTAATGTTTTCAGGTGTGTGCGGTTCGGCCGTTAAGGCTGTATTTTTGCGAGTTCGTATTATGTTTTTTTCTAAGTCCCGCGGTTCGTATTTTTTGTGTGTAATTCCGTACATTTATTGTTGTAAGTCCCGCGGCTCGTATTTTTTTGTGTAAGTCTGTATTTAGTGATTGCGTGTATTTTTTCAAAGAGCCTCTTGTGTGGGTGTTTGGAACCGTTGTGAGGCGCTGTAGAGCCTCCACCTCCGCAAATGTGGCATTTCGCTTCGCGAGGGTCTGCATTTGTGGCCTGCGCAGACGATGGAGCCTCCACCTCCGCAAATGCGGCCCCTTGCTTTGCGATGTCCGCATTTGTGGCCCGAATTGCGACCCTCGCTTTGTTAGGGACGCAGTTCTTGCGAGGTCGCTTCGCGAGCTCACAAAGCGTGACAACGATTCCTAGTTTGACAATTATTATATGTGATATTATATGTGATTAGCGACTTGCCCGTCAAAAATTACTGTAATAAAATTTGAAGCCATAGCATTGCTGTTTGCCACACAATGTAAGGCGCTTGCTCCTCTGAGGGCCTTCGGTGCTCATCGCGAAGATAGATTTATAAGTACAGTGTAAAATATTACATTTTTGTAGTGCAGTGTAAATTAGCCATTTTTTTGAGGTCTCAGAGCATAATAAAGTGATTTAAAAATTTAACTGCTTTGAGAGTCCTATCGCTGTCAGCCAATGAGCAGTAATACAGATATTTAAGTGCAGTGTAAAATATATTTTTTTTTTAGTGCAGTGTAAATCAGACATTTTTTGCAGGTCTCAGAGCATAATGAAGCGATTTAAATCTTTAACTACTTTGAGACTTTTTTATAATTTTTTTAAAATAATAATAAGAGACAGAGAAAGAGACACACACGGGACAGAAAAAGAGACACACACGGGACAGAGAAAGACACACACAGGACAGAGAAAGAGACACACACGGGACAGAGAAAGAGACACACACGGGACAGAGAAAGAGACACACACGGGTCAGAGAAAGACACACACAGGACAGAGAAAGAGACACACACGGGACAGAGAAAGACACACACAGGACAGAGAAAGAGACACACACGGGACAGAGAAAGAGACACAAACGGGACAGAGAAAGAGACACAAACGGGACAGAGAAAGAGACACAAACGGGACAGAGAAAGAGACACACACAGGACAGAGAGAGACACACACACAAGACAGAGAGAGAGACAGGAAAGAGAGAGAGACACACACAGGACAGAGAAAGAGACACACACAGGACAGGGAGTGACACACAGGACAGAGAAAGACACACACAGGACAGAGAAAGAGACACACACAGGACAGAGAAAGAGACACACACGGGTCAGAGAAAGACACACACAGGACAGAGAAAGAGACACACACGGGACAGAGAAAGAGACACACACGGGTCAGAGAAAGACACACACAGGACAGAGAAAGAGACACACACGGGACAGAGAAAGAGACACACACGGGTCACAGAAAGACACACACAGGACAGAGAAAGAGACACACACGGGACAGAGAAAGAGACACAAACGGGACAGAGAAAGAGACACAAACGGGACAGAGAAAGAGACACAAACGGGACAGAGAAAGAGACACACACAGGACAGAGAAAGAGACACACACAGGACAGAGAGAGACACACACACAGGACAGAGAGAGAGACACACACAGGACAGAGAGAGACACACACACAGGACAGAGAGAGAGACAGGAAAGAGAGAGAGACACACACAGGACAGAGAAAGAGACACACACAGGACAGGGAGTGACACACAGGACAGAGAGAGAGAGAGACACACAGGACAGAGAGAGAGACACAAACACAGGACAGAGAGTGACACACTGGACAGAGAGAGATACACAATAGAGAGAGAGAGAGATATGCATACAGGACAGAGAGAGAGACACACACAGGACAGAGATAGATAGTCACACACACACATGCACAGGACAGAGAGTGACACACAGGAGGACAGAGAGAGACACACAGGAGGACGGAGAGAGACACACATAGGACAGAGAGTGACACACAGGAGAGAGAGACACACACATAGGACAGAGAGTCACACAGGAGAGAGAGACACACACATACAGGAGAAAGACACCCACAAGACAGAGAGAGAGACACACACAGGACAGAGAAAGAGACACACACAGGACAGAGAGAGACACACACACAGGACAGAGAGAGAGACAGGAAAGAGAGAGACACACACACAAGACAGAGAGAGAGACAGGAAAGAGAGAGAGACACACACAGGACAGAGAAAGAGACACACACAGGACAGGGAGTGACACACAGGACAGAGAAAGACACACACAGGACAGAGAAAGAGACACACACAGGACAGAGAAAGAGACACACACGGGTCAGAGAAAGACACACACGGGACAGAGAAAGAGACACACACGGGTCAGAGAAAGACACACACAGGACAGAGAAAGAGACACACACGGGTCACAGAAAGACACACACAGGACAGAGAAAGAGACACACACGGGACAGAGAAAGAGACACAAACGGGACAGAGAAAGAGACACAAACGGGACAGAGAAAGAGACACAAACGGAACAGAGAAAGAGACACACACAGGACAGAGAAAGAGACACACACAGGACAGAGAGAGACACACACACAGGACAGAGAGAGAGACACACACAGGACAGAGAGAGACACACACACAGGACAGAGAGAGAGACAGGAAAGAGAGAGAGACACACACAGGACAGAGAAAGAGACACACACAGGACAGGGAGTGACACACAGGACAGAGAGAGAGAGAGACACACAGGACAGAGAGAGAGACACAAACACAGGACAGAGAGTGACACACTGGACAGAGAGAGATACACAATAGAGAGAGAGAGAGATATGCATACAGGACAGAGAGAGAGACACACACAGGACAGAGATAGATAGTCACACACACACATGCACAGAACAGAGAGTGACACACAGGAGGACAGAGAGAGACACACAGGAGGACGGAGAGAGACACACATAGGACAGAGAGTGACACACAGGAGAGAGAGACACACACATAGGACAGAGAGTCACACAGGAGAGAGAGACACACACATACAGGAGAAAGACACCCACAAGACAGAGAGAGAGACACACACAGGACAGAGAAAGAGACACACACAGGACAGAGAGAGACACACACACAGGACAGAGAGAGAGAGACAGGAAAGAGAGAGAGACACACACAGGACAGAGAAAGAGACACACAGGACAGAGAGAGAGAGACACACACAGGACAGAGAAAGAGACACAAACACAGGACAGAGAGTGACACACAGGACAGAGAGAGAGATACACAATAGAGAGAGAGATATGCATACAGGACAGAGAGAGAGACACACACAGGACAGAGGTAGATAGTCACACACACACATGCACAGGACAGAGAGTGACACACAGGAGGACAGAGAGAGACACACAGGAGGATGGAGAGAGACACACACAGGACAGAGAGAGACACACACACAGGACAGAGAGAGAGACACACACAGGACAGAGAGAGACACACACACAGGACAGAGAGAGAGACAGGAAAGAGAGAGAGACACACACAGGACAGAGAAAGAGACACACACAGGACAGGGAGTGACACACAGGACAGAGAGAGAGAGAGAGACACAGGACAGAGAGAGAGACACAAACACAGGACAGGGAGTGACACACAGGACAGAGAGAGAGAGAGACACACAGGACAGAGAGAGAGACACAAACACAGGACAGAGAGTGACACACTGGACAGAGAGAGATACACAATAGAGAGAGAGAGAGATATGCATACAGGACAGAGAGAGAGACACACACAGGACAGAGATAGATAGTCACACACACACATGCACAGGACAGAGAGTGACACACAGGAGGACAGAGAGAGACACACAGGAGGACGGAGAGAGACACACACAGGAGAGAGAGACACACACATACAGGAGAAAGACACCCACAAGACAGAGAGAGAGACACACACAGGACAGAGAAAGAGACACACACAGGACAGAGAGAGACAAACACACAGGACAGAGAGAGAGAGACAGGAAAGAGAGAGAGACACACACAGGACAGAGAAAGAGACACACAGGACAGAGAGAGAGAGAGACACACACAGGACAGAGAAAGAGACACAAACACAGGACAGAGAGTGACACACAGGACAGAGAGAGAGATACACAATAGAGAGAGAGATATGCATACAGGACAGAGAGAGAGACACACACAGGACAGAGGTAGATAGTCACACACACACATGCACAGGACAGAGAGTGACACACAGGAGGACAGAGAGAGACACACAGGAGGACGGAGAGAGACACACATAGGACAGAGAGTGACACACAGGAGAGAGAGACACACACATAGGACAGAGAGTCACACAGGAGAGAGAGACACACACATACAGGAGAAAGACACCCACAAGACAGAGAGAGAGACACACACAGGACAGAGAAAGAGACACACACAGGACAGAGAGAGACACACACACAGGACAGAGAGAGAGACAGGAAAGAGAGAGACACACACACAAGACAGAGAGAGAGACAGGAAAGAGAGAGAGACACACACAGGACAGAGAAAGAGACACACACAGGACAGGGAGTGACACACAGGACAGAGAAAGACACACACAGGACAGAGAAAGAGACACACACAGGACAGAGAAAGAGACACAAACACAGGACAGAGAGTGACACACAGGACAGAGAGAGAGATACACAATAGAGAGAGAGATATGCATACAGGACAGAGAGAGAGACACACACAGGACAGAGGTAGATAGTCACACACACACATGCACAGGACAGAGAGTGACACACAGGAGGACAGAGAGAGACACACAGGAGGATGGAGAGAGACACACACATAGGACAGAGAGTGACACACAGGAGAGAGAGACACACACATACAGGAGAAAGACACCCACAAGACAGAGAGAGAGACACACACAGGACAGAGAAAGACACAAACACAGGACAGAGAGTGACACACAGGACAGAGAGAGAGATACACAATAGAGAGAGAGATATGCATACAGGACAGAGAGAGAGACACACACAGGACAGAGGTAGATAGTCACACACACACATGCACAGGACAGAGAGTGACACACAGGAGGACAGAGAGAGACACACAGGAGGATGGAGAGAGACACACACATAGGACAGAGAGTGACACACAGGAGAGAGAGACACACACATACAGGAGAAAGACACCCACAAGACAGAGAGAGAGACACACACAGGACAGAGAAAGACACAAACACAGGACAAAGAGTGACACACACACAGGACAGAGAGTGAGAGAGACAGACACAGACACACACACACACACAGGACAGAGAGAGACACACACAGGACAGAGAGAGAGACACACACACAGAGAAAGTGCACAAAGAGAGAGCAATCAGAGAGAGCGCACAGAGAGAGAGACAGCACAGAGACAGACAGCACAGAGAGAGACAGCATACTCACTAAGTAACACACAGAAAGAGACAGCACAGACAATTCATAACATAACATGCTATCCTAACGTCATTTATAACGAGCAAGTTACTAGTATATGTATATATATAATAATTGATTTATATAACAAAACACCATTTTGCACTTCCTTATTTTGTTTTTTTAACACTATGTGGTCTGGTGAGGAGATGACAGATGTATCTTTATAGAAGCTGCACATGTCCAATAAAGAGCCCAGTCTCTCTGAAAATTAATTTGCTTACACTGGAGAGAGTGGAGGATTTAATAGAACCACATTATATTCAGTTAGAGGAAGAAAAGAGAACTGGCTAGTGTATATAAAAATAATTAAGATACAATAAGGACGTAATACTGTAATGGAACTTTTTGGGACATTTGTCTATACATTTGGAGTTTTATTGACTTGGTGTAAAAAAATGTATATGTGGAGTGCTGCATTACCTTTTATAAAAATGTAAATAACATTATAAGATAATATGTTTTTACCTTTTACTAAAAACATAGGCCCTCATTAAATTGCGATTTGGCCAATTGAATAGGGCTCTAAATAAGCACAGAGCATATTTTTTTTACAGAAGTTTTTAGTTAGTAAACATCTATTTAAAGCAAGTTTTTCACTAACTAAAAACTTCTTTCAAACAAATATGCTATGTGCTTATTTAGGGCCCTATTCAATTGGCCAAATCGCAATTGAATGAGGGCCCTAGATTGTATAAAAGCCATGTGCTCTGCCAGATAATCTTCAATGTACATTTACTGACCGGGTGGACATGAGCATGGTAGTAGGTGCAGCAAGATGGCTTTATACAAATTTTGTCCACACATCATTTCACGTGTCAGGAGGACTATGAGCCAGATTCCCAAATTTCTCACAGACTGACAATGGGCCACAATCACTGTTTTTGTATTAATTTCACAAAATAAATCAGTCATCACTTCAAAAGCTTTAGAGAATCTTACTGAATTATTGTTTTCCAAATCATCCTTTTCACCCAGATATTGTGCTACCTCCATGACTGCATGCCATTACAATATGAAATACCTTGCATTATTATTTTCGATTCTCACAGATGAATTCTGATTGGCTATACCATTACCCATTCATAAATGAACAGGGTACCATCTACTACACAATTCTGAGAGAGAGAGGAAACAGAGAAGTAACAGTGATGGGTGAGGAGTGAATGAGCATCAGAATTTGGGCCTATGCAAAACAAACCTAAATATATCTCTGCTCACACATAAATAAATTGTATTTGGTACATACAGTCCAATTACAGAGGGCACATTTGTTAGGCCCCAACACTGCCCCAAGGTTTGAAAAAAATAAATTGGTCAAGTTGTGTGTAGTGGAGAAAGTGGAGATAATCCAATTAGTAAACCTACTTCCATCTCTATAATGCATCTGATACCCAATATCTCAGTTAGTAACCCTACCTTAATCTCTACAATTAGTAAATTTACCTTAATCCCTACAATGCACTTGCTGCTCGGTCTCCAGGACATATTGCTTATATTAGTGCAGTAATTCAGGTGCTCATCTGATGATCTTCCAACTGTGGCTGTACCCCCACAACACAGCTACTTATATAGTGACTGTGCTTTGTGACATCATCTGTAGTGACTCATCTGTGATGTAAGAAGTTGTGTATTCCAGAGTGTTTAGTTACCTGGCTGGTGCCATTCAGCTTTATGATATCTATAATAACTATATGTTCGAAATGTTCTTTACTATAACAGTATTATGTGGCACTCCGTCCTTTGGGAGCACCAGACGTGCGCGCCCTCATCCGTCAAAATCGCAGACACCAGAGCGTCCCACAGATCAGTGACAGTTACAGATCACTGACAGGTAAAGAGCTTGCGTGGGAATGTGTGGATGGGTTTGTGGATGGCCAAGGGATAGAAGTGTGGATGGACAAGGGGATGGATGTGGGGATAGTTATGGGATGGATGTGTATGTTCTTTCAATATGAAAAACGTTATGTATTACGCCTACCTCCGCAGCCACCAATGGCTTGCAGATATATTTGGCTTGTCATACACATCCATCCCCAAACTATCCCCCTACCCATCCACACATCTATCCCCTGGCCATCCACAAACCCATCCACACACAAGCTCTTTACCTGTCAGAGATCTGTGACGGCATTAACATAATACGGTGGCACATTTACACACACACAAATAACCAAGTGCATGCTGAACAAGAAAACTGATATATTTATAATACTATGGCAGGAAGGAAAAGAGAGAATAGGTGCAGGAGATGGCGTAGTAACACAAATGGGTGCCTACATTTTATAAATAGCTCCTAACTAGTTTCCCCCTCTGCAGCTCATGATGACAGTGTACTTCTAAGTGCAGAGGTTGCCCTGTCTCATAGCGATCAAACAAAGGCAACATTCTGCATCAAGCAGCTTTAGAGGGGTCACTGACATGCTAATCTGAAACACTACATTTCACAATCTCTGTATTCATGAGCTGCTTGAGCTACAGAGGGCAGACCCAAACAGATAAAACTGTATGATTTTAGGCAGGCAAACTTAAAGTGTTTTATTGTTCATTTCTTCAGTTGTGCCAGACTCTTGGTGACCACATGGGTGCAGCACAATAGGCACATCTGTATGTGTTTCTGGTTGTGCTGATCCATATGTTTTTTTTTATGGCAAAGATACTGAAGTTAGTTACCAGTTCCTTCTCTATTGGACAGTGAGTTGCCTGTCCTCTCTGCTATGACCTGTCCATCTTGGGTGGCCCTGTATGGTATAGCTCACAGCTTCATTGAGGCACACAAGCCCCTTCACCACAACAGGTAGTGATCAAGAAAAGGAAAATAAAGTACATCAAAGTAAATAGATACATTTGTTTAGTCATTCAGTCATGTTCGACCACCTTGACCCTATGAACTGCAGCCCGCCTGACACATCTGTCAGCCACTGTACCTCTGAGCTTCATCAAGCTCATGTTCATTGCTTCAATTACCTTGCCTATTCATCCCTGCTCTGAACCTTTGATCATTTCCCAGCATCAGAGCCTTCTCTAGGGAATCCTGTCTTCTCATGATGTGCCAAAATATTTGAGCTTTAGTCTTATGATCAAACAATCCAGTGAACAGTTTGTTTTTATTTCCTGTAGTACTGATTTATTGGATCTTCTTGTTGTCCAAGGGACTTTAAGTAGTTTTCTCCAACAAAACAATTCAAAGGTGTCAATTCTATGGAGCACAGACTTCTTTATGATACAACTCTCACATCCATATGTTACTACTGGGAATACCACAGTTACAACTATGTAGACCTTTGTTAATAGTCTAGTATCTTTACTTTTTTTATGTTTTTTTTCAGACTTGCCATAGCTTTCTTCCCCAGAAACTAACAACTCTTAATTTCATATTTGGAGTCACCACCTGCAGAGATCTTGGAGCCCAGGAAAATAAAACCTGTCACTGGCCGCCCCATGTGTTTGCCAGGAACTGAGATTATTGTTTGCCAGGATCTTCTCCTTCATTACAGTGAGCAGTAGGGCATATTTTGCACTCTCTTCTTTCACCCTAATCAATAGTCCCTTTAGTTCCTCCTCAATTTCAGTCATCAGAGTAGTGTCAACTGCGTATATGACATTGTTGGGTCTTCTCTCAGCAATATTGATTCTGGCTTTATATCCAGCATTTGATAAATGTTGTCAAACAACACGAGAAGGCACCAAACAAGCCATCATCCATAGTTTAGCTATTAGATACCATTGCATTTGCTCAAACACTGAATCTTTCAAACAAAAGGGTTACAAACCCCTGTATTATTACCCAGAAAATAACCACTGCCATCAAAATACCCCGAGAACACCTGTTAAAATACAAAACAAAATAAACTACTTCACGTATACCTCTAGTGACCACATACCATCCAATTTTAGAGTAAATACAGAAAATAATCAAAGATTTACAACAATTACTAACCAAAGATACTGAATTAACAGATATATTCCCAAAAACTCCCATCCTTGCATTTAAATAACCACTAAACCTGAAACAAAAACTTGTCAGCAGAAAATTGGCCAATGAACAACTGAATATAAAAATGTAACTAAACCTTGTAACAAACGTGCCTGCAAATTATGTCAACACATTTGTAATGATAACTCAGCCACACTTAACAACAAGACCGATAACATCAAAGGATTGTATACATGCACATCATCCAATGTGGTTTATATAATACAATGTATTTTATGTGACACGGGCTGTTACATTGGAGAAACAGGCCAAAAAATGTATTTATGGATGAATTTACACAGGCATTCAATAAGAAAACATAATGAAGACAGTTATTGTAGCCCAGTAGGACACCATTTTAGCCAGAATGATCACTTCATCCAAAAATTAAAAGTCAAAATACTCAGAGGAAAATTTAAAAAAATCCAAGAGAGAAAAGCATTTGAAATAAAGGTGATCACATTCTTCAGCACTAAAAATACAGGACTTGATATGGTTTTCTAACACATTATCAGAATTACATGTGATTTTATCTTATTTTATAATAATAGACTTAGCACTCTTAGTGAGGTGTTTGTCCAACAGGAAGGATATCACTGTGGACTACAGTGCTCTGCTTTTACATGTATATATTGATGTATATGTGTATATAGTATGTCCCTTACTATGTTGTGTTTTTCCCCCATACGTATTTACCTGATGGCAGATGCTGTCTCCATTCCCTCTGCATCACTGTTTTTATTCAAACTGAGGGTTCCATTTTATTAACCGTTTATTAACCGTCATTTTTTTCAAGCCTGTAACTCGGAAGCTGTTTGGAGCCCTCAAAAAGACACCAATTCAATAGCAAATTAGCTTGCAACCTCACTTACGAGCTCCCTGCCTCTCAACCTTGCGCCCATTGCGGCCTTCGCCGACCCCCCCCCCCCTCTACCTTTATGGGCAAGTGAGGCCCACAATACACCCAGGGGGACAGACGAGGGCCGCAATGGATGCCCTCAGGGGTATCCCCGGGCGGCAAGAACTCTAGCTACGCCACTGCACACACCCAAATGTGGGCTAAAAAAAGAAAACAGATATATCTATAATACTACTGCAGATGTATATAAACAGCACCACTGACATGCACAACACTGCCAAGAAATAGGTAATACATCCTCCAGTGCATAAACATAACCGGTATCTTCCATCTTCAATTAGAAGGTGCCAATTTTGTAAGCTCCTGTTCTTATGCTTTGAGTTGAGTCCTATCAATCATTCAATGTTAAAAAATATGCTTTAGAAGGTGATTAACGGGAAAACATAAAACAAATTCAACTTTTACTTTTACCTTTAACTATAACTCGGTATGAACTCTGTCCTGACTTATTCACTGAAGATATTCACTCAATCTCTCTTGATCCCTCCTTGAAGACTAGAGAATCTCATACCGACAGTCAAGTCATACAGTATCCATTTAATAGAAATCTCAAGGTTATTACTTTTCTGCCTTCAGTTCAGTTTTTTTTACAAAACGCTTAAATGTCTCTCCACGTATCAATGTGTTTCATGTTGAATAACTGACATTTGTACTGTTGCTATCGAATACGCTATAAGGCTACCATAAATATATTGTGTTATGACAATAAATGTATTGAATTTACAAGAAGTTTCAGAGCTAAATGAACCTTGAACTATTTTTTACTGCACTGCACCATCATGGACATCAAAATCAAACAGTAAAGATGTAAAACAATTAAATGTCTTCAGCATATGGTATTCAGCACTCTGTACGATCTCGAGACAATATAAAGCTTATTACATAGGTCTTTGAAACAATGGACCAATATATAGTTTACTTGCAATTGAATCAAACTGCCTGCTCAAATGTTTGAAACATTCGCTGAAGAATAAATTGTTTGGTATGGTAGAATCTAAGGAAGACTCTCTCAAAAACTTACATGGTGTTAGGAGGCTTCTTGGCAGGATCAACAACCATTCTAGATATTAAAGGGTATGTGCCTCTAGTTTATAAACATGTATGATTAACCCGTAATTAATAACTGAAGATCTTCAGAAAGCTTTATATTGTCTTGAGATCGTACAGAGTGCTGAATACAATATGCTGAAGACAGAGGATTTAGTATAGGTAGTGTAGGGGGTTTATTATATGGGGTTTAAGGGATGTCTCTAATAGACATTGACAGAGAGAAGGGAAGCTGGTAGGGGCGCGCTATTGCGCATGAGCGCTTCTAGTGCAACGCTAATTTCTGTAGAGCCCAATTGTCTGTGCCCATAAGTTGGCGCAAGCTGAAGCTGGTGTGCCACCAATCCTGGTATCTACTAACTCTTTAGGAACATGACTGCCAGTTTGGTGTTCTCAGAGAAATCAAGAAATGCAATGTATATTTATAGCACCCAGAGACTTGGTACAGAGCAAGCAAGGTGGCCTATATTCTGCAGCAGTTGCATTTTCATTGTTTGCTCTCAACAAGAACAATTATAACCTGACAGGGATCCTAACATCTACTTTACACTTATGTAGCATGTGATGAAGATTGCCGGAGGAAGAAGAGCATTTTTATAAAAAACAGATAATGCTTTACACAGACCCTGCTCTAATCTAGTCCCTGCTTATAACTACTACTAGTTATATTGCAAAGTATAATATGACATTTTAGTTATAAATACATCTTCTACAAGCAAAGTCCTTGAAGAAACACTATTGATATTCATAGTATAATTACATACAATTTAAACACTCACACAATCTCTAGATAAGGGATTCCAGAACACTTGAAAAATGTTTAGCACTCATGGGGTGGGTTTTCTCAATTATCCTGTAGGTTGTTTGGAAGTTGAAATACACTGTGTTACAATGGAGTCTTATATTTATACTTGTAAGCAAATTATATATATATATATACAGGGAGTGCAGAATTATTAGGCAAATGAGTATTTTGACCACATCATCCTCTTTATGCATGTTGTCTTACTCCAAGCTGTATAGGCTCGAAAGCCTACTACCAATTAAGCATATTAGGTGATGTGCATCTCTGTAATGAGAAGGGGTGTGGTCTAATGACATCAACTATATCAGGTGTGCATAATTATTAGGCAACTTCCTTTCCTTTGGCAAAATGGGTCAAAAGAAGGACTTGACAGGCTCAGAAAAGTCAAAAATAGTGAGATATCTTGCAGAGGGATGCAGCACTCTTAAAATTGCAAAGCTTCTGAAGCGTGATCATCGAACAATCAAGCGTTTCATTCAAAATAGTCAACAGGGTCGCAAGAAGCGTGTGGAAAAACCAAGGCCCAAAATAACTGCCCATGAACTGAGAAAAGTCAAGCGTGCAGCTGCCACGATGCCACTTGCCACCAGTTTGGCCATATTTCAGAGCTGCAACATCACTGGAGTGCCCAAAAGCACAAGGTGTGCAATACTCAGAGACATGGCCAAGGTAAGAAAGGCTGAAAGACGACCACCACTGAAACAAGACACACAAGCTTTTAAATGTCAAGACTGGGCCAAGAAATATCTCAAGACTAATTTTTCTAAGGTTTTATGGACTGATGAAATGAGAGTGAGTCTTGATGGGCCAGATGGATGGTCCCGTGGCTGGATTGGTAAAGGGCAGAGAGCTCCAGTCCGACTCAGACGCCAGCAAGGTGGAGGTGGAGTACTGGTTTGGGCTGGTATCATCAAAGATGAGCTTGTGGGGCCTTTTCGGATTTAGGATGGAGTCAAGCTCAACTCCCACTCCTACTGCCAGTTCCTGGAAGACACCTTCTTCAAGCAGTGGTACAGGAAGAAGTCTGCATCCTTCAAGAAAAACATGATTTTCATGCAGGACAATGCTCCATCACACGCGTCCAAGTACTCCACAGCGTGGCTGGCAAGAAAGGGTATAAAAGAAGAAAATCTAATGACATGGCCTCCTTGTTCACCTGATCTGAACCCCATTGAGAACCCGTGGTCCATCATCAAATGTGAGATTTACAAGGAGGGAAAACAGTACACCTCTCTGAACAGTGTCTGGGAGGCTGTGGTTGCTGCTGCACGCAATGTTGATGGTGAACAGATCAAAACACTGACAGAATCCATGGATGGCAGGCTTTTGAGTGTCCTTGCAAAGAAAGGTGGCTATATTGGTCACTGATTTGTTTTTGTTTTGTTTTTGAATGTCAGAAATGTATATTTGTGAATGTTGAGATGTTATATTGGTTTCACTGGTAAAAATAAATAATTGAAATGGGTATATATTTGTTTTTTGTTAAGTTGCCTAATAATTATGCACAGTAATAGTCACCTGCACACACAGATATCCCCCTAAAATAGCTAAAACTAAAAACAAACTAAAAACTACTTCCAAAAATATTCAGCTTTGATATTAATGAGTTTTTTGGGTTCATTGAGAACATGGTTGTTGTTCAATAATAAAATTAATCCTCAAAAATACAACTTGCCTAATAATTCTGCACTCCCTATATATATATATATATATATATATATATATATATATATATATAGCAACTTCTGATATGCAGATGAAGCACACTTAATAATTGCAGTAGTTCTGCAGACCACCTGAAGTCCATGGGTGTAGGAGCTAAAGAAAATCTGGGGGGGATACCACATATAGTATATAAATACTGCTCAACTGCTTTTTTACACATAAACACACACATTGAAAAATCTGGGGGAATTTGTCCCCGTCCCCTCATCCAGTTCTTACACCCATGTCACAGACCACTGATGGTGCTCTGACCACAGTTTAGTAGCCTTTATATAATTTCTGAGTACAATGTAACTTTGGTGTAGCATCCTCAAAAATATTTATTTTCCCACATGTAATTAGATTAGTCACTTAGCGGAACTCATAGCCCAGTATTCAAATATCCACTCCAGCAATACTTTCTATATGTGATAAAACCTGGTAAACTTCTTGTTACCACTTTCTCTTGGCTTTCCCATAATTCAATTGCAAACCGGCAACTCGATCACAGCCGGCCTTATGTCTGCGGGTGTGTTGCGGGCTCCCGTTGGTCTCCGATTACGATGCTATTCAATTTCTCAAGTCCGCAAGTTACTGTTCCAAAGCCGAAACAGTAAACCATGCACTGGTTCATGGCAGTTCAGGGCACGTACATGATCAATTAAGCAACCATGTAACCTCCCATTTCAAATCAGCCAATAGAAAACGAGACTGTCATTATTACTGCAGTAAATCATGTCAATCAATTAGGTTCGGGGTCCGAAATGAATGCCAATACTGTTCTATTCCAAATAGGTGGCCTGATATGTATTAACCCATTGATACCCCCGATCAATTTAGCCCCGAAATGAAACATACAAATAAATTTCATTTCCTGATGATTTGCGAGCTTGAGACTGTTGTACAATTAATTCTAATGTCTTTCATCGCTTTCCCCGTTATTTACAGTGCAGTATTGATTTATTATTTGCATTTACAGTGCTACGAACAGGTGTTTAACCCCCATGCCGGTCCTCTCTATCACTTGTAGGATTTTCCACTTTTGCCATTTACGGGTGTGAAAACATGAATAATTACATATATATATAATATATAATGTTCAATATGCAAACTCATATATATATATATATATATAAAATATAAAAGATACATTATGGAACAAAGCTTTCATGGGAAAGACATACTGCTCCATAGTGCTGGCACTCTCTAGTGGCCAAATCTGATAATGCATGATTAAGTTTAGTTTTGCTATTTTTTTGTTCCCTATTCATTTAAACTAGCGTGCCTCATGTTGTATAAAATATTTTGAAAATATTTATGAATAATTTGTTTTAATATAAATTTGAGTTTTCAGCATACACAGTATGGGATATGTACACTTTGAAAGCTCAAATAGAACACAAAATAAATTGACGCTCTTATTGAAGGGAAAGTGAATATAAGCAGGTCTCCTGCCTCTCATGTAGTATTGACAATGTTCATTATGCCATGAGTCCTCTTGACAAAGAATACTGGGCTGATTGAAAACCACTGGCCTGGCAAGATAATAGAATTTAATTCTGTACATTTTTAAATGTTGTATCATGGGTGTTTCCATCTTGGACAGCTAGATGGTATGTAGCCTGAAGGGAAAGGTTATCCTACTGGGAGTCTCTCTGCTTTTTAGTTACTTGTAAACTGACTATTGAAGGTGACAGTCTTTCAATTGAACTGAACAGGAATGTTATCTGAATCCAAGGTCTCACCCATTTTTTTTCCAGGTGTCTACTCATGTTAGAAACAAAGGCAATATTAAGTATTTATTTATTTTAAATACTTTATTTTAAATACATATTTTCTTCATAAGAACATACAATAATATAATGCTTCACTGGCCATTTAATCAACCTAATGACAGTAAGTGAGTTGACATTGTTATCAGTCATTCGGGTGGTTGCAATTTGGACCTAGCTTCTGGCTCCGAGGAACATCAACATTTGAAGTGACAGAGAAACATACTGAGTAGCATGCATTCAAAAGAGTTATTTCTTCACAAAAAATAAATAAGGTTTGTATGCAACACAGGCCTTACAGACGTAAAATTGAACTCTAAAGTCTTTGCAATAATGGTAGAACTTCTTTCTGGCAGACTCAGCAGAGTTGGAGAGTCCCATCGAGGAAGTTACAGCTCATATTACCAAATCAGATTTTTATAGAAGGCGGCAATTACTTTACTGCAAACCTGCATTGGCAAAGTATTAGAAGTATTTTTTTTAACATTTGTAACAATAACTTTTCAAGACAAAATATTTTAGTAATATTTAAGACACCTTTTTTATGAATTTTTGGAATGGGAAGCAGAAAAACGCACTTTAGAGAGATACTTAATTGCAAACAGTAAACAATGGCATCCTTGTAACTGTTACGGTGTGATTGTAACCATAAGTAATGCCTTGCATCAAGTAACGGTGGAAAGTATATTTAGAACTATAATGATACATTATAAAAAAACAAGAAATAATTAAAACTATATATTTATAATTATATTTATAATTATCTATATATTTATAGTGCATTGCATGAGAAAAAGAATTAGAATTTCTATATTATTACAACTCATTTTTATATATACAGTAATTAAAAATAAAATGGTCTAGTGCTAAATGTGAATGATGATAACTGAAATACCATCTATACTACCTGAATTTTCACATGATTAATCAAAGCTCCATTAGTCCATAATTTATTAGTATAGAATACATTAATCTTTTAATTCCCTATCCACCTGGCCAAGACTTGGGGCCTCATTCAAATGCAATTTGGCCAATTAAATATGGCTCTGTATAAGCACAGAGAATATTTTTTACAAAAGTTTTTAGTTAGTGAACTTCTATCCAAAAGCAAGGTCTTCATTTACTAAAAACATCAGTAAAAAAATATGCTATGTGCTTATATAGAGCCCTATTCAATTGGCTAAATTGCAATTATATGAGGCCCATGGACTTGGTCCTGTTTTGATATTGCAATTCATTCTTGATACTCAGTATGAAGCACCACTGAAGTGTCATATTTATAGTATGATCATTGTCATGAAGGTGCTTGTGTGTTGGTGCTACGGATTCATTTGTCTGTCAGAAATATTGGGAGTGAGAAAGCGAGCCTGTCTGGTGCACCCTGGCTGAACAGCACTTAGAGCCTCATTCAAAATCATAATTACTTGAACCCACAATGTAACCTGTAAATGTTACTGATATTCATTTGGATACATTCCAATTACGAGTTACAGCCTCAAAAGCACTGAGGGCTTGTTAAAAAATGTAACTCCGTCCTATCTCCTCCATTGAATTTTCAAACCTGTAAATGTTACCAGTGCTAAAGACGCAAAATCGATATTCAATTACAAAAATTCGACATGGTCACAATTGCCTTTTAACCGGTAAATCACAAATATATAAAAAAAAATAAACGAGTACTAGATAGGACTCGCAAGTGGGTTAAACACCAGTTCATATAACTGCAGCAGCAAATAAACACACACTACTGTACTTAAAAACAGTAAAAAAACAAGGAAAGCCATTATAATTAATTGAATAGTTTAGTGTAGAGAAAAAGGGAAAGTACACTTTTAACTCCAATGATAATATTAACCCAAAGAGATATTCCAAAATAATTGTTTGGTTGGAAAAAATATTAACCAGATACCTTGTTATATAAAATATAACTTTTATCACATATTATAATTGTCTAACTGCGATTCGTCGTCACGCTTCAGACGAATCGCAGTTAGACAATTATAAACTGCTGCGCATTGCGCAGAGCGCGGCGCAAGCCGCGCATGCGCAGAGCGCGGCGCGAGCCGCGCATGCGCAGAGCGCGGCCGCAGCGCGGCCCGAGAGCAAATGAAAGAGTGGGGAAGAGGGGGGGTAGAGGCACAGAGGGAGAGTGGGGAAGAGGGGAGGGAGAGTGGGGAAGAGGGAGGGGGGTAGAGGCACAGAGGGAGAGTGGGGGAGAGGCACAGAGGGAGAGTGGGGAAGAGGGAGAGTGGGGAAGAGGGGGGGGAGAGGCACGGCACAGAGGGAGAGTGGGGAAGAGGCACAGAGGGAGAGTGGGGAAGAGACACAGAGGGAGGGGGGAGAGACACAGAGGGATAGGTGGGAAAGAGACACAGGGGAGGTAGAGGAGGGGGAAAAGACACACGGAGGGAGAACAGGGGGAAGATACACATGGGAGGGAAATGGGGGGGGGAGGGGAACAGACACAGAGGGAAGGGGGAAAGAGACACAGGCCAGGGGGGAATAGGCACAGAGGGAGAGGGGGGAAGAGGCACAGAGGGAGAGGGGGGAAGAGACACAGGGGGGAGAGATACAGAGGGTGAGGGAGGAAGAGACACAGAGGGAAGGGGGGGAAGAGGTACAGAGAGAGGGGGAAAGAGGCACAGAGGGGGGGGGAACAGAGGAAGGGGTGAAGAGACACAGTGGCGAGACACACAGAGAGAGGCGGGGGAAGAGGCACAGAGGGAGAGGGTGGAAGACACAGAGTGGGGAGAGACACAGAGGGTGAGGGGGAAGAGACAGGGAGGAAGAGGCACAGAAAGAGGAGGGGGAAGAGACACAGGGTAGTGAGATGAGGGGGAAGAGACACAGGGGAGAGAGTGCAGGGGGGAAGATACACAAGGGAGGGAAATGGAGACACGAGGAAGGCCGTAACAGACACAGGGGGAGGGGGAAAGAGACACAGGCCAGGGGGGAACAGACACAGGGGAGGGTTGGGGGAGACACAGGGGGGGGAAGAGATGCATGGGAGGGAGAAGGGGGAAAGAGACACAGGGGAGGGGTTTAGAGACACGGGAGGGAGAGGGAGGTAAAAACACAGGGGGGCAGGAGATACAAAGGAGGTAGACGAGGTGGAAGGAGACACAAGGGAGGGAGAGGAGGGGGGAAATAAGACACGAGGGAGGAAGTAGACAGAGGGAGAGACTCGCTATGAGCTCCAAAGGGGCTCATTGCAAGGCCTGTGATGAGCGCCAAAGGCGCTCATCACAAGGCCAGTAAAGTAGAGGGGGAGAGGCTTACATTGTGTGGCAAACAGCATCGCCAGGCTTCAGTTTTTATTGCCGTCATTTTTGACGGGCAAGTCGCTAGTTGATATATAAAATAACTACGGTGAATGTAAAATTAATATTACGAATATATCCAAGATGTCTCCACGATAGATAAATGCATAGATAACTTTCACAGTGAATTCAATGAGGATAACATATAGTAAATACAATTAATAAGTACACTTAAAGTAAATCTTGTATGCATAAAGAGATATATAGCAGCGTTGGTGAAAAAACTATATATAAAGGTGCAATGAAGCTACTAATCAACCTCAAGCTCTGCCAATATAGGAAGAAAAAAGGACACAATGTACAGGAATACCTCTGTGGCCCTGATTAACTAAACTGTAGCAGACAGGAGGCCCACTATTTACCTCTCTATCTGCCTCACCATATTTAATTGGTATTTACCTGTAATTTACTGTACATTGTGTCCTTTTTTCTTCCTATATTGGCAGAGCTTGAGGTACAACATGTTTATGGATTACAATAGCCATTCCAGTGATGCCCCATCCTTAGGTAAACACAACTTAGTCCTATCACAAGGGTCAAGTACCTATTCCTCCTGGGGACCTGTTACACAAATAATGTCATAGGTATTAATCACCCCTCCAGTATGGGAGCCTTCGGTGACTAATAGAATAATATCTTCTATCCTCTCCTCAACTCTCCATTCCTCTATAATTAGCCTTAAAAATGACAGAGACACACAGTCTGCTATGCGGTGATCTCAGCCCCCCAGCAACCTTCTAACTGAAATTAAGTTGTTACTGGTATCTGCAAGTCTCTGGAGCCACAACATTACATACTTTGGGATTGAGTCCCCATTCTGGTGAGCCCAACAATACACAACTAGTAAAAATTAAATTTCAATAAACCAAAACACATAGTCCATTAAATGGTGACAGTCACAAAGTTGTGCTGTCCGAACAGTTGTGACAAACATAATATTTCTTGAGCCACATACTCACATATCAATATGACACAGTTCTTGTAAAACCCCTTGAATTGGAAACCACATGGGCCAAGGTCTCCAAAACAGAGACCCTGAGTTTAGGGGGTGTGCCAGTGTTTTCTCCTTCCGCTAGGTATGGCTTCCGACTCTGGTATGGCTTCAGAATAATCACATGTATCGCCTTCTGTATCTGCTGTTGCTCATCCATGGCTACCACATAGGTGGTGGGCTGCAAGCAGATGCTCCTTGGCTAGCCCAGTTAGTGTCCCCATTCGATCTCTTAAAACAAAGCACATATGGCACTACATGGATTTCTCTCAATGGTGGTCACCCTCCCAAAACTCCTGTAACAAGTCCAATGGCTCCTTCACTTGCCGATGGAACAAGGGTTCAAAGGAGGAGAAACCTGTGGACTCTTGAGGGACCTCTCCATAGGCAGAGGTAGGGAAGCAACTTTTTCCATTATTTTTCCTGGTCCACAAAGGCTCTAATAGTATTCAGGCTGTCACTGAACCTCTCACACAAACTATTATGTCCATAATCCACCAAAGTGAGGATGTATATCTTGCCTAACTTACTAGACCTGGCAAGGGGGCCAATGGAATTTCTATAACGGTCACGAGCTGCAACAGAGCCCAAGGCACTCGTTCACGGCCATGAAAGCGCTGAGAAGTATCACATGAGGATCAGAAACTAGTGACATTGTGTGAAACTTCTGCCCAACAAAAGGCCTGAGTCAGACATTAATGAGTGGGCCAATTACACCGATGCCCTGCTAAGGGAATGTCATGGACAATGGCTAGCAATGCTTGCCAATACCACTTCGGGATGACCAGATATCTGAGAACCCTCTATTTCTAGAGACTGATGGGGAAGTAAACAGTAAATCAGGGATCCAGGAAGGACTGTGGTCTATGTCACCCTTCTGGTTGGAGCTGTGGTCCAGGCTAGGGTATTGGGCTGGGAGGTGCTGATCTAGGTGGCCTAGCTAGGTGGAGACTACTGGTTGAGGGTGGCACTCTCGCTTCTACCACGTCTCCCAGTACTGGTCCACCAGACAAGCAACCTCTTCTGCAGTGGTGGGTCGTTATTCTTTGACCCAGACTCTCATGACTGGAGGTCAAAACTGGAAAAATTGCTCAAGCACAACAATCTGGGCAGCCTCCTCAATAGTGTGGACCTGGTGCAGAGCTTCCATACCAGCTCCTCATATAATCTCAGGGCACCCTGGGCCGGGTTCCAGAATTTATTTCTGTAATGTTCAGGGGTCATCTGGTACTGGGTCAGCAGCACCTGCTTAATTGCATGATAGGTTTCTGCAGGTGGAATGGCCTGGGAGCATGTGTTGGCTCAACCCCACTAAGCAAGCCTACCAGGAATTGGACTCAGTCCTCGGATTTAACATGTTAGAGCATACACTTCAGCTCGAAGTCCTGCAGAAAACTGTCAATGTCCCCCGAGCATCATCACATCTGGGAAAGGTTATATAGGGCAGGTTCTGCAGTGGTGGGTGAGAATCAGCTGAGCTCTGGTTTTAATGTGGTGACTGGCTGGCTTGCTCCCAGTGATCTGGGGACAGACCTTCTACTAGCATGGCAATCCATTGGATGTATCTTCTATCCACCTCTTGGTCTATAGCATGAGGCAAAGAAGCGTTGTACCAAGGTTCTTTCCTGGGGTCATCCCCAGAGTGCTTGGGAATCCCTTGCTCCCCATTCAGGAGATACACCTTTTCCGCAATTGCATTTTGGGTGTGGGGGGCTGTCATATACACCCCCCTAACCCCTCTGTGGATCAGTTCTGTCATGGCAAGGTCATTATATTGGGCCATCTTTACTGCTGCTTTTCCAGTATCTCTTGTTTGGCCTTTATCCTTTTATAGTACCAATCCCACTATTGCCACCAGTTTGTCAAGAAGGAGCTTGTGTATTGGTGCTAGCAATTCCTTTGTCTGTCAGATACTGGGAGTGGGAAAGTGAGCCTAACTAGTGAACCCTCGCTAAACAGAACAGATAAAATTCTATTTTCAACTGTCACCATACCATGACAACCTGCATCACCACTCTTATGACGAATTTGACTTGTAAGATGCAATATGTTTTAGATAACTGGAAATAAATAAAGACAGCCTTTAGTTGTAGACTACTGTTTGCAATTTTGTTTTATAGCATCAGACATTTTCTATTGTGGACTCAGATGAAATCTTCATTTTTGCAATTTAAAACGATCATGAATAGGCATTTGGAAATTAACTAAAGATAAAAGCAAGATTCAGTAGAATACCTGCCCTGCTAAAGGGAGACTAACAGATCAAGATGGAAGCCTCCAAGTAACAAGCTATGCCTGCTGTCTTTAAGAGTTTCTCTAAAATGTGTTTAAGGCTTACATAGCTATTAATGTTGTTCTTTTTTTCTTAAATACCTCACAAACATGATTTTTTTCTCAAACTGTCTCTTAATTTAGTTTAAAGGGACATTGTCATCCTTAAAAAAGTGAGTTATCTTAAAGAGTATGTACTACTAATTTTTTTATACTGTGAATATTTTTTGGGGGAAATTCAGCAATATTTGTGTGGCTGCTATAAACTAATGTGCAGATCAATTTGTTGCTCAGAATGCTGGATAAGGGTGGAGGAGGAAAACTAACTCTATAATAATATTAGTGGGCATTGTTTTGCCACTACAGAGACAAACAAGAAGACTATGATACAGAATATGACTGTAAAAGCAGCTAATTAGTATTCAGGAGCTATTAATTTGCTTACCAATAGAGCTAAAAACAATCATGAGTATCTCAGGAATGGTTCACTTTAGAAAAAATGTCTATTTAAATATATAGCTACTTTTTCATGCTCTTTAAAAATAACTGTAAAAGGGATAATGTACATTAAGCATGAAATTTTGTAAAACTATTAGAGATGTCAAATATTAATGTATATGCCCCATTGGATTACAAAGAAATGGAAAGGTTCCCCAAGAGTCTTCCAACACTGCATCCTTATAAATAGCTGACCAAAACCTTTGACCAAGAACCTTATTCTTCATATATATATATATTAGATGAGAGTCAGTAACCTCAAAACAGTTGTCTGTGTGTAGGTTTCCTAGCTTATGCATAATCCATCCTGGGCTTTGCTTAAAGCTGTGTAATATGGCAGGCATATGCTTAAAGGAAGTCATGTTTACAAAGGTATTGATTACAAGAGCGAAGCCTTTGTGGGCACATTTGCATGTCTCTACTCAGGTCCCCAGAATGCAGTGGAATAACTGCATTTCTTGGAATTCTGAGCAGGAAAAACTTTTTTTACCTTGTTTTAGACATTCAAATGTACATTTTGTTTTTACTACACATATATATATTTCTTTTTTTTAACTGAAAAATAAAAACAACTATCATTTTTCAATTTTGACAATGCTGATAAACGTGGTTGCACAAAAGCTTTTCACTTTGAATGAATCTATAAAATGCCAAAACATAAAACTACTACTTATTTTTTAAATTTGAAAAGGTATTTATGGGCATTACAATAAACCTGAATGTTTGGGTATTTTACAGTTAATTGCAAAAAGAGTAGAGATGCTCATCTGGGAATGGAAAATACCTCAATGGGTTCTTTCTATAGGCCTGGTCACCTACTCAGAGAGCCTCTTTTAGCCACTTGTGCCCATCACAGGAAGACATATCCTGTAGTATATCAGTCTGGTCTCACTCAGAGTGACCCAGCCCCAAAATACCAGGCAATTCTACCCTGAACAGAAGAAACAGCAAACCCCAGATGTGTTTCGACTTCTGTGGGCCTCGTCAAAAGAGCTAAAAGAGTCTGCTCTCTGAGGGGGTAACCAGACCTATAGAGCACATCTACTAAGGTATTGCTTGTTCTCAGATGAGCACCTCTACTCTTTTTTTTATATTTTACAGTTAATTATCATAAAATACCAACAGCAACATTTTATCTGTCTTGCCACTGAGAAAATTATTTAAAAAATGCACATATTTGTAACTTGCACGGAGGTTATCATTACAGACTGTAGCAACAAAAGAATCCCTCGGTGTCAGAACTTGAGAAAATAATAAAAACATGCAGTTCCTGGAGCCAAAGGCACAATTTTAAAGTTATTTTTAGGTTTATCACTGGAACTTGTCAATTTCTTACAAAAATAAAATATTAAAAGAAAAGTGGAGTAAATGTCTAAACTCAGGCTAAGAATCAATTAAATGGAAACCAGTATGAAAATAATCACTTTAAGGGAATGAAACTTGTAGATAGAAAAAACAATAGATTAGAGCATTGGTAAGTGGTGGATTTCTGCATAGACCCATGTGGCCTAGACCTAGGTCTGCATATTCTCAGGGGTCAGAGGGCTGCTTCAAGTGTCAGTGCTGTTAAACAGTGTGTGTATATACTCAGAAAAAAACGTTATTAAAGTATTAATGTGCATTTAAACAATTACTATTTTTTAATGATGCCTCAGGGTTTATAAGCTCTAGGCAAGGGACCCTGAGATATGGGGTAAACTAAGGAATGGCAGCACTATGTGCGTGCTGTTAATGTATCAATAGAGAAGGGATTAAAACAATTAGGAGAGATAAGCAAGACAATTTTATGTATTTGACATATATATATAGCAGGTTAAATAACCTAGAGTTGTAAGAGGGGCTGTAACGCTCCTGCATCCCATAAACACATACCTTCCCCTCACTTATCTCCTCTCACGCATCAATCTCTCTTCTCATGTTGTGCTGCCGTTCAGTTGTCTCGTGTTCTATCATTCGCTACTCCTCTTTCCCTCCTTTGCCTGCAGGTGCAATTCCCCATTTGCATTTCTCCTGCCCCGCCTCATTCTCCTCCATGCTGGTTCTGCTCCCTCTAACTACTGTATTGCTGCTTCCCCTATTTTGTTACCTCCTCCTTCATCCACTTCTCCGCCCCCCTTGCTTTTTGCCTCTCTCTATTTCCCACCGCTATTCGTTCTGCCCTCCAGCTCTCTCAGTATCAGCCCACCTTCTCCATCCTCGTGATCCGATGGCCTCACTGATTTCCTTTTTTGCACTTGTTTTTTCGCCTTTTCCTGTCCATGCAAACCTGCCGGCTACCTCTAGTTGCTCTCTCCAAGTCTAAGGGCCATATTATTTCCAAGCCTGTAGCGGCACCGGCACACCCGCAGTGTCTGCCGGCTCGAAATTCGGTGGAGTTACAGAGCTATTACATTCAACCATGCTGCGACCAACGGGCCGGAGACACAAACCCGTAAATCATTCTTGCACGATGTCATGAACAGAAGGGCCCACTGGACTGTTTGGGGTTTATCAGTTATTATACGTCTGGTCAGAAGGTACAAACAACTTGCTTAACAGTCATATCTGGGATATTCAAAGGGTTAAATAATTCTAAATAATTTATATGGCCCAGCGATCGGCCACTTGTGAAGGCTCTGGCTTTAGTCATGAGGGGGGGAGCTAGTTTTATGGCTCTGTAAGAGGAGAAAAAATGTGTAATGAGAACAAGAAAGCCATGAGGGGGGTAGCAAGCTATTTTCCTAGGAGGCTGGGCTAGAACTGAAGGGAAGTCTTTGGTGTTTTGTGTCATCTTTCTGTTTTTGAGACATCTCTGTAGCAATAAAGAAGTGCCAGTCTGATTTTTGGACACACTAAACAAAGGTGGTGTCGGAGTCTGCTTGTACTAATCAAAGGTACATGGTGTGTGATACTTAGATTCTAAGAAAACGGGTCTGATGGTGCCTGTCTCTTCAGAAATGATGCTGTCATCTGAAGTGTCTGCTGGTGTCGAGATCTGAACAAAAAGTTGCAACACATAGAGAGAGAGAGAATTGGGTTGAGCGTAGTCCCCCAAATTTGGCGGGCGTAACACACACCTTGCATGTGCGGCCTGAACATGATAAATTAGTCAAACCCGTAGTTACGAGTTTAGATAAGACCAATGGTAAAAAAGATAGTCATCATTATGTCACTGAAAAATGGAGGTTAGATTTCAAACACTAACGGGTTTCAATTCCGAGTTACGATTGGACCCCCATTCCAGGAAGAATGCAATATTAATAAATCAGTAAATATGATATTCTAGTCCATGTGCGTTCCATTATATGTATTAACACATTGATTGCCGGGATCAATATAACACGGAAATTAAACATTAAAAAAAGTATTTTTTATTGCAGATTTGCGAGCTTGAGAATGTTGTGCTATTAATTGTAATACCTAACATGACTTTCCCTTTAGTTTTAAGAACAGTATTGTGTGTATATTTGCATTAACAGTGCTACGTATTGCAGGTTCTATCCAGTACCTATAGGCTTTTTGGCTTCATTTGCGGGTTACAGATTTGAATGACAGTGGATTCGTAGCACTTTAATAGCGATTTGCGAATGTATCATTTACGGGATTGACAGGTCAAAGGCTTTACGGCAACGGAGTTCAGATTTCGACAGACAGTAGGGTTTTTACTCATGTAACTTGCAGATCGGTTGCGGGTAGCTTTACTAGGCCAATTTAATAGCCGTAAATCTAGCAGTCTCCATTACAGGCTACGAGTTTTCAAGTTGGGGAAATTTAATAGGTCTGTAAGTCTGCAGCCTGCTCTCCTCTCGATGCTTCTCCTTTCCATCGCGCTGTTTAAACCTCTGTCCCTGTCTTGGTCTCATCATGGGTGATGGGACCCATCCCTGCTCCCCCGACACCTTGCTGTAGCTGTGCCGGGTCTCCTCTGCTTATCACTTCGGGCTCCCCGTTCCGTCTGCTCCCTGAGCTTTGGATGCACTACTATCCCATCAATCCTGGGTCTTTCTCCAAGCATCTGTACATTGGTGGTTACCATGATGCTGAATGGTCTCTACTTTTCCTATCGGTCCTCTTCTCATGTTGGTGCACCCTAGTGCCATGTTTTTCTGTTCTGCCCTCACTTTCAGCTCCCAAACAAGTTTGCTATCTCATGCTTCAACTATATTTCTTTAAGTTCTGTTTTTAACCTTTTTTTAAAGTTGCAACCTATTGGTGCTATTTGAGGCCCTGCTCTGTGATTCCTGTCTGTGGCCCTTCACTACCTGTCTGTGACCCCTCGCTGCACTGCCTGCTCTCTGCTGCCTCTTTGTGACCCTTTGCTGCCTCTCTGTGGTCCTTCGATGCCTGCCTGCAAACCTTCGCTGTCTGGTTGTGGCCCTCTACCACCTGTCTTTGGCCCTTTGCTGCCTGTCCCCTTCACTATACTGCATGCTCTCCTCTTTCTCTGTACTGTCTGCTCTTTGCTGCCTGTCTGAGGCTGTTTGCTGTACTGCTTGTATTCCACTGTCTGTCTGAGGCCCTGCACTCTGCTGTCAGCCGGTGACCCTGCACTACTCTTTTTGTGGCCCTGCTCTGTCCCATCTGTGTGCAGCCCTATGCTGTTATCTGTAGCACTGTGCTGGCACAGCGCTGTGCTTGGTGCTCCTTACATGCCTCTATCCCTTCTGGCCTTTGCTTCATCTGCTCCTTATTTTGTGGCCTTTTGATGCTCTACCATGGTCCCAAATGTGGCTTCCTCAGGTAGGTGCTCTGGAAGCCTCCACCTGCCAGATTTTACTGTCATTCTATTTACATTTTTGTCGATACCACTTGTACCCCTTATACGTCAGGCACCTATGCATTATATTCTTTCACTTTCATGTTCTCGCAAAAGATACCTCACACCATATCTTCAACACCCCAAGTCAGATGATACTGTTTTCCTAGTGTTTGAATTGAATTCGACTTAGATTATTTTAAACAAAACTAGTACTGTAGCTGTTGGTTTTAAAAAAACAAAAACAAAACCTCACGCCGAATGCTACATTAATCCCATTGGTGCCGTAAGTATTGGATTTTTAGAGTTTTTCCTCACTTTCAGTATTTCTCTGAACGCTACACTTCACCCTCTGTGTCGCTATTGCTGTATCACCTCACGCTTATCTTATACTGAAGGTCACATTAGTCTCAATGATACTACATTTGACGCTCTATATTGCAATTGCTGAATGGTGCTGTAGCTGTTGGCTTTTACATGTACCTTGCGCTCAGTATATCACTGAACGCTACACTTTACATTGCTGTTTCGCATTAGTTCTGACAGTACTGTGGCTATTAGTTTATTAAATTATCTCACATTCAGTATTACCCTGAATGCTACACTTGACCCAATATTTCACTGCACAAATTCTGAACATTGATCTCCACTGTTATCAATATATATGGCTTTGCTAGTTGACTCATTTACCTCACTTCAGTCTTTTGCTGAACTCCACATTTGCTGAATTGTTACATAGTCTCAGTTGCTGCCACTTACTAACTCTATAAAGATTATCAGCCTAATTACCTCTCAGTACCACTAATAATGGTTACTACAACTTTGTTATTTTCACTTAAATGCTATAGAGTGTAAATCTGCGAGTTTTCAATCTTGCATGGAGCTTTGGGGAAAGCTCTATGGACACCGGATTCAAAGCTCAAAGACAGGACCCTCCATTCTTTGCAATGTGTTAATATTGAATATGTATTTCTCTGAAATTAACTTATGTATAGCGCTATGGAATATGTTGATGTGTTACAAATAAATGATAATAATAATAGAGACACTTGAATTTGTCTCTGTTAGTGTCAGCTGCTACTCTATACGGTGGTATGCGTCATCGGGAATGGACCCGACGCGCATTTCATCTAGTATTGCTCACCTATGTGCTCATATAGATTCTGTTATAGGAGGAGATAGAGTTTGACCTTATAGTTACTTAAAAATAATACTATTTAATACTACAATATTTAGGATTTTCATGTTCCCAGCATAACAGAGGCAAGTAGGAGGTAAGAGGAGCTGCATCACACCTTGTGCATACAGTGCCTTGCAAAAGTATTCACCCCCTTGGCATTTTTCTTTTTTTCTTGCCTCACAACCTGGAATTAACATTGATTGTTTGAGGATTTGCATAATTTTATTCCCAGAACATGCCAACAACTTTGAAGATATATATATATATATATTTGTTATTGTAAAGCAAACAACCAATAGGACAAAATTACAGAAAAAGTCAATGTGCATAACTATTCACCCCCCTAAAGTCAATACCTTGTAGGGCCACCTTTTGCAACAATCACAGCTTCAAGTCGCTTTGGATAAGTGTCTATGAGCTTGCCACATCTTACCACTGGGATTTTTGCCCATTCCTCCTTTCAAAACTGCTCCAGCTCCTTCAGGTTGGATAGTTTGCGCTTGTGAACAGCAATCTTTAAGTCTGACGACAGATTTTCTATTGGATTGAGGTCTGGGCTTTGACTGGGCCATTCCAACGCATTTACATGTTTCCACCTAAACCACTCAAGTGTGTTTGGGGTCATTGTCCTGCTGGAAGGTGAACCTCTGCCCTAGCCTCAAATCACGCACAGAGTGGTACAGGTTTTGCTCAAGAATATGCCTGTATTTAGCACCATCCATCTTTCCCTCAACTCTGACCAGTTTCCTAGTCCCGGCTGCTGAAAAACATCCTAACAGCATGATGCTGCCACCACCATGTTTCACTGTGGGGATGGTGTTTATTGGGTGATGTGATGTGTTAGGTTTGTGCCAGACATAGCTTTTCTTTGATGGCTGAAAAGTTCAATTTTAGTCTCATCACACCAGAGCACCTTCCTCCATACATTTTGGGAGTCTCCCACATGCCTTTTCGCAAACTCAAAATGTGCCATTTTGTTTTTTGCTGAAAGTAATTGCTTTCTTCTGGCCACTCTGCCATAAAGCCCAACTCTATAGAGCGTACGGCTGATTGTCGTCCTATGTACAGATCAAACAGTCTTTGCTGTGGAACTCTGCAGCTCCTCCAGGGTTACCTTAGGTCTCTGTGCTGCGTCTCTGATTATTGCCCTCCTTGTCGGGTCCGTGAGTTTTGGTGGGCAGCCGTCTCTTGGCAGGTTTGCTGTTGTGCCATGTTCTTTTCATTTGGTTATGATAGATTTGATGGTGCTTTTGGGGATCATCAAAGATTTGGATATTTTTTTATAACCTAACCCTGACTTCTCAACAACATTGTCCCTTACTTGTTTGGAGAGTTCCTTGGTCTTCATGGCAGTGTTTGGTCAGTGGTGCCTCTTGCTTAGATGTTGCAGCCTCTGGGACCTTTCAAAAAAGGTGTGTATATGTAATGACAGATCATGTGACACTTAGATTGCACACAGGTGGACATCATTTCACTAATTATGTGACTTCTGAAGGTATTTGATTGCACCAGGGCTTCATAACAAAGGGGGTAAATACATACGCACATGCCAATTTTCTGTTTTCTATTTCTAAAAAATAGTTTTATGTATATATTTTTCTCATTTCACTTCACCAACTTAGACTATTGTGTTCTGATCCATCACATAAAATTCAGATTCACAAAACATTGAACTTAAGGCTGTAATGTAACACAATAGTCAAGGGGGGGGGAATACTTTTGCAAGGCAATGTATATGTTTATGTTTACTAAGGTGAAATTGTGCCTAGGAAATTGATTCCTTTTAGGTTAGCACATTACCTTAAATGTCCTGTTATGTATGTGTGTGTATATCTATCTGTTATATGTGTGTGTATATCTATCTACAGTATCTATCTATTTATATACCCTTTCTGGATCACTGCCTTGTTGTGGTGAATAGGCTTGTGTAGGGTCACCCAAGATGAGCACATCATAGTAGAGAGCTTAAATTATGGTCCACTGGAGAAGGAACTGGCAATCCACTTCAGTATATTTGCCATGAAAACATTATGTGTGTGAGTATATATATATATGTGTGTTTGTATATATACTGTATACATATATATATATATATATATATATATATATATATATATATATATATATTTATATGTATATACCGTATATACTCGAGTATAAGCCGACCCGAGTATAAGCCAAGGCACCTATTTTACCACAAAATATTGGGAAAAATGAGTGACTCGAGTAGAAGCCGAGGGTGGGAAATGTGCTGCCCCCTGTGTCCCTCTTGTGCCCTCTGTGTGCCCTTTTCTTGTCCCACCCCCCCTCTCTATCCCCTGTGTCTCTTCTCTCCTCTCCCTCCCCTGTGTCTCTTCCCCCCTCTCCCTTCCCTGTGTCTCTTCACTCCCTCCCTTATCACCCTCCTCAACCCCCCTCCTCAAACTCCCTCCTCATCCTCAAACCCCTCCTCATCCTCAACCTCCCTCCTCAACCTCAACCCCCCTCCTCATCCTCATTCCCCCTCCTCATCCTCCCTCCTCAACCTCCCTCCTCAACCCCCCTCCTCAACCCCCCTCCTCATCCTCAACCTCCCTCCTCAACCTCAACCCTCTCCTCATCCTCCCTCCTCAACCCCCCTCCTCATCCTCAACCTCCCTCCTCAACCTCTACCTCCCTCCTCAACCCCCCAATCCTCATCCTCCCTCCTCAACCTCTCTCCTCATCCTCAACCTCCCTCCTCATCGCCCCTCCTCAACCTCAACCCCCATCTCAACCTCAACCCCCCCTCCTCAACCTCCCTCCTCATCCTCAACCCCCCTCCTCAACCTCAACCCCCCTCCTCATTCTAAACCCCCTCCTCAACCTCAACCCCCCATCCTCATCCTCAACCCCTCCATCCTAACCCCCCCACCATCCTCATCCTTAATCCCCCACCTCACTTTACCCCTCTAAATACCTCCCCCTCTCCCTTTCCCCTCACTTACCTTCATCTGCAGCTTCTCCTCCGGCCTCCACGCTCCTTCCTGCATCTTGACCCGGCCAATGCTAATGACGTGGCGAGCATGTGACGTCACGTCATTAGCATATACGGGTGCCAACGCAGGAAGGAGCGGAGGCCGGAGGAGCAGCTGCAGATGAAGGTAAGTGAGGGGAAAGGGAGAGGGGGAGGTATTTAGAGGGGTAAAGTGAGGAGGGGGGTTTAGAATGAGGAGGGGGGTTGAGGATGAGGGGGGGTTGAGGATGAGGAGGGGGGAGGGAAAGATACACGGGGGGGTTAGAGAGACACGGGGGGAGAGTGACTCGAATATAAGCCGAGGGGGCCCTTTTTAGCCTTAAAAAAAGGGCTGAAAAACTCAGCTTATACTCGAGTATATACGGTATATATAAATATATATATATATATATATATATATATGTGTGTGTGTGTATGGGCCCGGAGGATAGTAATGAAGACATGGGTACCTTATTAAGGAGCTATAGTATTTACCATATTTTGTTTAATTCTTAAGGGTTTTGTTCTGGTAAATAGAATTTGGACCATGGTAAAAATAACTTTGACATGAAACAAGAAAAATCATTATAATGCCATTATTCCTGTATAAATCATAAATGCTAACTAAGGTTAACCATAATAAGCCAAACTAGATGCTAATGTTGCAAAAAGGACAATCACATTATAAATATATGTAATTTTGCCCTATAGTGGAATATTTCCCCATTCACAGACTCTGTTGCTCAATTCAACTTTTTAACAACAGAACTACTGTGTGTTGTTGCACGGGCATGGGCGGATTACCTATTAGGTCAACTAGGCAGCTGCCTAGGGGCGCTTGACTGTGATGGGCGCCACGTTTTTAAAAAAAATTGTTCCTGCCTTAAAAAAAACTAAATGTTGCAGTTCATAGATTGGCTACTAGGGGGTAACCACCTAGAACAAGAGAGTTACAACATGAAAAGGAACTTACACGCTTATAAAAGGCAAAAATGTGTCCGTGTATATCTTGCATACTCACTCACAGGGGCTCCTCCACTTCATTGACTAGGAGCTCCAAGAAGGTAGATCTGGCACTGTGCACGGGCAGAGATTTGTAATTAACTTACTTTTATATCACTGTCCCACTTGCAAAATCTCAGTTGTGTTAACCGCACAGAGTTTTGCAGGAAAAATTGTTGAAGTTGTTATTGCTTTGTGAAGTGGAGACTACAACTCCCAGCATGCTTTGTGAAGAAAATAGGAAGTGACATCATAAGTAGCACAACTGAGATAATGAGAAAGGATTTATGTTATTCCCACCGCTAAGGCATAGAAGTTTCTGCAAAGAGCTATGCATTAAGTACAAGGTCTGTTATAATACATTTTTAAGTGTAAGAACATGGCGCCCCCTGCAGGGAGGTATTTCAAGGCACTTGCCTATTCTGCCTAATGATAAATCCAGGTCTGCCTGAATGCCTGTATTCTCACCACAGTAACTGAAACAGTGTTCAGCAGTCTAAATATGCTGATTTATTGCAAGGAAAGTTAAGAGGCCCTCAATTTTTTTAGGGCTAGTAAAGTGCTAGGACGAAGTGGCTTCTCATCATTCTTGTTCAAACAATTTATTAAAATTCTTACCCAAAATGTATACAACCTCAATTTAGAGCACATCCTTGTTATTACAAAACCTTGAAGACATCTTATTATGTAGAAAATAAATATCCATGTTAATCTTATTCAGAATTTTAGCAGTTACATTCAATTACTTCCTTCCATGGCTGATCAAAATGAACTGAGCTTTTTTCTTCAGCACATATTTCTAAATTTAATTAGCATGAAAATACCTCTGAAGCCCCAAACTTTTTTGTCCATAAATGCTATTAAAAATGAGTATATATTTCAAGTCTTGTTCATAAAGGACCACATTACAAATATACTGTTTTGAAGACCTACTCTAGAAAACAAGCAACATGTTTTTAGAATGGCATCTGCCTCTAATATATTAAATGTTATATCTAATTATGCTGCTGGGGATCTATCAATTTGTTTTCTGCTGATCAACTCCATCAGGTTTGGTGATGTATTGGAAGTTTCTATCTAGATTATGGAAATGAGGCATCCCCAACTACCAACCTGTGCAAGTATTAGGATCATCTGACACAACAGATCCCTGTAGTAATGAATTATTGGGTATATAAGGTAAAAATGTAAAGGTTGTATGTATTTTTTTGCTTCCTCAAAACTTTTGTTCCTTATTGTAGCTGCACACAGGCAAAACACTGGGGTTGAACGCTGCGCCACAGCACCACCTGATGGTGAAAAAAAAGTTAGTGCAGGCAAAGAACTATTTCCACCTCCGATGTGGCTCATCAGGCGCGCTGACAGAAGAGGCCTTGAGCTATGAGAGGTGCGCCCGAGAAATTATACGTAATCTGGACAATATCAAAGACAACACACCATGAGCAGAATTTTAAATGAAGCATTCTGAGTAAAACTGCTATTATTTAATTTAAAGGCATATCTAAATTTTATTGGATTATGAGTGCATCTAAAAATACCAAAATAAACATTTAAACACTTACTTTAAGGTTAGCAAAATGTCTTGTAATTTCTGACATTTGAAAATTAGGGTTAACACCCCCTCCAAAGCCCGGCTAAATTAGTATAAAATTAACCAAAAAACATTTAAATAAAACACTGGGTTCCTGTTTGTGCTGCAAAGCAGCCTGTGATATGTAGTCTGGTCCATGTTAGAAGGCGCTATGGCAGCACACAGCACAGACAGGTAGCAGCAGGGAGTGTCACATCCAAACAGTGACTTGGGAGCTAACATCACTGCTATCCTATTGGAAGACACAGCAGATGAATAATGAGTTAAACTTGGTCCCTTAATAATGCATGCTGAAGGGGGGGGGGGGGGGGGGGAGCAGGTGCCTGTGTAGATACACCTGGAGGTGCCAACATAATCATTAGAGGGATTTTTAGTTATTAATAAAAATAAAATGTTTTATGAAATGTATAGGAAGAATGCTTTTTGCCTACAGAGTGCAAAAACTGAATAATCCAGGAAATTTGGATATGCCTTTAATATTATAAAACTTCCACACATATAATTTCCTACATTAAATAAATTAAGTAACAGTTCTGGAGTTATTATTAATCATGATAACTTGAAGGCTCTGGGAATATCATCTTCATAAATTTCATCTCATGAAAAAAAAAAAATTACAACTTAAAGGCATATCTAAATTTTCTGGAGGAGAATCAGTAATGTATGCAAACATTTTTTGCATGAAAAAATACCAAACTAAACATGTACAAACTCACTGATGTTTGCTGAATCTCGTGAGTTTGCAAGCAGCAGCTTTTGTGAGTTGACACCCCTGAAAATCCCTGCTAAAATTAGCAAAAAAAATAATGATTTGTTTTGGCCAATCACAGGCAGCTAATACATTTTAATACAATGTAACAATCAATGATAGCAGTTTGTGCAGGAAGGAATCATAGGATTTGTAGACTCCCTGTAGAAGGAAGTAGGAGGGGTCAGACACTGATCTGCGGATCACTGCATTGAGCTGCTGCTTTTTGAAGGTTAGTAAAGGGTTAAAATCCGTACCCAAATGCAGTGTTTCTATTGGGAGGTTCACTGTGCCTGTGTAAGCAGCTCTGGGGGTGTGGAAAACAAGTTTTATTTTTAAATAAAATAAATGTGTATGTGTATAGAATGACTCCATGTAATGTGTGTGTCTGATATCAGTGTTAGATTAGAAAAAGGTTAGAACGGGGAAACTTAGATATACCGTTATGTTCAATTTTTGCTGGAACACTGACTATATTATTATTATAACATTAGGGCCAAAACTATACCTCCTTAGATAGTATTTATTTTAATAAACAATTATATAGCAAGGTGCCACTGCCATGTGATACTACACTACGGAGAAAAGAAAGAAGAAATTCTATGTAAGTTTCATAAGAAAATGTATGCAGAAAATCACTTGTTTTTACACTATCTTCAAACTGTTGAAAAGCCTAAAACAACCATCCCTGCAGCTGCCTATTTACTGCACACCTTTACTGGCAATGTCTTGTGCTGCCATTTTAATTATAACTGTACTTCAGTCAATTTCAGCAGAGATTTATGTCCATTTCTTGGCATTAGGGTTAGGGGTTGGATTTAGGCATAGGTGTTGAGGTTAGGGTTAGTACTGGCAGATAAAAAAAAAAAAAAAACTCAGAGAACGAACTAACCTTAATAGGTTAGTTCTATGGACATGATAACCCACTCTGAGAGCAACCTTGTTTAGCCACTTGTGCCCTTCACAGGTCAAAATATCATGTAGTATATCAGTGTGGTCCCACTCACTATAATGACCCAGCCCTGAAATACCAGGCAATTCTACCCTGAACAGGAGAAACAGCAAACCCCAGACGTACGTTTCGTCCTTCATTGGGCCTCGTCAGTGAGGTGTAGCTGATAACTCCCTAACTACAAATTCAGTAATCCGAGAGGAGATTATTTTTTCTCTTCATCATTAACTGAACAATATTAGACATTATAGTTACATCCTCTGAGTACTGGGGCAAAATGATTTACATTCCCACCATTCAAATAAAAGGGTAATGACTACAGTATATAATTGTTTTACAACTTCCTAACACTTTTTTTTATCATTGCAGTCAATAAATGGTATATCATAATTTATACCCCTTCAAATACACGGTCATATCCAATGAGATTTTTTCTTTTTAAGACAGTGCTTAAATAAGTGAATTCAATTATGCTAATATATTCATATTCCTTATTATATCAATAACAAGGAAATATCAAAAAGACTTGCAAATATAATACACTATAACAAAACAGTATATAACAATTCAATGATGACCCTACATATGCATACACTAATTGTATAATATGAATTTATATCTGTTATGGTAATTAATAGGAAAAAATATTAAATAGCTTTGGATAATTATAAATATATAGAAGTCCCCTTCTTGTAAAAGCATAAGCAGTATTCATATAGGCTTGCATTCATATAACTTAAAGCATAAAGGACTGTGAATCCTACAGATAAGTCCTTTAATGCGGTAGAACAAATACATTCACAAACATGTTAAGGACCCATCAACATAGTACAAATTTTCAATAACCTGTTTAGAATACTACCACCTTTTTTTTGTGCATCGTTCAGTTGTTTCTGACTCTTTGTGACCTCATGGACCGTAACACACTAGGGCATCTATATGTCCATAGTCATGCTGATCCACTTAGTAATCATGGCAGAGATACCAAAGTGGGTAGCCAGTTCCTTCTCCAGTGGGCCACAACATGCAGCTCTTGGTATTCCTGGGTGGTCTCCCATCCAAGTACTGACCAGGCCCAACCCTTCTTGGCTTCAGGGTGGTGTGACTTCTTGGTTCCCTAACTGGAACCGAACCCAGACCGCAGTTGTGAAAGCACCAAATCCTAACCAGTGGACCACCAGGAGGACCCTCTACTACCATCTAGTGTTCTCTAAACTGCACGTTCACCTAAACATGTTTGAATATATAGTTTTCAAACAAAAAATGATATTAAAGCAATAATTGAAATATATACAGTATGTTATTCTGTTTTAACAAATTGCTAATATATTCCTGATAGAAATATCAACATTAGTGTTATAAAAATCAGAGGAGCTCCACCTTAAAGATGAAACAAAAAATAGATGCATTCAATTTAAAAGCATCATATTCACAAAAGATCAGTTTAATCAGTGTAATTAAAAAATCTTTTTTTTTAGGAAACATTTTAAAACAGCTTGTATTCCTCTCATCTTGAGGATGTAGTTCCTCCCGTCTTTTACAAAATGGTTAATTGAGGTCACAGATATATATTCATATATTGTGATCCAATTATTATTTGTGGGGACAGGTCTGGGAGGCCCATTGTGAAGCTGACCCAATGGGAGCAATCAGCACTGAAGATCTCCTACTGAGTGGTTAGGTTAGCTGGCCTTCTGGTCTTAATCATATTAACTTTTTTTATGCTGCACCCAGACTACGGTAATTCAATTACCAAGACCCTGTATATAAACATCCCTTTGTTTTTCAATAAAGTACATTTCCCCTTTTAAAAGTATATACCTGTTTCAGCTTTATTTCTGAGTGGTGGAAAGAGCTTTCTAATCACTTTGTTACAGTGCAGCTACCCACAAATCCTACATCTACATTCCAGAACTGCATTCCTGTTTCCCACAGATCATGAAGCTTCCTTCCAATGAAGTCCCTAGCACCTATACACAGAGACCAGAAGAGGAGAGGGCCTAACCAATTGGATCAATTTTTGGCTGGTCCAGATAGTCTTTCCTCGTGACAATACAACTGTTTCTGGAAGGACCTAGAGTGTGTTGGAGAGCACGTATAACCAAACAGTATAATGAAGACTAAGTAGCTATAAAAACAAGTCTGGGTTAAAGTTCTAAAGAAATGACAATCAGGCTTGGGTTATAAAAACAATTCACACTTTGAACATTCCATGGAGAACCATAAGTTCATTATTAAAAACTTGGAAGAATATGAAGTCTTCCTACAGAGGGCCATCTACTAAAACTGATTTAATGGGTAAGGAGGGCATTAATCAGGGAAGCAATCCAGAAGCCAATGGTAACTATGAAGTAGCTAGAGAGATCAACAGGTGAGATGGGAGAAATAAATCATAGGTCAAAGAGGACCTGGGCACTCCACAAAGTTGGGCTTTATGGAAGAGTGGGACATGAAAGCCATTGATGTAAAACAACATTTTTAGCGTTTGCCAAAAAGCATGTGGAAATCACAGCAAACATGGAAAAAGGTTCTCTTTTCTGATGGTACCAAAAAATGAACATTTTGGCCATGTGTGGCAAAATGCCAACACTACTCTTCATCCTAGTAGGGACTAGAAAACTGGTTAGGAATAGATCAAGATGGGTGACTACTCCAGAGGAAACCCAGTTTTAGTTGTCAAGAGACCAGATACCAGGGTGGATGTTCACCTTCCAACAGGGCAACGACCATAAACAAACAAAGCTAACATGGATTAGTTTAAAAGCAAAAAAAGCAGAATGTCTTAGAATGGCCAGTCAACGCTGAGATCTCAATCAACGGACAACCTGTGGCAAAACTTAAACACTGTTCAGTGATGGTGCCAAACCATCCTGACCCAGCTTGAGCAATTTTGATATGAAAATGGGCAAAATTGCAAGATTCAGATGTGCAAAGTTAAAGACTTTCCACAAAATACTCACAACTATATCTAGATTGAAGAAACCTGCTCTATTTGGCCTGAAAGGGAGCTAAGAGAATTACATCCACTTTCCGAAGCTTCTGCAGAATTCATGACAAGAGGGAATGGTGGTAAGATGTACATCAGTTTGAATAGACAAAAGGTGAAACTAAATTGCTAAAACTGCTGTGAATACTTACGTAACAAACAAATTATTTTTGCTTAGATAACTTTCTTGTTATAACAATGGCTCCTTCAAATGTATATTGTGTATTTAAAAGTAAAAAATAGTAAATTGTATTTCCTTGAAGTCTTTGACGGCAGCATCCTAACCATAGAGGCAACACATCTTAATGTATGACAGAACGCAATTACATTTCGAACCTCGCCTCCTCAATGTATTGTAAAGCTACTGCATCATAATTATTTAATGTATGTATGCATCAAAGACTTCAAAAAAATATAATTTACTATTAACAAAATTCTTAACATCTTCTAGGCAGCACCCTTTATCAGAGATAACACAAACCCCAAAAACAGACTAGGATGGGCAATTATGAAAAAACTGGGAACAAAACGCTACATTCCAGCATAATATCCTCAGTCTTAAATGGTTAACCAAAGGTATGAATGGGACTCTATGTGGTTGCTTGGCATGGCGATCCAGGTGTAGAATTCCTTGGAGCCAGGATAAATCTTATAAATATATCCTCTTTGAGGTGTACTTGAAATAAAGATCTTCGAGCAGACACTTGAACCTTTTTTGACAATTGTACACAAGCATTTTAATATTGATTAATATTAGGAGATCCAGCATCTACTTCATTCTCACACCACTGTATAAAAACATTTTAAATGTCTTAAAGTAATTGAGTGACAACACCTGCTTCATACTATGAAATGAAGTATCAACTACTTTGACCGAAAGGCTGACCAATTGGAGGTTTTGAACAATCTTAAATGGAAGTGAGCCTTGTCTGAGAAGATCCTCCTGATCTGGTAGCTGAATTGGAATCTGGATGGATAATAATCTGAGCTTGCAGAATCATGGTCTATTTGACCTGAAAGGAAGCTATGAGAATTATTTCTAATTTCTGAAGCTTCTGCAGAATGCATGACAAGAGGGAATGGCGGGAAGATGTACATCAGTTTGAATAACCCTGGCTGTGCTACAAAGACATACATTTCATCATCTTTGTTTTTGTAAGTGGCCACAAAATCCACCTTTGCCCCATGTTTTCGATATCTGATGAAAAACTTCCTGCGACCACTAATACTGTCTATCTTCACAGGCTGACCATTCAGAAACGCTTGCAAAGCCAGCCAGTGTCCACAGATTGGAGGACTGGTTGTTTCCTTATGTGACCATGTACATTTTTTTTCCTTGGTAATGAGCACCCAACCAGCTGTGCTGGCATACGTTGTGCCATTTAGGAGATTCCCATTGATGCCTTTTACCAAAATGTTTGATTGTCCATCAAGATAAAGTCATGCCTCTTATGATAGACAAGACAGATGATTTAAGGAAAATTTTGAGTTTGTTGCTATTTTAAAAGTTATGGGCTTGCACATGAGCAATTAGCATCAAAGGCACTCATCGCAAGGCCTAAAAAAGTTACGGGTTTGAGAAATACCACACAATGCAAGGCCCGTAATGTGGTGTGTGGGCAGTTAAATGGAGGATGAGCCTTGCATTGTGTGGTAAATAGCATTGCCAGGCTTCTAATGTTATTGCGTCATTTTTGACGGGAAAGTAGCTAGTACATTATAATAAGGTCGCTCAGTTTACTGGTATTTTCTTTTCGCAATAGTGTATATGAATAAAACTATTTCCACTTCTTGATATAAATCAAAAACATTTCCCCACTGACTTCAAACCTTTCTGGGGAAAGCAGCAAGTCACGTTTAAATATTTACAGTAACATATTTCATTAGAAAGCAGCAACTTAACATAAAAAAAAAAAAACACAAAAAACAAACAGATTTTCCACCAAAATAGATACACAGTAGAAATGCTTGGTCTAAGTGCTACCTTTAATCACCAGGCCCTGACTAGACTGAAATGCTGGGTCCTTAAATGCGAAGATGTGCTCTTGGGTTTCCTTTACTTGAATATTGCTTTGAGGGTGGATCAGAAAGACAATGAATGATAAAAGAAATAGGTGTAAATCTAAGTTTCCTTGTTTTTCCCTTTATCTAATATAACACAAGCTGCTTAGATCAGAAACACACATTACATGGAGTCATTCTATACACAGATTTATTTTATTTCAAAATAAAAATGTATTTTCCACACCCCCAGAGCTGCTTACATAGGCACCTGATACCTACCAATAGAAGCCCTTTACTAAATTTCACACCAGCAACAGCCCAATGCAGAAAAGTACAGATCAGGGAGACTACACATGCCATGTTTCCTTCAGGCACAAACTCCCATCATTGATTGTTACATTGTATTTATATGTATTAGCTGCCAGTGATTAGCATAAACTTTATGATTTGTTTTGACCAATTTTAGCAGGGATTTTCATGGGTGTCAACTCACAAAAGCTGCTGCTTGCAAACTCAAGAGATTTAGCAAGCAACAGGGTGAGTTTGTAAATGTTTATTTAACGATCCAACATTATAGCTAAATAAGCAGTTCCTTATTTTTCATATAGAATGAACTGCGTAAATCTTTATTAATTGTGCAATGAATGTCTTGAATCACCTTGCCTTTTATATTTTAAAAAGCATACTGGATTTCAGGAGTGACATTGCAAGACCCTCATGGATACCAAATTGTACATGTGAACCTGGGTCTAACATTATAGAAAAAAAAACAAACAAAAAAAAAAAAACACAAACACTCACCTCTCCAACCCCCCCCCCCCCCCCCCCCAGTAGTATTATGATCATTTAAGTGTATATAAAGTTTTATTTCAATGCAAATTATATTTATACACAGCACTGTAAGTGAATATTTACAATTTGTTTTAATGTACAGTGCTCACTGTAACGCTGCAAGAGACACGGAAAACAAAAATAAGACAGACATAAGACAAATAAAAATAAAGTGGTGATTTACATCAGCTATCCAAATGTCCTAAAGATTCAAGAAAAACTTTACAAAGAAAAATTAGTTTCTGTTTTGATTGGCAGGAAGACTCGTCTTGTCCAAATCATCGAAGTAAGGGTGCAGTAAAGCTTGCCTGGCAGAAATCCTCTTCACGGGATCATAAATCAGCATTTTCTATCAAAAACAGAAAATAATAATTATAGAAGTGTATCCTGATGAGAGGCTAAAAACAGCAAAAAAATATCAAAGTCACCACTTGTTTTCAGTTGAACTTTAGATTAAACTGAAAAAAAAAAAAAAAGGGGGGGGGGGGGGGGGGGGGGGGGGGGGGTCTATCAAACTGTTCACTAAACCAGGGGTGTCCAAGTTCAGTCCCGGAGAACCCCTCAGTTATGGATTTGAGGATTTCCTGTGTGCACAGGTGAGGAAGTTAGCATGACTGAAGAAGCGATAGTCTCACCCAAGTGCAGCAGGGATATCCTCAAATTCAGGCCTGTAAGGGGGTCTCCAGGACCATCTTTGACACCCCTGCTCTAAACCATGCCCTATCAAGAGTTTGCTGATGCATGGTCAGGTAAATTAGATGAAGGCTAGACAGTAGTCATGGGTCTTTCCAATGCAAAGTATTATATACAAGTGGTAATTTAAGAAATGCTGCCTATTTTCCAGAGGAAGGTCACATGTTCGACAAAGCTTTGTTACAAAATAACATCTCACTTCTAAAAAAAAAAAAAGTGTCAGAGACAAAGGTTTCAAAGCCTCCAACATATCAGATTAATGTCTGAAGTCACTGAACAAACATTAAGTATTTTACAGTAGGTGGATCAGAAAGTTTTTCTAGACCTTGCGTGCTACATTTTCTTTTTTTTAAAAAGCAAAAAATAAAAATAAGTATGTTTTCACTAAATATAAATGACTTGCCAATTACAAATGAAGTCCAATGTTTAAGCTATAGGAAAGAAAATTATATATCTGACAAGCACCCAACATGTCTTTCTTGTGAAGTGAAATGTAAAGTCCTTTTGTACTCACTTGCAGCAAATCAAGTCCGTCTTCATCAAGGTTTTTGACACATGACGACAAGCCGCCACCTTTCCATTTGGGAAAGGTATTTTTGTAATCTTGCAACGATTCTACTTCAGGCCACACTTCATTGTTTGGTGTTCCCAAAGCTCTGTAAAGCAGTAGAGTTACATGAATTGCTTAGAATATGGTTCTGGAGAGCAGCTGCGTATATAGACCTAGGTTGTCTATTATCTCATCATGTTGCATACACCCAAGCATGATTTTCTACTTCTTGCTGTTAAAAAAAAAAAAAAGCCCTACTACAACAGGCTAGACCCAAGTATTTCTACAGTTATTGAAGCCAGGACATTAACAAAAATGTTAATTTCGGTTTGTAAATTAATATATTTGTGCTTACATATCTTCTCAAAGCCTTTACAGTTCTATCAATTTCCCTGTCAGCCCCCATTACCACCTTTTATAATTTATTCAACTTCAAAATTGCCTATACCACCGATTAACAATTTACCCATTTGCTGTACCAATCCACAGCTCCCTGACACTAGTCTAGAGTTTAAGCTCTTTATAGTAAGGAGGTCAACTCCTTTTTATGGTATTAAAAATAATGGAAGACATCTTATTTATGCTCATGTATTTGCTGTATTAAGATTACCTTTATCATTTAACATTCAGGGCAGTATTTAAAAAAAAAAAAAAAAAAAAAAAAAAAAAAAAGGAGTAGTAATAGTGTGGGGATGTATTCTGTGGAATTGACATGATAGGTTTATATATTTAAGAAGGAAAAGATATGGAACCGAGGCCAGATGACGCTAGTGCTCTAGACTGGTACAACCGTTTGTCATAAGATCTTTGGGACCAGCCCTGAACCTATCTGGCCGTTAATGACAAAGATGACGGGACACATTTTACACCCACCACTAATGTTATAGTTATTTAAAAGTGGACCTAAAGTTGCAACATATTCAAATGGGTGCAAAACTAGATAAAAAGTTAGTGTGTACACATGTAATGTATGATCAGCATTAAGGGGGAAAAAAAAAAAAAAAAAGTGTCCTGATTTTAAACATGATCCCCATAAAATGTGAAGAGCCACTACTACTTGTGGTGGCAAATAAAGATTATAGTAAAAATGTAATTTACAAGATGATACTGACCTGAATATTCTGAACAGCTGGTCAATTTCGGAGTCACCATGGAAGAGGGGCTTTTTTGTGGCAATCTCTGCAAATATAGTTCCTATGCTCCACACGTCAACTGGTGTTGAATATCGCACTGATCCAAGGAGGACTTCTGGTGCTCTGTACCACAAAGTCACCACCTGTAAAGGAGTTTAAACACACACTACATTTCCAAGTCTAGTCACAGATTAATATTTTCAGGAAAAAAAATGGGTTGTCAAAGGGCTCAGCAAGAGTTTCTAAGGCTGTATAGTTCCCAAAAAGGACCAGAAAATATGAGAAAGTTGCAAATTCTTATAAAAACAAGACCTCAAAAATGTTTCAATGGTCACGGCTTAGGGAAGGCATTAATATCCAATTAGAATTTGGTGTAAATACAACAGTTTTTAGATTGTTCAGCCATCCTAAATAAATGTAGTTGTGTTCATGCAAAATGGGATTGTATTACCGGGGTAGAAAGTTACAAGTACGATTCAGGAAGAGTACAACGTAATTAAATATCACTACATTCAGAGTACGCGAGCAACACTGAATTATGGGCCAGTAACAAATATGGTTATTTTCACCTTGCCTTTATTAAGTTTGTTGTGTATGTTTGTCACCAATAGCTTGAACTTAGTTCATGCGATTAATAAGTGTGAAGAACTATTTTTGGGAGCATTAACTCCTTTAAGTGACACCAATAGCCTCCAAATAAACTGCATAAAGAATTTATCCTTTGTGTGATGCCACTCTGCTTTACTTTTGTTAAAGCATAGGAATATGAAGTAGAGGATCTCAATAGGAGAAAGCACACTCAAACAAAATAATAAATAAACAGGAGGTCATGGCTACATCTTACAGATACACCGCTATTCTTTACAAAGCACCAAGGGCCTCATTCAAATGCAGTTTGGCCAATTGAATAGTGCTCTATATAAGCACAGAGCATATTTTTTTTTACAGTAGTTTTTAGTTTGTGAATGTCTATTCAAAAGCAAGGTCTTTACTAAGAATATAATATATATATATATATATCCCTATTTAATTGGCCAAATGACCTTTGAATGAGGCCCCACATGTGTACCTCCCGGGTATGGCCAGCTTGTCCCTGATCAGAGAGTACCCTAGCTGCATGGGTGTATTCCTTCTCTGGACAACACTGGACGCACTTTTCAAGCTTTGGCTCAATAAGGTGTATTGCAAAAATTTGCGACTGCTGCAAAATATGAGCGGTAGTTTAGCTCCTGTAGCACAATTCAACTCCTTGGGTAGGATTAGCACCTTTCTGCAACATCATTTTAGATCACACCTTGATAGAGACCCAAGACTGGGAACCCTACATATTTTTTTGTTCAATGGAGTGCCAGACCAAGGTCCAAGGGAAAAATACACACCAAGAGGTCACTGACTGACCAAGGAAAAGCCACCATACTAGGAGGGAGTGTGTACTGTGTCTACTAAAGTGTGTTGTACAAGAGTATGTCAGTGGAATAACTTTGTAAACATACACTCTGGTTTTAAATACATAGTTATACTTTGATATTGATTCATGGTTTTTGTCTCACAAGTCGGGAAGCTGAGACACTCCACAACTTTGGACATTGATGAGAACCTTTAAAATATTTTTGTGGATGTCAGTCAAAAGCACATTATCTGGCATACCGTGGTGCCATAGTAATAAATAATCACAATGTACTTTTGTAATTATGGTACAAAGCTGTCCCAAAATGATAAGATATGATCAATCTTAAAAAGGCATATTTAAGTTTCCTGGATTATGAATGCATCTGAGGGGAATCCGTAGTGTATAAAAACATTCTTTGCATGAAAACACTGAAAATGAATACTAAACTGCAAGCTGTTGTAAGTTGGCATAAATAAAATTCATAACCTGATTTGGCTAATCACAAGTAGCTAATACACTGTATACATTTGTTCAGGAAGGAATCATGGGATGTATAGCCCTCTGCAGAAGGAAGCAGGAGGAGCCAGACACTGCTCTGGTGGAAAACAAGTTTTATTTCTAAATAAATTAAGTTTGTATGGGTATAGAATGACTCCATATAATGCGTGTGATACAAGTAGCAGGTGTTCAAGGGAAAAACAGGGAAACTTAGATATGCCTTTAAAGTGTTGGCTGGACACAACTGGCAGGCCAAGATATATGGAAGTAATGTTTTGTCACATTGTGGAGAGGATTAGAAGATCTAGAGACATCCCCTCCCCATCAATTTATATAGTATTTAACCAACTCATCACATACCTCATGTGTGTACACCCTAACAGGAATCCCAAAGGCTCGGGCCAGTCCGAAGTCTGCCAACTTGATTACTCCTTTGTTATCTATCAACAGATTCTGAGGTTTCAGATCTCTATGTAAGACTCTTCTGGCGTGGCAAAACACAATGCCTTGTAATATCTGATACAAGTAACTCTTAAGGGAAAAAAAAAAGTTTTATAAAATGATATTCTGATGCTTCTAGACAGAAGATGCAGTTCTTCCCTAGGATATTAGCCATGGAGCATTACTGGCAACGTTAAATTAAAATCCTCATCTGGTTATTTTAACAATTTTGGTCTTCCAATTAATACATGAATAAGCTATATTACTTTACCCTCTGCATTACAGCTATTTAGTCATCAGCATCTCTCTCACTATACACCAGGCTTGTCGCAATCTGACTCCCCTCACCAATTCTAGATCTCGTTCCCTACTAAAACCTCACCGATCACTATATCAAAAAAAAATAATAATATTGTGCTGCTGCATAACACCAGAACAATACCTTAAGAATCTTAATTACCACCTCTATAAAATATGCTTCCCAATATCTCACTTCAAGACATTTCAAAAGCCACTCCATATGATCTTACCCCAATGTAAATAAAGTATTCTTTTCCCTATATAAACAGATCATCTTGTTCATGGTTCTGCTACCCAAAACGTAATTAATATTACTTTAACTATAGTGTTAGAGGATTAAAATGACCCTTTCAGTCTTTTCCCTGAACTGTTTTGTGCCATTCTCATTACCTTGACAAGCATGGCTTCTATATACTGGCCGCTGGGGATAGAATCCAAATATTTCTTCAGGTCCATGGAAAGAAATTCAAAGATGAGGTACAGCCGTGAATCTTGCATAAGCACATCTAGCAGACTGGAAGATAGGAAACCTGTCAGACAGATCCAGGAATAGTGGTCCAACCTTCTAAGAAACCTTGCGTACATACTGTATATTGCCAATACACACAGACCACAGCAAAGCTGCTAATACACTTGCCTATTACAGTGCTCACACTTACCATACTATGTTGGGATGCTGAAGCTCTTTCAAAAGAGAAATTTCTCTGATGGCTGTGCTGGGTACACCTTCCTCTTCATTTTCTAGCCGAATTTTTTTCATGGCAACCACTTGTCCTGTGGCTTTATGACGACCCTTGTACACAACACCATAGGTGCCTCAAAGAAAAATAATAAAAAAAACGACTTAAAAACACGTAGCACAACTCCACTGTTTCAAATTTGAGCAGACAAATCTGTATTACCTATGCCTTTCCTAAAAATGTAGTGATAAAAAAATATAAATAAAAATGCAATTAACAAGTCCCCGTAATAAATAGCCTGTTTTCTGTTTTGAACATAATAAAGTCTCAAAATAAATACTTTAGACAAAGGGTTGAACTAAAATTACATATCACAACTGGTAAAGAGTTCCAGGCAAAGATAAATACAAAGTAACAAATAGCAAAGCAAGGAGGGCTCTGTCTGAGCCTCAAATCCAGGGTCCATGGTGCTTTCCCCAAACCACCCTGCAGGATTGAAGTTCACAGACATACAACCTAAAGGTATTGTGTGTGAAAAAGGAGGGAGACAGAGGTGATAAGCGTGTTAGGGTGAAAGGTGATACGCTTCTTTAGAGAGATGCGTTTTTAGTGAGGTTTTCAAACAGGAGGATAATTAGTGGAGCGAGGCAAGGAGTTACAGAGACTAGGGGCAGCACAAGAAAAGTCCTTGAGGCAGGAGTGAGAGGAGGTAACAAGAGTTGTAGAAAGAAGAAGGTCATTAGCAGAACGAACAGGGCGGGTGGGGGAGTATTTGGAGATGAGAGCAGAGATGTAATGGGGTCTAAGGGAAGCCAGTGGAGTTATTGACAGAGGTGATGCTGACAATGAACGTTGAGTACGGAAGAGGAGTCTAGCAGAGGTGTTCAATATGGATTGAAGTGGAGACAGTCGTGTGGTGGGTAGGCCAACAAGAAGCGAGTTACAGTAGTCAAGTAGAGTGACTATGAGAGTGTATAAGGATTTTAGTTGTGTAAATTAGTGGTGAATTCTGGAGATGTTTTTTTTAGATGGAGAAGACCAGATTTAGTTTGTGACTAAGTGAGGGATGAAAGAGAGCGGGGTCCAGTGGAACTCCAAGACAACAGGTTTGGGAGGTGGGGGTGATGTCATTGCTGACAGAGGAGGAATTGATGCAGTGGGAGAGGGAGGGAAGACTAGGAGTTCAGTTTTAGACATGTTGAGTTTGAGATGGTGGGTGGACATCAAGAGGATATACTAGAGAGGTATTTGGAGAAATGTGTTAGAAGAAGAAATAAACATAATATTTAGGTTAGATAGAAACAGAAATGGTATGAATTGGATCAGTTATAGATTATTTTTTTTAACATTTGATAATAAGCTCAAAAACAGGGCCCTCCATTCTTTATAAAGTGTTAAGTTTTTTTTTGCCATGTACTAAACCCCCTTGTACAGCACTGCAGAATATGTTGCAATATAAATAAAGATAATTAATAAATAATAATAATAGCTCTAAATACAGTAGAAGTTATGGCATGTAATAAATGAAGTTAAATACTTTAATGCAAGAGGACGTATATTAAGGGGGATATAGGTGGGAGACTAGATGGTTATTGCCACTAAAGTGAGAGTTCTCACTAATGGTATTAGATATTCATTTAAAGGCATAACAATCACATTAGAGATTTTATTTAGACATGAAAACGCCCTGATGAATTGTTTTGTCAGGACATTGACAAATGTGAACAAATTGATACGAGTGATGATGGTGGGGGTAACACTTTAAGCTACTCTACTACTAAACTGTGACCAATAGATGTGAATGAATCAAGAAAAAAAAAAAAAAAAAGGGAGGAGTGGAGGTAGATGTTTTGAGAGAAAAAATAAAAAAATCTACTCTACATTGATCTATTTGATTGTGCCTCTAAACATACCTCCACTAAACGAAATAACAGTTCCTAGTTAAATATAACCAGTGTCAAACAACTCAACATTGGCTTTTCACCCAAATTGGCTTTTATAAAATTATACTCAGTGTAAACTTAAAAAATAAAAGTCACAGTGGTATTGTGTTCGACTTCATATGGCTACATCGAGTTTATGGTTTTCAGCCACAACTGCAGATAATCCCATACATACAACACTGCAATTTCAAAAAAACTTGAAATAATCTCATCTACCAAGTTAAAATTGAATATTGCCAAAACGCATACCAAACTACAAGTTAAAGCCTCAAAAAGCACAATCATTTAAAATGCTTCTTTGCAAAGTTTATTTACAAAATCTTATCTGTTTCCTAAGATATAGGATAGCATTCTGTGCGTCTGCAAGTTCAATGATCCTTTATTTAATTGAGACCTGCTTATAATCATTTAAGCAAACTAATGAATAACTAATTTTCCACCAAAATGTTTTAAATATGAACGATAAAGAAATGTATGTCATACACTAGTGTTTCATTTGTTTCAATGGTGGAGGATTAAAAATAAATACAGCTTTTAACATTTTCCTTGTAGCCAGCAGCAGATATTTCTCTCCATCCCTAATAGAGGATCAAGAGGTGAAAGGATTCTGACCACTGTAGGTTTGTACGCAACAGCCACTGCAAAGAAGCAGGTACAATAACGATTTAGAAGAATAAGACTCCCACCAGGACAGTCTCCTTAACAGACCTTATTCACTCCCGTGATAACTGTAGTGATAAAACACTACTTTTTAAAATGTACACTTATTTTCTCTTTAAATCCTGATTTGTTTGCTACCCGGTGATTAAATAACCAAATGAATCTACTGCATGAGCAGTATAAGGACCCTTAAATACAATTAACATCTCTTACAGCCAGTCTGGGGAAATACTTACCTTCTCCAATCTTTTCTATCTTGGCGTACTCGTCCATATCTGTGGATATCTGGATATATTCCTGAAAAAAAAAAAAAAAAAAATGAGAACCATTAAATGTTTCTTGCACAAGTAACCATGATTTTACATAACTACTAAAAACCTACCCCAGGATGGAAGATTTTTACTTCCGTTTGGGAAGCCATATGGAGAATAATAGTCAAATAGTTTTAGTACCCAGTTATCTAATTGGTGAAAAAAGCTATATGGGAATTGTACTCTAATCCATTCCTTACATATATTACGATTTTATTTCTGTCCACATAAACCTAGTCGCTTTGGTATCAGATATTTTTAAAGGCCAGTGTAAGCAGTTTTCAAATAAAAAACTATTTTTTTTGTTAACCTTTAACATAAGAAAAAACATGTGCAAACAGCAGCAAAGAAAGGCTTTAGCCACAAAATATAACTTAAAAACAGTTTCCCTCATGTATGGCTGCATCAACACTCATTGTCATGAGCTAAAATAAAGTTGAAGATTTAAACTGCAATAACATTATTCCAGCCATACCAAGACAACCTAATAGTTGAAATATGTCACTTCCTTTCAGTAGGGTTCAGAACAATGAGAGGTACACAGCAAAAAATTATATTTGCTGGCTAAAGATTAGATTTGCTGCTGTTTGCACATGTATTCATCTTAAACCTGCTTTTAGTTCACTAATAATTATTAAATGAAGTATGTACACAGTGCCTTTAAGTGAATGTTTCTGCTCTGCTTTAAAACAAACAGCTTATACAGGTTGCCCCAAAATCAAAGAAACAGATTGCAGAGGACATAACACGACCTACTCTGAGGTTTATTTACCTGCAATAAACTGTATAACAATCAATCTTAGTACTAGTGTTTTAAACGGAAACAAAGAATGTTATGATCTTACAGAAAAAGTTTACAGGACGGAAAGGAAGGAAAAAATTGTATTTTACACTAAGCATCATAAACTAATAATGTTCAAGATGTTTGAATGCACTGAAAAAGAAAAAAAGGTAATGGGATTACACCGAAAATCTGACCTGCACTCTGCTATCAATTGGCAAAGAAAATGGTTAGTCCACAATAAAATGTATATTTATACTCCCTAGTCACAGTGATACTATAAGTAAATATATAATGGGGTATGTTTTCTAGGTTCTAAACATCAGAATACCTCAACAGATCAAGGTTATTTATTGCCAAATTAGTTAAAAGATGGCTGTCATTTGACACATCTGATCTTGAGCTTTTGGGGAGCCTCAAAAGGAGGAACAAATGGGCTCTTGTACTCATCTGAGCAACCAGAAAACTTCTATGCACAGGAAGTATGAGCAATGGAATAAACAAAATTGGATGGAAACAGTATTTGATACCATGAGTGGAGAAAAAAAAATGGATGAACAAGCTTTACTACATCTGTACTAAAATGCCTAAATATTAGTGAAGCGAGGGACATTGTGGAAGCCATGGCACGATTCTGCCCGAGTAAGAAAGCTACTCAAGACCTTCCCACAAACATTACATTTAATTATACAGCCTGTGTGGAGCTAGGTGTATGCGGACCATCAGATCGAACCCTTCTTGACATAACACAGAGGTGGGTGAATCTTCCCCAGACAATCTAATGTACCCACATTTAATGCATCTCTCTGCGCTCGCTCACTTTATTTTCTATTAATACATAAAGGAAAGCAGAAGCGTTAAAGTACTATGGATTAAAAAAATAATAATTAAACAGCATTTGGCCAAAGCAAGACAGGCCAGCCAGTGTCTTACAAGACTTCCCTAGTCCCACATTGAGGAGGCTCATCCTGTTCCTGCAGCAGTAACACGTCACAGGGCTATCAGATTACCCAGAGTCGGTCCTACGTTGCACAAACCATGTTATGGGCTTATGGTTTTGCCATCAGCACGCAGCCTCAGTCTTACATATAGCGTTGGATGGAGAGGTTACAAGCAAATTGCATAGAATAAAGTTTTATTTAAATATTCTAGCTGGGTGTATTGATCCTGTGCCAAACCAATTATAAGCGGCCCAATCTTGTAAGGTGATTTTAAGCAAAAAACCCAAGGCCCTTGACTTGTTTGCAATGTTTTTACCTTGTACTTAAACCCTGTATTGCACGAATATATGGGCACATAAATATAGGGTGGTGGTAGTGGGTACTATGTTGAGTTCTCTCGGAACAGGCTAATAATGACTTGTGTGTACATACATCTACTCTATCCTACATTGTAAATAGTACTATGTAAAAACATTAATATCAGTAGGACCACAAAAAAAAATCATTTCTAAACCCAATTGTTCACATATAAATACAGTAATGCTCAGATTGCCCAGAGATATGCAGAGAATAAATGACAGGCAGCTCACCCATACTGTTTAAAATAGACTCACTAATCTAGAGTGAAATTATATATATATATATATATATATATATATATATATATATATATACATATATATATATATATATATACACACACACACACACACACTTTTTGCTGTCAGTTTCAAGCATATGAAAACAAACAGTTACAATTGGCTGTAATTAAAGGGGGATACACACACACACATACATATATATATATATATATATATATATATATATATATATATTTTATTTTTTTTTTTAAAAGATAACTGAAATATCTACCCTGAGGTAATGACCTTAACTGTAGCAATTGAGGAAGAAGAGCATATCCAGTTAAACAATAGTAATAGCAACAGATGTTTACCAATGACACAATTACTAGATACAAGTCGTCATTACCCTTGTGCACCTGGGCATGCTTTTCTTTATTATTTATTCTTTATTATAACCTTAACATTACCTCAGATGGTAGGTCTGCTATAAATAAAACAATAGGATACTTCCATGTAGACGTTTTACATTAAAACTGGTTGCAATTATGTTTACTTTTCATTCAAATCAATAACACTGGATTGGATAATTTAGGATCAGCTCCTCCTCCCCTCAGTGTCATGTGAAATACAGATAAAGACATTTATAGATTGTGTTAAAAAATAGGTAATAATCTGAGAATCCTGTACCTGCTGACACAGTGGGTACATGAGCAGTGCCTTTTAGTGGTAAAACTGATTATTTACAGATTTTATATCAAGGATTCTCCATAAGAGGTCATCCAAGATGGCTGTCAGAGCAGTACTTTCACACACATTTTATAATATATATATATATATATATATATATACACACACACACTCATGAATCAGATGACTGCTTAATTAGGCACTTGATATTACAATGTAGATCTCCATATATTATACTTTATTAACACCTTCCCTTCTGGTTACAAGTTACCACAGACACATGCTTCTACCACACATTGTCACTGTAATAGTAAAGTGCATCTAGGTGTGTGTTTGGAAAACGAGACCCATAGTCAGCACTATCCTGGAAACTACACATTATTATAGACCGTGTAAGGCCTGTGATCAGAGCCATCATAGGCCGCACCAGCGAATATACCCGACTAAAGTTATAGTTACGCACTACAAATGCTAGTAACCATGAACAGAACAACCTGAGCTATAAAGAAGTCAGTTTTGATACATATTTAAAAAAAAATAACGCAGCATCATTACCACAGAGAGAGGCTTCCTTCTGACTGAGTAACAGATCACGAATGAAAGGATTTCAAACCAACCGCGAAAAGCTGACAGAGCTGGACCAATCAGCGCACACGTAGACATTCAAAGCAGCCAATTAGAATGTAGGTGCGATGACGGCGCCAAAGAGGATTGAAAGGGCGGCGGAGGAAAAAGTGCTGTGATGAGAAGAGATTGTGTTTGTGGTTCTCCATAAAAGGGAAATGTTCGTTTAAAGTGGTCGGGCGGCTGATTTCTGTTAGTGGATATAGTGTTTTGTTTCCCAAATTTGAATTGCAGTTCAATGATCTCAGCTATAATCTTAATGGCTGTTAATTGTATATATAACAACAGAGGTGCTTTCGCATGTCTAAGGCAATACCAATGAAAGGATGACTTTGAACCAATTCTTTCTTTCTATCTATGTGTATATGTCAGTCTATCTATCTATCTATCTATCTATCTATCTATCTATCTATCTATCTATCTATCTATCTATGTGTATCTGTCAGTCTATCTATCTATCTATCTATCTATCTATCTATCTATCTATCTATCTATGTGTATCTGTCAGTTTATCTTATCTGTCTATCTATGTATCTATGTGTATCTGTCAGTCCTATCTATCTGTATCTGTCAGTCTATCTATGTCAGTCTGTTTGTCTGTCTATCTATGTGTATCTGTGGATCTAAAGATAATAGATAGGAAGGTGGAAAGAAAGAGCAATATAAACAGGTTTTGTTTTATATAGAGAGAGACGTATAGATATAGTATATATATATATATAAATAAATATATAGATATATATGTATATATATATATATATATATATATATATATATATATATATATATATATATATATATATAAAATGTAGTTGGATCCCTCTCTGGGTAGCTGAGGTGTGGCCGGCAGCTAAGAGGGCCAAGGGCAAAGTGAGATGAAGGAAAGAGGGGAGGGGGTCAGGAAAGCTGCGCAGGGGTGAATGGAACTGGGGCTATTTAAAGGGGAAGGGAGAGGACTCCTCTCACAATTACTATATATTAAGCAGCAGGAGGGCCCGGCCAGGACCCCCTTTTGCTGCACAAAGGCGTGCCAGGAGCCACTCATTCTCTATCCTACTGACTAGGCTTGCTAGTGAGCGCACCTTCCTACCTCCTCAAATATGCCTTCAGATAACCCGCAGGCAAAAACACGTAATTCCAGAATTTGGGTACCTAATACGTTGAGATCACAGTGGTACCTCTGTTTAAGTGGTTTACAAGTTACTTCTCCTCTGGAAATTTCGGCCTTGGTTTGAGTTGCTACCCTGGGTTAAGTTGTGCTTGTAGACCTGAAAACACAATTGCGACTGCTGCAATCGCGACAGCAGGAAGAGCCTGTGCCTGCAATAATTCTAGCCACTAGTGACTGAAAGAGCCCAATTTGAGCCCAAATCCAGCCTGTGCCTGTAAGAGCCCAAATTGCCTGTGCCTGCAAGAGACCATATTGAGCCAAAATCCAGCCTGTGCCTGCAAGAGTCTAAATTGAGCACAAACCTAGCCTGTACCTGTAAGAGCCCAAATCCAGCCTGTGCCTGCAAGAGCCCACATTGAGCCCAATCCCAACCTGCAGGAGCCCAAATTGAGCTCAAGTCCAGCCTGTGCCTATCAGAGCACAAATCCAGTCTGTGCCTGCAAGAGCCCATATTGAGCCCAAATCCAGTCTGTGCCTGCAAGAGCCCAACTTGAGCCCAAGTCCAGCTGGCGACTAAATCATAACTTAAAAGAAGGCTAGCACTCAGCAGAAAAAAAAGAATCACCATAAAAAAAGAGATAATAGCCAAGTATGGTGGTAGCCACATCTGTTATCTCGCTGCTGAGTTCAAAATTCCAAGAGCAATTGCTAGCATTCTGCAAAAATAAGGAAGCCACCATTAATGGAGCCAATGTGGCTAGAGGTGTTAGTACCATCACCAAGCAACGGTCAAAGACATTGAAGGAAGTTGAGAAATGATTGTACTTCTGAATAAACGAAAAACAATTAGAGGGTGAAAGTTAAACAACTGAATGCTGAACTGACAAAAGACAAGCCTACGGCAAGTGGTGAGAGCTGTGAATAATTTAAAGCCAGTCATGGTTGGTTTTAGAAATTCAGAAAGAGAACTGGCATCTACAGTGTGGAGAGGCATCCAGTGCCGACAAAGAAGCTCGCAAAACCTTTGTCAAAGAGTTCAGAGAGTATGTAGAGGCTGAGGCTTTTGATCCCCAACAAGTGTTAAACAGTGATGAGAATGGGTTATTTTGGAAGAAGATGACTAACAGTCATTGCCAGGGCACAAGCCGATAAAGGACAGGCTTACTCTGTTGGTGTGCAGGAATGCTAGTTGGGATTTAAAAATCAAACCTCTACTAGTGTACCACAGCGAGAGCCCCAGATTTTTTAAAAGGGAAAACATGCAGGAAAGCAACTTAAGTGTCATGTGGAGGGCCAAAAGAAAAGCCTGGGTAACCAGAATGTTTTTCACTGAATGGATGAACGAAGTGTTTGGCCTAACTGTGAAGAAATATTTGGAAAAGAAAGAACTGCCTCTGAGGGCTCTGTTAACCATGGTCAATGCTCATGCTCACCCTCCAGGCAAGAAGGACAACTTGCTGGAGGACTTTTAGTTCATAATTGTGAAGTTCTTGCCCCCTAACACAACTCCTTTGATACAGCCCATGGACCAGCAGGTCATCTCCAACTTTAAGAAACTGTATACCAAGGGCGTTTTCCGGAGTTGCTTTAAGGTGACCTTGGATACTCCGTTGACCCCTTAAATATTTCAATATCAATATCCTCCACTGTGTCACTCACCCTGATAGGTAAGCCATGGTGTGAGGTCTCATAAGACCATGAACTGTGGCTGGAGGAAATTATGGCCAGAAGCTGTAGGTCCGGTAAACTTGGAGGCTGGGAGGTGACTTATGATGACTAATGAATACATCAAAGAGCTAGTGGAGGAGTACAGAGAATAGCTCAGCACTGAGGAGCTGCAGGAATTTTAAAAAGAGCAGCAAGGGGGAGTGGCTGATGAACTTTCTTCTTCAGGTGAAGAGAAAGGAAGGGAGGAAGCACCTACTGCAAGAGAGGAAGCACCTACTTGATATTTTTCTAGTGAAACTGCCAACATCACAATCTCCAGCAGTGGTGTTAAGAGACATAGAGGGCAAACATCGTCTGTGCAAGTGCCTGATGTTGCAATGAACGAGGACTCCCCTTCCAAGCAATAACCTGTCTTGTCCCCTCTTCCTCTACATTGCCACCATCCCATTGGATCCTCAAGTCTTTTGACAGATCACGTGACACTTAGATTGCACACAGGTGGACATCATTTCACTAGTTATGTGACTGCTGAAGGTAATTGGTTGCACCAGAGCTTTTTATGGGCTTCATAACAAAGGGGGTGAATACATACGCACATGCCAATTTTCTGTTTCCTATTTCTAAAAAATAGTTTTATGTATATATTTTTCTAATTTCACTTCACCAACTTAGACTATTGTGTTCTGATCCATCACATAAAATTCAGATTATCAAAACATTGAACTTAAGGCTGTAATGTAACAAAATAAGTAAAAAGTCATGGGGCGTCAATACTTTTGCAAGGCACAGTACATTTTTTTTAGAGAAACCCTGCTGGTCCATAGAGCCTGACATGAAAGCTGCCATTTTTCATCCATTGCATAAAATGGTGGGTACAGAACAATTAAAGCAGTGTCTGAGCAAGTGTGGGATGGGAGAGCTGTCAAAAACTGGGGCATGAACCTGGAACCCATGAGCCTACACATTCCCCACCATCCTCTTTTCCTGTTCCTCCATTGCTTGATAGAAGTTATAACTCCCTAAGCACACCATGAGGGTTCAGAAAAAAACACTGTAGATAATATATATATTTTTGACAGATTACATTTTAGATAATGACAAATATAAATTCACAAATGTTAAATAGTAAATATTTGGTCATAAATTTTGATATTCCTGTTTCCCTTCATTGTCTTTTTTGGGTCACTGGACTTTTCCTGTTTTCTGCCTTCCAGCAGTTGTGGCCAGGGGCCACTAGGTGGTATGGCTGAGATTTTCTTCAATTCCTGGGGTTAGGGTTAGGGTAGCTGCAGATGATAAGCTTTTCACTAACAAGAAATGTAAGAAAATCTCGTCCATGCCACTTAGTGGCTGATGGCGGGCAATAAAAAGGAAAGATCGAAAGCTGGCACAAAAATGGAAAGATCCCGGGATTTTGATTAATTAAGCATCAATGTAAACAAATAAAGACTATTTTGCTGCTTTGATTACATGGCAAACAGACAAAGTTGGTAGAAACAATTGGTGTAAGCAAAGCATCTTGTGATCTCAACATATTAGGCACCTAAATTCTGGAAATACCTGTGTTTGCCTTCTGGTTATCTGAAGACGTGTTTGAGGAGGTAGGGAAGTACTCTCGCTAGCAAGCCTAGTCGGTAGGGTAGAGGATGGGTGGCTCCTAGCACGCCTTTGTGCATCTCGAGGGGTGCACCTTTGGGTTCCTGTCACAGAGCGCCCTCTCCGAGCCCCCCTGCTGCTTAATCTGCGCTGACGGGGCATGTTAGCCTTGAGCTAATAATCAAATCCTCCAAACACGTGTAAGACAGCTAGTGCATTTCACTCAAGATGAGTTTAGAATGCAGGATGGACATGTATTGATTTAAATGCTGGGCAGTTAGAGCCAGTGACAGTTACAGTCACAAATAAATAGAAAAGCAAATGGATAGAGGATACCGGATGATAATATATAGGGCCATATTGCTTCAGCTTTAATAAAGAAAATAGATATATTATAAAAGCTTGAATAGTCCAACAAAAATATATCCCTATAAAACTCAGTAGTGTTTTTGCTGGACTAGTCTGACTATTCCCTCATTTAGGGTCTTAATATTTCTCCCAGAATTGTACTCATGCACATGAAAGTTTAAGAAAGTTTTTTTCTGTGGAAATGTAAATAACCATGGAAATAGGTGTATTTTATATATTTACCTTTCCCACTTCTTTGTTCTGCATCGTTCAGTCGTGTCCAACTCTCCATGACCTCCTGGACCGCAACACACCATGCTGATTCACTTGGGTTACATGGCAGCGATACTGGAGTGGGTTGCCAGTTCTGTCTCATGTGGGCCACAGCATACAGCTCCTAGTATTCCTAGGTGTACTCCCATCCAAGTACTGACCAGGCCACTGCATGGCTATAGGGTGGTGGAACTTCTTGGGTCCCTGAATGGAATCGAACCCAGATTGCAGATGTAAAAACACGGAATCCTAAACACTGGACCACTAGGGAACCCTTCCCACTCCTACTCCCCCCTTTAATCCTCTAACACCGCTCCTCTATGCATACTTAACCCATTTTAATAGATGCAGCTTATAGTTTTGAATGGTCATGACATGTTTTACAATTACAATGTCACTTTAATATACACGCTATAATATCACTCATTTATAATCATGGGTTTAGGAACTGGGGGGGGGGGGGGATGAGGGGGACAAATCCCCCCCAGATTTCTTATTGTGCGTATAGAAGGTAAGTGTTCTGTGTATCAATCCCCCCCCCCCCCAGAATTATTTTGGTTCCCACACCCCTGAATATAATCATATCTGTATTTTGTACAAATTAAGTACAATGTTTAGGTAATATTATTTTTTTCTATAAAAAGCTGACCTTTTTTTGATAACACAAACCTTTTCGTTGCATAAAATTATTCAATTATATTTTGGAAAAAAATAGATTTTTTTAACAAAGTAATTTTTTTAATAAAAATAAATATTTACACTACCAATATTAACAAGTAATTTTTTTTGAAAATATATTGCTTTATTATTATATTTGTTTTTAACACTGTCACAAATATAATATACTTACATTATCTGTTCAGGTAGATGATTGCATCTATCCTTTTCTTGGGGGGTTAGCAGAAGAACTTATAATGAAGATCTTTGCATGATTACCATGGAAACAGAGCTTGCATAATGATTCCAATACCACTGGGAAATAGGAACACTTAAAGCTGCTCTCAGAACATAACAAGCCTTGGTTCTAATGCCAAATCACTTATTTAGGCCACAGGAGGACGGAAAAGGTAAAAACGAACAACCCCAAAACACAGCAATGCGTCAACTTGGGAAATTTGTAATTAGCAGCATTACATTTCCAGTTTGCCAATACTGTTTTTTGCAAATGTCTTAGAAAGAGGCCTCTAAAGATTAGTTATGTAAGGCTTGTTAAGAAAAAACACTTTTATTGAATGTTTACTGTTACATAGTTACATAGTAATTGAGGTTGAAAAAAATCTTTCAGTTCAACCTTGATGTGCATTTAATTACTTAATAATCACTTAGGCCCTCATTCAATTGCAATTAGGCCAATTGAATAGGGCTCTAAATAAGAACATAACATATATTTTTTAAAGAAGTTTTTAGTTAGTAAGCATCTATCCAAAAGCAAGGTTTTCACTAACTAAATACTTCTTTAAAAAATATATGTTATGTGCTTATTTAGAGCCCTATTCAATTGACCAAATCGCAATTGAATGAGGGCCTTACTATTTTGCAATAATCCCACAGGCTTCATATGTTCTGGATCTTGAATGAAGTATTGTGTCGGGACAGGACCCACACAGGTGGAAATGACAAACTTAAAATCACTGAGCAGTAGTCGCCACCCACTATCATCTTACTGTTGTGGTATGTCAATTTAACTGCCCCCCCCCCACCCCCACCCCCCCCGGGTGGCTCCACTCCAGACACAATACTACATTCATGAGGTGGAGAGATCTGAAGTGTATACAGCCGTGGGGCATGGTTTAAAAATAGTAACTAATTGGTTAAATGCACAACACAAGTTTATTTAAGTTTTTTTCTTATCATGCACTTTCTAAATCTCCTTTAGAGATTTCTATATATGAACACTAATGCAGTCCTTTAAGCTCATTTTAAATACTTTTAGGGTGTATCAGAACTTTTTTTTAAGTTTGTATCATTACTGGGGGGTGGGGGGTGTTGGGGGCAAAGCATTGTGGGACTGTTGGACTATTGGGGGCCCTGACTTGACAAGGACGATTTGTATTCTTTCCTCCTCTCCCCGGGCACTGTCCTCCCAGCCAGGTTGTTCGTGGAGAGGGCCACAATCAGATTTATTGTTGTGTGAATTTATTGATGTAATGGTAACCAGTCATGTTTGGTATTGAAATGCTGCATTTTATAAAGTGTATTACCAGGGTCCCTGGGGCAGAGGGGTCACTAGTTACGAGGTGCTTGGTTGTAGGCGATCCAGTACAGTGGGGGAAGAGCTGGCCGACAGCCGGGGACAATGGACACTTAGGTGTGAATAGAGAAGCAAGCTGGGCAATATGGAAGGTCACATACATCAGCAGTGTGGCTCCACTCCTGATCTGATACCCCTGGAAAGCCAGATCCAAAGTGGCAATTAGCCTGGGAAGTAAGTTAGGCTTCAGGACCAAGGGGGTGATTGGGGGGGGGGGTGACATCACTTGATGGACCGGCCTCTCCACGTGGTCAGGGTCTGGGCTGGTGGATATTGGTTGGACTGTGTTGTGCATACATATGCTGTACCACCATCATTAATGGAGTTATCAGTCTAATTTACATAATTGATGTGCAGGTTTCATTGTGAGGGAATAATAATATGAAACAAAAAGAAGGTAAAGAACCCCTGTTGAAGGTGCACACCAAAGTTCTGATCTTTACTAGGAGAAATATTTTTAAAACATAACCTTTATTAGGGTCATTAAAATCTTATAACATATAGACGCTACGAAAAGATACATGATCCTAAATGTACAAAAAAAGATAATAAATATTGAAATTAGTAATCCTGTGCTATAAAGGAAATGGCTGGAAATATAACGTGCTTCAATTATGGGAAGATACCCTTGTGTAAAATAAAAGTGCTAATGTGTATCAGTGAAGCAGTCCTTAATCAAGTGCTAAGTAATAGGTAATAAGGTGCTAATAAATAATAAAGTGCTATGGAACAGCCAGTTCAGTAGGACACAGGATGTATAATCATACTAATATAAGTCATAAATGTGGACCATGTAATGGGAATAGCCCGCGTTATCCTCTTATTATTGTTCCCTTGCCTTTTAGCTTATACAATTGAATTAGGTGTACAGGGCACCAGTGTAAAAATCGCTGGTATATGCACAGTATAGAGCGCTGGGGTTATCCTAACTCATGTCGCGACGCCTAGACGCATAGAAATAACGTCATCTGCATGAGACACGAAACGTAGCGTCAAACTCAATGCACGTTTCTGAATTTCTTCAGGAGTTACCGTTGCCATAATGAAGAGGCTATTTAAGGCAAATGGTTACTATGGTTACTCATTAAACCAAGTTAAAAACAATATAATTGCATAAAAAATATAGGTTTGAACATCTCCTAGAATGCTACATATTTAAGAAACAACATGTGTATATTAATAAATATATTAATGAAATTATGTTTATGAATTTGAATAAAGACAAGGAACATATGCAAAATTATATAATATAATATGAATGGTAATATATATTAACAAACTTATTGCTGATTATTAACTTAATTGTGATATATAAAATACCTTCATTCCATTTCTTCACATCATAAATAATAATTATCTCTTTATTATTATAAATAATTAGGCCATCATTATTAAATATACATATTGTAACATATACGAATCAAATAATATAAGAATGACAATTATATTTAATATTTGATATCTCCACAAATAATGGAATATAGCGGTATCTCCCTTATCAAGAAAGCATAGGATTGAAATAGCATAAAATCAGAAAAATCCCAAGATATCATACCTTGGACTTGAAGATTTAAATAGAATAGTACAACTCTTTTATTTATAGGTGAACATGTAAAGATGACACATTTGTTTGTATGCTAGAGGTATATAATAATAATAATAATAATAGTAATAGTCAGCGGACAATACTTCTAATCAAATAATTGGAGAGAAGGTGAAACATTCAGTTAGGCCCGTTGTTTTATTCTATTTTTAAAGTATATATCCATTTTGCTTCTCTCTTTAATAGTTCTCTAACTATATCACCTCATCTGATGGTTGTACTAATAGAGTCTATGGCTCTAAAGGAGATACAATTGGTATCTCCTTGATGCTTATTATTTACATGCATGGCTACTGGAGTGTCAAAACCTTTTTGAATACTGTAGACATGTTCTAATATTCTACATCTTACCTCCCGGTAGGTTTTTCCCACATATTTTGTCCAAGCACAGGATTACTAATTTCAATATACATTTAGGTTCATGTATCTTTTCGTAGCGTCTATATGTTTTAACATTTTAATATTTTAATGACCCTTATAAATGTTATGTTTTAAAAATATTTCTCCTAGTAGAGATCAGAACTCTGGTGTGCTCCTCCAACAGGGGTTATTTCCCTTCTTTTTATTCATATCGATAGTTTATTATACCCTGGGTAGCACCCTTTGATACTTGTACTTCAGCCCTATCACATTGAGCAACCACAGTATTTGAAATTTCTTGAGGGAATAATAATCCTTACTACTTGGATTATTGCTGCTAAACCTGCATTGGACTCTGTTACAGTCGGTAACATTTGTTGGGTTGGTTCTGGTCCTGCTATCAGGGATATACAAAGAGCCAGACGGTTCTACTGGTAAGGTTTGTACTAGGTTCTTATCAAGCACAACAGAAGCAGTAGATCGTCACATTAATAAAAGGCAAAGATCCTTTTACAAAAAAGCAGATATCTGTAATTATAGTGTTGATTGTTAAAATGTATACATCGGACTGTGAAGGCTGTTATAGAAAAGTTGGACATTTTTAGCAACCTTCACTACCTCAGAGGTGGAGCTATAAAATTAAAGCAGTAAAAACAAATCAAGTTAAAAATCTTGTCTTAAAATATAGCAAATATATTTTAAAGAACAAATTTGGATAAATAAATGTTACAATACCTTTATTTCACACACATCACAGTTTCTATTGAATATTCAGCTCAACTATCCTATATTTCACACACATAATTGTGCCTCCAGTGATGATCTTGCACTACCTCCATGTGGCTGAAACTTTAGCAAGGCCATGACATAGCAAAAAGAGACACAATAGAAGCTCCAAATATGATATAATTTAAAACTATAGATAATAAAAAGTACTTTATCGATTGAATCTAATAAAAAAAACGTTGCATTTTTTCTATAATAAAATAACTTTGAAGTAATATTTAGCGCAGCCAACTTCTCTGATCCACCCAAAACACAGAGTAAAATGCCTTGTTAATTAAATATCATATTTACTGCTTTTCTACTGCTTTGTGTTTAATGTCTTGTCAATTGCAGAAAAAAAGTCTAGGCATGCTGAGACTCAGAGAGCATGATTAGTGTTCAGTTTTGCAATTGACTTGCACTGAAGAAAGGATGACTGGCAGCTAAATATTGCAAAATCAATTGTTACTTTTATTTATAGAAATGCAATATTCATAATTCATAAAGTACTTACCTATATTTTTTAATTATACCATATACACAACCTTTTGCAAGTTAATTTATTTAAATTTTTCTTGCAGTGAAGTGTTATGTCCGATGGCTTGAGCGTGTTCATTTTACATGTTTACTGCATGTACATAGGAACCAAGCCAAAGGGACTGGAATATTGTTTCAGCTGAGTATTAAAGTACCGTATCTCATGACACCATGGTCTACATTAAAAACTACAGTCACACCAATGCAGTTTTTAAAATTACTCTAAATTCTTATTGTGAACATGCTCCTCAATATGTTTACTTTTGCATACATTCCGAATACTTTAATTACTCTAACAGTTATTTTTCCATTATTAAACATTTTTTCCTGCATTGAATAATATTAAAACTGGCATGTCCACTTGAAAAAAAAAACTTAATTTCCAGTTGGATCCCCATAAGTAATTTAAACTTTTCTGACCCTTACCCAAAGCAACATTTATAATTCATTTGTACAATCATTGTCATGTCATAAAGATGCCTATCTGATAATAACCTCAGACCAAAGATGTCTCACATTTAATAACCTCAACATAATCTTTTCCAACATATGCCTGGTAGAAAGACTCATTTTCCGATATATATTATTTTCCATAATTTCTTGTCTACCATAAAATCAATAAACCTTTCTGCTAGTTTTGCTTTTTAGTGAAACATCTGGTTGAGTTATTATTATTTCCTTTATTTGTAACACACCAACATATTGCATAGAGATATACAGGGGTAAGCTGAAGGACTCTGTCTTTGAGCTTAAAATCAAATGTACACAGAGTTTTCACTAAGCACATAGGAAGATTGAAAACTCACAGGGTATGTGAGAGGTATAGAAGGGAAATAGATGTGATGTGTACATTAAGGCTTTAGGTGATATGCTTATTTAAATAGGTGAGTTTTTAGTGAGTGTTTGAATGATTTCAGGCAGGAGAATAGTCGAGTGGAGCGAGGCAAGGTGTTCCAAAGAATAGGGGCAACATGACAAAAGTCCTGAAGATGAGAGTGAGAGGAGGAGATAAGAGAGGAGGAAACAAGAGGTTCGTTAGCAGAACAAAAAGGATGGTTGGAGGTGTACTTAGAGATGAGAGCAGAGATATAAGAAGGTGCATTTTTGCTGAGGGCGGTATAGGTCATAATCCTACATTTTATTCTGGAGACTATGGGAGGCCAGTGGAGTGACTGACCGAGAGGTGCTGCAGACAGTGGACGTTGAGTTTGTTTGATGAGTCTAGCGGACGCGTTCATTATGGATTGTAGTGGAAATAGACGGGTGATGGGGAGGCCACAAGAAGAGAGTTGCAGTAGTCAAGGCGAGATATGATGAGAGAGTGGATTAGGATTTTAGTTGTGTCTTGTTGAAGATAGTGACGTATTTTGGCAATGTTTTTTAGGTGAAAAAGGCAAGATTTCTTTAGTGAACGTAGGTGAGGGGTGAAAGAGAGGGCAGGGTCCAACAGAACCCCAAGACAACGGGCCTGGGAAGTGGGAGTGATGGCGGCATAGTCAACAGTTAAATATATATGTGGGGTGGAAGCTGTGGTAGAGGGTGGGAAGATTAGGAGCTCGGTGTTTGACATGTTGAGTTTGAGTTGACGGGAGGATATACTAGAGAGGCAGTTGGACACTTGTGCTAGGATAGAGGGAGATAGATCAGGTGCAGAGAGTTAGATTTGTGTGTCATCTGCATATAGATGATATTGAAATCCAAATTATTTTATTAGGGTACCAAGGGAAGAAGTATAGATGGAGTAAAGAAGGGGCCGAGGTCTGAACCCTGGGGTTTTTCATTAATTCTCTTTAATATTAATATTGGCACAAAGTGCATACACCTCATAGTGGTAGCATTCTCCACAATATGGAGTAATTCAAGGTAGCCTACCACTTACAACAAGATAATAAACAAATTAAACAGTGTTATTTTCTGTAGTTACTAGCCAGAGCAATAATTTACACTTCTTGTTACTTTAATCCATGGAATGTTGATATATGCAGTCTAGACCATTTATGATGCTAAATGAACAACTGGTTGTGTTGTTAACCTGTACTTTTAAATAGATCCTTCTTATGCATCTCTATTAATTGGCATATATATTGTTTTGTAAGTCGACTAAATGTGTCATTGATAAAAAAAAGTTTAAAATCACTCAATTAGAACAGTGTTTCTCAATCCTACTACTCAAAACATACCAGCAGGCAAGAATTGAGGATATTCTTGCTTGGGTACGATGCTGGTAATCTGTAACCCAGTCTATTTGGTTGAAATGTTGGTACAAATATTTTAGGCGCTGTGAATAATTCTACCTGTGCCCAGGTAGAATTATTCACAGCTCCTAAAATGTTTGTATTCCTTGAGGATCAGATTAGAAAAATACCATTGTGGCAGTACCGGATCCACCTTTTTGGAGCCCCTAGGTAGTGAAGTGGAGGAGCCCCTGCGAGTGAGTATGCAAGATATGCACTGACCCATTTTTGTATTTTCTGTGCGTGTAAGTTCCTTTCTCTGTTGTAACTCTCTTGTTCTAGGTGAGTTACCCCCTAGTAGTCAGTCTATAAACTGCAGCATTTCATTTTTTTAAGCCAGCAGCCATTGAAAAAAAAAAAAAAGTGGTGTGCCTCACAGTGAAGTGCCCCTGGGTGGCATCCTAGTTGGCCTAATGGGTAATGCCATATGCCAGCTGTCTACTGTATCTTGATACGCTATATACAATGAAACTGAATCTGGCAGCTGGAAATAGTCAGTGGGGGTACTGTGTTTTTAGCAGAGGAAAACATCTAATTTATCTAAATTATTTTAAACTTAAATAGAAACAGTTGCCACAATGTGATTTAACATTAAAGTATGAGTATACATCGTAATAGCATTTGTTTCAGTACCAGAAATATTTAGCATTGATTTTGCAGCTCATGTATGCTAATGTGTGGCTCAATATGCTAATGTGCAGCTCAGAGTGCTTAATGAAATAGGGATCTAACTTCCAGATAACATTGCAGATCTTTATTTTGGCCACTACAGAGACAGACAAGCAGACTAATTAGCACATTAAAGCAGCTAATAAGTATGCATATAAATGCAGCTAGACAATGGAATTCCCAGAGATACAACAGACAGGTATACATAAGGTATACCAGTGATGAGAAGTATATATCACACTAGGACACGTTTAGGCATATAAAATGACAGTGGCACATAGTAGAGGCTATCTAACCAGAGTTTTAAAGTGACTCCTGGGCGGTAGACAGTCCCAAGGCAGGGCAAATATTATGCTTGATTATAGTCCTTTTAATAGCTTAATTAATAAAAGGCCCTTACACGGACAAGTAGGTTGCTCCAAGGCCTCATCTTTCCCCGGTCTGGTTCCTCTTCCCAGCCTGCTGGATAATCTCCTCCGGGCTTCCCTGGCAGTTGAGTTGAGGGCTTGGATACTGGCTTCTTGGAGGGCCAGCTTGACATTCTCTACAGAATGCACAACCAGTCTTCTCTGATGGTGATCGTTACGGATTCCCTACCTGCACCAACTGTTGGGATGTCAAATCAAAGACCCCTCTAGCCCTGCTGGGTATGCAAAAAGGAACAGCTCTGGCAGTAATATCTCCAGATCAGCCTCCAGCAAATCTCCCATGGTAGCGGAAAGCTCAGGGCATTAGCTTGCTCTGTTGGACCTGAGAAGGGGAGCAGCTCTGCGGGGGATACAGAGTGATCCAGTCTCAACAATCTGTCTAGCCCTGGCAGTAAGAAGTGTCAAATGAAGGGCCCACTCTAGCCCTGCTGGATTGGTGGTGATCTCTTACAATCATCCTCCTGCACAATCACCCAAGTGATAGGTAAAGTCAAGGTATGATCCAGCTCTTTTGGAGAAAGGGTAGGGAGCAGCTTTGGTGGTGACTGGTCCCACAGCACATCAAATTAAAGTTACATCTCAGACTCTATCTATCCATGGCGGTGAGACCTGGCGGCACAGCTTTGGCAGCGATTATTCAGCATAATCATCTGCCCGCACAACCTCCCGCTGGGTCTGTGTTGGGGAGCAGCTACAGTGGTGATCTAGCTTGGTTAGCTACCCACACAATCTCCCAGGTTAGTGGAAAGTCCAGAGTATAAGCTTGTCTTGCTTGGTCTGCTTTTGGGAGCAGCTCTGCTGGTGATCCAGCCTGATCAGCCACCTGCACAGTCTCACAGATAGGATCCAGTTTTACGGATCTGTATAACCCTTGGGGTGGGGCAATGGGGAGAGACTTTTGTGGTGATCCAGCCTGATCATCCACTAGCACAATTTCCAAGGGTAGTGGATAGCCCATGTCATTTCCATGCCCTGCTCTGGTTGTGATCAAGCCTGATCAGATACCTGCACAGTCTCCAAAGCTCTCTTTAGGGTCAAGCTATGATCCAGCTCTTTTTGGGACAGGATAGGCAGTAGCTCCAGTGGTGATTGATCCTGACCAACCTCCCACACCATCTGCCAGGTATAGTTAAAAGTCAGAGCCTTATCTAGCTCTGGTAGTGAGGTGATAGGGAAAAGCTCCGGCAGTGATCCAGCCTAATCATCTGCCTGCACAATCTTCCAAGGTAGTGGATAGCCCGGGCATTAGCTTGCCCTGCTGGATCTGTGATGGGGAGCAGCTCCAGCGGTAATCCTGCCTGTTCAACCACCCATACAATCTCCCATGCTCGACTTGCAGCTGAAGTAGCCACTAGAGCTCCTGGTATCTGGGTGGCTGGATCATTGTCTCGTTGGGATGTGCAGACCACTTGGGCTGGTCCATGGTGCTGTTCTGCTGTTGGTCGCCACTAGTCCTGGTTCAGTGTGCATTGCTGCTCAGAACTAATTTTCAGCAGCAGGGGAGGGGGCGGTGGCAGCCACTGGCATCTTTCCATCGGCTTCCGCTCTTACGGAGATGGCTGCTGCCCAGGATCGGATTCCTCTGCTCCTCTCTTGGTAACCATTGTCACTGACCCCTTTTCCCGTTGCTGGATCTTAGCCCATTGAGCCACCATAAAGGACAGATTGCTTGGCTCCAGCCACTCAACTATGTGCACAAAGACCTCCATTGTATTGCAATCTGTTTTGTCCTATTGTTTACCAGATAAAAAGAATGTACTCTATTTGAGGTCTGGATCTCTAGACATGGAGACAGCATTATTTATATTTGGAGTTTGGCCTATTGTTCATAGGTGCCAGACAAAAAGCCAGGATGCCAGACTATTAGACCCCAATCTCCTGTGTTTGTCTGCCACTCCCTGTTATTGTTGTGTTGTATACACCCCCTCTGTATCTAACCCCTATAAATATTGTTGACTTTCCAAATCAGTTCACTGCTGAGACATATAGAAATGGTATGGTCTCTTATTTGCTCCTGGTGGCTGCGATACTGATCCTATCTCCACCCTGCAAGTAACTTGTCCTGGTCACTTCCACAGGAAGGTTACTGAGACTCCTGGAGGTGCAGATTCCTTATGGAGAGACCCTGACTGATACAGAAGTCAGATACTAGGGTGCTAGTGCCGAGATTTCCAAAAACCCAATGGATGTGGGTAGTTAACCTGTAATCTATAGCAGGTTGCGCTGGGCAGTAATAACCCCTACCCCATGGATCTTCACAACTAGTTGGCAGTGGTGGCATCTCGGTGCTGTAACCAGAAGCTGAACAATGGCATATAGTGATCTATGCAAGATTATAGTCCAGTTTTTTCGATGCCTTGGCAGGGATGACGAAACCTATCAGCTATTTATCCAGACCTACAAGCCCAGGGAGACCATTACTGGTTTGATGACATGTTTGGCCTGATCACCAGTAAGAGGAAGCGGCTATGGCAAAGGCTTGCCACAGAATGCGATCATGAAACAGCTCTTCTGAATCAGTGGATGGCTTCCCAGGCGCTTCAGCAGGGTGAGGAGCTAGCAAAGTGGCTTGAGGACCTGCTGTGGATGGAGCTTGACTTGGAAGGTCAGTATGAGGACCTGATGCTTCTGGCTACTGTATCACAATGGCCCTCCTACTACAAGCTTGGACTGGTGGAAGGGCTCCCGGATGTGCTTCAGGGAAATTGGAACCGCAGAGCGCTGAGAAATCCTATTGGCACAACGCCAAAAGGATGTGGAACAAGACCCAAGGACAGAAGAAGAAATGTTGCTCAAACCGTTGGTCCATAAATAAATGAATTTTGAGTATGAGGAACTGCTTGAGGAGGTGGGCCCAGGTGGGTACTTGGAGCTACCCCATGCTTCCCCTGCTGAGCTAGCAGAGGATACACTGCCAGAGGAAATGCACTGTTGGCTACACCCCTATAATGTGAATGAAGGAAACCAGAATGTACCTGGAGATCTCACCTCTGCAGAACAGGTGAGATCAGAGGGACTGCTGGGAACTCACCAGGATAGGGAGGCCGGCAGAAAAATTCAGACCCTGGTATATGAAAGACCGGGGAGCAGTGATAAACAGCACCAGCCACTGTGAGATGGCCAACAACCAGAGAAGTTCCAGCCGCTAACCAAGGGTGAGGAGCTGGAGACTGAACAGTTGGCAGAGGAGGGTGCAAGCCCTGAGAGTCTGCCCAACTACCCATGGACTGTTACCTGTCCTGAAATACAAACCGCTGATGTCCAGGCAGTCAGGAAACAAGTGGAGATGCCAAGGCTGACAGTCATGGGGAGTGTAATGCCAGATCAGGGCATGAGGCTTTTAGGAGACCCTGAAGCTCTTCCCCAGCATGGATCAGGTGGATCCAGAGTGTGGGAGGTCAAGTGAGGGCACTGGCCCTGGAACCCTGAGGAAGGAGCAAGTTGAGGCTCCACTCCCAAGCCCTGCAGAGTTGCCAGCAGGGCTGACGGGGATCACTTCAGTCCAGGCAGCCTCAGAGTTAAAGGATATGGGCAAGCGACCCATGGTACCAGAGGACCTAACACAGTATACTCTAGCTCAGAGGTGATCCCAATCTTACCAGCCCTTGAGGATACTCACCCTAAGGAGCTACCGACCCCAGCACAGTCTGCTATCCCAGGTGAGCCTCAGCGAGGAAAGGGTCTCCATCACGATATCCTAATCCTCTGTTTTTCCCCAACACTGCCTTCACAACTGACCCTAAGCACATTGTGCTGGCAGGGAAGTGCTTTTAACCCACGTTTGAGCTGTTCCCTAGATAGGATATTCCAGAGCCACTACCTGTCTGTGGCCAAGGGGGTAGCAGTATGCCCTGGGATGAGATCCTAGTTCCTGAGACCTTGGATGTGTCCCCAAGAAAGATGCCTGGGTTATTAAAGGAAAATGAGCTGGGGTTGGGCTGTGTTGCTACTTTGGACCCCGAGGATTGGTATCCCAGATGTTGTACAAAAAAAAACTTAAAAACAGGAACTTTATTCAAAATTCTTAAAGTATATATATATATATGTATATATATATATATATATATATATATATATACTGTATATATATATATATATATATACACACAAAATAAAGACCCTTAAAGGCGCCAACAACTGGAATGGTCAATCAAAAAATTCAAATATGGTACATAAACCAAGAAAAAAATATATATAATTATATTTATATACGGTAGATCAATACAAAGCAGTGCCTGTGTCTCATTACAGAGACCTCCTATCTAGCGACTTTAGTGTGCCCCACAATCTGGCTAGTTGCCCTGCAATACAGGAGAATGGACTGGATATAATAAATCACATAAAATATAATTATACTAGCAACTTGTCCGTCAAAAATGATGGCATTAAATTTGAAGCCATGGCAATGCTGTTTGGCACTCAATGTAAGGCTTTTGCTCCTCTGTGGACCTTCGGCGCTCATTGCGTGCCCCGCGCTGAGTGCCTTTGGTTCATTGTGAGCCTCTCCCCTCGTGAACTTCAAGTGTCCTGTTTTGCAACGATCACCTTTGGCGCTCATCGCGAAGACAGATATATAAGTACAGTGTAAAATATAAAAAAAATTGAGTACAGTGAATTAATAAAGTAATATGAATTAATAAATTAATATACTTTACCTATTTATATTTAATATGCAGCAATCAATATCCTGAAGAGCTAACAATCTATTTGGATTTTCCTGCATCTGAAAATGGACAGTTGGACTGTTGATCATCCGAGGAGAAAGTGTCAGAAATGTGGCAAGTGTGCAGTGTAAATAGGCCGTGTGCGCGAGGCCAAACCGTCTGTTTAGGCTGGTAAAGCGGCATTTTAGAATCCTAATGTTATTATTTGCAAGTTAGTGTTGTAAAATGGCGGCTTTTTTCTATGTGTTACTTGGCTCGCGATCATTTTCCGTCCGTTGTAATGGTATATTTTGTATCTCCTACGTTCCTGGGTAACTTGTACGGGGCTGGAGGGGATTTTCGCTGCTCTGTGTCCTTTAGCCTCGCTTGAATTTTTTCGTTCGCCATTTTTTTTCTTGTTTAGGTGATTTTAAAGTTCTAAAACTGCTTAAATGCAACTTAAATTGGCGTGCAACCTCACTCCCAGACGTCCTAGCTGTCCCCCTGTGCTGTGTGTGATGTTTGTTTTATGTTGTATTTTTTTGTTGGTGTGCTTTTTGTGTTTTTGGATGTGCGCAGTTCGGCTGTTAACTTCGTATTTTTGCGACTTTTTATTATTTTTTTGTAAGTCCTGCGGGTCGTAATTGTTGTTTTTAAAAGTTGTACCTCCTTGGCGGTGTTTTGCAAGTTTCGTGGTCGTGTAGCCTCGTTTTAATTTATTACTGCCTCCATTTTGTTTCTTACTTAGCTGATTTTCAAGTGCAGAAACTCCTTAAATTCAACTTTAATTTGCGTGCAACCTCACTGGAGAGAGCGTCCTGGCTGTCCTCCTGTGCTGTGTGTGTTTTTTTTTTAATGTTTTGTTTCTATTTCTCATTGTTTTTGTTGTTTTGGGCTGTACGCGTTTCGCACTTTAACTTGGTACCTTTGCAACCTCGTAATTATTATTTATTCTTCTATGTGCCGCTGGTCGTATTTTTTTTTTCTAAGTCCTGATATCCTCATCCCACGTTGTTTTGTTTTTTCTAAGTCCCGTGGCTCTTTGTTTTTGTTTCAAAGTCCCGCTTTTCTAGGGTTGTTTATTACCGAGATTAAGGCGCCATAGAGCCTCCACCTCCGCAAATCTGGACACTCGCTTTGCGAGGGTCCACATTTGCGGCCTTCAATGAGCATTCTGCTCATTGCAGCTGACGTGGGAGCCTCCACCTCCGCAAATGTGGCCCTCGCTTTGCAAAGACCGCATTTGCGGCACGAACTACGTCCCTCGCTTCACGAGGGACGCAGTTGTGCAAGCTCGCTTTGCAAGCTCGCAAAGTGTGACGACAACTCGCAGTTTGACAATTATAATATGTGATATACAGAGTAAGTCTATACAAAGCAATCCCTGTATCTCATTACAGAGACCTCCTAGCTATGGGCTATGGTGTGCCCCACAAGCTGGCTAATTGCCTTGCAATACAGGAATATAGATTAGATATAATGATCACATACCAAACCAGAAGGTTGTATACACCCCCCCTTTCTATCTAACCCCTATAAATATTGTTGACTTTCTAAAATGAAACATATAGAAATGGTATGTTCTCTGATTTGCTCCTGGTGGCTGCGATACTGTTCCTATCTCCGCCCTGCAAGTTACTTGTCCTGGTCACTACCACAGGAAGGTTACTGAGAATCCTGGAAGTGCTAATTCATCATGGAGAGACCCTGACTGATACAGAAGCCAGATATCAGGATGCTGGTGCCGACATTTCCAAGAATTCAACAGTCCTTGTGGGTAGTTAACATGTAGTCTATAGCAGATGGCCCTTGGCAGTCATAACCCCTACCCCTGGATCGTTACAGCCATCCTCCTTCAAGCTGGCTTTGGACATGTGAGTATGGATCACAGCTGTCTTTTTTCCTGGCTTCTCAGTTGGTGCTGGCTCCACGACCTCCACCCTTGTTTCCATCTGGCATGTAGCGGTCTTTGCTTTGGCATCTGTCTTGGTCATCTCCTTAGATTCCGGCCTGGCTTTATCGGCTTCTCTGTGTGGTGTGGCCACCTTCTCCAACACAGGTCTGTGGCCCCTCCAGCTATCAGCCCTTTGGGCTCTTCTCCCTTTCCTAATTGTTGTGAGGGCACTGACTCTACAAGATCGCTCCTCCAGCGGGAAATCAATCCCCCTCTGGCCAACGTTCTTCTGCAGGGCCTGATCATCTTGCTCCTTCAGCTGACCAGGGCAATATCTCTGATCATTTGCGGCTCGGTTTCTGTCGCTCCCCCTCTTTGGTCTTCCCTGGGTGATCACAGACTCTGGACATTTCTCCACTAGACGGGGAGGGTTGCTCGGCTGTCTGATTGAGTGCATTAGAGGCTTAGACCGGTTGCTCTGCTTTGCATTGTCCAATCCTCCTATCTTATCATCTGCTGCTGAGATCCTCCACTCTCTGCTACTCAACTCATGTGGGTTGGGGAAAAGATCTCCTCTAGGCTTAGGCCGATCTCCTTGCCAATCTGCTGCTGAGGTGCTACACTTGACCTCCTGTTTCCTTGGTTTGCTGATCTGGTTGAGTGATTGGTTGCCTGCCTTCTCTCTCTGGGCCTCTGGATAAGGGGAACCTTCACAGGTGAGGAGCCTGTGTCCATTTGGCTGTAAGTTTGGTTGATCTATTCTCGCCATGCCACTTCTTCATTCCAGCCCGATCCGCAAAGGCTTCATCCACCTATTGGGCCATACCCCATCTGGGACAGCTTCCTCTAAGAAGGTAGCATACCCCTGCCAAGTGTTAAAACATCACCATCTCTTCAGTCCTTTCTCAATCTTGAGTACCCACTGCCACTGATCGGCCAGGAGTATCAAGCAGTGCGCCCTCCCAATGCCACACTTGGGCCTGCAGTACCTCCTGGAGCCCTTTGAACAGCTCCAGTTCAAAGTCTGGATTCCAACAGTATGCGGTTGCTGGCTGCACCCGATCATCGTAGCTCTCTGCCAGTTCAATCTCGTTGTATATCAGCTATTCCTGCAGGTTGGTTACGTTTGCCAAATTTCCAGTCTACCATGCACTCTTGCACGGGGGCATCTCCATGGCTTGCGGCAGTGCTAGCTCTCTCCAATCGCTGGTTTCTCATCCAGGATATTTTGCTTGTTTTCACCTGGATCAGGTGCTTTCCACATCACCATTCTCTTCAATCTACTGGAAGATCTGGATTGCCACTGGAGAGGGCCACATTAGATAGTAAAACAGTAAAACATTAACTAAAAACCCGGATTACAAAACCTCTAATTCTCTTTTGTGGGGAATGTTATGCTCTGAAGAGCTGTTGGGTGTTAGGGACAGGGAGCCCTGACCGGGGGCCAAAAAGGCTGATCTTGACACATAACGTAAAAACTGCTTCCAGAAATGAGATATACTTACCAATATCTGTGTTTATAAAGGACCACTATGGTCATATATTTCCCATATGTTTTAAATGAATTACAATTCACTTGATAGGTAAAATATTTTAAGAAATAACAAGAAATAAAAACAAGTTATATTTTTAACTCCTACATGCCATTTGTTTCTTCTTCATAGTTCCATTTTCTATTCTTAGAGTACTGTAGCTCTGTGTGTTACTTTCTCATACGGGTGTGTTGTAAGCTAATGAGCTTTCCACTTGTTTTTGCTGTAACATTCCCATTACACAGATAGAAGCTTCTTCTGCATTTAGTTTATCCTCCCAACTCAAGACATAGATCACTGCAGAATAGGTGCATATAAAAGTTAATAAATTAGAGGCTATATTATTTTTTTAAATTCTAAAAATATTTGTCTTTTGTTTAAGTGTAGTTCTTAAAAAGATTATATTTAAAAAATATGACGACAATTGTCCTGTAATAGCTAAAATAAAAGTTTAAACAGCAAAATTGTGATATGCTGCAAACTGTAACAAGCAGAACCAATGAAAAATACAATGCAATATGTTATGAATTTATATCAGTAAAATAACATTTTTGTCAAGGATAATTCAAGAGGGGCATTTATAATTCAATGAGAACTTTATTGTGAATGTGAATTAAACAAGTATCTATAAATCAAAATGTATTCCCAGAGCCTGGCATTAATAGTAATATTATATTTGTATAATCCATCAATCTGTCTGATGTCATCTAAATCTCAGACTTATGTTGGTACAGGTGCGGTTTGGTTTCAGGGCTGTGTCAGTATGTTCACAACTCTATTGTATGGGACACAAAGCCTACTGAGATCGTATTAGAGAGAATATCAGGTCAAGAAAGGATAAATTATTCAAACAAAAGAATGGTTGTGTAATAGTGCTGCAAACAATAAGTACTTGTGTCATGTTTCAGACATTATCTGTATAAGAATTCACTATTCACATTAATTTGTGATAAAGTGACTGTGTAGTCCTCAATGCTTAATGTCCCCTTTGTTCGTTTTGTCATCTGCTGATGTAAACAGTGGTAGAGCCAGTGAATGGAGAACCCTGGAGCAATATAATTTGGGGGCCCCTTTCGCAACTTCTCTTTACAAGGTAAGTTTCTGTAGAGATCAATAAAAAGCCAAATATGTATGTAGGCGATCTGATCACCTTTGTAAAAAAAATAATGATCTGTCCTTCTCCCCTTTTAAATTAAGAGTCTTCCTTTACTCGAGGCTGCTGTCAGTAGCAGAGGGCCACTACTCTGTTATGGGCCCTGGTGTTTTGCACCTGCAGCATGTTGTCTTGCATTTGCAAGATCTTGGCAACATGGTCATTTTTCAGTTATCTATAATTTCTTCTGAAATTCACTCACTTGCCCATTTAGCTTGGGTTGTCATGCTGTATGACTAATGTATTTAGAGTATCCAGCTAAACAAAATTATTTTATATCCTAGTTACAAGTGGGAACTAAAATATCTGGGACCATTCCTTCAGCTATTTTAGGCACCTCTATAATATTGTACTACTTTTAAACTAAATATATATTAAGTTGTACAACCCTCCTGAGTTGTTTCTTATGAAGGATAAACATATTTTAGGGCTCCTTGTCATTCACTCATTATCCTCATCTGCTCCTGGATTTCAACCATGTCACTTTTCCAGTCTTCTTTATTTGCCTTAAAGAACCACTGTAGTTTAAGTAAGAAAGATGTACTTGTTTATGAAGTATGTAACTAACAAAAAAAAATGAGTGAAATCACTTTTTTGACAATACTGATTTTGGATCAGTTTTGTCTGTTAAATTACTTCCTGAGAGCTGGTGTGTTTTTATCTATCTTTGGATGGTGGGATGGGGGAGGAGGCAATAGGGAGAGTTAAAGGGCCAGTAAATTCAGCACAGTTTGGACCAGCTCATTTTCCTAAAGGCATGTTGAAATAGTTTTTACTTTTTAGAAATCCATCCATTTTATGTGCAGACATCACATCACATATATAGTTGTGAAAGTACGAGTTGTTGCTAATGCTTGCGGGCTCGCGCAGCGAGCCCACAAGAACTGCGTTCCTCGCAAAGCGAGGGACGCAGTTCCCCGCAAATGCGGGTCCTCTTGAAGCGAGGGGCCGCATTTCCGGTGGTGGAGCATCCCAACGTCTCCGCAAATGCGGGTCCTCGCAAAGCACTTAGGGAATGAGGCAATGAGCACCGCAAAACGAAAACGAGGCTCACCTTGGAAACCTGCATTAACTTTAGAACCAACCTTAACGTAACAAACACTCACGAAAAATGGCGGAACTGCGCGCACCTAAAAACAGTCAAAACACACCAAATACTCACAAAACTACATAAAAAGCTTACCCATAGCAGGGGGGGGGGGGGGCACCCAGGACCTCTGAAAGTGAAGTTACACCTCCATTTAAGTCCAAATTCCTGAGTTCAGACACACGAAAATCCCCTAAGTGAGAGAAAAAATGCCCGCCGAAAAAAATGAAAACGAGGCTCAAAGACCCAGGACCGCCCAGCCACCTACAACTTACCCAAGAAGGGATCCGAGATAAGCTCGGAAACCCGCATTAACCGCAGGGGATCCAAGATAAGCTCCGAGCCCTGCATTAACCCCACATTAACCATCGCAGTGGGGGTCCCGATTACGTGCAATCGAGGACCCACGATGCAATCAAAATTCAAAATTCCCGCATTACAGGTCCTTAAAGGACCGTAAAGGTCCTTAGAGGACCAGTTGTACAAGAAAAAAAATACACTGTCACCCTGTCAATCATGGGGGTCAATATAGACCCCCATAAGCCCTTCATTAACCCTGTCACTCATGGGGGTCAATACAGACCCCCATAAACCCATCATTAACCCTGTCACTCATGGGGGTCAATACAGACCCCCATAAGCCTCTATTTAACCCCATCAGTCCCATAAGGGTATATTAACACCATTATGGGCCTGTTACAACACTACATTAACCACATAAGTGCCATGATGGTCCTCAAGGACCATCATGACACTAAGTATAAACACTATACTGCACTATACCACCCCCAATAAAACATTAAAGATCAACTAAACACCCTCTACACTAACCTATTAACATCTACACTACCTACCTCCTATTAACCCCCACCACTCTAATTACAGAAATTAAAAAAAGCCTAAAGTCACACAAAAAAAATCTACATTACACGAAATAAAAAACCTAACTCACAAAAAAATAAATAAACTACATTACACAAAATAAAAAAACCTAAGTCACAAAAAATTAAAAAAAAAAGGCACTTCAGAACTACAGACTCCTAACATAAGGTGTATGCTTGCTAATGCCAGAAGCTTGCCAGAAAAAAGGGAGAGTTAGAATTATTAGCAATTAATGAAAAATGGGATTTAATAGGCATTACCGAAACGTGGTGGGATGAATCTCATGACTGGACTGTTAATCTGGATGGTTATAACCTATTTAGGAAAGATAGAGGCAATGGTAAACGAGGAGGAGGGATTTGTCTGTATGTTAAGCCTGAATTTAAGGCTATAGTCAGAGAAGATATTTATGGTGGACCTAGTGATAAAGTTGAATATTAGTAGGAGTATGCTATAAACCCCCAAATATAGCTGAAAGTGAGGAAATACAATTATTGTTACAGATTGGAAATGCAGCTAAGCACGGGCAAGTTCTAATAATGGGAGATTTTAATTACCCTGAAATAATCTGGATAAATGAGACCAGCAGTTCAGCTAAGGGGAGCAGGTTCTTGAGTACACTCAGGGATCATTATCTGGCCCAGGTTATACAGGCCAGACTACTACAAATGAAGCTATCTTAGATTTACTCACAAATAATATTGATATAGTATCAAATGTTGAAATAGGGCAACCTTTGGGAAACAGTGATCACAACACAGTCTCATTTGAGATTGAATTAAAAAAAAAAACATTTTAAGGGGCCAACAAAAACTCTTAATTTTAAAAGGGCAGATTTTAACGGTCTAAGGGCAGCAATACAAAGTATAGAATGGGACAGAGAACTGATAGGTAAAAACACTGAACATAAATGGACATTTAAATCCTTACTAAATATACATACACATCGGCATATACCGTGTGGGAATAAAAGTAAAAGGAGTAAATCACAACCCATGTGGCTTAACAATGATTTAAAGATCAAGATACGGAGTAAAAAACAGGCATTTCAATTATACAAACAAGAGGGGACAGAGACTGCTTTACGGGAATATAAGGAAATCAACAAGGCTTGCAAAAGCGCGATTACACTGGCTAAAATAGAAAATGAAAAATGTATTGCAAAAAATAGTAAGACTAACCCTAAAATATTTATATTATGTATATTAATAGGAAGAAGGCGAGGAAGGAAGCTATTGGAACATTAGAATGTGAAACAGGCTGTCTGAAAATTTATGACCAGGAAAAGGCAGATGAGCTAAATAGGTTCTTTTCTTCGGTATACACAAGGGAGGTACAAGTGTTTGGGACACTGCAACATAATGGGGCTACACTACCTTTGCCAAATAATTGGTTAACACAGGAAGTAATCCAAAAGAGCTTGGAAAAAATAAATGTTAATAAAGCCCCTGATGGAATACATCCAAGGTTACTAAGGGGTTCTGTAATAGCCAAACCATTATATTTAATTTTTCAAGATTCACTCAACACAGGGTCTCTACCAAATGAATGGAGAAAAGCCGATGTGATACCTATATTTAAAAATGGAGCAAGAGCAAATCCAGGGAATTATAGACCAGTGAGCCTCACTTCTGTAGTGGGGAAGCTTTTAGAAGGGTTAATAAGGGATAATATACAAGAATATGTCTATTTGAACAGGATTATAAGTAGCAGTCAACATGGATTTATGAGGGATAGGTCATGTCAAACAAATCTAATTAGTTTCTATGAGGAGGTTAGTAGGAACCTGGATCAAGGCAACTCAGTGGATGTAGTCTTTTTGGATTTTGCAAAGGCTTTTGATACAGTGCCACATGGGAGACTATTGGGCAAACTAAGGGATACAGGAATTGCAGTAAATATTTGCTCATGGATTGAGAGCTGGCTAAAAGACAGGAAGCAAAGGGTTGTTGTAAATGGAACATACTCCGATTGGACTAATGTGGTAAGTGGGGTTCCTCAGGGTTCAGTATTAGGTCCTCTCCTTTTTAACATATTTATTAATGACTTAGAGGTAGGATTGGAGTGTGGTGTCTCCATTTTCGCTGATGACACAAAGTTGTGCAAGGTAATTAAATCAGAAAATGATGTGCTTTCCCTCCAAGGGGATTTACATAAAATTGAGGAATGGGCATCTAAATGGCAGATGAGATTTAATACGAATAAATGTAAGGTTATGCATCTGGGAAGGAAAAATAGCCATGCAATTTATAATCTTAATGGAGCAAATCTAGGTGTATCAGATATTGAAAGGGATTTGGGAGTGCTTGTGGACAACCACCTAGGTAACAGTGCTCAAAGCCAAGCAGCAGCTGCAAAGGCAAATAAAATATTAGCATGTATTAAGAAGGGTATAGAAGCCAGGGAAGCAAATATAATTGTGCCACTATACAAATCTCTAGTACGCCCTCACTTGGAATATGGAGTACAATTTTGGGCACCACTTCATAAAAAGGACATTTTAGAGTTGGAAAAGGTACAGAGAAGGGCAACAAAACTAATAAGGGTAATGGAGGGGCTAAGTTATGAAGAAAGACTAACCAAATTAAACTTATTTTCTCTAGAAAATTGGCATCTAAGAGGAGATATGATTACCTTATATAAATACATCCAGGGTCAGTATAAAGATTTGTCAGGGGAGCTTTTTGTGCTAAGAGGTTTTCAACTGACAAGAGGACATCCCTTGAGGTTAGAAGTAAAAAGAATCCACCTCAAAGAAAGAAAAGTAAGGGTGGTTAATCTGTGAAATTCTCTACCAGAGGAGGTGGTGACAGCGGATTCGATAGATAACTTTAAAAGGGGACTAGATTTATTTCTAATTAAAAAGGGAATTCAGGGTTATCATGGATAATTAGAGAGACAGTACTGATCCAAATTTTTTACATTTCCCTTTGAGACAATTGGCTAAGTCTCGCTTGTGTTTTTTTTTTATTTCTCTTTGCCTTCCTCTGGACTAATTAATAATTAAAAACAAACAAAAAAACATGAAATAATTGATTAATAATTAATTAACAACTAATTAATTATTAGTTAATCCGCATATTGCAGATCAGAGGAGATCTTAGGGGGTTGAACTTGATGGACTGAAAGTATTTTTTCAACCTTAAATACTATGGGCCTCATTTTATTATCGGCCGTGAAACGGCCGCAAAGCTGCGGTTCCTTGCGGCCGTCTTACGGCCCCGTGTAGAGCTACCTTTACCTTGCAATTCAAATAGACCGTGCCGCAAGGATATCCCCGTTACGGCCAGCCACATATCATGCAACCGGCCGCAAGGTCTGAAAACTTTAAATGCAAAAATAAATTCAAGATGGCACTGTAAAGCTCTGTAAATGCTAGGGATCATAATGGGGGACATGAGGATTAATAGCAACCCCCTCTCAAGCTTGCACATCAGCCCAAATCCGATATTTCATTAACGGTTTATTTTCCGTCCCGCAGCCTGGGCGGGTCTCAGGTGCTCCAAGCCCTCGGGACTTTTTCCACGGATATTTGACATGAATTAAAATAAAAATTATTTGCGGATTTGAGTGTAGGGGAATGTTGTGCTATGAATGCTAACACCCCTAATCACTTTATCGTCTCATCAGAGTGCAGGATGGCTTTATTATGTGCCTAATTGTGTGCTTGCGCGACCTTTTTGTTTCAAGTAAGCTGCGGCTCGGTTTTATCCTTGCCGAGAGGGTTCCCGGAGCAATAGAATAGCAACCGGGGTTTTCTTGCGGCCGAAACTCTTGCGGCCGTTTAAGATCAAAGGCTTTCCTGGGGCGCATGCGGCCGCAAGGGGTAACAAGGCGCCGGCCGCAAGCCTGCCGGAGCCCCCGTCCGGAAGGGAATAGAATTGGCAAATAGCCTACGGCTGGTCCTTGCGGCCCCGCATCTCCTACGGCCGATAATAGAATGAGGCCCTATGTAACTATGAAATTACAGAAAAAAAAAAAAAACATTACAACCCCCCCCCTCACTACAGAAAAAAATAAAATACACACCTGAAAAGGAAATACATATAATACAAATACATACAATACAAATACATACAATTACAATACAATACACCCCTATCTAATATACATCACACAATCTATCTTAATAAATAGCATAATCTAATATACATCCTATCTATATAATAATACATCCCCAATCTATCTAAATAAATAGCATAATCTAATATACATGCTATCTATATAATAATACATCCCCAATCTATCTAAATTAATACCACAATCTATCTACAATACATCCTATGCTATCTATATAAAACACATACCCCTAGCTAACATACAATAAATGCTATCTATATATTAACTAATCTAAGTCTAAGCTAAAATAAAATAATTAACACCATTTACCTTTGCAGTTGTCCATTGAGATCTGCCACTTTTGGGAGAAAAAAAAACAAAAACAAAAAACAATTAGTGCAACACGTTAACAGTTCTAAAATAAACATTCTATACATTCTTTACATTCTAAATATTCTACTCACCTTTCCGGCATGTCCCGTCCTTATTCTTTGAATCCTTCTCCGGCGCAGCACCTGTTAAAAAAAACACAACAATAATACACATACATCAAAATAAAATAAACATAATCTACATTCTACTTACCTCCCCGCGATGTCTCCGGCCTCCTCCGGATCCTCTTCTGCCATGCCCTGTAAAACATTTTTTATATATATATACTTACATCCGCAGTCCCGGACATCCCCGACGCTAATGAGGCTCCAGGAGACTTTTCCAGAAGAAAATAAGCAATGGCGCCTTCTGATTGGTTGAAAACGCTGTCTATCAAATTCACCCAATCAGGAGGCGCCAATGTGTGAATCAATCACAAACGGATACACCTTAAAATCCCACTCTGATTGGATAATGCACCTGTCAATCTTTATTTAAACCATTCACAAGGCTCAGATGCCTTCAGCCAATCACAATGGAATACACCCCCACAGGGTGATTGGTAGGAGCCTCTGCACATTCTGATTGGTTGCACTGACAATAGCCAATCACAATGGAATACACCCTCACGTACTGATTGGTGAATGATTTGCACATTCTCATTGGCTACTGTTAATATCAATCAATATTACAGCCAATGGGAAGGTGCAGATGTCTTCACCAATCAGTACGTGGGGGTATATTCCATTGTGATTGGCAGTAAAGCCTTAGGATTGGTTCAAATAAAGATTGACATGTGTGTTATCCAATCAGCGTTGTAATTTGGGGTGTATACTTTTTTCATTGGTTCACAAATGGGGTCTTCTCATTGGCTCAATTTGATAGACAGCCTTTTCAGCCAATCAGAAGCCACCATTGCCAATTTTATTCTGGAACACTCCATAGGAAGGTCATTAGCGTCTGAGACATCCGCCAGGGCGGATGTGTGTCGCTTTTATTTTTATTTTTTCTTCATGCGCGGATGCTTCCGGAGAAGACGAGGAGGCCGGAGACATCGCGGAAAGGTAAGTATAATGTAGATTGTGTTTATTTAACTTTGGTTTATGTTTACTAATGTAATGTTTTTTTTTACAGGAGTACCGCCGGACAAGACGCAAAGATGGACTACGGAACATGGAGGACGTGACATGCTGGGACGTGACATGCTGGAAAGGTGAGTATAATATTTAGAATATTTAGAATGTTTAGAATGTTTAGTTATTTCATGTAAACGTGTTGTATCAATTTTTTGAATCTTTTTTACCGTAGGTTGCTGATCTGAAGAAACATCTCAAAGGTAAGTGGTCTTAATTATTTGATTGTAGCTTACAATTAGGGTAGCTATATATATAGATAGCATGTATTGTATATTAGATAGATAGATAGGGGGATGTATTATTAGATAGTATTGTATATTAGATAGTGGGATGTATATTACATTATATAGTGGCATGTATATTAGATAGTGGCATGTATATTAGATAGTGGTGTATTGTATTTAATTTAATTGTGTTGTATTGTATTTTATTGAATTGTGTTGTATTGTATTTAATTTAATTGTGTTGTATTGTATTATATGTATGTATTATATGTATTTCATTTTCAGGTGTGTAATGTTTTTTAAAAAATTGTAGTGAGGGGGGGTTGTAATGTATTTTGTTATTTTCTGTAATGTTCCTTTTTTATTTTTTGTGACTTAGGTTTTTTTGTTTTGTTCTGTAATGTACATTTTTTATTTTTGGTGATTTTAGTTTTTCTTATTTTATGTAATGTAGATTTCTGCTTTTTGAGGAATTTAGTTACTTGAGGCACACAGTACACTCACATTGTGTGACAAACAGCATTTCAACACTTTCTTTTATTGACCGTCATTTTTTGACGGGCAAGTCGCTAGTAAAGTCATATTTGTGGTTAGAATTGTTGAAATGCCTGAAAGACTGCCCCAGACCTCTCCACTTCTGGGAGGAGGGGGCTGGGTTTTGTGTCATTACCTTAACCAATCAGATTGTGGGGTTGTGTGGAAAGTCTTCTGGCTGACAGTATCTGCCCAGAAGACCTGTGACATCACTCAAAGATGCTGTTCTAATGAGCAGCTTCTGTCAGTGATGATGTCTCCTTGCTTTTTAGTGTATATTGCCCGGAATTAACTCATAATAAACTTTTGTTCTTTTAAAAAATACATGTATGAGTTTGTTTTTTTCAAAACACAATCAATAGACAGACAGAGATAGACACAGTTAGAGAGAGAGAGAGAAAAAGACAGAGATAGACAGACATAGACAGATAGAGACAGATATATATATATAGATAGGCAGAGACAGACAGATATAGGAACTTTCAAGCCCAATCAAGCATTAGTGTGTGACATCCTTCTCCAGTGAACACTTCTACACTTCTTAATAGCTTGGAGCCTGAGGGGCTGTGATTATATTTTCTATAAGTCCAGTGACACAAGTTCACAAGTAGGGAGCCACATGGATTACTGCACACTCTGTTCCAGTGGAAATCTAACAGCCTTATTATATATATAATATATAAGCACATAGCAGTTTTTAGTTTGTGAACTTCTATCCAAAAGCAAGGTCTTCACGAACTAAAAACTTCTGTAAAAAAATATGCTGTGTGCTTATATATAGCCCTATAGAATTTCCTGAATTGCAATTTAATAAGGCTGTAAATGTCCTTCTCATATAAAACATTCACTATAATATCATGGTTGTCTCTAGGAACCAGCAAGGACATTACAATGTATTTATTTCCTAATAAAAACTAGCTTTATTATATACTGCCTAAATATGGTCTTGGTCAGACAAAACATTTTCATATATTCAATGTGAAGTGGTCATTTAAAGGAAAGTTGGAAATAGAAATATACTTATTTTATATTCTCTGCCTCCACATTTAAGCCAGTTAATCATTCAAGTTGAAGTAATTAGGACTAATATAGGCTGCACTGCAATGAGCCAAGATTACAGTTACAACAATGAGACAAGATTACATTTCCTAGGCTAAATACACTTTAGAAACATTAACCTTTTAAACAAGGTTGTCATTGGTGAAAATTGGCATTATGATAAAGTTCTACTTCTAGAAGATCCTCTAGATTTCAGCCATAGAGCCCTATTCCAATATGAGACGTAGTTGCAGTAAATTATTCCTTCGTAACATTGAGAACTGTTTTTTTTTTGCTATAATGGGAGCCATTCCAATCCAGCTGTCCTAAAACTTCCCCTTTAGGTGGAACACATCAAGGCTGTTCTCAAGTTGCTCATGCATATGCATACAGCATGTTTGCTAGAGACTGTATACAGATAACCATGGAGGTCTATATATAAAAGACCTCTATGGCAGCTAAAAATTTATCCCTACCATGGGGGTCTCTAACCGTCCTCCATGGTACTGAAAATTAACCCCAATGACACTGAGGTCATGTAAGGACCTCCATAGCACCTATAACTAATCCCACATCCACGGGTGTCCCACATCTGTGGTGTCTAAAAGTTAACCCCATATCATGGCAGTCCTCAAAGGAAATTAAAATATACTCCCATAGTACCTGAAATTAATAATTATGTTCCTTGGGTGTCCATATGGAAAAATATATATACTTAGCTACCTTGTGATGCCCTCCAGCAATGATCCACAATGCTCTGGTCCTCATTCTTCTGCCCCCTTCTTGCCCTCTTTTATCTTGCTTGAAGCCATGGATCCTCATCTTCTGGCCCATTGAAATGAGCCTTCACCTAAAAAAAAACACTGCTTTATTAAAAAAAGAAACATTCTAAAATCCCTGGGATCCCTGGAATGGGTGTGGGGGAGCAGTATTATCCTCTTAGTTAATACTTAGTGCCAGATATGAGAAATAAGCCTCATATCTGACTCCATTAAGGTGTTAAGCTGGTCACAACATCAGATTTGATGCTTGTTTGATCTTCAGGGACATTTCTTATAGGTCTAAGGTACATGTAGGATTTGTGTGCCTTCTTAGGACATGTTTTTATAAATACTGTATATAACAATTACTCTATTATATAAATTATTAATTGTTCACTATACTCTTAAGAGTATTTAACATATTATGTGTATTATTTGCATATATTAAGAATACAACTACTGTATTGATCATGCAATCCGCCTTCTCCCATGTTCAAGATTTTCCTCATTATTATCATGTATGTGGGTATAGTATCTGCAAGGGAGTGTGAAATTCTCTAATTTGTCGCAATTAAATTTATTTTTGCTTTAATTGCCCCGATGTCTAGGAGGTTCTTTTTCCAGTTTTTTGCTATGTGGTATTTTGTAGCTAATAGGATATATTGCAGAAGTTTGTTTTGAGGTTTGGAAAGTGTTGGGTCATGTATTCCCAGCAGGCACGTTTCTGCTGTTAATTTTACCGAATGATAAAAGACGTTTGTTGCTGGGTCACATACATTCTTCCAGATTAGTTGGACTTTGCTGCACTTCCAACAAGTATGGATGACTGTGCCTATATCAGGGCAGCCTCTAAAACACAGTGGATTCTCTGACTTGTTCCATTTAGCTAATCTGTCTGGTGTAAGATATGTACGATGAAGAACTTTTATTGAAGTTTCTAAGATGATGTGATTTAAAGAGCCCCTGAAGATATTCGCCAAAGATTCTTCCAAATTATTTGAAACCCATTGGAGTGCTAGATCTTTTTCCCAATCCCACATATATCTATCTTTATTTTCCTCTCTAGGAGAGTTAAGTATGTCATATATTTCACCAATCATACCTTTAGTGAGAGGAGCATCTTGGCAAATTTTCGAAAGCCTGTTGTGTTTAGGGAGGCCTATTGTGTGAATTAACCCACATACAGATTGTCTCAATTTAGTGTAATTATAATGTTCATATAAGGGAATGGCATATTCGTCCCTAAGTACTTCAAATGAGAACATTTGTCCGTTCCTTACCCATGAGCCTAGTCTGTCTAAAGTTTTGGATTTCCACCAATGTTGAGAGATAGATGAGATATCTTTTGGGGCTTGGGGGTATGTAAAGATCGGAATTAAGTGAGGAGATTTAGGAAAGAGTGTGGAGTAGCAGTGTGCCCAAGTAACTCCTGATGCCATATATTTGATCATGGGGTTTGAGGGATTTTTGATCCCAGATGGTAGTGGGTTAAGCCAAGTTACCGTTTCCCAGGTATAGGGGTACATGGCACAATTTTCAATAAATATTCAAGCTGGTTGGGATAAAATTGAGTGTGTTAAGGGTATAAAGGCCAGTTGTGCTGCCCTGTAGTATTGCTTTAAGTTCAGGCATGACAGACCTCCTCTGGATTTGTTCCTGTACACGAGTGTTGTGGTGATTCTAGCGGGTCTATTATTCCACATATAACTAAAAATCAATCTTTGGAAGTGTGTTAGATCCTTCATTAAATCTTTTTATAGTGTATTATATAATGGAATATAATTGGCCTTATACATACATTCTATTTTTGATGTTATGTGTATCCCTAAATATATATTTTTTGGCCCATTGAAATTTATAAGTTTATAAGCAGAGCAGGTCATCTGCAAACAATGACATTTTGAAACGTTGAAGTCCAATTTGAATACCTTTAATTTCTGGAGTCATCTTGATTAATTGTGCTAGAGGTTCTATAGTAAGGGCAAAGTTTTGAACCTTTTAAGCTATTTTGCACACACTTCTGGCAGTGCTGCTTTTTATATGGACTGAGCTACGTGGTGACTTACATGCCAACGTGACTTGGAAACAGTAACGTAGCTGACGGGGGCGCCAGGGGCGGAGCGCCCCAGGCGTCAGGTTGCTAGGGGAGGCAACACAGCCTGTGTAATGTGTACAGTCAGGGCGGTGCTGGGTTGCACTGCTGCTTACTGTAGGAATAGGAGGAGCCAGAGGTGTGTCCAGATGGCCCTCCAGCCCCTTTCCCCATGTCACCTCACTGGTCCCTGCTCTCCCCTGTGCCTCTTCAGCCCCCTGCTTTCTTCTCTGCCTGCACAGATCCCAGCTCTTTCCTCTGCCTGCAGGAAAAAGGAGGAGCTGTCTGGAGGAGGAGCCACCAGACCAGGACTTGAGGAGCAGCAGCAGCATGGATGTAAGAGACAGGGCAGAGAGAGGGGGAAGACAAAGAGGGGGGAAAGATAAAGGGAGGGGAAGACAAAGAGGGGGGACACAAACGGGGGTTAGAGGGAGACAGAGAAGGAGAGAGACAGATGATAGAGAGAGTGTGTGTGAAGGAGACAGGGAGAGTGTGTGTGAAGGAGAGAGAGAGTGTTTGTGTGTGAAGGAGAGAGAGAGTGTTTGTGTGTGAAGGAGAGAGAGAGTGTGTGTGTGAAGGAGAGAAAGTGTGTGTGTGAAGGAGAGAGAGTGTATGTGAAGGAAAGAGAGAGAGTGTGAAGGAGAGAGTGTGTGTGTGAAGGAGAGAAAGTGTGTGTGTGATGGAGAGAGAGTGTGTGTGAAAGAGAGAGTGTGTGTGAAGGAGAGAAAGAAGGAGAGGAAGTTGCTCATTTTTTTCAGGGGGGTGTGGAGTTGTGGCATGGGGGTCGAGTTGGGGCGGAGTTGGGGGCATGGGGGCTGAGCTGAGTAGGGACGATGTTGGGGGGCGGCAAACTCAGGGGTAGCCCCGGGCGTCAAAATGTCTAGCTACGCCACTGCTTGGAAATCACCACTTTTAAAGATTGGATTGGAGCCCATAGTCACCAAGTCAACAAGATAAATCAAACAGCAGAGAAATCCAGAAAGTCAGAGTACCAAACACATCATATTATGGCAGTCCAGGTGCTCAGTTTAGCAGTGACAATGTTATTAAGTCAGGCTTGACAGAATAGAGCACCTTTATATTTGCATATGCAAATGACCCTTAGGGCTTAGTCTCCTTATGGTTGATAGTGGGCTCCAGACGTGGACATCTGGGGATTGCTGTTTCTCCTGTACAGGGTTGAATTGCCTGTTATTTCCATCACTCTTTTTAGTGAGACCAGACTGAAATACTACAGGATATTTCTCTGTGAAAGAGCACACGTAAGCTAAAAGAGGCTGCTCTCTGAGTATGTAAATAGGCCTATAGAACAAACCTGCTTATATTATAACCTACTTATATATAGTTATTTGTTCTTAGCTTGAGCGCCTCTGTTAAGATTCTGCCAACATAAATAATACACAATATAAGTACTAAGGCCCTCATTCAATTGCAATTTGGCCAATTGAATAGGCCCCTAAATAAGCACATAACATATTTGTTTTTAAAGAAGTTTTTAGTTAGTAAATATCTATCCAAAAGCAAGATTTTCACTAACTAAAAACTTCTTTAAAAAAAATATGCTATGTGCTTATTTAGGGCCCTATTCAATTGGCCAAATCACAATTGAATGAGGGCCTAAATATTTACTGGGGGCAGAGTACTTAAATTCACTGCTGACTAGAAAATCCAATTTCTTCAAGGAGTCCAAATGAATTATTACTCGTTTGGTTTCTTGATCCTGAAAATATTATTACAGGATAAGAGAAAATAGGTGGCTCAAGGTATATAAAGAAATCTAGGTGTAAACTAGGGGTGCTACTTATGGATATAAACACTTAATAATGGTAATGAAAAGGGAAAGAAAAAGTATCCTTTAGAACTGAAGTGCACTTCCTCTTCCCTAATGACAATATAGAACAGCAGAAAAATAAAACTTAACATTTATTGATGAATAAAATAGTATTAAAATACTGATACACTGACGAGATACTGAAAGTAGTGAAAATCTGGAATGTAAATTTCGGTAGGACTTCCTAATAAGAATTGTTGAATTGTGAAGATATGGATATATATCTTATATCCTCTTGCACACAATAATGATAAGTGACAACAAGTGCTGAAAAACTGATAATGGTAGATATAACAAATGAGCAGAGACAAAGGTCCTAATATTAGACCTATGTATTTGCATAGGTGTATATGTCACATATAAAAATAAAGTGACTTGTGCTATTTTATATAGAAGGTGATTACACTTAAATATTGCACCTAGGTATAGTACATATGATTAATATTGCAGTCTTATTAAAGTGTCTAGTGCCTATAGTGATAGAAATTAATAATCAATTAATTATACTGAATGAATATAAAGTGCTAGTGCTGAGTAAGGATATACTAATATATTGCCATAATAGTAATGGTTGAGGAAAGTCCTATTATGACTGATAGAATCCGTTTCACTACATAAACTGAGGAGCTAGGAGGTATCCCTCTCTACTTCATGATTAGATATAAGGGTAAATATTCATTGATAATGGTGAGAGTAGGGATAATATTGCAGTTAAATGTCCGTTTGTATTGTTTCCTCTACACCTAAGCTCCTAAGTTTGCCGCGCGTGGTCTATGCGTCTACGTATGACGTCATAGCGCAACGTCGCGGCGTAATACGTGCAACCCGACACACGTTTCTGAACATTTCATCAGGGGTTACCGGGGTCGTATCTAAGGAGCTATTTATGCTCTGTGGTTGTCTAGGCAATCCAGTGAATCGTAAAATCATACTTATAAAGTGAAATATACAATAGTTAAAACCATGCTGAAAATAAGATGGGAAGTAGGAAAAGCCTATATTATTAGGATAATGTTTATATAATAGATTGAAGCACAATAATGAATATAGCAGTACTAAGAATAGGACGTTGTCCTTACTATAATACAGCATAGAAGGCACTATATATCTAGCAAATATAGTATATGATATTGTTATGTCACCCTACAGGTGTCATATTTAGCATTACATATTAGAGGAAAATCGCATTTTATATATATGGATTCATAATAGGTACCAGTCCCATTATATATATTTTGTTCTTAAACATATATGGACTTGATGTTTATCATTTGATAGTATAAAAAGTACACAGTCTTCTTAAAGATATTATGTAGTATATGTATATGATATAAAAGACGACATATATAAATGAGTGGAACGTTCCATTCCTTTTATTATTAATATTATTATTTCTATTGTTTCCCTCCTTATTTTTCCTTTTCCTCATTGTCATTGAGATTAATGTCTGAGGGGCATATAGGTGGATTTGATTAGTCATTATAATATTATCATATACTACGTACCTGAAAATATATATATAATTAATTACTGATTATCCTTGATAGTAGGTAGGTAACCTAAATAAATGGTGAAAACGTGAATCCATCATTGAGGCCCAATGGTTTTTTGGTTTTAAGTGTGAAAATTGAGTAGGCCTCTCTTTTAAGTAATTCCCTATCAATATTACCTCTTCTAATGTTGTGTTTGATACCGTCTATAGCTATGAAAGATATATAACTTAAATCACCATTATGGTGAAAGTTCACATGGTTGGCCACTGGTGTGTCGTATTCTTTGGTAATGCTGTATATGTGTTCTAGTATTCTGCGTCTCAATTCTCTGCAGGTTTTTCCTACATAGTTCATACCACATTTACAAAGCATGAGATATATGACCCCTACAGTTTTACATGTCATTAGTTGTTGAATTTTGAAGTTGTCTTTTCCATCTTTTGAGGGGAATGTTTTAGTAGTATTCACATATTTACATGCTTTGCATGATAGGCATTTAAAGCAGCCCTTTGTTCTATTGAGCCAAGTATTATTTCTAGAGCCTTCTAGATGGCTTTTAGTTAGCATATCTCTCAGATTAGTGGATCTTCTACTAGTGATTTGGGCCTGACTGCTCAAAAATGGCCTTAGATCGTCATCATCTAGTAGAATCCTCCAATGGTCACTGAATATTTTCCTAATTTCATGCCATTTGCCATTGTAGGTTCCTATACATCTGACCACTTCATCTTGATCTTTGTTTTTATTAGACAGGAGTGATTCTCTGTCTACTGCTTGTGCTCTTTGATATGCTCTTTTTAAGGGTTTATTCTTATACCCTCTCTCTATAAACCGGTGCTGTAATTCTCTGGCTTCCTTCTCAAAGTTGATTTGGCTGGAGCAATTTCTTTTGATTCTTAAATACTGCCCCACTGGTATCCCTTCAATCAATGATTTAGAATGACTGCTATCTGCCCTTAAAAAGCTGTTTGTCGCTGTTGGTTTCCTATATGTGGTTGTTTGTAGTTTTCCATTCTCTGACTTTGCAATTTTCAAATCCAAAAAAGTAATTGCATTCTCACTCATTTCTGAGGTTAGGTATAGTCCCATATTGTTAGTATTGAGTATTTCTATAAAAGTTTTTAAATCTTTTTGACTTCCATTCCATATTAACAAGATATCGTCGATAAATCTTATCCATAATTCGACGTGTTGTATATATTGATCCAGTTGGTCAGTGAATACAATCTGCTCTTCCCACCAACCTAAATATAGGTTGGCATATGTGGGGGCGCAGGCTGTGCCCATAGCTGTACCACATATTTGTTGGTAAAATCTATTGAGAAAAACAAAGTAGTTGTGTGTTAGAGCGAACTCCAATAATTCTATTATGAATTTGTTGTGGTTAGAATATTGAATGCCTCTCTTTGATAAAAAATAATTCACTGCTTCTATATCTCTTGGATGTTGCATGTTTGTATAGAGTGATTCCACGTCTAAAGACACCAGTAGTGCTTCCTTACTAACTGAGATATCATTCAATTTCAGTAGAACATCTTTGGTGTCTTTTACGTGTGAGGCCAGTGTGATCACAAATTCTTGTAACATGGAGTCCACATATTTACTAGGATTCTCTGTTATACTCTCAATTCCGGACACGATTGGTCTACCCGGAGGTTTTTTGGGATTCTTGTGTATTTTTGGAATGGTATAGAAAGTGGCTATTTTTGGGTTCGGATTTAAGAGAAAATCAAATTCATTTTTGCATATGACTTTGGTATTTAAACCCCTGGTCAGGATGTCTTTGAGTTCCTCTATAAAATTATCTGTTGGATCTTTCTCTAGTTTTTTATAGCTTTTCTTATCTTTAAGGAGTCTTTCACATTCTAGGATATAGTCGGTTTTGTCAAGTAAGACTATATTCCCTCCTTTATCTGAATTTCTTATGATGATGTTGTTATCTTGTTGTAATTGTTTTAGTGCCAACCTTTCTATTTTGGTCAAATTATGGTTGACATTATTTTTACTAGAGATTTTTGTCATATCACGAACCACATTGTTGACAAATAGCTCTATATTGGGACTTATGCTAAGAGGTGGTGTGTATTTGCTTTTGGGTTTAAAAGCAGAGTAAGGGCCTGTAGACTGAAATTCTTCATTATCTGCTAGTAAGCTTTCAAGGCTTCTCAAAGTTTTGGAGTGCATAGGTTCTGTTGGGGTTGTGTTCTTTCTTTTAGAAAATAACTTTTTTAACGCCAATTTTCTGGCAAACAAATGAGTATCTTTAACCCATTCAAAGAGGTTAAAATCCCCTGTAGGTGAAAAGTTTAGGCCTTTTGTGAGGACTGCTAGATGATCTTTTGAAAGTATTTTGGTTGACAGGTTAAATATTTGTAGAGAATCTAGTTCTTCCGTGTTCTTTTTTGTTGGGGTTTGTAAGTATCTTGGTTTTTTCTTACCCCTCCTGATCTTTCTCTTAGATCTAAAAAAGTTTTTGTTGATCTTTTTGCCATTGTGAGATTACTTGATCCCAATGTATCATTTGTTTCTAGATCAGACCATTCTGATTCAGATGTACATATGATTAATATTGCAGTTTATGTAGTGAAACGGATTCTATCAGTCATAATAGGACTTTCCTCAACCATTACTATTATGGCAATATATTAGTATATCCTTACTCAGCACTAGCACTTTATATTCATTCAGTATAATTAATTGATTATTAATTTCTATCACTATAGGCACTAGACACTTTAATAAGACTACAATATTAATCATATGTACTATACCTAGGTGCAATATTTAAGTGTAATCACCTTCTATATAAAATAGCACAAGTCACTTTATTTTTATATGTGACATATACACCTATGCAAATACATAGGTCTAATATTAGGACCTTTGTCTCTGCTCATTTGTTATATCTACCATTATCAGTTTTTCAGCACTTGTTGTCACTTATCATTATTGTGTGCAAGAGGATATAAGATATATATCCATATCTTCACAATTCAACAATTCTTATTAGGAAGTCCTACCGAAATTTACATTCCAGATTTTCACTACTTTCAGTATCTCGTCAGTGTATCAGTATTTTAATACTATTTTATTCATCAATAAATGTTAAGTTTTATTTTTCTGCTGTTCTATATTGTCATTAGGGCAGAGAGTGTGCACTTCAGTTCTAAAGGATACTTTTTCTTTCCCTTTTCATTACCATCCTGAAAATATTACACAGAGCTTAATGTCAAAACTAATTTTGTGAGAGTTACTCATGGTTGTGGTCGGGGCCTTCTCTATTTAGTGATGATAGCTTGAGGTTTGGCATATTTAGCTACATCGCCCTGTTATATGGGATGGTGTATGATTCTTTGAGGAAGATGTGGTGGCTCAGATAATGAACGTATGGCTGGAGTATGCATATGAATCTAGTCTGAGTCTGATTAGAATAAAATGGATCTAATAAATTAAAGTGATGGCTGTTAGGATGATTAGAAGGTTTAGCTGAAAGATTGTACATGAGACATGATATACCAGTGACTGGCACCATGGGTCTATAGTTGGGTAGTAAGTTATTGTAATTTTTGGAATTGGGGTTTTGCTAATTTTGGAGCATTAGATAAAGTAGTCTATGGTAAATGATAAATTCTGGCATGTTAGTTTAATTGGTTGCAGTCGAGAAACAATAAGCTCGCCTGGGTGTAGAAAACCATTAAACACTAATAACATGGCTGAGGATATTGTGGTGATTATGTCGACACCCAAGGAATGTGATGATAAGAACTTGCTAAGTCTTAAATAGGGATCTGTCTATTGGTTTGCATTGGGTTGGCTGAGATATTTTCATAGAAAAGACTCAACGGATGGAGTGGATAAGTATGATATTAAGATTACATGTTTAAGGTGAGAAAAAATTGGACGACAGAAAGATATGTCTTTGTAGTGCGATAACTGAAACAAGTTGTAAATCACAGAGGGCAACAAAAGTCAGAAACGTGAAAATGGTGGAAGGAGTTGATAATTAGCTGTGAAGAGTTGGAACAGATGTCATGCTCGGTTGTAGATTTTCTTTGTGTTAGCGAAGATGATCCGATACCCAAAGTTGGCTAAGGCAGAAGTGAGAGGGTTTGCTGGAGGGAATTGTATTGTGTAGCAGATGAATGTTCCGGTTTGGGAAAAATTAAATCACTAGGTATGAGATTTTGCATGTAGGAGAATAATTGGAATTGATTAGTAAGGTACATGAGGGCAAGCTCCCTCAGGAGGGACATGGTGTATGGAATAGCAGTTAGCTCAGTAAAGGGATTACAACCCGGTTGCAACATAAAATAGTAAAAAATATATCTTTATTAAGCATAATTAAAAAATATATAATCTGGTGGGCTTAAAAGAAACCACCTACATTATAGGTCAGATAATTCTATGGTGGATATTAAACAGGACTGCTTATAGTTCTCCCTTAGTATAGTTTGTACTAGTAGTGGTCCAGTTAATAAAGTACTGCTATATTACACCTGCTAAAGGATGCCCAGTTGAAAATACACTATTTGCAGATAATGTTGCAGTTTAGTCACTACCCTTTAGTGCTTCTGGAGAGAAAAGTGACACTTTGTCACTATTAAACTCATTATGTTGCATAGGGTAGACAATATGGTGTTTGCGCCTATTATAGATTTATATATTAACAACTTTGTTTCAATCTAGACTGTATAGTTTTCTTGGATTTATTAGCGAATTTTTAGCGGCTCTAAGAGTGCTGGGCTGTTATAGTAAATGTATCTGTGTTAAGCAAACATCATTATATTTACAGCATTAAGCAATTGTGACTACTAAGTAAATATATCATTGCAAAATTAAAGGGAGAAAAGCAGTATCTGTAGATGTGATCTAAAATGACCCCATGATCGTTTCACCACCAATGTATGCGGATTCCTCAGGGGATATGTTTGGGTTGCTGCCAGATCTTTTAAAGAGGCAAGCCATGCCTCCTCATGAGACGTGCGGTGACGTCATGACGCTCTGTATGATTCTATTGGTAGTTGCTAAGGGCTTAATGGAGGTGTACTTCCTTGGTCACTGGAATGCTGGGATGCCATTTTGAATCAAGTCATGAATATCTCTGATGTAAAATTGGAAATACAACACTACATCTTACTGAATAAAGGCTTGTCATTTTCACCTACAAACAACTTTGACTACTTTGAGTGGCCAAAAGAAATACATCTGTTTGCAAGAAAATTGCTACTTATAAAACATCATAAAAGAGTAGCTGAAAATGAAACTAAAGCTTTAAAATTACCAATGACAAAAGAACATTTGCTACAAGAAATGTCACAATATTTCACCAACGACACTACAACAACAATTAATAGAATAGGTCCCTATACAGACCTTAAACAATAAAGTAAATTTACACCAAGCTTTGCTATCTCACCGGAGATAAAAGTATTCACGTCATTAGTATGTCATACCCTGAAAAGTTTGAAAAGTCAAAAAATATCATCTTTTAACATCAGCAAAGAGGAAAAAAAAGCACTTAAGGAATTATAGCAAAACAAAAATATAATCATAAAACCAGCAGACAAAGGGGAAAATATGGTGGTGCAAAATCAGAAAGACTATCACAAAGAGAACTTACGCCTATTGGGGACTCACAAAGTTATTGCAAAATAAAACAGGACCCAACAATAGAGTTTAAAGTTGAACTTCAATCAATTCTTGGGGACGGAATAGTAGAAAATTTGATTACTAGAGGAATATAATTTCCTCCTTAATAAACACCCTACTATCACCATCTTTTATTCAGTTAAAGTGTTCTACAAAGATTACAATACGTTCATCTGGAACCTACTTTGTTTCTAGTAAGACAAGACGAAGAGGCGTTGTATACATCCATACCTTACAATGTAGGAATAGAAGCCTCCAGATACTATCTAAACAAGAGAGGAAATCAACACCGGAGACACAATATATTTGTACTAGCGACTTGCCCGTCAAAAATGACAGGGCAATAAAATTTGAAGCTATGGGAATGCTGTTTGACACACAATGTAAACCTTTTTGTACTCTGAGGACCTTTGGCGCTCATAGCGAGCCTCGCGCTGAGCGCCTTCGGTACTCATTGCGTGGCTCACAATGAGCGCCTTCGGCGAGCCACTCCTCTCGTCTACTTTTGCTCCTCTCAGCACCTTGCTCCTCTGAGCCCTGATGATAAAGTGTAAGGAACTGTGCATTAGAAATGGCTGCCTGCGAGAGGGAAATCGCCATTGTAGATTCGTAATGTTATTAATGTGTTATGCGGCTCGCAAGTATTTTCCGTCATTTATAATAGTGTATTTTGTAGTTAGTTCATTCCTGTGTGAAAGTGCTACGCGTTTGTCAGTTTTTGAACGGTCCGGGGTCGTGTAGCCATGTTTTTCTTTTTTTGGGCGGCCATTTTTTTTTATCGCTTAGGCGATCTCTGTTTGACGAAAGTCATTGAAATCGACTTAAATCCGCATTCCACCTCACTCCCAGATGTCCTGACTGTCCCCCCGTGCTGTGGGTGATGTTATTGATATTTTCTTTGTGTTTTGGGGATTTTCGCAGTTTGGCTGTTAAACCGTATTTTTGCTATTTATTTTATTTTTTTCAAAGTTCCACGTCTCGTATTTTTGTCAAGTGCTTGGAGGCTAATGCGATCCCGCGTTTACTAAGTGTTTGGTGGCTAAGTCCCACGTGTTTCATTGCCTTCACTGCTCGCCTTCGGTGCTCATTGACTTTGTGCTGTGAGTTTTAGTGCCTTAACAGCTAGCGTAGCGAGGCTCGCAGGCCATGAGCGCAGTGCTACGCATTAACGGTTCGCCTCACTTTGAGAGGCTCGCAGCAATGAGCTCCTACAGCACTTATCTCCTAAGTGCTACGGCTCACCTCGCTTCGCAAGGCTCGCAAGCGATGAGCGCCCCCTAACTCGTACGGACCATGCAAAGCGTGGTTACAATTATAATATGTGATTATGTTATGGATTAGGATCAGTACAAAATGCATAACTGTATTCGTGCACCTACTTATATATCTTATCTTTGCAGTATTATCGTATAACCAAGTTTTAATAATAAATGCTGAATCATTGGGAGACTCTAAAATGGAGGATTTGTCACTCCCCCCTCATACAAAGATGTAGGCAGCACTATTTCCGGTCTGTTAAGGATGACGAGTCTTACCACACACAGCTGAGCACAAGGAGGAAAAACGCCATCTTGCCTTTGTCCTAAACTTCTGACCAATGAGAGGAAGATTCATCCACCTGTGGGATGAGACCTAGAGACTCCTTAATATTTTAACCCAATGTCTGATCAAGGTCACATAAAAGCGGACACTTCAGAACCAATGAATTACCGAATAAACCTGATGTTTTCCTTAATTGTAACTTTTTATCTGATTACTAAAAACTATATAAATGATGGCTGACGTAATAAAAGTAGTAGAGAGAAAGCTGTATACCAGAACTCTGTGTTGGTGTATTATTTCTCTAAGGTGTGCACACTCTACTGGTAATTTGGCCAGGGACAGATATTTCTGAAAAATACTTTGTTATTTACTAAAACAATTACAGCTATTACAGTTTGTATTAACGAGCCATTATTTCCTCTATGATAAAAACGACTACCAGCAGATTCAAGGGACAACAATGGGGACTCCTTGTGCCCCATCATATGCCAATTTACATCTCGGCCGATGGGAAGAGGAAACTGTCTTCAACTAAGAATTCTCTGAATTCACGGCAATGGTCAAAATATGGATTCGTTATATTAAGGACATATTTTTGACATGGAAAGGTTCATAACAACAACTAGCAACCTTTATCCAGAGACTAAATACTAACATTATTGGTTTAAAACTCATCTACTCAAGTGAACCTAATAAAATGTAATTTCTAGACTTGCTAATTCCCAAAAGTTCAGACAACTCACTAATAACCTATTCACACAGAAAAAAACAGCGACCAACAGTGTCCTTTTAGGTACAAGTCATCACCCGCTTCACCTTATTCATAGTATCCCTTATAGCCAATATCTAATATCTGTACACAAAATGTAGATTTCGAAAGACAAGCTTAGGATCTTTACCATAAATTCAAACAGAGGGGATACTCACACAACGCACTGAAAAAGTCATATGCGCAAGCAAAAAGTCAACAGAGAAACAAAGTAGTAAATAACTGCCCTCTAAAGGCAATTTCAGAAACACCATATCTAGCTGCTTTCATGAATAAGACTTTTTTTTTGAAAAATAATGGAATCTGATGATCACATCTCTTGGTCTCTCATTGGAGGATTGTGGAGCTCTTGAGACTCTATGAATCCTATCCATTCTACATTCTTCTTTACTTAATCCTGGTAAGAGCTTGGCACATAAATCTTTCATGTATAGAGGTAGGTCTTTTACTGATTCCGATAAATTACAAATCCTAATGTTGGACCTTTGAGATTTATTTTCTAGATCCTCTTGTATGATTTAAAGTTGTTTTTGATTGTCTTTAACACAAATAGATCCTTTTCCATCGCTGTGTGTGACTTATGAAGGTTATTATAACGGTCTTCCATTTCGAGAACTTTGGTGTTCAATGCTTTTATTTCTGCTTTTAGTTCTACAGAAACTCTCTTTAACTCAGCTTTAATGTCTAATCTGAAAGAGGAGATCATTTCTTTCAAATCTTGGATATCTGCTTTACTGCTGGGACTCTGTTCCATTTTTTGGTAATTGTTTATCTGGAGTAGCGAAGTGCTGAGAAGAACGTACATTTTGTTTCGTACATTTTTTTGAGGATCCCCTTTTAGAAGTACCAGCCGTCTTTCTTAATTCAATTATTTCTTTAGACGTTATACTTGCACTTGGCACTAGATGGCAGTACACATAGAAGTAGTAAACAAAGACATTTACTGTGTGTGGGTTTTTTCAACAAAAAAAACTGTTATTTCACCTTCAAATTGTGAAGTTATTACCTTATTAAGCAATGCAGAAGTAGTCTGTATTGTTCACAGTCATAAAAGGCATATGTTATATCCTGATGCTGGGTGAAGTACAAAACAACGTATTGTGTGTCCAATCCAGATAACATTCAATATCTTTAAATTGTTGCATAAAATAAGTCTCCAGTAGTATAAGGCATCTAGGTTAGAACTGTATAGGTTTGAGTAAGACAAGTCTTTTTAATTACTACCCACCTTCAGTAGGATGTTTATCAGAGTCTCTGTTATTCTGGTCAGCAGGTTCAGTAGTACATCTCAGGAGAAAAAGTTGGCAAACTAAGTTTTTAAAGCCAGCTGGGTCCTCCTGTGCGCAATCCTGGTCATATATATTGATTTGGTGAGTCACTTTATATATGATGTTATATTTTTTTTTTCAGCATAGCTCATGTAACACACATCGTCCTTCCTTGAATGTTAGCTCCTCCCCCAAGAAGACCTTTTTTCATTACATAGTACATAGTATTTAAGGTTAAAAAAAGACCTTCAGTCCATCAAGTTCAACCTTTCAAGATCTCCTCCGATCTGCAATATGCGGATTAACTATTAATTAATTAGTTGTATTAAAAAAAAAATTGTCACAATGGTCACATTGGTCACAACTGACATAAAATTACCATCCAAAAAATCTGTGTATCATGAAAATCTTAGTAAGAATAAGTGGGAGTTGAGCACTAATAAAGCCCTTTAACTAAGTCTGGAGCTGAAAATTGGAAAAAAAGATAAACAAAACTAAACCACTCTACAATTTAGTAGGTTGCAGTCAAGTAAAATAAGAACCATTTCATAAACTTTAAGAACAATTTAAAATAACATTTTGAAATATACAAAAAAACTGCCCACTATGGGCATTTATTAGGTTTTGTCCTTTTTCAAAATAGCGTCCCAGCATTCCAGTAACCAAGAAAATACACCTCCATGAGCCCATAGCAACTACCAATAGAATCATACAGAGTATCATGACGTCACCGCACGTTTAATGATTAGACGTGGCTTGCCTTTTTAAAAGATCTAGCAGCAACAGAACCCAAACATATCCCCTGAGGAATCTCAATACATTGGGGGTGAAACTATCATTAGGTCATTTTAGATCACATTTTCTCCCTTTAATTTTGCAATGGTATATATACTAAGTAGTCACAATCGCTTAAAGGGATATCGAAGTGAGCTGGATTAATACATTTCTGCACTCTTTAGGCAAAAAGCAGCCTGTGTTTATGCAGCACATCTCATAAAACATTTTATTTTTATTAATATCTAAAAATCCCTCTAATGATTATGTTTACACTCCCAGGGGGTGTCTACACAACTTCCTGGTCACCACCCAATCAGCATGCAGCATCTGGGGAGCAATATTAACCCATTATTTACCTGCTTTTGTTAACTCAGCCAATCTCCTTGCAGCTTCCTCCTTGCAGCTTCCTGACACATGTTAGTGATACACTACATTTCCCAGACTCCTTTGCTACTTATCCCATGCTGCTTTGTACCACAGCCAATAGGAGAGCAGTGTTGTCAGCTTCCCAGTCACTGCTGGTATATGACTCATCCCTACTTCCTGTCTATGCTGTGGGCTGTTGCCATAACAACTAACATAGTGCTATGTCTCAATTCTTTCATCTAACCGGATTGGCCAAAACAAATTGGAGGGGGTGTTAACCATAATTTTAAACTGTCAGAAAATACAATAGATTTTGATAACTTCAAGGTGTTTAAATGCTTATTTTGGTATTTTTTCATGCAAACATTTTTTTTTCATACACTTCTGATTCTCCTCCATCAGATGCATTCATATTCCATGAAACTTAGATACCCCTTTAATGCTGTAAATATAATGATGTTTGCTTAACGCATATACATTTACTATAACAGTCCAGCATTAGAGCTGCTAAAAATGTGCTAAAAAATCCAAGAAAACTTTACAGTCTAGATTGAAACAACGTTGTTAATATATAAATCTATAACAGGAGCAAACACCATATTGTCTACTCTGTGCAACATGAGTTTAACAGTGACAAAGTGTCACTTTTCTCTCTAGAAACACTAAAGGGTAGTAACTAAACTGCAACATGATCTGCAAATAGTGTCTTTTCAACTGGGCACCCTTTAGCAGGTGTAATATAGCAGTACTTTATTAACTGGACCACTACTAGTACAAACTATACAAAGCAGTCCTGTTCAATATCCACCATAGATAATCTAGCAGCCTTAAATTGCGATTCAGCAAATCGAAAGGGCTCTATATAAGCACAGAGCATATTTTTTTACAGAAGTTTTTAGTTAGCAAAGAACTTGCTTTTGCATAGAAGTTCACTAACTATAAATTTCTGTAAAAATATATGCTATGGGCTTATATAGAGCCCTTTAGATTTGCCGAATAACAATTTAATAAGGCTGTAGTTGTTTCTTTTAAGCACACCACATTATATATTTTTTTATTACACTTAATAGAGATATATTTTTTACTATTCTAAGTTGCAAAAAATGTAAATAGAGTTTCTGCACGAACCTGTATAGAGACTCCCTCTCTCTGTGACCTCTGTATCAGGTTTTATTAGTTTGTATGGAATAGGAGACTGTTGTTTAATCAAAGTATCATAGGTCGATGGATCTGATGTTAGGACACGTATGTGAAGACCTCAATATTTATTTTGCCAGGTGGAATTCAATTTGGTTAATAACCAAATATTTCTTTAAAGAATACTTACGGGTGGCAATACAGATAGGATTGACTTGCAAGATGGGGAACGGAGATTACTTAAAGGGGCCCAGTAGAAAGTGGTTGTTTAGTTGCAATGCTAGGAGTGTGTCCCACGACCTTAGGCTCCTTCGCAGGAAATTGTAATTTTTTGCTGATGAAGGAAGCCTGAGGCAATGCAGTGGCCTCAGTGTGGAAACCTTTGGTAAAACCTGATCTTAAGAAGTCGGTGAGAGATTGTGAAGGGTGACAGGATAGGTAGTGTGACAACCGTGCAACGGTTCTAGTCACGACGTGTGCATTACCTGGGGGTATACTATTTTCAAGTGAGCCTTGCAGCATAGAGAACAGACATAGGGTAGTCCTTAAGCATTGGAGGAGCATTTTTTAGCATTAAAATATATGCAGATGGGCGAAAGAGTCATATGGTCCAAGGCAATCCTTTTGGGTGGGGGGGGGCTTGCTGGTTGGGAAGGTTTGAGACTGAGTAGTGGAGCAATGTGAGAAATCCTGTGCTGTGAAATGGAAGGAGAGGGACAAGAAATAGTGGTGTGTAAGGGGGACTGGCAGTGTTGGCACACTGTGGCTTTGATACCCTTGAAGTGCCAGCAAAATCATTTGTGAAGATTGCTGCCCAGTTGATTGAGTAATGGAATTTGGTCAAGGCTGTGATGGCTGTGGCTGAGAAGGCCCTATGATAATCATATTACTTTTGCCCACCATATTTATGGGAGAGATCAACTATCAAGTATGTATAGTTGTCAAGATGTAGTGGAAGGGCGGAGCAGATAATGTCCCTGTAAATGCTGAAGGCCAGCACAATCTCTGTTACATTGAGTTTTCTGTTCAGCCTAGGATGCTTAGATCTTATCATAACTAGAACTTCCGCTTGAGTGACAGTTTTGTTCTCTGTAGGCTTAAATATCAGGTTAAGAAGTGAAACCAATCTGATGTCCTTGCCCTCCATTATGTCCCTACTGAGATGAGATGGGACAAAATGCAGGCATTATCGTGGGAGGAGAAGGTAGTTTCTAACCTTAAGAGCATAGCCCGGGATCGCAGCCTGGAGTGGGAACGGATTAATTTTCTAATCGTGTAATTCTAAATTCAATTATGTTGACAGAAGCAGTTACTTCTGTTAGGATTTGGTTTAACTTCTCATTTGGGAGAGGCTGGGCTCCCCTGGTGTTAAACAGAATGCGATAGAGCTCAGTTTTACATACAGATGCAGGAAACAGTATACCTCTTAGGACTGGAACGCGTTGAGAATCAAAAAGGGCGAGGTCAGCCATAGCTAATAAAAGAACTTGCATAGGAAGATAAAAAAGTATTAGTGATGAAGAGACAGGTATTTCTGATGGCTAGCCAGGACTAGTGGAGAGTCATATGGCTGTGGTGTACAGACTTTGCAGTGGTGACTTATTGGTAAATTCTTGAGCAAGTAGCAAAATATTTACAGAAATGTGACGCAATGATTGGGCAAGTAAGGGCTTTTGCAATATGAAGCAAGGTGCCCAAAACATGCAGGGTGATGAAGGAAAGTTTTAAGTGAGTGTATGGACGTGACATGATGGCAAAAATTGCAGAGCATAGGCCCCATGCGTTAGGCCGTCAATTGAATGTACGGCTGACTGAGGCGTGTTGGGGTACCTTGGTTGATTGTTCGTTGGAATTTTTACTTTTATCTGACAAGAGTAAATTATCAACTCACTAACTCAAGTGTCTTCATGAGGAAGCTAGCTAGCGGTATTCAGCGATATTCATATAATGGTTCTCAGAGAGACTAACTAAAGCGTCTCTTAGGTAACAGAATCTAAGATCATTCCGAAAGCGGTATGGAAGTGTTAACTTATTGATTCCCAAGATCGATATAACCCCAAAATGAAACATAAAAATACATTTCATTTACTGCCGACTTACGAGCTTGAGACTGTTGTGCAATTAATTCTAATGTATTTCATCGCTTTCCCCGTTATTTACAGTGCAGTAGTGATTTTTTTATTTGCATTTACAGTGTTACGATCACATGTTTAACCCCCTTGCGAGTCATCTCTAGCACTTTCTCCGCTCATATCATTATGAAACAAAACAAAGATGTCTCTGGCATAATGGTTCAGGCAGTGGAACAAGTAAAACTAAATACAAGAGGGGGGAATAGACTGTTAAATTTGAGACAGAAAGAAACAAAATGGATACATCTTTTGGGCACCTTGGAACAGCGAGGTCTAAATAGGGATATAGACCTGGCGGCCTTTTTAGAAGGCTAATATAGATAGTAGTCTATCTATAAATGCCCCCTAGTCTTGTTTTAGGTGTCTATGATTGTCCTCCCATCCTTGAGTTCTATATGATGTCTCCCCTGCTGCATTTATGAATTACAGAAGTTTCTGTATATGTTTGCTTTTTATTAATCTCTGTCTATGAGATATATGTGTACTGCTTTTGTTTGACAAGAGTGGGGATATGGATTGTGCAATATGTTGGGCTATTGTCCTTTATTGTTTTTTATATATTCACATGTCCTTTTTTGTATTTATATCCTTTTCTATATGTATTTTAATTAATCATGAGATATATGTGCAATGTTTCTTGATAGATAAAAGTGAGGATATGGATTATATCATATATTGGGATGTTGTTCTCTATTGATCTATATATTTTACATGTATTTTATTTTATATATTTTATATATTTATGTATATCTCCCTTTTATATGCATCCTGATTTATCAATATCTTTTTTATATATATTTATTCATTCTTACCCCAGGGTGATCCCCTTTCTTGGGGGTATACATGTATGTGTATGTATATATGTATATGTAGGTGTGTGTATGTGTGTGTATATATGTATATATATATGGATATATATGTATACATATATATATATATATATGTGCCCATATCTGGAGAAAGACATGTAATGTGCCTATAAAGCCACCAGAGGGCATTCACATAGGATGAGAGTTTATGTATCAGGAAGTACTGGGACTATTATGTTGGTCACGTGATGTTGTAAAGTCACATGATGCACATCACATGGGGCGACGCTATTTTGGATGCACTTCCTGATTGTTTAAACAATGGAGGGTATATAAGCCTCTGTGTGAGAGCAGAAAGGGTTTGATGTTGGTAAGTGCTGATGAGCAGTACTTATACACATATTTTTACACTATGTATGTTTTTATATCACTGAGGAAGCCTTTGGGCGAAACGCGTTTGGTATTTTTTATGTTTTTAGATCATTGATTTTATTCATTTTAATGTGCCTATCCCTATTGGCCATATATGGCATGTATTGAGGGTTATATGGTGCAATAAACACATGATAAACACACTATTGTTTGTATTAGTGTGATTCAATTGTCTCCTATAGTAGACATAAGGAGTTGGAATCACATTCTATTCTGTAGACACTATATAATAGTGTACCAAATAGCATTGGTGATCCAACTGTACCTGCTATAAAACCATCTGGATCGTATCCTGAGCTACGGATTGGTACTTCCAGAGCTATCCTGTTTAAACCATACAGATACCTCATAACCTTGGGGTCACCACATGTGAGTAAAACAATATATGACTGTTGTTTTGACGTGATTATACACTCATGTTCCACTAGGAGGTGGCGTGCTGTCTTTCCCCTACCCCTCTTTTATCTTTACCAGTTACTTGGACACGGTGGGAACGGTGTCCTGTGAAGAAGCTGCACACCTCTGGCATCTCTATTATTGAGGTTTTGGACTTGTATGGACGGATATTCACTCCAATTTCCATTTGTGCATCTCTCTAGAGGAACTGTATGTAAACACATCGAATATAGTTCATACATATATAAGTATACACAGTAGGTAAAATATAGAACGCTTCTATTTTGTAGCAATATCATATATGCACATTGCTTCTTTGTTTTCCATCTCTAGCACTCATAGGATTTTCTCCTTCATTTTGGGGAATTTTGGGGAATTGGAGCAATTGAGTAGTGATTTGCGATTTTAGCCATCGTAACTCTTACGGAATTGAAAGGTCAAAGACTTCAGGAGGTTGTAAGTTTCAGGTTTAAATGGACAGTAAACTTCTCTCCCTCTCTCTTTTTTTTTCTCTACTGGACTATATGTCTCAACTACACCAATCACTATATAAATCAAAAGCAAACAGTGTATATTACAAGTGCATATAACAATACGGGTTTGCCTTACTTAACAAGTATTATTTATAAGAGTATCAGTTCTAATGGCAAAGGGTGTGTAGTGATCAGAATATCTGATCATGAGTGCCTTATATCACACCAAACTTCTGAACAAATGCAAACAAATACAAGACCTCACATATAGGAGGAAAAATGATGCAAATATATTAATATGGTCAGTTCTTTATTACAGTCACTTAGAATGAGCTTTGCAATAAAACATAACAGGAGAGTGAATTATGAATCCAGATTTGTGCCTAGTACGAGACATTTAGTTTCCTCTACAGATTTAGACTCATCAACCACCGATTAGGAAGTATAGAGACACAATAGAAGGTAGATCTGAAAATAGATCAAAGCATTTTTTAAGGACCAGACAGTGCACTTCCCATGATCAGGGAATTTACCCCAATTAAGAGACACATACAGACCGCAATCACACATGGAATCTAAGGAACCGACAAAAATGGGGCAACCGTCAGGGGTACAATTAAGGAGAAATCAGGGCTGGTCCAGAAGGATGAGGTGGTGAAAAAACAGGATTCACACATTATTAACCTCTCTACTAGAGAACTGACTAAACACCAAATTTCAGTTTTAGAGAAAGGCTTATCCCTTTCTCCATCAAATTATTTTTGACTTTTTTACTGCTGCCAAGGATGTACAATTATTTGCAAAGAAACTACTTCTGAGAAATTATTTTACTAAAAATAAAGGAGGTGATGCTAAGTATCCCGCCACAATGAGGAATGATAATCCTAATAGCTTAGCCGAAATTGAGAATCAATCTGTCATACTGGATGGGATGGAGGGGCATTCAGAAATGTATGTCAGTTTAGTTATGGATATGGTGGAGAAATTGGAGGAAAATGATCCTCAAAGATATTCAAGGGATAACTGGCTAGATAAACTAAAAATTAAATCAAGTTTCAACCCTCCCTTATCAACTTGTCCAGCAGTTGATATCTATACTAAATTAGTAGTATGAGATATGGAAAAACTACAGACACAAAATACATCTAATATACTGTAACTAAAGAAGAACATAGAGCCATCAAAGAAATGAGTACATGGGACGATGTTGTTGTGAAATCCTCTGATAAAGGAGCCAATATCGTAATTTAGCCTACTGATAAATATTTAGATGAGGCAAACAGCTAAATGACCCAGACTGTTATAAACGTCTTATAAGTGATCCAACGAGTGATTTCCTAGAGCATATAACTTCATATTCAACAGAGTAAAAGAAGCTAATCTAATATCTTCCAAAGAACTTAAGTTCCTAACGGTAGACAAACCAAGAATTGCAATATTCTATATGTTACCAAAAGTGCATACAAGCTTATTAAAACCACCATGTAGGCCTATCATCTAAGGTAATGGCAGCCTCTGTCAGAAGTTGAGCCAATACCTAGATGCATATTTAAGATCTTTTGTCTTAGGCCTACACTCTTATGTAAGGGATACAATGCATGTTTTGGGCAAATTAAATGGCATATCCATCAATCAGAGCATATACTTGGCAACATGTGATGTTGAAGCTCTTTATATGTCCATCGATCACAAAAAGGGATGTCAGGCAATATCCTATTTCTTGAGAATGGAATCTACACTTAACTTTGAAAAAAAATATATCTTGGTTTGTTTACTGCTATTTAGCCTACAACATAATTACTTCACTTTTGAAGGCAAATTCTTTTTACAACAGCGTGGCACTGCAATGGGGACAACATGTGCCCATACATATGCCAATATATATTTGGGGTGGTAGGAGAGGGAAAAGGTGTTCAGTGATATCAATTCTAAGTACACAGATAAGATCATATTATGGATATAGATATATTGATGATCTGTTAATTCTATGGGATGGGAGTGAAGAAGAATTTGCGGAGTTTATCCAGATTCTAAATGATAACGATTTAAATCTAAAACTGACCCATCAGATTGATCTGAAACAAATTGACTTTTATAGATTTGATCATTAAGAAGGGTGACAATGAAGCGATACAAAAAGAACTAATCCGAAAACACACAGCCACCAACAGCACATTACATTTCTCCAGCTCACACCATCCCTCTACTAAGAAAGAAATACCAGTAGGGGAATTCCTTAGACTATGCCACAATTACTCAGATATCTCAAAATTTAAAGATTGGTCTAAAGAATTGAGACAGAGATTGACAGAAAGAGGGTATAGCCATACCTCTGTCAAAAAGCTTATCACCGAGCATTATATACTAATAGGGAACAGTTATTAACCCCTAATACACGTAGACATGACGATGGGGTGATTAGATATGTGGGCACTTTTAGCCAACAATGGCAGGAGATTAATAATATACTGAATAAGTATGCCCACTTTCTAAGATCAGACTCAGATATGATTGTAAGAAGCCTAAAGGGAAGTTCAAATGTGACCATTGCAAATTTTGTAAATATATGGTCCGAGGTAAATATGTAAATGACAGAATTGGTAAAATTCATAGAGCACATGAATTTTACAATTGCAGCTCAAAAGGAGTAATTTATTGCATTTAATGCTCCTGTAATTTGAGATACATTGGCATGACTAGCCGTGAAATTAGACGCCGGTTAGGTGAACAAATAGCTAACATTAAGAATGCTCAAAAAGACACTGAAAAAGGCAAGACATTGACAACAGTGGCACGTCACTATTCCCTATTCTATCATTCTAAACCTGTTATGCTGGCTATTCCAGAAACTTGATCTAGGTATTAGAAAAGGGAATTTAGAATGTAAATTATTAAAAACGGAAAGCCGATGAATAACCTAATTGAATATGTTGATACCTATGGGCTTGAAAATATTAATTTTACAGTGTTACTGTAAAAAAATGTTTAGCATTTTTTAAAAGGTTCTGCAAAGTCAACCTAATAACCCTGGAGATGATATGATAGACATAGAATATACATCAACCAACACAAAACTTAATAGGGGCCCTAGTTTGCAAGTCCATAACTTTTATGGGTGTGTTTTGTGGGAGTAATGTGATATTTTGCAAACTTACTTTGGTGGTAAAATCTACCAACAAGTAAAAGTTAGTGCCATTTGCCAACCTATTTCTGGTCTGGTTGGAAGAGACACAGGTATTTACTGAAAATATGTTACAATATACCAACAAGATTGTAACTTGGATGTGGTACATTGACGATATCTTCCTAATCTGTAATGGGACCATGGAGAAATACAATAAATTTGTAGGTACACTCAATATAATTGGTCTCAGACGAACATCAGTCATTGATTCTAAAAGGGTGGAATTTCTTGATTTGGAAATATTTGTGGAGGATGACAGCAATGTACAAACACAAACCTTTAGCAAAACATCTGCCACCAACAGCTTATTTCTTAGTACTAGTCCTCGTCCAGTGCATCCCATACGGTCAATATCTGCAGATCACGTGGAGTTGTTCCAACCAGCAAAATTGTATTAAATAGTCCAATGAAGTATGTGAAAGACTCTGGCAGAGGAGATAAGAGAGTCCCCCCAAAAAACTAGATCAGATCTCCTTATAGACAAAAATAAATATTTATCCAAAACAATCTATCAGAGTTATAGGTACAGTGAGGGAAAAAAGTATTTGATCCCCTGCTGATTTTGAATGTGTGTCCACTGACAAAGAAATTATCAGTCTATAATTTTAATGGTACGTGTATTTTAACAGTGAGAGACAGAATAACAAAAAAAAAAAAGAAACAAGAGAAACCCATGTCAAAAAAGTTATAAATTGATTTGCAGGTCAATGAGTGAAATAAGTATTTGACACCTTCAGCTTAGTACTTGATGGCAAAACTCTTGTTGGCAATCACAGAGGTTAGACTTTTCTTGTAGTTGGCTGCCAGGTTTGCACACATCTCCTCTTTGCAGATCCGCTCTAAGTCATTAAGATTGCAAGGCTAATATTTGGCAACTCGAACCTTCAGCTCCCTCCACAGATTTTCTATGGGATTAAGGTCTGGAGACTGGCTAGGCCACTCCGGGACCTTAATGTGCTTCTTCTTGAGCCACTCCTTTGTTGCCTTGGCTGTGTGTTTTGGGTCATTGTCATGCTGGAATAGCCATCCACGACCCATTTTCAATGCCCTGGCTGAGGGAAGGTTCTCACCCAAGATTTGACGGTACATAGCCAAGTCCATCGTCCCTTTAATGCAGTGAAGTTGTCCTGTCCTCTTAGCAGAAAAACACCTCCAAAGCATAATGTTTCCACCGCCATGTTTGATGGTGGGGATGGTGTTCTTGGGGTCATAGGCAGCATTCCTCCTCCTCCAAACACAGCGAGTTGAGTTGATGCCAAAGAGCTCGATTTTGGTCTCCTCTGACCGCAATACTTTCACCAAGTTCTCCTCTGAATCATTCAGATTTTCATTGGCAAACTTCAGATGGGCCTGTACATGTGCTTTCTTGAGCAGGGGGACCTTGCGGGCACTGCAGAATTTCAGTCCTTCACGCCGTAGTGTTACCAATTGTTTTCTTGGTAACTATGGTCCCAGCTGACTTGAGATCATTAACAAGATCCTCTGGATTCCTCACCATTCTCATGATCATTGAAACTCCACAAGGTAAGATCTTGCATGGAACATCAGACCAAGGGAGACTGACAGTTATTTTGTGTTTCTTCCATTTGCCAATAATCACACCAACTGTTGTCAAGCTGCTTGGTGATGGTCTTGTAGCCCATTTCAGCCTTGTGTAGGTCTACAATCTTGTCCCTGACATGCTTTGACAGCTCTTTGGTCTTGGCCATGGTGGACAGTGTGCTCCTAATCTCAGCTCGTTACCTGTATAAAAGACACCTGGGAGCCAGAAATCTTGCTAATTGATAGGGGATCAAATTCTTATTTCACTCATTGACCCAAAATCAATTTATAACTTTTTTGACATGCGTTATTCTTGTTTTTTTGTTATTCTGTCTCTCACTGTTAAAATACACCTACCATTAAACATTATAGAACAAACGTTCAAAATAGGCAGGGGATCAAATACTTTTTCCCTCACTGTATGTAGAATATTCAATGCCATGCAATATAAGACATTCTTACCAAACATTGGGAGATCCTCCTCTCAGATCCAGACCTAGAAGAAGTAACTCCCAAATGGGCCTCAAAAACAAGCAGGAGGGCAAGTAGTAAGTAGTCTAAATAGTGTTTGAATTAATAAATATCAGTTGTTGCTGGATAAAAGTAAACTTAAATTAAACGGCATGAAAAAAGTTTTCATTGCAATGTAATTGCAAAACGTATTTCTAAATATTGGCTTTTTGTGGCGATTGAAGACATCACAAGCACTCACTTTAAAAAGGCACCCTATTCACATTACCATCACCTCCCTTTACAAAGCCTGTGCATCAGGTTTTGGCTGTATTATAGAAGTATGGGCAAAGATTAAAAAAGCAAAAGTCTATAACAATTATTATTAATATATATGACATGTGGGATATCAAGCCATTTCTTAGCTTCTTTTTTTTTATTTCTAAGGATTTCCAGTAAAGTTTTGCTCATTTAACAATTTACTAATTATATAGAGTCTTTTCAGTACCCTCTCTGCCTGTTCTCTTAACAGACAGAGATTACTTCAGTAAACAACTTATTCTCTAAATATAAAAAATATATATTTTTCACCTAGGAATTTATCCACCTTTGATGTATATTATAACCACTAGTTTAATGCAATTTCCCTTTGGGCATATGAGATACACAAATATTGCTAACAGGGAATTAACCCTTACAGTAATAAGATAATTATTCCATAGGCCTTTGAGCTACCAGAAATAGCAGTTAGCAATAAATACCACTAGGTAGATGCTAGGTAGTGTAAGTATTTTTTTCCCATTGCAGTTCTGTGCAATATTAACAAGATTATAAAAAATCATCAAACAAATGTGGAGAAGATAGAAGAAAACAAGACGATGACATGGAGTGGCCCCTCATGTAGGCTACAAACCGACATTTTGCAATACAATATAAATCACCTGGCAAAGATGTGTACTTTTTTTGTACTTCATTTTGAATAGGTATATTGGGAGGATAGTGTTATATACTGTGGGGGTCCTTATGGAGCCCCATGAGGCTAACGGTTCCATGTGGATCCATACGGGCCCCATAGTAGGGTTAGGATGCTATAGGAGTTCATAGGAACCACTTAATATACCATGGGGGGGGGGGTCCCTATTGTAGGGGGTTCATTTTAAGTGCAATAGAGGTGTTCAGGAACCCCCAGAGAAATAGGTAGTGACCACATGTGATAAATTAAATAGAAGGCAAGGGGTTTATAGTGAACCTGCATGATGGTCCTTCTTTAATGAAGCATAAATCACATGGGTTTCTTACATAAGCTGAAGACATCATCTGTGTACAGTTCTTTAGAATCCATGGATTACATTTGGCAAATGATATTTAGAGTTGGAGGACAGATAGCCCTAGATATGTCTCCTCAACCACTCTTTATTGAATGAAACAGTTACAGTATACTCAAAAACAAGGAAACATTGCTGTACTCTCACCAGATAAAACTGGCAATCAGGAAGCCCCCAATGTAGCTGTATTGTCTCTGTCCACCAGCTAATTAGAGACTTTCTAGCAGGCTCCCCCTGCAAAGCTGGTGCTTAGGCTTCTACAGGTAATATACATGTACTTGCCTTCCAAAGGATCTAAATGTTTTATTGTCAACTCATCTCTCCCATGCTACAAGGAGTCTGGGTAATGAGTAAATAAAAAGTATTTTGAAATACAGGGCAGTGAAAAATGACTACATCAGAAAAACAGAGATGCTACATCTTTCTCCATGTTCCCAAGCAGCCCATTACTAACCAATTGGTCCCTTTTGGATTGTTCATATAAACACACATGGGTAATGAATCAAGTGAATTAAAGGTTTTTGAAAAAAATATTTTGGGGAACACCAGGCAAGGCAAAGTAAAGTCTGTGACAATAAGAAACTTGCACATTGAGCTATGTAAATGTATGAGTCACACATAGTTCTTCTGTTAAAGTCCCTGAACTCCCATGTTTTCAGTACACTCTTTAGAAGAACTAAAATGCTTTCATTTATTACCTATTAACTGAAGTCCTATTCATCACCACTGCTATCTACAGTATATGAGTTTCTTATTTGTCAATTAGGAGATATCTTTATTTAACACTGACATACATAGGGTGATGTATTTTCAAAATTGTTATTACTTTATTTTATTAGTCAGCAACAATAGTTATAATTTGTAAAAAAAAAAACTATATGCAACAGACTCCTTCGGCATAAACAATACTTTCTCAAACTGACTATTTCACACCAATCCAAGAACGCTAACATATTTTAGATTTGTTAGTATAATTCATTATCTAATACAATTCAGATTTTGTAAATATTCACAATTCACATTCACATTCACAAGCCTCTAGACTATACATGGATGTCAGTTTAAATGCTCCAATAATTTCTGGAGTGACAGAGTTTAATAAATATAGTGACCTACTACATGTGTTCATTCTTATTTCAATCACTCTATTGGTGAAGAGACCACTACAATACCAAGATGTAAATTCTGACTTAGAGTTATACTTTCTTATCCCCATTTGGTTAGGGATATTGAATTGGACAACTATATAGTTATTTTGCCCACTGGCAAATAACATTTTATCCAACATATCTTTTATGCCCTTTTGTCATTTGTATGTGGTCTAAAGTTATAGTTAATTTACCATAAATTATCCCCAATTCAACAGTACATTCTTTATAAATTAATTATAGATAAGTAAGAGAGACATAATATAGAGGGATTGTGAGAGTGGAGGTTGAGGAAGGCTGTATGAAACCTTTTTAGCATTCTAGCAAGTTGCAAGTTGTATATTGTATTTCCAGACCATATATTAATTCTCAATCTCACAGTTGTTATAGATAGTCCAAGGGAATTCGAAATAGGGAAATATATTAATTTCCTGTTAATTCTCAATATCTTTATTTGGGCTAGCGTATTGTGTCCTTAGAATCTGGACCATATGATGTATACATGGTCTTGCTCTCTCATTCCTCTCTCTCCCTGTCCCTCACACCATGTCTCCATTTTTTTTTTAGCCCAACTGATACCTGCACACAGGCCCCAAAGCTGAAATTGTGAGAGCTTCCTGCACACTAGAAGGTATGGAGAAGACTATGGAAGTTGCCCCATCCCGGAGCCAGTATCTTTATTAAGAAAACTACTATATACTTATTTTCTAACAATATTTCAACCCTTTACAATTGCTTGTTGTATCCTGCTTGGCTCTCCCCACCCTCCTCCCATGTTTGGCTTGCATAATTTGCTTAAATCTCCTACTTCTCACATGTCCTAAGAATTTCCTGTCTCTTAACTTTTTCTCTCTTTCTTTCTCTTTCTCACTCCACTCTCTCCCTGTCCCTCACACCATGTTTCCATTTTTCTCTTAGCCCAATTGATAACTGCACACAGGCCCAACTGCTAAAATTCTGACAGTGCTACCCTCCCTGCTCCTTATCCACCCACCCCTATCCAGATTATATGTATAGAGGCATAGGAATGACCTGACTTTCCTACTTGCAGATTATATTATCTCACCACTAGGGGCAGACAACAGACAACATATTACATACTAGAGTCTTTAAGCTCAGATCCCTTCTCTCTCCCACTAAATGAAAACACTTTCTAACTTTCACTTTCCTCCTGATCCTTGTTATTCCATATCTGTTGCTCTTCCCCAGGTCTCTGCCTCTTTCATTTCCTTTAGATTTTAAGTAGCGAGTAAAAAAACACTTTCTACAAAGATTTAAAGCTCAAAATAGGGCCCTCCATTTTCTATTTTGTTAATATTGTGTTTTCCTTGTTCTTATTTCCTGTACAGTGCTACGGAATATGTTGGCACGTTACAAATAAAAATGAATAATAATAAAAAATTGTTTCCATAACCCAGATACTGATCTTATGATAACTCTCACTGTTGTTTCATTGTGTTTATACCTTAATACTTGGATTCTTGCTAACACCCCTAAGGTTTAGAGTCTTAGTCACAGTATTTTGAATGTTTTAACCCCTCCCATGCATTCAAACCTTTACAGTAACTCCCTCTTTGCCTTATTATCCTAGTGTTATAAATATCACATAATTGTTGTACTGGGGTTCAAATCTACATCATATGACTTGGTCATTTTACTGGTATTCAAATCTGCAACCTAAAATGTAATGGTACAATCTGTCTCACATTCCCATGATTTGATAATCTTAACATTTCAATGTATCTAATTCACTATTCATTTCTTATAGAGGCATTTTTTTTCAGGCTGCAATCTCTGTATACTAGTGTGCGCCCGTGGCTTTAATGCACGTAATGCGTTCATGTGCACATTAGTATACAGAGATACATGACTAACTGAATAATCAGAACACAATGAGACCACTCAACTGTCGATAATTTACAATTAAAGTGCGTAACTGTTATTACATGTGGCTTCAATCCCACAGGAGAGATAAATCTGAAGATGACATCCTCCCAAATAATCTGGATTTATTTACTGAGCAGCAGACACTGATAGTTTTTCTTCCCTCAACTTGAATTGGATAACCTAACTGCTGTTACCAAGACTGACTTGACTAAAAGAGATAAGCCAGAATCTGGTATGCCTGACCAAAATTCTACAGAGGCCCTGGTTAATGCCTTACAAGATCTTTTTATGATCTTGATTAAACATTTTTAAACATGTCAGTTTACTTAGAAACCCAGATCAGCTTGGGATAATACCTCAGAAACAGACTACAACGAATGTGCAACTGAGACAAAAACACCTTCCTTTATTTTGGCCTCATTCTGTCTTGGGCATTTTTCTTTGAGACTCTTGAAAGCCAGTCTACCTTGCTTAATCACCTTTACAAAATTATTTTGTCACAACTCTATATGCAATGTGGTAACAAAACTCTTTTGAGGTCCACTAGTGGGCTGCACTGTACACTTTTAGTTCCCAGACCAACAGACTTCTGGAACACGATGATTCGATGATTCGATGTTGAGTGCTCAGGTGATGTATCTCTGTCATGATCTCATTTGTCATCTTCAGATTCCAGTGAATATTCAGGAAGTCCTTTGACATGAAGTACTGGGTGAATTGCAGAAGATATACTGTATCACGGCAGTTAGAAGTAAAAAAAAATCTTCTTGGAGATTCCCTGCTGAATGGGTGGCACCATGCAAAAACTGCAGTCTGTCAGTTGATTGGTTGGTTCTCTCCATATCATTACCACAGAAAAAAGGGTAAGTCACCCTTTTGATTTATGCAGATCCAGAGGTTAGAAGCACAAGTATTGAAACAATGTTGTGGAGTCCAGCTCCTTCTCCAGTGGACTATGATTTTTCCGACCTCTCTGCTATGACTTGCCCATCTTAGGCGCCCCTGCATGGTATAGGTCACAGCTTCATTGAAGTACACAAGCCCCTTCGCCACAACAAGATAGTGATACAGGAGGGGAACATCATACAATATTGTAAATTATTTTATATACCACACTATATGTAGTAGCACATTTCACAGGTCGAACTTTATGTTTTTCTTATTATTAACATGATTATACTAAGTATTTTTTTGTTTAATAAAGCAACTTATTATTTTGCCTTAACCACCAAATCAGATGAATATCTCCTTGCTATAAACTTATTAGCCAGGGATTAGAGTTGAAAATGGCATCTATCTTTATTCGATGTAATATCTTTTCAAATGTATAAATTAACCTTTAAGTATACCATAAGATGCCAGGAATTATAGGATCTCACATGTAATAAAATAATTTCCAGCAACTGGTTTCCTATAGATCTCTGTCTTCCGTGTTATTACATTACCAGGGTCAAATCCAAATGATTAATCCAAGTTTCCTGCATTTCATATGTAGAATTGAAGTTACAATTATTATAATTTAAGTAGTTAAGACAATTGGTCACAGAGTAGTTGTCACGTCTCCAAATGAACAACAAATTATCTATGTACTGAAAATAAGCAAAAACAATAAGGCCCTCATTCTATTATTGGCCGTAAATCGGCCGAAAAGCTGTGATTCCTTGCAGGGCTCCCGTTACCTTGCAATTCAATTATACGGCGCCGCAAGGCTATCCCCTTACGGCCGGCTGTATATCTTGCAATCGGCCGTAAGCTCAGAAATATTTAAATGCAAAAATAAATTCAAGACGGCACTGTAAAGCTCTGTAAATGCTAGGGATCATAATGGGGGACATGAGGATTAATAGCAACCCCCTCTCAGGCTTGCACATCCGCCCAAATCCGAAATAACATTAACTGTTTATTTTCCGGCCGCAGCATGGGCGGGTCTGAGGTGCTCCAAGCCCTCTGGACTTTTTACATGGATATGTGACATAAATTAAAAAAAATATGTATTTACGGATTTGAGTGTAGGGGAATATTGTGCTATGAATGCTAACACCTACAATTACTTTATAGTCTCCTCAGAGTGCAGGATGGCTTTATTATGGCTTTATAATGTGCTTAAATGTGTGCCTGCGGGACCCTTTTGCTGCAAGTAAGCTGCGGCTCGGTTTTAGCCGTGCAGAGAGGGTTCCCGGAGCAATTGAATAGCAACCAGGATTTTCTTGCGGCCGAAACTCTTGCGGGCGTTTAAGATCAAAGGCTTTCCTCCGGCGCGTGCGGCCGCAAGGGATAGCAAGGCGCCGGCCGCAAGCCTGCCGGAATCCCCGGCTGGAAGGGAATAGAATAGGCGAATAGCTTGCGGCCGGTCCTTGCGGCCCCGCATCCCCTACGGCCGATAATAGAATGAGGCCCTAACTCTTTAATGGTTATCATCTCCAAAGACGTGGACAAAGCTTGCCCCCCATAGTGGTGCCTCATCTCTGGGGATAGTAACCACTGTCAAACACAAAATAATTATGGCTTGATAAAAATGAAATCGCCAACATCAAAAACATTATCAAATTGGTGGAATATTGAGAAAAGTGTTAAAAAATATACCCAATTACTTTCATAATACTGTGGTATACAAGAATACAAAGATGTAACATCCTCTGTAACACATTTGTACTCCTTAATCCATATTTGTCCCTCCAAATAAGTTGATAAGTGAAAATTAATTTTCCAGATAAGTTCTTAACTATAGGTTGTAACAGTAACATAGGCCCTCATTCAATTGCAATTTGGCCAATTGAATATGGCTCTAAATAAGCACATAGCATATGTTTTTTAAAGAAGTTTTTAGTTAGTGAAAATCTTTCTTTTGGATAGATGTTTACTAATTAAAAACTTCTTTAAAAAAAATATGCTATGTGCTTATTTAGAGCCCTATTCAATTGGCCAAATTGCAATTGAATGAGGGCCATAGTATTTAGGTTGAAAAAAGACTTTCAGTCCATCAAGTTCAACCTTTTAAGATCTCCTCTGATCTGCAATAAATAGTAGATGATAATCATCTGAAATGTGATCCAATACCCGACACAATAGGCCCGCTGGGTGGATATGTAAAGGATTTATGAAGATGATGAAAATTGGAATTCTAGGTTTTTCTACATATCGAAAATTAGTTGAAGATGGAGTGAGAACCCCGATCTTAGAGCCTATGTCAATTAGATCCCCATTTCTAACTTCTAATTGTACTGGATTCCTGTTCAATATAACATATGTCTAAGTGCTTCATTCTTATATTTAATACTAATACAACTATTGATCGACCCTTATCTTAAAGTAAGGCTTTAACTGCTTTCAACTCTCTCTTAGAAAAATTGTGTGCCCTATATTTAATCTCTTTTGATAACTTACTTACTATTTTGAAAACATCTATGCTATGTCCATACGATTGCACGCGATAACATTTAGATTTCACATGAAAGTGTAAATATGTCTAGGTCATGAGGCCCAGAAGAACAGCTTGACTCCAAAAATAAATTTTGTAAAACCTGAATTGCACAATGGTCCCTAAAATGTAAACCATGTTGATTATTCAAGTTACCTTCAATATTACGTTGTGGATTTAACACAGAATCTCCCTTTGTACAATCAACCTCACACTCCGCAAAATGTTTTTTAAGTGTCAAAAATCTCACAAATTAATTTAAATCCGATATTGTACCAAATAGATTGAGATTGAAGTAACTAGTTGGAACAACATTTAAACGCTTAGATAACTCAACTTTTTCATTAGTAGGTTATGTGGATGGAAAGCTTAACCACATTTAATTCTACAGTATGCGCCTCCAACAGTTGGATATCGTCTCCCTCATACTTGTTGGTTTACATAATGACTTTCCTTTTTTGTTGCTGTCTAAACTTAATGCCTTCAACCTATTGAAATCCATTGCTGAGATCCTTGTAGTGCAAAATAAAACATAATAAATGGAGTAGATGATTTCTGACTAAGCGAACCTTCCTGATCCAAATTCACTTGTTCGTCATTGAAAAATGTGCCTTCTTATAGGATCTCTTCCTATTTTGCTAACTATTACCTTTAGATTGCCAACTATACATAATATTTAAATCATAATCCTTCTTATCTCTGAGGAATATACTTTTGTTTCTTTTCAATTTCTTTTTCAAGCTTCTCCATATTCATTTGAAGCTTATGATCATGCTCTTTAAAAACATTCACATTAACTGAGGGAACTATTTCAGACTGCAACTGCAACATTTATTTTTGTAATTCAAAATATACTGTACAATACCTGACTGTGGTACTTTGCTATGAAGTGTTGACAATGTTTAGGACAATAATGCTGACAAGTATTATTATTTGCCACAAGATGTCAGTGCAGCGCATGAAAAAGTGGCAACCATTTTATAAAAGCTGCAGCTAATTGAACATCTGTCTAACAATGATAAACGAAACATTACATATCTGTTACATTCTATTATCATTAGCCAGACTATAGAAAGATATATTTTATAGCTCGGTTACACCTAATAAAAAACATTTAGCTCTCTATATGTCACAGTTAACTAGTTTGAATGGTGTGTTAGAGGCTCTTAAACTCTTCTAAAGGCTAGAACACAATTCAAGGCCTCATATTATATCGTGTTTGCAGTGAGCAGGCACTCTAGGGCCTCAGTTACATTCCCTGTATATTTAAGCTCATGTAGACAAGGATTATGCTCGCTAATTGGTTGTGCGGTTATGTTCGCGCTACGCGCCTGCTTATGAACTAGTGACAGAACTTTAAAAAGACAGTGGTTTCCCATAGCAACGCCACTCTCTAAACAATGTGAACACAAAGAAAAATAAACTAAATTCCTCCCGCTATCTAATCTTATTATGTCCATATATATATATATATATGTATGGTCGAATCATATTATTATGACCGAATAACCTCTGTGTGCATCACGGACAGCAGGTAGACGGCGTGGTAGTGAGTCAATAAGATGCTGGGAGGTTGGCAATGGTGCTGAAGAGTGTGTGGTGGAGGATCCATGCGTTGAACATGGCGATTAAGGTGGTCCCACAGGTGCTCGATGAGGTTTATTTGAGAATTCAGAGGTCAGGGAAGTACTTGGAAGACATGCTCCTCCAACCACTCCCGGACAAATCTGTCAGGCTGACATGTTGCTGGAAGATCCCATCTGCTCAAACACAGTCAAAATGTATGGGTGTACTTGATCTGCCGTCGTTCAATGGCACATGGTGCTCCACAGCAGCGACGCCACTTATTCACAATGGTGCCGTTTGTCAAGTACACTTTAATCACAGCAGAACAGGAACAGTTCAAAAACTTCCACCCTTGACCTACAGGCCAATGATCATCCCATTTTCAAAGCTGGATAAATTGCATGCTTTACCCATGACAGCGATGGTTGATGTGTTTGCAGAATGCCTACATGTCACTTTATATACCCATCAAGCCAGCTCACAACACATGCCATTTTTCATTGGCTATTCACTGCTGCCATCAAAAGTAGGCGATGGTCATGCTAATGGGATTTGATATACAGTATATATATATATATTGATAGAGATAGATAGATAGATAGATAGATAGATAGATAGATAGATAGATATTTGGTCCATGGCAAACCCAGACCTTTATAGGCAGACAGGAATATAAACCCCCACATACAGTAAATTTAAGTTAAAATTATCTAAGTGTGGTCTTTAATATAAACAAACTTTAAGTTTAGAAAGTATGACTTGACTATTGGTTTATTGTCCAGTAAGATATACTTGCCCCCATCCTGGTTAAAAGTTGCCAGTCCAGAGACGTCATAGATCTTGCGGCCTTTTAAGTTCAGTCTTTTCCATCATATCACTGAAATATAAAATACTAGAAAATTGTCAGTCAAAAATGATGGTATAATGTTTAATTTTTTTCTCCCTCCCTTGTGTCTCTCCCTCCCTCCCCTGTGTCTCTCCTCCCCTGTGTCTCTTCCCCCTTCCCTCCCCTGTGTCTCTTTCTCCCTCTCCACTCCTCTGTGTCTCTTTCCCCCCTCCCCTGTGTCTCTTCCTCCCTCTCCCCTGTGTCTCTTCCCCCATCTCTCCCCTCCCTTGTGTCTCTTCCCCCCCACCTCTCCCATATCTCTTCCCTTCTCCCCTCCCCTGTGTCTCTTCCCCCCTCCCCTGTGTCCCCCCCCCTCTCCCCTCCCCTGTGTCTCTTCCCCCTGTCCCCTCCCCTGTGTCTCATCCCCCCTTCCTCTCCCATGTGTCTCTTCCTCCCTCCCCTGTGTCTCCCCCTCCCCTGTGTCTCTCCCCCTCCCCTCTGTCTCTCCCCCTCCCCTCCCCTGTGTCTCTTCCCCCACCTCTCCTCCCCCTTGTGTCTCTTCCCCCCTTCAATGTGTCTTTCCCCCCTCTGTGTATTTCCCCCTCTCCCCTCCCCTGTGTCTCTTCCCCCCTTCCCCTCCTCTGTGTTTCTTCTCCCCTGCCCTGTGTCTCTCCCCCCTCCCCTGTGTCTCTCCCCCCCACCTCTCCCCTCCTTTGTGTCTCTCCCCCTCTGTGTATCCCCCCCCTTCCCTGTGTCTTCCTCCCTCTCTCCCTGTGTCTGCCTCCTCCCTCTTCACTGTGTCTCCCCCCCCCCCCCCCTTCCTCTGCCACACAAAGTGCACTTACCATGTTTGCGTGGGCAGCTCTGTACGGAATTAGGAAGCGGTAAGTGTGTACGCTCCCATGGAGCATTACACACTTACCACAATTATTTATAGAATATAGTTGATCTTTATCTTCTTGCTAATTAAAGAATTGAATCTAAACAACACTTTAAGTGAATAGACCCCTAATTCAGAAGAGCAATCAGTTGCATGTGAATTGCTCTGCTTTAGACTTTTGTTTCCATGCACTATCACATATATAGTTGTCAGCAGCGCGTTGCCAAAAAACTTTGGTAACGCAACGTTAAAACTGCAAGTGCGCAAAGCGAGGGCTGTGGTTGCGGCCAGGCAAGGAGCATCTACGGCGCTCATCCCTTAGGCAGGGAACGCTGAAGGCGCTCACGCTGCGCTGGTGGAGATGAGCGCCATAGGCGCTCATCCCTACGACCCGCACGACTTTGGCATACAAAACATACAAAAAACATCACACACAGCACGGGGGGACAGCCAGGACGTCTGGGCTCACAATGAGCGCCGAGAGTGCTCAGAGGGGCAAAAGTACACGAGGGGAGAGGCTCGCAATGAGCAACAAAGGGGCTCAGACGACCAAAAGTGCAGGAGGGGAAAGGCTCGCAATGAGCGCTCAGTGCGAGCCACGCGCAAGGTTTGCAATGAGCGCCAAAGGTACTCAGAGGACTAAAAGCCTTACATTGTGTGGCAAACAGCATTACCTGCGTTACAATTTTATTGCCGTCATTTTTGGGCGGGCAAGTCGCTAGTACCTAAATATAAGTGTACACAATAGTGCCATGTGATTGTTCCATGTGTGTTGCTCATCAAGAGGACAAATTAACAGAGAAAACACATAATATTCCCAGTTGTACACGCATAGCAATTTATTTCACAAAACGAAATCTGTCTATATGTATAATGATATTACATACACAGACATTAACTTGTCTGTGAGCTAGCTCAGGAAGTTCAATTACTTTATTACGGTAATACAGAGGTTGATAACCGCTGAATAATCATCTAATTAGCTGAGTAAAGCGGAAAATATACAGCACAACATGCTAGTACATGATGAAATCAATACTTGCCACAAATAGCTTCTCCTGGGAAGGAAAATTGAAGTTTCAGTTACCAGTGTTGTCTAAATAAACCTGGTTATAAACTCAAGCAATACATAGGTATGTCTATTTACAAAATCAGAGAAGGAAGGGTTTGTGTATATCTATACACACACACACATTTTTATTTATATTATATATATTTATATAGACTATATTCAGTTGTGGATATAGTGAAAAGTTGTGTAATAAAAGTGTGATAAAAGCTTTTGCCCCCCCTCTGGCATGCACTCACAATGTACAAAACTGATTGCTTCACTGTCACTTATATCCTGGACAACTAGTTTTCCTGGAGACTGAGGGAGAGAGGTGTCCTACTGGACAGAGAAACAGCAAAAATATGTTGGTTAAGGGGTTAAATTTAAAGTGACATATAGCTTGTGGCCCTAAATGGTGCACCTCTACTGAAATATTGGTTCTGTGCCTCTACAAAACATGCACACTGCCGATAAGCCACTATGTATTGTATGGCATACATGTATGCCCTGTGTACTTTATAGGCCTCGCGCTTCAGCACCTTCAGGGCTCATCGTGAGGCTCGAGCTGATCGCCTTCGGCGCTCATTGCTAGCCTCTCTCCCCTGTGTACTTTAGGGGCCTCGCGATTAGTGTTAATGCCTTGGTGTAAGTGTTACTGCCTTGGTGTAAGTGTTATCGCCTTGGTGTAAAAGTGTTACTGCCTTGCTAAGTGTTACTGCCTTGGTGTAAGTGTTACTGCCTTGATTTGTGTTACTGCCTTGGTGTAAGTGTTACTGCCTTGGTGCCTTGGTGTAAGTGTTAACTGCCTTGGTGTAAGTGTTACTGCCTTGGTGTAAGTGTTTCTGCCTTGGTGTAAAAGTGTTACTGCCTTGGTGTAAAAGTGTTACTGCCTTGGTGTAAGTGTTACTGCCTTGGTGCCTTGGTGTAAGTGTTTCTGCCTTGGTGTAAGTGTTGTTGCCTTGGTGCCTTGGTGTAAGTGTTAACTGCCTTGGTGTAAGTGTTTCTGCCTTGGTGTAAGTGTTACTGCCTTGGTGTAAGTGTTACTGCCTTGGTGCCTTGGTGTAAGTGTTACTGCCTTCGTGTAAGTGTTACTGCCTTAATGCCTTGGTGTAAGTGTTAACTGCCTTGGTGTAAAAGTGTTACTGCCTTGGTGTAAAAGTTTTACTGCCTTGGTGTCAGTGTTACTGCCTTGGTGCCTTGGTGTAAGTGTTAACTGCCTTGGTGTAAGTGTTACTGCCTTGGTGCCTTGGTGTAAGTGTTAACTGCCTTGGTGTAAAAGTGTTACTGCCTTGGTGTAAAAGTTTTACTGCCTTGGTGTCAGTGTTACTGCCTTGGTGTAAGTGTTTCTGCCTTGGTGTAAGTGTTGTTGCCTTGGTGCCTTGGTGTAAGTGTTAACTGCCTTGGTGTAAGTGTTTCTGCCTTGGTGTAAGTGTTACTGCCTTGGTGTAAGTGTTACTGCCTTGGTGCCTTGGTGTAAGTGTTACTGCCTTCGTGTAAGTGTTACTGCCTTAATGCCTTGGTGTAAGTGTTAACTGCCTTGGTGTAAAAGTGTTACTGCCTTGGTGTAAAAGTTTTACTGCCTTGGTGTCAGTGTTACTGCCTTGGTGCCTTGGTGTAAGTGTTAACTGCCTTGGTGTAAGTGTTACTGCCTTGGTGCCTTGGTGTAAGTGTTAACTGCCTTGGTGTAAAAGTGTTACTGCCTTGGTGTAAAAGTTTTACTCCCTTGGTGTCAGTGTTACTGCCTTGGTGCCTTGGTATAAGTGTTGCTGCCTTGGTGTAAAAGTGTTACTGCCTTAGTGATAGTGTTACTGCCTTGGTGTAAGTGTTACTGGCTTGATTTGTGTTACTGCCTTGATTTGTGTTACTGCCTTGGTGTAAGTGTTACTGCCTTGCTAAGTGTTACTTCCTAGCTATCAGCCTTATTAAATTGCGATTCGGTAAATTTAAAAGGGCTCTATTTAAGCACACAGCATTTTTTTTACAGAAGTTTTTATTTAGTGTAGATCTTGCTTTTGAATAGAAGTTCACTAACTAAAAACTTCTGTAAAAAAAATATGCTGTGTGCTTAAATAGAGCCCTTTTAAATTTACAGAATCACAATTTAATAAGGCTGTAAGTGTTTCTGCCTTGGTGTAAAAGTGTTACTGCCTTGGTGTAAAAGTGTTACTGCCTTGGTGTAAGTGTTACTGCCTTGGTGCCTTGGTGTAAGTGTTACTGCCTTGGTGCCTTGGTGTAAGTGTTAACTGCCTTGGTGTAAGTGTTACTGCCTTGGTGTAAGTGTTTCTGCCTTGGTGTAAAAGTTTTACTGCTTTGGTGTAAAAGTGTTACTGCTTTGGTGTAAAAGTGTTACTGCCTTGGTGTAAGTGTTACTGCCTTGGTGCCTTGGTGTAAGTGTTAACTGCCTTGGTGTAAGTGTTACTGCCTTGGTGTAAGTGTTACTGCCTTGGTGCCTTGGTGTAAGTGTTTCTGCCTTGGCGTAAGTGTTACTGCCTTGGTAAGTGTTCGAGAGGGCCGCAAGTGCGTTACCAACATGTCAAACGTTCCCAACATTCATAAAACCAACAACTATATATATGATATGTGTGTGAATATATGAATGAAAAAAGAGAAATTGAGGGAGAAAAGGTAGGAAGACAGGAGAAAGAAATAGAGGGAAAGTTAAAGAAAGAAAAGACAAGAAGAGGAAGAGAAAAATAAATAAAACAATAACAGAGAGAATATAAGGTGAGAAGGGGTGGTAGAAAGTGAGGGGAAGACAAAAAAGGAAAAGAAGAAGAGAGAGTAGGAAAGAAATGACAGAGACAGAAAGAAAGTGGAAGAAAGGATGGAAGGAATATGAAGTGACAAGCTATAAGCAAGAGAGGAATACAAGAGGACAAAACAGAAGAAAAACAAAACTCTAAAATAAGAAGAGGTCCTGATAAGAAAAAAATAAAAAGAAGCAGAGCAGAGAAATCAAGAGAGTCAGGAAGAGTAGAGTGATAATAGTGGAAGAGTGAAGTGGAGGTTAGATTGGGCAAAAGTTATGGTGATGGTAGGGAGAGTGACAGATAAGCAAGAGAGTGTGCAGGGAGAGAAAACAGGAAGATAAGGCAAAAGGGGAAAACGAAGGGAGAAAAGCAAATGGAAAATAGATAAAAAGTGTTGGAAGAGAGAGGGAAGAGAGATCAAGAGAATAGTTGAGGGAGGTAACAGAAAAGTGGAGAGGGAAAAAGAAATAGGAAAATAGACAAAAGAGAAGAAGGACAAAAAGAAGAGGAGAGGGAGAGAAGAGAAACAATATAGGAAAAGGTGGGATGGAGAAAAGTAGAGGGAGAGCAAATGGGGAAAGGGAGAACAGGAGAAACAAAATAAGGAGGAGAGCGAGAATGGTAAGATTGAAGAGTAGGAGAAAAAGTGGGAGAAAAGTAAAACATAGGGAAGAGGCGGGGGGGAGTGGATATGGTGAAGTGGGAGGGGAGTGATGAGATTAGTGAAGAGGGAAAAGGAAAAGCTGGAAACAAGAGAATAAGAGTTAAACAGAGAAGGTCAAGTAAGTGATAGAGTAGATAAATGAGGAAAAAGGAAGGGAAGAGAGGTGGGAAAAAGGCATGCAAGAAAGTGAAAAAGAGGTTAAAAGAGTCGAAGGCTGAGGTAAAAGCACCCAGGGGGGGAAAAGGTGGAAGAGGAAATGAGTAAGGGAAAGGGAGAGGGACAACGAGGGTAGGAGAGAGGTGGGTGGAGAAGTGATAGAATGAGAGAATAGGAGATGTGGGAGAGAAGGAAAGGCAAGGGGAGAGCAAGAGAAAAAAGGGGAAGAACTGAGGGGAAGGATAGAGAAAAAGAGTACATAGTCAGAAGGGAAAGAGGGTGTCAGGTGTAGGCAGTGAAAGGCAGAGGAGGCAGCAAACAGGAGAGGGACAAGTATGGGATACCAAAGGAGTGGCAGCAGTCTAGCCAGTGAGGATCTGAGAAATTAACTAGGGTAGAGGGAAGCAACGGTGAGCTAGGGTAGAGGGAAGCAAGGTACTGGGGGTAGGGAAGGGAGTGTAGGTCCTAAATAGGCAGTGGGGTTATGGAGGTGGTGGGGGGGGGGGAGCAGTGAAAGTAGTGGAGGTAGTGGGAGGTAGCAGGGGGTCTACCTTTAATGAAGTGGGGGCAGAGAAGGTAAGGGAGGGTGAGGTAGGACGTGGGGGGCAAAGGAGGTAGCAGGGTGGAGAGGGAAGGATTGGGGAGCCAGATTTGGTAAAAGTGGGAAGGGAGCAGGGGGACTAGAGAAAAGAAGTGGGGGATGAGAAGGTAGCAGAGGAGAGGGAGAGGGCAAGGGGAAAAAGAAGCATGGGGCCAGAGGAGATATTGGGGTAGGGGAGATAACAAAGGAGGCAGTAGATTAAGGCAATGGGGGCATATGGAGGGAGTGAGATATATAGGTGAGGGCCTAAGAAGGTAGTGAGGGTAGGGGATAGAGCAGAGGGTAAATGTAGGAGGGAGTAGAGTGAGGTAGCAGTGTGTAGGAGGAGACCGTGGGGCCAGAGTAGATAGCAGGGGGTATGGGAGGTAAGAGTATGCAGGGAGAAGCAGTGGTTGTTTTTTTAGCAGAGGGTTGGTGGAAGCAGAGGGTTTGGGGAGCTTAGTGGATGGAGCTGATTATGTAGCACGGTGTAGGGGTGGTAGCAGGGTGCAGGGGAGGCAGTCGGGGTAAGAGTAGGTAGCAGAGGGTTGGTGGAGGCAGAGGGTTGGGGAAAACAGTGGGTGGGGCAGAGAATGATACAGGTGGTAGGGGAAGGAAGCTGTTGTAGGAGAGGCATTGGTGGTGTTACAGTTTCAAGCAGGTTAAGGCAGCGGAAGGCAGGAAATGGCAGCAAGGGGAAGAATAGGAAAAAGGTAAGGCAAGCAGTGCGGGGCCCAGGGGAGGTAGAGGGTCCCAGGTGGAAGCAGGGAATGAAGTGGATTGCCAAAGGAGGTAGCAGGGAAGTAGCACGAAAGGAGGTAGAGGGAAGTAGCACGACCAGATAGTGGTGAGTAGAAGGAGGTATCGGGGGTAGGGTTGGTAATTTGATGGGGAGGGGGCCCAAGAAGGAGATAGGAGGAAGGACAGGAGACTGTAGCCTGCTGCTTCCTTATTCCAGACCATGCCCGACGATACACTGCACTACAAAAAATAGTGCCATGCAAAATCCCCTACCATCACCTTTCAAAGGTGGGGAGACCAAAACGTTACAGAATATTTAAAAAATCTCCAAATATAGGTAGCACCATAATCTCATAGGGCAAGGGCCCAGATTCATTGCAGTAGCTCTGCCCCTGACTATATTGTAACAGTAACACAGGGAGGAGGTAAAGTAACAAGATCTAGTTCACCTAATAGGAGAGCGCTCTACTTTGGCTGTGGGTAGAAAGTTCAGTCTGAATATCATGGTGGTGTAGGAGCTGGGATGTATAACACTTTTAAAAATATATATTGTATTTTGTCTCCCTAATAATAGTTGAGGAGAAAATGCGACAGTATGTGAAAGAAATCTTTACACTTGAGCCTGTGAAGTCCTGTATTGCATAAAAGGCACTGGAAGACCATAAAAAAATATGTCATGTATGCTCGCTCTTTACAGGCCCTGCCCTCCTTTGTAATTAAATCACACACAGATGACACTGCAGGGAGGGAGGAACACACAAGCGATAATAAAACAAATGAAACAACATATTTAACAAGTCTGTCACTTTTAGGTTATCCTTATAGAACATGAAAAACTGGCTATATGTTGTATTATCCATTTTATTCTAAAAATCATTAATCCTGGGAAATTCCATGTTGTTGCTGTATTTGTATGCAAATGATCAGCTCATGCATATTAATTAGCTGCTTTGCTGAACTACCGTATATACTCGAGTATAAGCCGAGTTTTTCAGCCCTTTTTTTAAGGCTAAAAAGGGCCCCCTCGGCTTATACTCGAGTCACTCCCCCCCGTGTTTCTCTACCCCCCCCTGTCTCTCTAACCCCCCATGTCTCTCTAACCCCCCCATGTCTCTCTAACCCCCCCCCTGTGGCTCTCTAACCCCCCCGTGTCTCTCTACCCCCCGTGTTTCTCTACCCCCCGTGTCTCTCTAACCCCCCGTGTCTCTTTCCCTCCCCCATCCTCATCCTCAACCCCCCCTCCTCATTCTCAACCCCCCTCCTCACTTTCTCCCCTCTAAATACCTCCCCCTCACTTACTTGCTTCTTCTCCAGCCTCTGCCCCTTCCGTCTTGACCCCGGCGCGCATGTGACGTCACATGCGCACCGCGTCATTAGCATATACCGGGTGCCGGCACCCGGTATATGCTAATGACGCAGCGCGCATGTGACGTCACATGCGCGCCGGGGTAAAGATGGAAGGAGCAGAGGTTGGAGAAGAAGCAGGTAAGTGAGGGGAAAGGTAGATGGGGATGTATTTAGGGGGGTTTAGAATGAGGAGGGCGGTTGAGGAGGGGGGTTGAGGATGGGGGGGTTGAGGATGGGGTTGATGAGGAGGAGGGAGGTTGAGGAGGGGTGTTGAGGTTGAGGGGGGGTGAGGAGGGGGTTGAGTATGGGGTGGTTGAGGATGAGGATGGGTGGTTGAGGATGAGGATGGGGGTTGATGGGGGAGTTGAGGAGTGAGGTTGAGGGGGGGTTGAGGAGGTCGGTTGAGGATGGTGGGTTAAGGATGGGGGGGTTGAGGATGGGGGGGTTAAGGAGGGGGTTGATGAGGACGAGGGAGGTTGAGGTTGAGGAGGGGGGTTGAGGTTGAGGGGGGGTGAGGAGGGGGTTGAGGATGGGGGGGTTGAGGATGAGTATGGGGGTTGAGGAGGGGGATGAGGATGGGGGTGTTGAGGAGTGAGGTTGAGGGGGGTTGAGGAGGGAGGTTGAGGAGGGGGTTGAGCATAAGGAGGGGGTTGAGGATGAGGAGGGAGGTTGAAGATGAGGAGGGAGGTTGAGGAGGAGGTTGAGTATGAGGATGGAGGTTGAGGAGGAGGAGGGAGGTTGAGGTTATGGAGGGGGGTTGAGGTTGAGGAGGGGTTGAGGATGGGGGGGTTGAGGAGGGAGGTTGAGGATGAGGAGGGAGGTTGAGGATGAGGAGTGGGGTTGAGGAGGGAGGTTGAGAATGAGAAGGGGGGTTGAGGAGGGTGATAAGGGATGGGGGAAGAGACACAGGGAAGGGAGAGGGGAGAAGAGACACGGGAAAGAGAGGGGGGACACAGACGGCACAAGAGGGACACAGGGGGCAGCACATTTCCCACCTTCGGCTTATACTCGAGTCACTAATTTTACCCAGTATTTTGTGGTAAAAATGGTGCCTCGGCTTATACTCGGGTCGGCTTATACTCGAGTATATACAGTAATTATAATTAAAGCCTGCTTGTCTGTCTCTGTAATGGCCAAAATTAGGATCTACATGGTAGTTAGGTCCCTCTCCCACCCTTATCAAGCACTCTGAGCCACACAGTAGCATACTGAGAGAGTAATGTAGTCCTCTGTGAGTTAGTAACCTAATTTATGCTAATGTATAAAAAATGTATTTATATATATTTACATAAAAGTTACCAAAGTTAATTTTTAATAATTGCTTTAAAAGTTGCAAAGACATTCCTTACACCCGTTGCCAAGTCTCACTAGTAAAGTCATAGCTTATTCGAAAAAGTAAGTTTCAGTGCTTCGGCTCCTGGACAGAAATGTACAAAAATCCCACAAGACGTATTGAATTAACAGGCAATGAGTGAAAATAATATTATTGCTTTGCTGTAATCCAGACCAGTAATTGTAAATGCAATATTAATGAATTTGTATTGCAAGAGAAAGGTGAGCAGGTGATAGATGGAATTATTTTCATTCTAGTGATAGCTGTGACCTGGCCAGAGGAGTCATGGCCAAAATGCTATAAATAAGATAAGGATAGTTTGGCATTATGTATATGTATCAAAGACATATTTAAATTTCATGGATTATGAATGCATCTGTAGTATATGGGAACAAAAATTGCATGAAAAATGTCAAAATAAACAATAATATACTTAAACTAAAGTTTGCTAAATCTCTTATGTTTGCAAGCAGTTGATTTTCAGAGTTAACTCTCCTAGAAATGCCTGCTAATATTAGCGTAAAATTCAAGATTTGTTTTGTCCAATCACAGGCAGTTAATACATTGTATCAATCAATGATGGCAGTTTGTTTAGTCCCCTGCACAAGGAAGCAAGGAGAATTGATGTATAGATCTCTGCATTGTGCTGCTTTTGTCTTGAAAGTTATTAAAGTGTTGAAATCCGTACCCAAATGCATTTTCTACACTGTGCCTATGTATGCAGCTCTGTGGGTGTGGAAAACAAGTTTTAAATAAAATAAATCTATGTGTGTATAGAATGTTATGTGTGTTTCTGACATGGGTGTTGGAACTGGGGGGGGGATGGGGGGGGGGGACAACTCCCCCCCCCCCCCAGATATTTCTATATTTGTATGTATGTGTATATATAAGCTATTTTAGGGCCTTTGTATACAATGAGCTGTATCCCCCTCAGAATTATTCTGGCTCCTACACCCCTGATTTCTGATATAAGTAGCATGTGTTAGATTAAAAAAAGATAAAAACAGGGAAACTTAGATATACCTTTAAATAAACGATTTGTAAAAGTGCCATTAAAATAGTAGAGAGTAAACAGTAAAAAAGGTTAATACATTACAAATTATTATCCCTTCATTAACACTGTACTTCATGCTCTTTACTCCTAAACTCTCTTCATATCTCACACACTCCCATCAGTAATCAGTTAATGTTACCCTCAAATCACATTCTTAAAATCGCTCACAGATTTGCCAAGACACACAAGTTATCCTTCAACCCAGCCAACCCCCCACCCCCCGTTTGCATTTTTACGTAAAGAAGTAATTAAAGAAATAAGGAAAATTCAACAGATATATCAATCTACTACAAATTATACTTTTTAAATATCTTAAAAACTTCTCTGAATGTTGATGCTATTTTACTAGATCAATTAAGCACAACAAGATTGCTTGTTCCAAACTTTTCAAATCAACCAACTTCCACAACAATACAAGAAAATGTAAAAAAAAAAGAAGTAGCATTATTTGAAATAAGAATACATCAGTTGCCACTAACTTTAAAAGATATGAGAAACACCAGAGCAGATGGGAAAAATGGTGGCGATATTTAGTATGTACTGAATATGATCAGTAACAGCCTCATTAAATTGGGGCTACGTTGTGAAACGTAGCCGGTATCGAAAAAAGTAGGTCATACGGCAATTAAATTAGCCCAGTAAACGGCCCCGCAGACGATTTGCTGGGTAAGCCGCAGGACGGCCAAAAAATGCCTACCGGACGGGTACGTTGAACTTCGCGGCTGCAAATTATTTGTTCTCTAAAAAACCATAACCGCTACTTGTACAATTCAGCTATTAAATTGCAACAAAATCACCCGTGAGCTAGCCCGTAACACAATAAAGCCCAACATGTGCTCAAGTGCACCCGCAAGGGGGGTAAAGTCCAATACGTAGCACTTGTAATGCAAATAAAAACACACTACTGTACATTTATTATAAGGGAAACTGATGTTAGGTCTTAGAAATAATAGCACAACATTCTCAAGCCCAAAATCGGCCCCAAAAAATACTTTATTTCGTGTTTATATTTTGTGTTATATCGATCCCTGCAATCAATGTGTTATTATTATTGTTTATTTGTAACGCGCCAACATATTTCGTAGCGCTATACATAAGTTAAGTTACAGGCAATGACAAGTTCAAGATTCACACATTGCAATGAATGGATGGCCCTGTCTTTGAGCTTGGAATCCGGTGTCCATAGCGCTTTCCCTAAAGCACCGCGCAGGATTGAAACTCGCAGACTTACAATCTAAAGGTTGAAGTCTGTATGTGGTACAGTAGGGAGAGAGTAGTGCTGAGCATGTTACAGTGGAAGGTTATAGGCTTCTTTAAAGAGGTGCGTTTTGATTGAAGTTTTTAAGGAGTTAAGGCAGAAGGATAGTTTGGTGAAGCGAGGCAAGGAGTTCCAGAGAATAGGGGCAGCGCAAGAAAAGTCCTGGAGGCGGGAGTGAGAGGAGGTGACAAGAGTGGTAGAAAGAAGCAGAACGAAGAGGGCGTGTGGGGGAGTATTTGGAGATGAGAGCAGAGATGTATTGGGGTACCCTGTTGTTGAGGGTTTTAGAAGTTAGGGTCAAGATTTTAATTAATCTCATGTGATAGAATATCATATTTATGACTTTATCAATATTTATCAATATTGCATTAATCTGGAATGTGGGTCCGATCGCAAACTGTAATTAAAGCCCATAAGACTTTGAAATCTACCCTCCCCTTTTTCAGTGACATAATGCTAATGATCTCTTTTTCCATTGGCTCTGTCTAAACCTGTAACTATGGTCTACACTAATTGATCGGCCGCACAGCCGCAAATCCAACGTTCTACGAACGAGCTATGATTTTTGACTCATACCCGTTGCTCGCAGCCCCTTCCAATTTAATAGCACCGGAAAGCGGACAAATTTCAAGCCTGCAGCCGTTACGGGGCTCACGTTGGACTTACTGTCTTCTAATTTAATGTGGCTATAAGTCTCTCTTTTTTTCATGGACTTCAATACAACCTTAAATTTAGCTGCAAAATAAATGTTTTAATGTGAAATTTCAATATTGTATGCGCAGCCATTAACTCTTTTTGTCTGTTGCCTTGAAGCGGGGCCTTTATTTACTTATGTTTACCATTATCAAGTTGAGTTCTTTATTTCACTGTGCTATAAATATGACACTTAGGTAATTTTTTTCTGGTTGTTTGAGTTCCAGTTAACTGAGAGGCTATATATATATATATATATATATAGTAAGTGTACAGCCTCTATAATAGTGTAAATTTGCTGTCAGCTCAAAATAACTCAACACACAGCCATTAATGTCTAAACCGTTGGCAACAAAAGTAAGTACACCCCTAAGTGGAAATGTCCAAATTGGGCCCAAAGTGTCAATATTTTGTGTGGCCACCACTATTTTCCAGCACTGCCTTAACCCTCATGGGAATGGAGTTCACCAGAACTTCACAGGTTGCCACTGGGGTCCTTTTCCACTCCTCTATAATGACATCACAGAGCTGGTAGATGTTAGAGACCTTGTGCTCCCCCACCTTCTGTTTGAGGATGCCCACAGATGCTCAATAGGGTTTAGGTCTGGAGCATGCTTGGCCAGTCCATCAACTTTACCTTTAGCTTCTTTAGCAAGGCAGTGGTTGTCTTGGAGGTGTGTTTGGGGTCATCATCATGTAGGAATACTGCCCTGCATCCAGTCTCAGGCGCAAGGGTATCATGCTCTGCTTCAGTATGTCATAGTACATGTTGGCATTCATGGTTACCTCAATGAACTGTAGCTCCCCAGTGCCGGCAGCACTCATGCAGGCCCAGACCAAACATATATACACATATGTCTATATGTGTATATATGTTTTCTATAATATGTTGTGTTGATTCCCCCTATATGCATTTACCTGCTGATGTCAGATGATGCCCCCACTCTCTCTGTATCAATGTTTACGTTCAAACTGAGGGTTTCATCTAATATCAGTGTTTTTGTGTTCCTTGTGCCTTATACGTTTATTATTTCAACTAAGTTTCCTCAGTATAGATGGTCTGGGCCTACATGAGTGCTGCTGGCACTTAGGAGCTACAATTCATTGAGGGAACCATGAATGCCAACATGTACTGTGACATACTGAAGCAGAGCATGATCCCCTCCCTTCGGAGACTGGGCCGCAGAGCAGTATTTCAACATGATAACGACCCCAAACACACCCCCAAGATGACCACTGCCTTGCTAAAGAAGCTGAAGGTAAAGGTGATCGACTGGCGAATCATGTCACCAGACCTAAACCCTATTGAGCATCTGTGAGTCCCCCCAAAGGAAAGTGGGGGAGGGCAAAATTTCTAACATGTACCAGCTCTGTGATGTCATCATGGAGGAGTGGAAGAGGACTCCAGTGGCAACATGTGAAGCTCTGGTGAGCTCAATGCCCATGAGGTTTAAGGCAGTGCTGGAAAATAATGGTGGCCACACAAAATATTGACACTTTGGGTCCAACTTTGACATTTCCACTTGTTGCCAACGGTTTAGACATTAATGGCTGTGTGTTGAGTTATTGTGAGGGAACAGCAAATTTACACTGTTATACGGGCTGTACACTTACTACTTTACATTGTAGCAGAGTGTAATTTCTTCAGTGTTGTCACATGAAAAAATATAATAAAATATGTACAAAAATGTGAGGGTGTACTCACTTTTGTGATATACTGTATATATATATATATATATATATATATATATATATATATATATATATATATATTTATAGATAGATATGTGCATAGTATATTGCAAATATATGGTATATTACATAATTAGCTATATTATCTATACTATAATAGGGAACATCATTTTAGAATTTACACAATATGGACAAGAGAGCAGCATATGAAATTGCAGATGAAAAGATTAATAATTACATATACATCTATAATACAATAAAAAAGTCTATCTTTTTATGGATATACTGTAATACTCCTTGAACATTTATTTGAGTATAATAAAGATTAATTAACAGATAAGATTAAAAAGGATATAGGGAGCAAAGAAACACAGTACATTTAGTATATGTGAGGAAAACATTGACACGTTTTTTAAATAAAATGGGACTTTATCAAACCTTTAGTTATTACATTACATGTCTTTGCAAAGTATACTAAAATGTGTTGAATTTGCAATGCCATATTCAGCTTATCTGAATAAAGTGCAGGTTTTCAGTTGGGAGAGCCAATCGGTGTCCCAGTGATACAAAGCAGTGGGAATAAAAGAGAGTAATCTGAGGTTTGATTGACTAGAGATTTTCTAATTCAATGAATACTTGCTGTTAGGTTGGACAGCAGCAGGTGGAGCAATTGCATGCTCCCCTTTCAGGTTGCCTGAGAGTGCACGTGAGGAAGGGCAATACATTGCTTGTCTATCTATATCTGCCTCTTCCTCTCCTACATATACTCAAACATGCACATATGCACTCTTATGTATGCATTCACTCTCAGGTAGACATGCATTCTCAGGAATGCACATACTGCTCCACATTCATTCTTAGACAAACACTCACTCCTGCACTCATACACAATTATCACACATACACATCATGCACTCTTTTAAATTCAAACATACACACTTCCTCTCATGGACTCCCAGTTATGAACTCACTCACTGCATAATAATTTGGGTAAATAGACATGTGTTCAGTTTCAGGTATGAACTCATATGAACAAGCTCATGTGTGGTCACTTACACACCTGCACTTGCCCTCTATCACAGCACACTCCCACACAGTTACACTTTCTAACACACAGTTCTCAGGGCCGGTTCTATCTTTTTAGAGCCCATAGGCAGTGAAGTGGAGGAGCCCCTGTGAGTGAGTACCCAAGGTGTGCATGGACCCATTTTTGGCTATTTAGTGCATGTAAGTTCCTTTTCTTGTTGTAACGCTCTGGTTCTAGGTTGTTAACCCCTAGTAGCCAGTCAATGAATTGCAGCATTTTGTTTTTTTAAGTCAGGAACCACTTTTTTTTTTTAATCCGGTGCCCCTCACAGGGTAGCACCTCTAGGCGGCTGCCTAGTTGGCCTAATGGGTAATCCAGCCATGACAGTTTTCCATTCCTTGCTATTGCATGCACTCTCTTGAACATCTTGCCAACACTCACACAATATCTCAAACTAAAAACATACAAGACTAATAGCTATATACCTGAGCACAGACAAAACTGAAAAGTATAGCCTATGGATTGCTAACTGTGCATGTGTAGTCTCTTGAGTTTCAACTCACTTTAATCATTAAAACAGAGAGATGTATTGTAGAACATCAGTCAAGGACAACCCAACCTCAGAAAAAGTAAGACTTCAAACTTACATTTCGCTTTTTGGCAATGAGCTTCCTATTCAAAGTGAACAAGGGATCCATGTCTGATTGGCCTCTTACGCTTAGGAAATATTGGCTGTCATTTTGTTCATCACTTCAATGCCAGTTATCCCAGTATTGTAATCAATTTCCCCTATAATGATATATAATTTATAACATTACTAAACCATACATAATTATTATTATTATTATTGTTTATTTGTAATGCGCCAACATATTCCGTAGCGCTATACATAAGTTAAGTTACAGGCAATGACAAGTTCAAGATTCACACATTGCAAAGAGTGGAGGGCCCTGTCTTTGAGCTTGGAATCCGGTGTCCATAGCGCTTTCCCTAAAGCACCGCGCAGGATTGAAACTCGCAGACTTACAATCTAAAGGTTGAAGTGTGTATGTGGTACAGTAGGGAGAGAGTAGTGGTGAGCATGTTAGGGAGAAAGGTTATAGTCTTCTTTAAAGAGGTGCGTTTTTATTGATGTTTTGAAGGATTTAAGGGAGGAGGATAGTCTGGTGAAGCGAGGCAAGGAGTTCCAGAGAAAAGGGGCAGAGCGAGAAAAGAAAGTAGAACGAAGAGGGCATGTGGGGGAGTATTTGGAGATGAGAGCAGAGATATATGGGGGTGCACTGTTGTTGAGGGCTTTATAAGTTAGGGGGGAACCAGTGAAGTGATTGACAAAGAGGAGCTGCCGACACTGAACGATGTGTACTGAAGATGAGTCTGGCGGAGGCATTTATTATGGATTGAAGTGGGGAGAGGCGAGTCGTGAGCAGGCCAACAAGGAGCGAGTTGCAATAGTCAAGACAAGAAATGATGAGAGAGTGAATTAGAATCTTAGTAGTGTCTTGTGTAAGGTAATGGTGTATTTTGGATATGTTTTTTAGATGGAAAAGACAGGATTTGGTTAGAGACTGTATGTGTGGGATGAAAGAGAGGGCAGGGTCCAGTAGAACCCCGAGACAACGGGCTTGGGAGGTGGGAGTGATGATGGCATTGTTGACAGAGAGAGAGATGTGAGGAATTGAAGCTGTAGTAGAGGGTGGGAAGATTAAGAGTTCAGTCTTAGACATGTTGAGTTTCAGATGGTGGGCGGACATCCAAAAGGATATACTAGAGAGGCAGTCGGAGACGTGTGCTAGAAGAGAGGGGGATAGATCTGGTGCTGAGTGGTAGATTTGGGTGTCATCTGCATAGAGATGGTACTGGAACCCAAAAGAGTTTATTAGGGTGCCGAGTGAGGATGTGTAGATGGAGAAGAGGAGGGGGCCTAGGACTGATCCTTGGGGTACGCCAATAGACAGGGGGTGAGGAGAAGAAGATGTCCCGGAGAAGGAGACGCTAAATGATCGTTCTTGGATGTATGATGAGAGCCACAAGAGAGCAGTGTCTCGAATGCCGAGGGAGGAGAGAATGTGGAGTAGAAGCGAATGGTCAACTGTGTCAAAGGCGGCAGAGAGATCCAGAAGAAGCAAAATAGAAAAGTGGCCTTTATACTTGGCGGTGAGAAGGTCATTGGTGACTTTTATGAGGGCTGTCTCAGTGGAGTGTTGGGGCCAATATGACATACCCAATATGACATATTCTTTTTTTTTGTGCTCAACTCCTCTTAATTACCCAATTAAAATTAGTAAGTGCAATACATTTGTCTAGTTTTCCCATACAGATGCATGCAGGACTCTGTAATCTGGAGTCAATAGAGCATACCTGGCAGACTCTAGGAGGACATCAAGCGGATCTATTGGTTTTATGCTCGCTAACATTCTACATTATTTTTGTTATAAAGAGTTTAAATATATACAGGTTTAAATATATACAGCATTGTGTGACTATTATGTTGTGTCATGCAAAGTAATCAGTTTGTTGAAGTCTGGATATAATTAACATTTTTTTGTTTAAGGTTAAATTGCTTTTTTCCCCCTACAAAATAATCATCATATTAAAATATACAATATAAATTACCACACAAATGAACTGGGATTAAACCAAACATCCACTGAGCTGTATAAAAAGGTAAGAGACACTTCAATGACTAAAAATAATTACTGAGAGTAGTTTGGCCATGCATACTGATCCTGCCAGTCTCTGGAAATATCTCCAAAGACTTACATCAATGTAACTGAATATTTATTTAGAACAAGAATACATCACATTTTAAGTGAACTGAAGCATTAAGCTTTTCCTTTGAGGCCATTCGTAGACCTTAGAAATTGAACTGCAAGATAAAACGAAAAACCTTCTTTGTTTCTTTATACCGTTCCTAATACATAATTAAGGTTGTGTGATTTTACACCCAATAGAAAGTTTAATTTACAGAAAAGCTTTCCCCACTTTGTATTGTATCTCTATCCCTGCTTTGAGATCCTAAAACCTTTAACTCTGTATGTCTCTCTGTGATGTGTTTGCTTTACCAATTTACAGCTATATTTAAAACAGCAAATTTGTACATAGAGTTACCCTAGTTATATCAATTAAAATCCTCCTAAATCCTTATCTATAAACTGTAAGAATTACACCCATAAACCAATCTACCTACAGGCTACCCTTTGGATAATCTGATTGCTTGTAACAAGGTTCAGTATTTTAATTTTTGGATTCAGGAGTGTACTTCCTCCAGTAGAATGAGACAAGACAAATAAAAGAGGCAAAAAAAATCCATCAGTCTAACACAGAACAATTAAAATAATCTAAAACAAAGTCACTCACAAGCAATGTTCTGTATGAGCTCCATTCTATGGGGAAGTCAGGTTCCTACCAGTAAAATAACCCACAGGCCTGTTAGAACATGCTATCTACATTTATCACCCTTGTGTTTCGGACGATTATTAACATTTTCCCAAAAGTGACACACCTTTTTTACTTTTAATAAGAACAAACATTATTATAGGGTGTATCACTTAAGTCTTCAAGGCATACATGGAATCCCCAGTATCTTTCATCAGTGGAAAGATGCTTTTGGGGCTCTGCTAGGTCTTCTTAGGTTACAGATGGAGGCAACTTATACACAGATTCCATCCCTGGACAAGCTAATAATCTTAGACAGTGGAGACCAGGAAGTTGAGAGCCATTTTTATGGACCAAATCCACATTCCTATAAAAAGAAGCTAATCAAATAGTGTTGGTGGAAGACTTTACAAGTCATGATGAGTCCTGCAGATCCAGCCTCCCTCATTTCTTCCCCCTCATCTTCTTTCTTCCAGATTGATTTTGCTTTGCAGAAAAATGGTTTAGTGAGATAAGTCACTTTCTTTTTTCTACAAATCTTTAATGTAGATGCTAAATGGCATATACCCACTTGACAGATTGACAGGATACCTGTAACTGTTTTGATACTGTATCTATATAAAATATATTAAAACATGCTCTAAATTGCGTGTCTGAAAATGTTGTACTTCATTATCCCTTTAAGTCATACTGAGTATGACAGGGTGATGGTTAAAGAGATGGAGCATATATAGTTTTTGGATTGTGCACTGCTTTGACAGGGAAACAGCAGAGAAACTTGTCAAAAGGAGATTGATCTCTTCAGCCCTAGTAAGATTCAAAAGCACAAGCTTAGTGGAATGCTTCATATCTGCACTTTCATATCATCAGATCAGAGCAATATACTGCATATACCCGAGTATAAGCCGAGACACCTATTTTATCCCCAAAATACTGGGAAAACTTAGTGACTCGAGTATAAGCCGAGGTGGGAAATGCGCTGTCCCCTGTGTCTCTCTTGTGCCCTCTGTGTCCCCCTCTTGTGTCCCCCCTCTCCTCCCTTGTGTCTCTTCCCTCCTCTCCCTCCCCTGTGTCTCTTCCCCCCTCCCTCCCGTGTCTCATTCCCTCCCTCTTGTGTCTTATTCCCTCCCTCTTGTGTCTCATTCCCTCCTTCTTGTGTCTCATTCCCTCCCTCTTGTGTCTCATTCGCTCCCTCTTGTGTCTCATTCCCTCCCTCTTGTGTCCCCTCACTTACCCCCTCTCCCTTTCCACTCACTTACCTCCCCCCTCCCTTTACCCTCACTTACCTCCCACTTACTTACCTCCCCCTCTCCCTTTCCTCTCACTTACCTCCACCCTCTCCCTTTCCCCTCACTTACCTCCCCCCTCTCCCTTTACCCTCACTCCCCCCCCCCCCCCCTTTACCCTCACTTACCTTCAGCTGCTCCTCTGCGCATCTTCCGGCTGTGTCGGGACCCGGCATATACTAATGACGTGACGTCACATGCGCATCATGTCATTAGCATATGCCGGGTCCAGACACAGCCAGAAGACAGCCAGAAGACACACAGAGGAGCTGCTGATAAAGGTAAGTGAGGGGAAAGGGAGAGGGGGTAAGTGATTAGAAGGGAGGATTAGAAGGGTGAATGAGGAGGTAAATGAGGGGAAAGGGAGGGGGGAGGTAAGTGAGGGAAAAGGGAGAGGGGGGTAAGTGAGGGGAAAGGGAGAGGGGGGAATGAGACACGAGGGAGAGAGACACAGGGGGGGAAGGGGGAGGGAAAGAGACACAAGGGAGGGAGAGGGGGTGAGAGACACAGGGGGGGGGGAGACACAGGCGAGGGAGAGAGAAGCAGGAGCAGGGTGATTCGAGTAAAAGTTTGAAAAAAGACAAGATAAAGAGTAATTATCCAGGGTATCTCTTAGAAACAATTATAATAATGTTCACATATCTAGTAAGTTATATCGCTACTGAGAAAATATCATTGGCAGTGTAAAAATTTATAATAGTAGCAAAAAGAAAGAGAAAAGTACACCTTTAATTTCAATGATATTGTTTATCCTTATAGAATGATCCTACATATATAATGGAAAAATCTAAATCAAATACCTTATTTTAAAATATAATTTTATTAATGTACATAATATACATAAGACAATAAAATATCTTAAAAACACAGTAGTCTGGCCATCTACAGAATTAAGTTAAATTTATGCAGAACCAATATATTCCAATAATTATTAAATCACTCTAACTGTATATCAAAAGAATGAACCCATTGATATAGTAAATATGATCAAAAGCAAATCAATACAGATTAAATCAACAATGGGCTGGTCAATACCAGTCTATATTGTTAGTTAAATATACATACAATTAGAGATGTGCATTTGATATCTGGGTTGCATACATGTAGATTACTGTACAATCATTTATGCTCAGCAAGTGCCACCTTCATTCTGTAGTGGGGAGTGTATAGGCAGGTAGGGGAGACTACAGTTGTACCTCTGTGGCCCTCTCTGTAAATACACTAGCAGATTTAACATATGGAGGCCCGCTAGTTACCTCCCTGACTCGAGTATAAGCCGAGGGGGGCTTTTTTAGCCTTAAAAAAAGGGCTGAAAAATTTGGCTTATACTTGAGTATATACGGTACATATTGAAAGCACAACCTGAAGCTTTAGAATCTGAAGATGATCTAGTCTCAAAATGGAGGAAAAGGGAATCAACCTTACCCAGATATTGTTTTGAGATGTTGAAAAGAAATGATAGTTATGTCTCACATTTGAGTTGTTTAGGACTTTCCTTTGAAAACGTATTGAAATGAAACTCCCCCGTACCTTTTAATTTAGTGAATCATTCTCCATATTATGTATGAGCCTGTAAATGGTTTAATTGGAGCACAGAAGCCAAGACAACTAATGACTTGTGTAAAACAGAATTGCAGACAATGTGATAAGGGAATGAAGGTGAAGTAGCACTTAGTCCTTCAAGAAATGTAGGACTGCACATTTTCAAATAAAAAAAAACAACACAAAATACATTCCTTATGTAGACCAGGGGCCTGGCCCACTTAGCACGCACTTAAAAAATGCCCATGTGTAATTATTCAAAGTGTGGAATAAAGCTTTATGGGACACACACGCTACAATATGTTAAAATTGTATGTTTGAGAGTGGCATAATCATAATACTTTACGACTGAGGATTTATACAGGTAAAGTTGTTCCAAAGGAGAACAGTCACGTATGTTCAAGAACCAAGTGGAGATAACATCCTAGACTGTAGAACAACTGAAACATGTAATATTGCAGATCTCTTGGAGAACTCCCTTGACTGGACTCTGGGGGGCAAGGGATGATGCTTTTTGAAACCCATGGCTAAATCCAAGGGGGCGGCATTTAAAATTAACCATACTCTGTTACCATGAAAGTCTATAGTAAAGATTTACCCTTGATAATTCCCATAGATGGTACGCGTGACACCCAGGGCCCCTAAGTTGTCCCACCCACCTGAATAATTAGACTGTGACAGCCATGTTGTGTAAAAATGTTCTTTGTTATTGCTTTAATATGTAGTAGTCTGTTCTAATAGGTGTCCAGTAAGACCAGAGGAAGGACTGGCAGACTCCAGAGAATGATGGACATTCAGTTATGAATGGGTTGGCGAGATAGGATTAACCTCCATTGTTCTGACTGACGACACCTTGGGAAGCATGGGCAACAATGAGAGGATTAAGAGGATTACTCAGCCAAGTTCCTGTCCAGAATGGGGTGATCATGGGGAATGATATCAAAATGTGTGTCTTCTTTGTCGATGCTTTGTATAAATATATTGTATGTTCATCAATAAAGTAGTTATTCAGTTTGACTGTACATAACTACAGTGTACTTGTATTTTTTGAGGGAAGGCTTGGGCTAAATCACTAGTTGGTACCCTGATATTTCTCCTGCTTGGTCCTTTCCTAAAGGGACCTACACCTGCTCCTGTCTTCCTGCATTCTGATCTTGTTATTGATACCTGGAGAAGCAAGCTGGGTGGTCACGGTCCCAAAGGTGGTCCTGTAAGCTGTAAGCAGGAAGGTTTTGGGGTGCACCTGGTCCCCTCACACCTTGGTCATGACATCCCTTTTTCTACAAATCATATTTACTAAATTGTGACATTTCCAATAATTCTCCAACATTTCATCCTTTAGTATGTATGGCCCAACATAGAGGTACAGTGCATTGCAGCTTAAACAAACAAATTATGTAAGATACCTAGAATTGATGTCTCCTTGGAAAATGGTAATTTTAGATTCCTCCTAATCAAACTTCACTATTCAGTTTGGTTGAAGCATTCAATGCATCTCTTTATACATAAAATATATGTATAATCAAATAATTGAAAAGAAAATCACTGGAACAAATTTGGACATGTAGAAAGGAACTCATTGCTCACATTAGATTTTTTTTCTATTTTTGTGTATGTCTGGATTACAAAACAATACCTAAAATAGCTTGAAGCAAAACATCATCTAACAGTTTTCAGAAAATGTTATCAAAACAATAAAGCATATACTAGAACAATCCCCAGAAGAAAATGTTGTCAAGCAGAGATGAAAATTGTATTGAAACTAGAAGTTAGATAAAAGTCAACCTGTTTATTCCCAAGAAGTGAAGGAACTGCATACTTTCACACTGACAAATGGCAGCACATTTTGACTCAGCCCCTTCAACGATGAGGAAGTATATAAAATTGCCCGGTAACATTAGATATAATGCATTCACATATTAGTTATTGTCTAACTTTTCTTAAAATATGATTATCTATTAACTTTCAGAATATAAAGTGTGTACAGTATTACAAATTCAGAATTAGAATTAGCTTGGAAGGTTATTTTATTGCATTTCCCCATCCGTAAGACTTTTGTTAAGGTTCTGGCCTTCAAATATTTCATACATTTGGAATATGTTGGCAGACAACTTTTGATATATTTTATAATTTCAGTTTGTCTCAAATAATCAGCAATACAATTCATTGTTCCCTTCACCAAAGTTATTTGGAGAATATCTTTAACACAGAACAACATTTTGTGAAGAATGAGAAAATGTGTTTCTATTTTTTATGTTAATTTTTTCTCATGTCCACTACTGCTAACTTATAGATACATTTTATAAATTGTATTTTTACCTTTCCCTTCATCATGTTTATGGGTTTTGGTGGAGGTGGTCAGACCTTCTCTATAGAAACATCTAGGTACTGAAATTTTCGTTTATTGAATTGCAAACCATAGCAGTCAGAACATTGTTATAGCTTGGAATAGTTATCTGGGCGCTTAATCTGGTATTAAGAGAGTTAACCATGAAACTAACAGCTAATTACTGTATATTTGCAAATTAGCTAGATCATTATACAGCCCAACAAAGTCAAACATTTTTCTTATAACCTTGGTCATATAGGCTATTTTATTACATCAGAATTTGGTGTATGAGCTATTCTTTCACAGTGGAAGACTCCTGAAGATCTTCTTCATCCCTGTGCTAAAAATTGCTGTCTAAAAATGCACCCTCATTTAAAATAAGGATCTACAACCCATTCAAGTCTTGACTGACCACTAAAATGTCAGGAGGAATCCTTGACATTGTGTTGGAAGTTTTGCATGTGGGAAGGGTGTTTACATTTCTGGAAAGTTGTTCTTGCATCTCTTGGTGAAAGCAGCCTCCTTTTTGCTGTGTTCCCTCCTCCCCCACACAACCAGCATGTGCTCATCTCTGTATGGATGCTGCAAGCGCGCACGTAGTGGGTGTGCATGTGCAGCTTGCAGCTGTGGCAGTGCCTGCGAGCGCAGGGAGGGAGGGGGAAGAGACACAGGGGAGAAGGGGAAGAGACAAAGGGGGGAAGAGACAGAGGGGAGGGGGGAAGAGACACAGTGGAGGGGAGAGAGGGGGAGAGACACAGGGGAGGGGGGAGGGACACAGGGGGGAAGAAACACAGGGGAGTGGAAGAGACACAGGGGAGGGAGAAGAGACACAGGGGAGTGAAGGGGAAGAGACACAGGGGGGGGGAGAGGGAGAAAGAGACACAGGGGAGGGGATAGGTGGGGGAAGAGACACAGGGGAGAGGGGGGTAAGAGACACAGGGGAGGGGATAGGTGGGGGAAGAGACACAGGGGAGGGAAGGAAGGGGAAAAGACACAGGGGGAAGAGACACAGGGAGGGGAGAGTTGGGGAAGAAAAACAGGGGAGTGGAAGAGACACAGGGGAGGGAAAAGAGACACAGGGGAGGGAAGGAAGGGGAAAAGACACAGGGGGAAGAGACACAGGGAGGGGAGAGTTGGGGAAGAAAAACAGGGGAGTGGAAGAGACACAGGGGAGGGAAAAGAGACACAGGGGAGGGAAGGGGGAAGAGACATGGGAGGGGAGAGGAAGAGAAAAAATAAAAATGATAACGTCATTTTTGACAAGCAATTTACTACTATTAATAAAGTGCATACATTTATAGATAAGAGCTGTTTTCCATTCCTTTTTTACCCAGCTATAGTTTATTTCAGATGTGTAGTTATGGTACTAATGGCACCAGGGCTCTCTTTGTCTTTGTGATTTCATATTATATGTCAACCTCTTAAAATATATAAATGTGCAGTAATTAGAAAAAAAACATGATATGTTTCAGCTATAGCTGAGTAAAGAAGGTCAGTGTTATTACATGGTTAGCACAACCAATAAAGCCAATTGAAACAGCTATGCAGAACATTGATAATTATGAACAGCAATATGTTTAAAGGGGCAAGTTCCCTGTTTTTATTATTAAAATTATATACCTAGGTGTTTATTTGCATATGTAAACATAATTTCATTAACATTTGCTAAAAAGCTCTTTTTTTAACTCAATGAAACATTTCAAACAGTCCCTGCAAAGGTTCGCCCCTGGTAGCACAATGTTTTTGTAGCACTAAATGTACTAGCCAGTGACAGATTGTCTTGCAAGTACATCTAGTACTATATATAAATATCATAGGCATGAGCTACAGGATGGACCTTTGTAGGAACTGTCTGGAAGGTTTAGGTGAGTAAAAAAAAAAAGCTTTTGAGCGCTTGTTAATAAAATTATGTTTAACTATGCAAATAATCCCATAGGTAAATTATTCTAATATAAAAACAGGGAACCATCCAAGTACCCTTAAAAGATCACTCAAGACCCATATTTATGAAGTGTCCTGTTGTCACTCTACCCTTGTTAATGAGAAAAATGCTATTAGAAAATAAATCTAAAGCAGTATACAGATATGCTGGAGTGTTATTCATTCATTTCTGTTTCTTGTAATCTACTTCTACGGGGGGGGGGGGGGGGGGGGGGGATCTTACATGCATAGAAGCCTTCAGCTACTATTTTGAAACCTAGCCAGTGCTTATTGCCAGTGCTTTTAATAGGATTAATGGAAATGTAGTTAGTTGATGATGCCCCTCTTTCTTAAAGGGGCACTGTCAGCAATAAGTTGTTTCATCTTAAATAGTATTAAAAACTGTCTATATATCGCAATATATCCTAAGTAGCCGGACGTATTTCCTGGTGCTTAACACTCTTTAAGAAATGAAATAAGTATTAAGCCCCAGACATCTTCCCAGTGCTTAACACTTTATTTAATTTCTTAAAACACACAGCTTTAAAATAACTTTTATCTACAAACCAGTAGGCAAAGGAGAAAGGTATAGGTCGAGAACATCCCGTGATCCTCAATGGAGGTAAACTCTGACACCTACCTATAAAGGTAACCACCGAATCACACAATTGTGTGGTAAACAACCAAGCCCCTTCTGGGTCGCTAGCTTGTTATGGTGAAGGGGCTTGTGTACTTAAATGAAGCTGTGAGCTATTCCATGGAGGGTCACCCAAGATCGGCAGGTCATAGCAGGGAGGTCAGACATATTTTCTGATCCACTGGAGAAGGAACTGCCAACCCACTCCAGTATCTTTGCCATGACAACCATATGGATAAGCACAACCAGAGACACAGACAGATGAGTCAGACATGACTGAAGGTCAGAACTACAACAAAACAACCAAGAGGAGCATATTTTCTTCTAATGTACTCTGTTAGGTTCTCACACCCATGTTTCTCCTCTAAAAGGCATTATAGGGATTTTAGTAGTTTTTTGACAATCAGGTAGAAGGATCCCATTGAGGATCATAGGCTCTTCTCTACCCATATCTCCATCCTTTGCCTACTGGTGTTTTGGTAAAAGTTTTGTAAAGCAGAGTGTATAAGAATTTAAATAAAAGTTTCCTTATTTTATAATTATACTAGGAAATTGCCTGTCAAAAATGACGAGAAATAAATTGTAAGGCTGGCAATGCTGTTTGCCACACAATGTGAGGCTTTTGCTCCTCTGAGCAGCATGTTGGTTTTATTTTATTTTTGGGGGGTGAATAGTTATGCACATTGAATTTTTCGGTTATTCTGACCTATTTGTTATTTGCTTCACAATAAAAAAAAAAACAATTTGTGGGCATGTTCTGTAAATTAAATGATGCAAATCCTCAAACAATCCATGTTAATTCCAGGGTGTGAGGCAACAAAACACGAAAAATGCCAAGAGGGATGAATACTTTTGCAAGGCACTGTACATATACTGCAGGCAAAACATGACCATTGGCCCCTTAGGACGTAATTCTTGTATAATAATCTACATATCTGATGAAGTCAGAGGTGCTCAATCAGAGAACATAATAACCTTCATAGGTTAGTTCTGCGGACATGATAACCCACTCTGAGAGCAACCTCTTTTAGCTCACTTGTGCCCTTCACAGGGAGAAATATCCTGTAGTATATCAGTGTGGTCCCACTCACTCCATAGAGGTTCATGTAATAATCATGGGATATCTCAGCTTAATCTTGACCCCCCCCCCCCCCCCCGAAAAAAAATGTCTGTGGACACTCAAATCTGAATCATTACAAGTTTTTATTACATTTAAACCATCCTAAACCAATACAAACAAGAGTATTTCTTAAACATATTGATGAAATGATTTGTTATATTTTCATCCTCTCTCTCCCTCTGTCTCCCTCCCTCTCTCTCTATCTCACCTTCCCCCGTCTGTCTCCTCTCTCCCCCCTACCTCCCTTATTCTCTCTCTCTCTGTCTCATCTCTCTCTCCATCTCTCCTTCTCCAGCTGGCTAGTCCATGCAAGTGCCTTGGATCGGCTGCGCCTCACTATTGCAATGGCGAGACTGGTCCGAGCACGCACACTGGAGATGCTAGTCTTTGCAATCTATTTGTTGCGGCTGGTCCGTGAAAGCGCGTTAGTGTGGCCCTGCGAACAATATTATTGATGTTTGTAACTTCGAATTTCTGCTCTCTGATTCTTTACCTAAAATCAGTATTACTTCTGACTTGAAAAAAGACAGGGTTACTCTCAAAAACTAGTCATTACCGGACTCTCACAGCTACCTCACTATATATATATATATATATATATATATATATATATATATATATATATATACATATATATATATACTGTATACATACAGTATTTAATATAATACTAGCAACTTACCCGCAATAAGCGCCTTCGCATGTCGCATAGAATGTATCAGGCTTCAGAGCATAATAAAGTGATTTAAACATTTATCTGCTTTGAGTGTCCTATCCCTGTCAGCCAATGAGCATTATTCATAAAGTAAGGGCAGTGTAAAATATGAGATGTTGTTTTTTTTGTTTGTAATAATGAATTAATAAATGACTATACCTTACTATAATTAATTAATAAATGAATATATGTTACCTATTTGTAGTTAATATCCAGCAATCAACATCCTGAAGAGCTAACAATCTGTTTGTCTTATTTTTTTTAAATGTACAGGGATACTGTTGATCATCTGAGGAGAAAGTGTCAGCAATGTGGTAAGTGTGCAGTGTATATAGGCTGCTCGCGCGAAGGCAAATCGTTTGTTTAGGCGGGAGAACCTCAATTTCAAAAGAATAATGTGGTAATGTGCAAGTTAGTGTTGGGAAATGGTGGCATTAGTATATGTCTTACGCGGTTCACAAGCATTTTCTGTCCTTCCTAGTTTTTCTACCTTGTACGTCTCTGGCAAACTCGTATGCGACTGGCAGTGTTTTGCACGCTTTGGGGGCGTATAGTCTCGTCTTAATTTTTTTCGTCTGCCATTTTTTTCTCACTTAGACGATTTTCGAGTGGCGAAACTCAGCAAATTTGTTTAAATTTGTGCGCAAGCTCACTCCCAGACGTCCTAGCTGTCCCCCTGTGCTGTGTGTGATTTTTTTTTTTTTTTTTTCTTCATGTTTTTCGGTTTGTGCGGTTCAGCCATTAAATGTGTATTTTTGCGTGGTCCTAATTTTTTGAGGGGTCCAGATTTTTGCGAAAGTGTTACAGGCCGTAATTTTTTTATGCTACGGTGCTCGCACTGCCTATGTCGTGCGGAGTCATAGGTATGAGCGCCTATTGCGCTCATCTCCACCAGGGCAATGTGCAATCCCGCAGTTTTAACATTGCGTTACCAACGACTTTTGGCAACCACGTGCTGCTGAGAACTGTATATGTGATAAAGTTTTGATAACAGCCATACCTATTTGAATCATGGAAGTATAATTTATATATATTAATGGAAGAGATTTTTTTGTGCTGTACTGTAATATGTATTATATTTTATGGATCACACTAAGAGCTCCCCTGTCATGCAGTAATCAGAACCTCTCCTGCTGTGTGGATGGCACCTCTGATAATCCTGATCTTTTATGAAAAAACTTATAGTGAAAACTACTTGTTTTCCCACCTTCCTTAGGTTGGAGCTTCTCCCACCTTTCAGGTGTGACAGGACGTGCAGCAAACACAAATCTGCAAGGAAGTCAGTTGAGGGCTTTGCCAGGAAGATTACACTTGAGGGGAAAAAACAAGCAATTTTTCTAACAAATGAAACTAATCACAATAAAGAAAAAATATTGTTAATACAGATCTTTGATCCTTACATTATAAAAACTGGACCATTACAATTGCCCATTAAGATTATAATGATGGTTACTAGTGGGGTGTCATAAAACCAGCACTGACAAAGCAGCACAAACCTATATATATTAATAAATGTTTAGCTATAAACCAGAGATTTATCTGGCAATACACTACTTAATCTGTAAGATTTTCTGTTAAAGAAGGCATTATGCTCAACAGTGGGCCATGTGATACTGAAAGGAAACCAAGGGCTTTCATTTATTAGAGCAGGGGACAGTTTTGGAAGCACTTGGAAATAAAAAAGATATAGCATGTTACAGTTGCACTAAGACGATGATGAGTTAGATCCAGTTTGCTCTAGGGAATACAGGGGATAAATGTAGGGGTTGGAGAGAAGCAGATGATGAGTGATGGGTTCATTAACAGAGTCTGTGGCTCATGCTGGATTAGCATGAGGATTATTTAACAATGGAAAAGTCATTTAAAAATGAAATTCTGTAGTCAAGACGGAAAATGCCTTAATGATGTCTCACATAAGGATGATATCAGATTTGTACACTGGGTGAGAATAGGACATATCTGAGTTGTGTGGGGCTGAATATGTGCAATCAACGAGAGCACAGAACCAGATATAACCTCCAGCCACCAACTGTGGCTTGTGTGTTTAATGAGTTATTGACTGTAAGGAAGACACAAGTTATGCAGATTGAGCTCAGTTTTTGAGATGTTGATAATGAGAGGACAGCCAAGAATAGATAATGGAGACAGACTGTTTGGAACTTGTTGATAGCAAAGATTTAGCATAGTTTAGGTGATATATAGATTTAGATAACATTTGAATTTGAATTCAAAATAGATGTGTTGACTGAGGACAGTAAACGATGGAAAGATTAGTCTTATGGTACCCTTAAAAATGTCATGGTAGCAAAAAGAGCTAGAGAAAGAGACATCAATGGAAAAATGAAAAAAAGTATGATGAAAGCTAAAACAGTAAATTTAAGAAATGGCAAGTAAATTTGCTAAAAGGACATAGTAAAATATTTTTTTTTCTATTTCATGTAACAAAATAGGGTAAACCTTTCTAGATAAAACTTACACTGAAACTGCGCCACTGGGAAGCATTGAATAGAGATTGTGTTTTTCCAATGCAGTTCTCACTTAAAGTATAAAACCCATGTTGGCTTCTCAGAAAATAACAAGGGCATTATGGTGAGAAGACATCAAAATTAGTTTAAGTTACCAAGACGCTGCCATTAGATGTTTACTGTAAAAGTGAGGCAGTATATATTCAATGCATACCTGATAGACAGATTCACAGTACATTTTTAACTTAAAGGGACATTGAAAGAATATTTTTCTTTGTTGCATCAAAAAGAAGATGTTTGATAATTTGTCACAGTGTGTTTTGTTTTTAAGAAAGGTATTCAATGTATTCCGATTTTTAACTGCTCTTGGGGGTTTGCCCTCTTTCAGCAAAAGATATCTACAGAAAAAGCATGTTTTTTGCTTTTCATGCAAAATACAACTTTTGTATTGTTTAAATGCATGAAAAAGTCAGTTGTGTTCCATGTCCCTTTAAAAGTTTTGTTATATGTTCTAAACTCAGTGCTTTGTTGTTTTACATTTGCTTTTACATTGCTTAACTATTATTTTAAAGACAGCTTAAAAATGTAAAGGAATACATAGATAGAGTATTGTATGCATATTGTGTTTCCTTTTAAAATCTGCTATTGATTTGATGGAGTTAGTGGCATTTTAAATACAGGCTGCTGAATGTTAGCGTCTGTCCCTGAATAACTGAGGTTTCTCCAACCAAGCCACTAGAACCTGATGTCCATGCCAAAATTACACAATTGCTCCTAAATAGTATAGTATCAATAGAGATTAATTTACATTCATTGTTATTTATACAAGAAATATAATCTAAACAATTTGTCTGTATGTAAGAAGATATTGTATTTGTATAGCTTAACCTATGTACACAGTGCTTCACTATTGTATTAGTACATGGCATTGTTACATGAGGTATACTAATTGTAGATACATGAGCGTAAACTGGAAAGTGCATTAGACTAACAAAAGTATATATAAGGTCTATAGCGCTAAAGTATCTGACTATATCCAAAAGCAATCTCAACCAAACACCACAAGTATTTATGCAATTAATGTTAACATAAATGTGTGCTTAAAGAGGAACACAGACACAGAGAAAGTCTTTATAAAGTTGGGAACCAAAGGACACCTGGAATAACTGGCAATTTTGGCTTGGAGTACAAAATGAAGCGGGTCAGAGATTAGTAGAATTTTGTCAAGATAATTCTCTGGTCGTAGCAAACACCCTCTTCCAACAGCTTCCGAGACGACTCTACACATGGACATCACCAGATGGACAACATAGAAATCAGATTGACTATATACTTTGCAGCCAAAGATGGAGGAGCCCTATACAGTCAGCAAAAAAAAAGACCTGGAGCTGACTGCGGCTCAGACCATGAGCTTCTTATTGCAAAGTTGAAAATTAAACTGAAGAAAAGTGGGAAAACCATCAGACCATGTATATACAAAATAAATAATATCCCTTGTGAATATGCAGTGGAAGTAAATAATAGATTTAAGGAACTAGACATGGAAGATAGAATAACTGAAGAACTTTGGACCGAAGTTTGCAACATTATCCAGGAAACTGCAACAAAGAATATCCCTAAAAGAAAGAAAAGTAAGAAGTCAAACTGGCTGTCTGATGAGGCTTTGAAAGTAGCCCAGGAAAGAAGAAAAACAAAAGGTAGTGGAGGTAACAAAATATTTGTCCAACTGAATGCAGAATTCCAGAGGATAGCAAGAAGAGACAAGGAGACATTCTACAATGAGCAAGGTAAAGAGATTGAAGAAGATAACTGAATGGTAAATCAAGAGATCTCTTCAAGATCAACCACCTTTCATGCAAAAGTGGGAGTGATAAAAGACAAAAATTGTAGGGACTTGACAGAAGATGATCAGATGAAGGAGAGGTGGCAGGAATACACTGAAGATCTATGCAGGAATGATGATAACAGCAGTGATGACCTCAATAATTTGTCCAATGAGTGGGAGCCAGACATCTTGGAGAGGGAAGTGAGATGGGCCCTAGGATGTCTTGCTGATAATAAGGCTGCAGGAGGTGATGGAATCCCAATTGAACTATGCAAAATTCTACAGGATGATGCTGTGAAGGTGTTACTTGCCTTATGCCAACACATTGGGAAAACTCAACAATGGCCAATAGACTTGAAAAGCTCAGTCTACATCCCAATCCCAAAAAAGGCAGTGCCAAAGAGTGCTCAAATTATCGAACAATTGCACTCATTTCGCATGGAAGCAAGGTAATGTTTAAGATTCTACAAGCTCAAATCCAACAATATATGGACCAGGGACTACCAGGTGTGCAAGCCGGGTTTGGCAGAGGAGGAGGCACAAGAGATTAAATTGCAAATGTCCGCTGCATAATAGAGAAAGCAAGAGAGTTCCAAAAAAACATTTACTTCTGCTTCATAGACTATTCTAATGCCTTTGAATGTGTGGCTCACAACACAATGTGGCATGTCCTTAAAGAGATGGGAGTACCAGATCATCTCATCCTGCTTCTAAAGAATCTGTATGTCGACCAAGAAGCCACGGTCAGAACTGAACATGGGACAACAGAATAGTTCGAGATCAGAAAAGGAGTGCGACAAGGTTGTATATTGTCACCTTATTTTTTTAACTTATATGCAGAATACATCATGCGTAAGGCTGGACTGGATGAATCCAAAGCCGGAATTAATATTGCTGGAAGGAATATCAACAACCTTAGATACACCAATGATACTACTCTGATGGCTGAAAGTGAGGAGGAACTAAAGGACTTATTGATGAGGGTAAAAGAAGAGAGTGCAAAAGTTGGCCTGCTACTCAATGTTAAAAAGACGAAGATCATTGCAAATGCTAATCTCACTTCCTGGCAGATAGACAGGGAAGAAGTGGAGGCAGTGACAGATTTTATTTTCCTTGGATCCAAGATCTCTGCAGATGGTGACTGTAGTCATGAAATGTAAAGATGTTTGCTTCTGGGGAGGAAAGCTATGGCAAACTTGGACAAGCTAGTATAAAGTAAAGATATTAAACTATCAACAAAGGTCTGCCTAGTTCAACAATGGTATTTCTAGTAGTAACATATGGATGTGAGAGATGCACCATAAAGAAATCTGAGAGTCGTAGAATTTACACCTTTGAATTGTGGTGTTGGAGAAGACTGCTTAGAGTCCCTTGGACTGCAAGAAGATCAAATAAATCAATACTTCAGGAAATCAAGACAAACTGTTCACTAGAAGGTATGATCATATTATGAGACGGCGGGATTCTGTAGAAAAGACTTTGATGCTGGGAAAGATTGAAGGCACAAGAAGAAGGGGGCGACAGAGGCGGAGATGGATAGATGAGGTCACTGAAGCAATGAACATGAACTTGATGGAGCTCAGAGGGGCAGTGACTGAGTGATGCACCTGGTGTGCTATGGTCCATGGAATCACGGAGAGTCAGACGCGACTGAATGACTAAACAACAACAATTGTCATTTTGGAAATTATAACAAATCAATGGTGGAATACCCACTTACGTGCCTAGCGCCTATTGATAATGTCTGTCTCAATACCTAGACTTTTTGGGTGAACTGTAGTGATGGTCTTGATGATATATAGTCTATGTCAATACCATGCAACTTCCTTTGCAGAACCACTGTTCACTGGTATTCTAATATGAAAAATAGATGGGTAGGGGGAAAATAATTGCATAGTGATCCTAATAGTGCAGTCCAGGTAAAACTTTTATTTACATCCAATAAAAGCAAAAAAAATATACAGTAAGATATTTCACTCACATTTATCACCCTCAATCTCAATGGGGTATATTAATGGCATATGGGGGGGTATATTAATAGCATATGGGTGGAGTACATTTGCGCAGATCAGGATACACTGCAATGGAGAAATCTCCTCAAATGGTCTTTCCTGGCAGGAACTTTTTTGCAGTCTGTTACCAGTATTTTGTAAGGTAATTTAGTAATTGTCTGTCTTGGTTGCTCTATAGTCCACAGGGTTTGCAAACTACCACTATCTAATGTACTCCTACACTTAAAGGGCTATAAAACCCTTATAGTCTAGTCCTCAAGAGATAATCAGGCTCTTAGAAGTCCCAATCTAATAAGGTCCGATATGCAATACTCTTCCACCAAGTAATGAAATACTGCTATATATCTATGCTATATATAGAACTGGAATTAAAGGCTGCAGGGGAGGAAGAATTGTGCAGCGCCAAAAAGAAAAAAAGATAAAACCAACAAACTATAAAAATATTTAAAATATCACAAAGGATCTTCAGAGTGAAAGGAACGTTCTCCAAAAAGGCCTCTCATTTGCTCTTGATTAAGAACCCAAAGCATTTAAACTGTTTGTGGATATTGATAAGTTCATTAGAAACTTGACACTACAGAGACACTTCGCCAAATTAGAAAAAGATAAAACTAGTCTTGAAGGAGAAAAAAGGTTAAAAAAATCCTCCCTTAGTAGAGATAGAAGAAGATGACCGTGAAACACTACTTGTATTAAAGGAACTAGGAGAAGAAGAAACAGAGATAGATGGTATCTTGATTGACACACTAATCACCAGATGTGCTAAAGATTTAAGGAAAGAAGGAAAAAATGATATCATTGGACACAGCAGATATAAAGCTAAATCTATTTTTTATGCAACACAGTCTAAAGGTAACTACATCCCAGTATTTGAGAAGTTAATTTTGAAAGAAGTTGAAGCAATCTGCTCAAAAAAACATATAAAGAATAAATCTAATCTTACGAAGCAAGAACAAAAGGCTTTTAAAGATCTACAAAAAGATTATGCTATCATTATACGACAAGACGATAAAGCAGGATGAATTCTAATACAAGGCAGAATGGACTATTTGAAAGAGGCACATAATTTAATCAACGATAATGATACATATAGTATTCTGGATAAAAATCTGACAACTGATTTTTTTAAATAATACCATAAACTAATTTCTGGTGCCAAGAAGGATTGTGTCCTTAATCAAAAGGAATATGAATCAACTATAATAGTTGTACTGCAAGTTGTCGTCATGCTTTGTGGGACTCGCGAAGCAACGCCCGCAACTGCGGCCTGTGGTGCTCATCGCGATGCCAGCGGGATTTAGGCTGCAATGAGCGCCGAATGCGATCATTGCAGGGGTAGAGATGAACGCCACAGGCGGTCATCTGCGAGGCACGCAGGACTTAGCTGCAATGAACACCGAAGTCGCTCATTGTAGGATTGGAGATGATTGCGAGCCATGTGATGAGGTCTGAAGGCGCTCAGCGTGGGGCTCGCGATGAGCTCCAAAGGTGCTCAAAGGGGCCATAGCCTCGCATTGTGTGGCAAACAGCATTACCTGGCTTCAAATTTGATTGCCGTCACTTTTGACGGGCAAGTCGCTAGTATCTAAACATACAGAATCCTAAAATGCTATATTCTACCACATGCCTAAAGGTTCACAAAGATCCAGTTAATCCCTCGGGTAGACATATAATATCCGGTATATGATGTTTAACTGAGGGACTTTCTGAATACGTGGATCACTTTTTACAAACGATGGTGATAATATTGAAATCTTATATAAGATATACGCCACACCTCCTTGACATTATGTTACATCAAGAATGGCAACCCACCTTTAGATGGATCACACATTGGACATATCCGCTCCTTACTCTTCAATTCCACATGATCTAGGTATGGCAGCAGTCCTCCGCTTTTTAGAAGAGTTTTATAATATGGATCAGAAACAAGATATCTTTAATTTGGACGCCATTAGATTTATCCTCCAAAAAAATATGTGAATTCTAATACAAATAATTTGAACTTCCCAATGAATTCTCATAAGAGTGAGATACCCTTCCTAAATGTATAATACTGTGATTTTAGCTTGATATTTTTATTTTAGTTTTTTGTGCTGTAAGTTCTTTCCCCGTTTGGGACTGCTAACTGCTAACTACTAGTACATTACAGCATTAATCTTTAACCCCTCTTTCATAAGTAAGAGGGAGTCTATGGATATATAGCAGTATTTAATGACTTAGTGGAAGAGAATTGCAGTTCTGGTCCTATCAGATTGGGACTTCTTAGAGCCTGCTTACCTCTTGGGGACCACACTATAAGTGTTTTATATCCCTTTAAGTGTAGGAGTACAATAGAGAGGGGTATTTTGCAAAGCCTTTCAGTATGACATGCTGAAGCTACTGTATCTGTGCACGATTGAGCAACCAAGACTGACAATTACTAGATTATCTTTACAAAGGTACTGGTAACTGACTGCAAAAAATATCCTGCCTGGAAAGATGCCATTTGAGGAGATTTCTCCGTTGAGGTTTATACTGATGTGCGCAGACGGACTCTCCCCATATGACATTACTATACCTCATTGTGATTGAGGGTGATAACTGTGAGTGAAATACCTTACTGTATATATTTTTTTTGTTTTATTGGATGGAACTAAAAGTTTTACCGGGCCTTCACTATTAGGATCATTTTGCTTTTCTTTTTCACTCTACCCATCTATTTGCCATGGAAAATGAATTAGGAATAGAAGGTGCTAGTAAGTTCTTACAAGAGCATTAGCTGAGGGACAGCGGGATAATACTAATTCCCAGGGCCTCCCTGTAAAATGTTTTCGAGGTGACCTCTGCAATATTTTAATATTTCAACACTATAAATCATAAACCTATAAGTTGATCGCACAATGTCTTATAGACTATACAATTTGCAGTGCTTCATACATGATAATCTCTCACTCCTCACTGACTCATCACTTTCTCAGCCTCTCTTTAGGGTATAGAAATAAATGTTGTATTTACAATATTAGAAAAGCATGTGAATGGTTAGTCTATTAGTAAATGCAAGTAGATATGAAGCAGCAACCCTCTCCCCACCATTTTGTAAATAGATTTTTTTTATTTTCTTTTAAATTATACAATATGGGCCCGATTCAAACCCATAAGTTACTGGCCCAAAGCCGACCGTAAACCATGCACTAGTTCGTAGCAGTTCAGAGTGGGAACATGATCAATTAAGCAATACCGTAAACGGCCATATCGAATCAGCCAACAGAAAATGAGACTGTCATTATTATGGCAGTAAAACATGGAGGTTACATGTCAATCAATTAGGTTCAAGGATCAGACTCGCAAACACTCAAAATAAAAAATTATAAAAATGAATGCCAATACTGTTCTAGTCCATATGGGTGGCCTGATATGTATTAACTCATTGATACCCAAGATCGATTTAGCCCCAAAATTAATACATTTTATTTACTGGCGATTTGCAATCTTGAGACTGTTGTACAATCAATTCTAATGTCTGTCATCACTTTTCCCGTTATTTACAGAGCAGTATTGTTTTTTTTATTTGCATTTACACTGCTACAAATAGGTGTTTAACCCCTTTGCGGGTCCTCTCTAGCCCTCGTAGGATTTTCACCTTCACCTTGTAACTCTTGCAAAATTGAAAGACCAAAGGCTTCGGGAGGCTATAAGTTCCAGGCTTAACCATTGCAGAGTTTTCAAGGCTGTAACTCGTAACCCATTTGGAGCCAGCAAAAAGGCGCCAATTGAATAGCAAATTAACTTGCGAACTCACTTCCGGGCTACAGTAACATGCGAAAGCTCAATTGAATAGGGCTCCAGGTCACAAGGTTTACATGTAAGTAAATATTTTCCATAGCACTGAACAGTTTGCTTTGGCTATGTAGTGTTATTTCAGACTACAATTCTACAACAAGCTAAAATTTTGGTTAATTTTAAAAGCAGTTATAAATGGACTTTTGTATTATAACAACAATAATTTGTTTTTCATTATGGCTATTATAATGAATCTCTATGAAGGGCTTTTTTTCCATATATTTTTATATAAATACATGTATGATGAGAGCTTCAGGGTTATAAGAGAAGAAAACTAAGAATGTACATTTTTGATCAATGTAAAAAATATAAACAACGTTTCCAAAGGATTTTTCAGCCTGTATCTGATGGTGCACAGTGCATGTGGTTGTACGTTTATGAGTTTTCAATCTTGTAGGGTGCTTTGCAAACAATCACTATGTACATTTGATTTTAAGCTTAAGGACAGGGCCCTCCATTTTTTTTACAAATAAAGGATAATAATATTAATAATAATAACAATAATAATATTAATGTGGTGATTTCTGTGTCCTGAATCAAATTCACTCTGTCAGGATGTCCAACTGCCAGTGAGAAAGTGGCAACAGCTGTATTGTTAACACTTTGGACCCCAGCTATAACATGCAACATAAAGCAACTGGTGGTATTGGTGGTAGAGGTTTGAAGGCTTGTCAGCTGCTGTTCACTTAAAAGTACCCTCCCTCTACCATTGCAAGTTCAAGATTAACAAAAACTTTTAAAATAAAAGAGTCTCAGATTAAATATGATGACCCCCCCCCCCCCTCCCACACACACACAAACCTTTGCACCACACTGTTTGCAGTAGCCTGTTTTATACCTGGCATAGTAAGCTGTAGGATTTCCATTCTCCAGTAGGGAAGAATTAGGTGGCTTTCTGTGTGACCCCCAAGCAGAGTAAGTTCATATTGTATGTTTAAATAAATGCAACAGAACTAATTTACTGTAGCTTTAAAATGAGGAGTAATTCTAGAATACAAGAGGCCTTGAGTTGAAGTTAGTTCCACCTCCCTTGTGTGAAGAAAATGTAGCCTCTGAGGTGTCTTCTAATGGGCAGTTCCCAGACCAGCATTTTGTTGTCTGACCAAACATCCTCAACATCCATAGACATTTTTAGCCAGTCCATGTTTTTCTCAAATAATTATTTGTTGTTATGTCAAAGGAATGATGACTTCTATCTTTCTTCTGTAACTTGTTGATCATCATTATTTTGTGGCCCAGAGTTCTCACTGTAGCATTGTTCCTTGTTTTTCACCATAGGACACAAAGTGACTGTTGGTTTGTCCTTGTAGGGCACATGGCTGAGCAGTATTTTAATATAACTGCACTGGGTTTGTGTGTAGAAGGCTGGTCCTATGTTCTTGTACAATGTAGCACCATCATTAAACTCTTTCTGATATTAATTGATTTCCATTGGTTATTAGCTGTATTAGGGACAGCAGGATACTTCAGTTTCCAACACTGTAATATGATTAAAGCTCCCTTGAGAATCAATAAAACATAATCTATTGAAGTAAATAGAACTGGCATACTAGATAGACATTTTGTTCCAACTAGCAATTTAAATTAATTCAAGTTTTCATTTACTTCAGAAAACATTTTCAGCACATAATAAAATGTATTCAGAAACAATGGTTAAGTTTAGGGTATATAATGTTTACGGAAAATATACAATCTCAGCTCTCTATATACCCATTTTCCTCATTTGCCTGTAAAATTTGTGAATATATAATCGGAACTAAATTTATGCCAATTGATATTTTTAGATTTACACTTTTAGCAACTGAGGCCAATCCTTCACTCTTTGATCTATTAATAACATTGAAGTGCTAGATTTGTATGAAATAAAATTGCACTGCTCACCTTTCAATAGGCTTCTGAATGTATTATCAAATGGAAATGCTGAGCTCTTGTACATTAGAGTGCTTATTACAGCCCCGCTGCCTGCATCATTCCCATTCATTATGAAATTTTTTTGCATTTTCCCTTTCTAGTTTAAAGCTTTTCACTGTAATAAGGTCAGTGAATAACAGTATTATGCTGTATGAGTAATTTCACCTGACTTTGTTGCTGAGACAGAACCAATTATAAATAAATTTAACTTTTTAAACAGTAACATATGATTACTGAATGTTTACCTGGCCAGACTATAAGACTGTTCTACACACCAAGAGAAATCCGATGTACATAGTCTATAAATGGAGGTGGGGAAGTATAGAGAAAACTCATTATTAATTGAGCCCTGAATGTAAATGCTTCAGGAAAATAAAAAAATGTAATTACTATTTGTTCCAATTTAAAAAGTTTATTTCTAATCATTTAACTGGTCTGGACATCTCCACAGAGGAGTCTTTCCCTCTAAAGTAAGCCACATGGATGCACCCTATTGCAAGAGCACCCAGAGTCCTCTTCAAACTGCACCATATTTCTGTATGGGGATTGATTAGCATTAGTTGTAACCATGAACAAAAAAAGTTGTGGAGGTTTATGTTGAACACTCTACGTGTATACATATGGGAAAATGTGTGAAGCAGCAGCTACAAAGGCGAATAAAATATTAGCATGTATTAAGAATGGTATATAGAAGCAAGGGAAGCAAATATAATTCTGCCACTATACAAAGCTCTAGTATGCCCTCATTTGGAATATGGAGTACAATTTTGGGCACCAATTCATAAAAAGGACATTTTAGAGCTGGAAAAAGTATAGAGAAGGACAACAAAACTAATAAGGGGAATGAAGGGGCTAAGTTATGAAGAAAGACTAACCAAATTAAACATATTTACTCTAGAGAAAAGGCGTATTATAGGAGATATGGTTACCTTATATAAATACTACCAGGGTCAGTATAAAGATTTGTCAAGTGAACTTTTTGTGCCAAGAGGTTTTTATCTGACAAGAGGACATCCTTTGAGGTTAGAAGTAAAAATATTCCACCTTAAAGAAAGAAAAGGGCTCTTCACAACCAGGGTGGTTAATCTGTGGAATTCTCTACCAAAGGAGGTGATGACAGCAATTAAAAATGCAGGCATAAGGCTATCTAATAAGGCTTAAGGCTATCTAATTAACCCAACCTCTTTAGGTGGATAGAAATTGGCATACTAGATGGGCATTTGATTCTTATCTGCAATCAAATTTACGTTTCTATGATATCCTACTGTAAAATGCAGCAAAACAATTAAGATCTCAAATGTCTACTGGATGCTTCAGTTGCTCCACTTATATAAAATAACACAAAACCAAGTTTGGACACAAGAGATAAAATTAACCCATCTAGCATTTTCTATCCCCTTCCCAGCATCAAACACTTTTTGGCAATGGAAAATATTTGAGAAGCTAGAGACAATGTTTATTAAATCAAAGCTTTTAATATAGATATACTGTACATTGATAAACTGATATAAAGGGGTGTGCATGTATATATAATGATAAATATAGGTAAACACACAGACATGTCTAAATGGTGTTCATAATTACCTTGCTGAAAAAATACTTTCCATCTGTGGGGATAGGAAGCAAATAGGCAAGTTGGGCAAGTCAGGAACATTGATCCGTAGCAAAACACACAACATTATATTGTACTATATAAAGCACTACAATGCTACACTTGACCTTGCACCCCCAATCAATTGATCAGTATTTTTCAAAATAATTAAAAATAATATCATTACAAGAGCTTTAGGAAGAGTGAGACTTAAGGAGCACTTAGGGCCCCATTGCAATCTTTCATGCAGGCAGTTAAGGTGCAAGTTCATAAGTAACTGGCGAACCTATCTATTCCAATACATCAAATATTTAGTGCAGCATGAAATCAGGAACCCATATCGTAACAACTCTAACAATAGCCATTAACAACATGAAGTGGCGGAGCTAGTGAATGGATGGCCTCGGTGCAAAATACATTTTTGAATAAAATTTATGCTTTTATCCATATGTCATTAATCTCTTCAAGCAGATTATTTCTTAATATATGATTTATACACATCTACAACACCTTAACACATGATAGGTATACTGAAATGTGATATGGATACACATATCAGATCATTAACTAAATGTAATGTATGTTAATGTCTCAAATCAGTAACCATTAGAAACACATGGACACATGGATTGTGGTATTGTACGAATATAAGTGTAATATATCCACAGATCACAGTCTTAAATATTGCAAACTGTGTATTAATATGATTGGTGTGGTGCAAATGCTACCCAGGAGGACAGGAGGCTGTGTAAAAAGTGCTCATATGTTGGCTTAATGGTAAAAGGTGATAAAATGTTTTTTTGTATGAACTGTACCTGTCAATTAACATGATATTTGACTTTCCAATTGGTTCTCAGGGCTTTTGTCCAGCTTGAAATTTAGAAAACAACGTAGGCTGGCTAATTTGTTGAAATGTCACGTAACGCAGCCAGTTTAGACTGTGCAAGGCCTTTTTTCCAAAGGACGGTACATGAGCTTGCATATAATGAGGATACTATGCTCAGCATGCTTAGTTGTAATTAAAATTAGAGGCGGAGCTACCACTGGTGCAACCGGTACAAGGCACCAAAGCCCCTGGCCTCTGAGGGGCCCCTGCAGACCTCCTCTAGCCCATGTGGACCTTGGTGGCCCCACAAGTCTTCTGTGGCCCCCTGTGGGCCCCCTGTGGCTCAGGGATCCACTGTGGCACCCGTGGGTCTGCTGTGGCCTCCGCAAGTTTGCTGTGACCCCCATGGGGTTCCTGTGGCCCCCTGCCAACCTCTGTGGCCCCTTCTCACCCCAGAAAGTGGAGTGCATCATTGTGCAGGTAAGAAAGTAGTTATTTAGGTGTATGGATCCAGCAGACCTCCTGTGGGTCCCCTGTGGCCACTGTGGCCCCATATGTCCAACTGTGTCCCCCCCCTAGGGGTTCCCTGTGCACCTTGCAGGCCCACTGCCAACCCCCTTGGCCCCCATTGCTTCCCCTCAGTATCATGTGGCCCCTTTCGGACCTCTGCAGCCCCCTGCGGCCCCCTGTGTTCCCCCTTAGTCTCCTATGGACCCTTGTGGACCTCTGCGGCCTCTCTCAGGCCCCTGCAGCCCCTCGCTGCCCTCTGTGAACCCCCTGTAGATCTCCATGGCCCCTTCTCACCCCAGGAAGTGGAGGGAGTGCAACATCAGGCAGGTAATAAAGCATTTATATAAGTTATATATATATATATATGTATATATATGTATAGATGCATGTGTAAATGGTGTATATGGTAAATGTTTATATAGTATATATATATATATATATATATATATATATATACATATATATATATATATATATATATGTATATACATATATAAATGTTATATGTATATGTACACTTGTATATGCAATGATCGCGGGACCCGTAAGTGACAGGGGCTGCAATGGGGCCCTGTGTCTCCTTTCCCCTCGCCTTCCCCTGTGTTTCATATCCCCTCTCTCGGTTGCCTTTACCTTCCCACCAGATGCTCCCTCTGTCCCCCCAAATGCTCCCTCTGTCCTCCCAGATGCTCCTTCTGTTCCCCCAAATGCTCCCTCTGCCCCCCCTGATGCTCCCTCTGTCCCCCCTTACCTGCAGTTTCAGAGGTGGCTCAGTGGAGTCCCGCCCCTGCCAGCTCATCCTGTCTGCAGCGTGGGGACTCCGGAATGGGGGGAAGAGACACATGGGAGAAGGGGGAAAGAGACACAGGGGAGGGAGAGAGACGCAGGGTAGGGAGAGGAGGAGAGACACAGTGGGGTAGAGGGGGAGACACAGGGGAGATCAAGGGGGAAACACACAGGGGAGGGGGAGAGACACAGCGGAGGGAGGGGGAGAAGAGACATGGGGTAGAGAGACACGGGGGGGACACAGGGGAGGGAGAGGGGGTCGGAAGAGACACAGGGGAGGCAGAGGAGGGGAGAAAAGCAATATATAGAACTACATCATGCCGTCATTGACGGGAAAGTCGCTAGTACATATATATTTATTTTTTATACATGTTATATATGTGTGAGTTGATGTTGGAGCGGGTTCGGGAAGAGCAAAAAAAATGTGCCTGCCCCCTACTTTTTGTACTAGGGCCCCCCATGCACTTGCTCCACAACTGATTGGAATGGATGTGTAGCTTGCACAAAAACAAGCTCCCACATTTATGAGAGAGCCTTTTTGCACAGCTATGTATTAGATTGGAATTGGGCCCGTAGTATGTACCATTTTGGGGCCTCATTCATTTCCTTTTTATGTAAAGGCAGTGCTCAGTAACTTTCCCTAGCACCTCTCTTCACCCAAATTACTGCAAGCTTGCTCATTGATTTTTTCACATCCAAAATATTGCTAGTGACTTTTTCTTACTCTTACACAAAATCCCTATAATACAGACTTTACTGACCACTCGCATATTATGGCTGACCCATAAATCTGAAAAGTGTCAAATTTATCAATGAAAACACAATCCTCGCCATATCTGCTTTGGTATAAATTAAACTTAACAACAACCATGATATCTGATTTAATTAATGCATGTGAGATTATTTTGCAGGGGGTATTTCATTTTTTTTATTTTTTTTTTTACATTTTATTTACTACAATTTTTTTTTTTTACAAACATAAATATAATGACACATATACATACACACATACTGCTCGTACAATGGGAGATTCTAAACAAGCTGTAAATACCAAAAAAGAGAATGAGGTAAAAAGAAAAGTCAGTAGTTTGAGATGACACATAAATCATTAATTAGATGCTATATGCTGGTCCCAAAGATGCCAGTTGGAAACTAGCCCCTTATTTGGTGGGGGGTTTTAACTGGCCCTCCCTCATCATATCGCTATTATGGCTTATTACACTTTCCACTTCACTCCAAGATGGAATTAGTGGTTGATTCCAGTACTTCACCAAATGCCATTTCACTATTAAGAAAATATGAGATTAAATATCTTCCTTGAGGCAGAAACAAATCAAAATCTATATGTAGTAAAAGAACCTGAGGGGTACAGGGGATCTTTTTCCCAACCATCTTAGATAGCTGACTACAGAAATAGAGCCATAAAGAATTAACTTTTTCACATTCCCACCAGGCAAGCAAAACAGAGCCTTGTTTCCCACAGCCTTTCCAACGTAATGGGGCAAGCTGTGAATCAAATTTGTTCATATTTAGCTGGACTAGGTACCACCTTTGGGTTATTTTGTAAAATAATTCCTTATAAGAGACATTGATTGCCGTTTGTTTAACTAGTCTAAACGCATTTACCAGCAATGTTCTTCAAAAGCTAGATTTAAATCTGATTCCCACTCTTTTATTACTCTAGATACAATAAATGAAATACTGTCTGAGGTTATTTTACTACACTTGGAGATTACAATTGAATCATTCCCTTTAATAAAGAGTTCTTCCATTGCCAGAACTTTATCCTAATGGATTTTTTAAATCCCCACTAGTGCAAAAGCTTATCTTGGGCTCTATAACACAACCAAGTCATATTTTTTATTCCATTTCTTTTCATGTATTTCTGGTAGTTCAAACAGGTTACCCCCAGAATACAGATCCGCAATATGACAAATCCCCTTTGTTTTCCATTAATCAATATGGGCCTCATTCTATTATCGGCCGTAAACCGGCCGTAAGGCTGCAATTCCTTGCGGAGGTCCCGTTACCTCGCAATTCAATTAAACGGCCCCTCAAGGATCTCCTCTTACGGCCGGCCGTACATCTTGCAACCGGCCGTAAGCTCTGAAATCTAAAAAGTCAAAAATAAATTCAAGACAGCTCTGTAAAGCTCTGTAAATGCTAGGGATCATATTGGGGGACATGAGGATTAAAAGTAACCCACTCTCAAGCTTGCACATCAGCCCAAACCCGAGTTTAAATTAACTGTTTATTTTCCGGCTGCGGCGTGGGCGGGTCTGAGGTGCTCCAAGCCCTATGGACTTTTTACATGGATATTTGACGTATATTAAAAAAATATATTTAACGGATTTGAGTATAGGGGAATTTTGTGCTATTTTTGCTAACACCGAAAATCACTTTATAGTCTTCTCAAAGTGCAGGATGGCTTTATTTGGGCTATATTTCGTGCTTAATTGGTGCTAGCGGGACCTCTTTCCTGCAAGTAAGCTGCGGCTCGGTTTTAGCCTTGCAGAGAGGGTTCCCGGAGCAATTGAATTGCAAATAAGAGCCGATTTCCTTGCGGCCGTTTTAGATCAAAGGATTTCCTCCGGCGCGAGCGGCCGCAAGAGATAGCAAGGCGCCGGCCGCAAGCCTGCCGGAATCCCCGGCCGGAGGGGAATAGAATAGCAGAATAGCTTGCGGCCGGTCCTTGCGGCCCCGCAACGGCTGCGGCCGATAATAGAATGAGGCCCTATCTAAATTGTTTCCTTTAACTGACAATATTTCTACAGGTGCTGCTAGAGATGGAACATGTGATAATTGCATATTATATACCATCATTTTACCAGGGATTTTATACCATTTGGGAATTTTTTAAATAGTAATGGATTAAAATTAGCAAACCATAAAATAGTTTGAATCGGTAGATCTCCTAGTCATTCTATTCTTCATTTAGATTTTTCCATATAATTTTTTTGTTTTGGAAATTCTACCTCGCAACATGTGAAATTACAATATTATTATGTATTTCTTTTATTGAAGGTATCCCTATAAATCTCTTTTCAATTTTTCTACTAGAAATATAGTTTTTTTATTCCCAGTTTTCCCCCCAAATATATATAACTGTCCAATAGGTTTTGTCTTAATTTAAGAGTACAATTTGGTAATCTTTCGGGAAGTTTATTAAAAAGCTGACCAGGATAGATTTAGAATATCTCCACTAATATAACGTTAGTCTAATCTGTTTTAATAATCCTTTCAGATTATCTTTGATTATGTTCTTAAAAATTAAAAGTTAATTTAATCCCTAAATGTATAATACATTTCGAATTCCAGTTACCGTATATACTCGAGTATAAGACGAGTTTTTCAGCCCTTTTTTAAGGCTAAAAAGGGCCCCCTCGGCTTATACTCGAGTCACTCTCTCTTTCCCTCCCCCCTCCTCATCCTGAACCCCCCTCCACATTCTAAACACCCCCTCCTCATTCTAAACACCCCCTCATCACTTTACCCCTCCAAATACCTCTCCCTTTCCCCTCACTTACCTCCATCTGCAGCTTCTGCTCCGGCCTCCACTCCTTCCGGGGGCGTCTTGACCCAGCCAATGCTAATGACGTCGGTATATGCTAGAAGAAACAAGAAAAGGGCACACAAGAGGGGGACACCGAGGGCACAAGAGGGACACAGGGGCAGCACATTTCCCACCCTCATGACTCGAGTCACTAATTTTTCCCAGTATTCTGTGATAAAATAGGTGCCTCTGCTTATACCCGGATCGGCTTATACTCGAGTTTATACGTTATATGGGTATAAATTCACCAGTAAACCTTTTAATTCCATATTTACTCCTCTAGATTTTATGTTCGTTTTAAAATAATTGATCTTAAAATACGAACCCCTGCTGTATGCTTTTAAGATTTGATACAATCTAGCAAATGTAGTCTCTGGATTATTTAGTGTTAGTATAATGTCGTCCGCGAATAGCATAATCTTATCATTTTCCTTGCCTATTGAGTCCCTAATAATTGTTGCTAATGGCTCAATAAATAATATAAATAGCAAGGGTGATAAAAGACATAATTGACGTGTTCCATTGCTAATGGGAAATTTCTGAGACTCAAATCCGGGACCAACCATAAAGGCTTTAGGATTAAAATAAAGGACTTTAATTGTTTTAGACGCAAAATCTGCCAAACCATATTTCTGCATCACTGCCCCTAGGAAGTCCCAGCTGACCCTGTGACATGTTTTTTTCGGCATTGAGAGACAGGATCAGCCTGGGTCAATCCTTCCTTTTTGCTTAGGACATGATGTCTACCAGACGCCTTGTATTGCCTGCGGCCTGCCTCCTTTTTATAAAATCAGTTTGGTTCAGATGAACTAGCTTGGGAATTATAAGATTTAACCTATTCACCAGGATCTTTGAATAGATTTTTATGTCTATGTTTATCAAAGTCCTCTGGATCTTTTCCCTGTTTTAAATTGTTCATTATTTTAGCTTCCGAGATTTCTGGAATCATCTTCCCTGTATCTATAATCTCGTTATACATATTACAGAGATGTTCTTTTAGTTCATTTGAAAAATATTGGTAATACAATTGATCATAGCCGTCTACTTGAGGGGATTTGTTTTTCTTTCCCTTTTTTATAACTTCAACTATCTCTTCCTTTGTAAACTCCTCACTCAAAACTTCTAAGTTGTCTTCTGTTACCCTGGAAAGATCTATTCTATCCAAAAAATAATTAATGTCAGTTTTATCTGGTTTAACAAATAAAGGATCTTGTTCCAAATTGTACAAGGTCCTGTACAACTGCATAAATATCTTACTAATTTTGTCTGGATGTATATATATATGTATATAGATGTATATATATGCGGTTATCTGGGCCTTTTAATCTCAATATTTTGTTTTGAATTTGTTGTTTCTTTAGTTTATTGGCCAAGAATATCCCCATTTTGTTCCCCAATAGAAAATGGGATTGTTGATATTTCCAGATCAGATTATCTGCCTGAATTTGTAAGATTTCTTTTATCTGCAGATTTACTTCATTAATTTGTCTCCCAATAGTCTTGTTGGGTGAAACTTTGTTTTGACGTTTAAGTTTTTCTAGATCAATGTAAAGTTGTTTTAATGGTTTGCCCTTTGTTTACATATTTCTGCCAAACGAGAAATCATTAAACCACGAATAAAGGCTTTATGAGCACACCATAATACTGTTGCTTACTCAACAGAGAATTTAAATGCTTTATTCACCAGCTTGAAGTTGGTGTTAGGACGGTCGGAGGTCATGAACGCTGGTGATTCCTCTCCTCCACTTCCAAAGGCTCCCTATCCCTTTGGGGCACCATATCTACCCATTATGACGGATTATCTACCCACCACGGTGGCAACAGCTCATTAAAGATACTCAAGCAAACAGAGGGACAGGCTTATATGCTATTCAGCGTAAGATTGTTAGAAGTGCAGCCTAGGAAGGAAGGAACAAGGATTTTGCAAGAGGAATCGGCCGACCAGAGTTGGTGCGAGCCTGCGAACGCGACAAGAGATGGACACCTGGCATGGTGAGAAGGACAGAGCGGTGGACGCCAAGCTTTGGGAGCGTGGGTCGGTGGTTTGATAGGCAAACCCTGAAGTGTTCTGGATGAATTCTTAACCCAAGCAGAGCCAGAAACTCCCAGAAGATCCTTCAGCTCTACAGAAAGCCCAGAGCAATAAGATCAGAAGGGAGCAAGACGCCTGCAGGACGCCAGAAAAGATAAGTCACTTTTTATGCATATATTTTTAGGATTACATCCTTAATCCTGTTTACAATAAGAGCTGAAAATTAAAGGACAATAAAATAAAAAAGGGGAAGGAGAGAAAGAGGAGAGTAGATTAAAGTGGTCCACTAAAGTAAAGTCTACTAAAGTATGAGCTTAAAGCAAGTGCTCTTCAAAAACTGTAAATTGTGTGTCTAACACTGTGTTTGGACCATTAATATAAGAAGAGCTGTGGTATCATTTTATTTAAACTGTTATAGCAAAGTCATCACTTGCACTGCTTTGGTTCACTTAGATGTCTAATAAAAAGGCAACCATGACAACAAAGTCTAAAGTGAAAGATAAGAAAAATGGTGCCTCAAATACATAAAAAAAATGTCTCCTAAAAGTAGAACTGAGGTATTTGATGTATCGCATCGGGAGTCCCTAATTACGGACTTACACAAAAAAATACGAGCCGCAGGACTTAGAAAAAATTACGAACTCGCAAAAATACGACCTTAACGGCTGACCAGCGCACAGCGGAAAACATAAAAAGAACACCAAATACACACAAAATTAAAATAAATACCTGACTTACAGCAAGGGGGGGCACCCAGGAAATCTGGAAGTGAGGTTACACCTCAATTTAACTCCAATTTACAGAGTTTAGACACTCCCTGATAACAAAAAATACACCAACTCGGCGCTCATTGCGAACCACGCAAAGAGCGTCAAAGGCGCTCAGCACGAGGCTCGCAATGAGCGCCGAAGGATCTCAGATGAGACACTTACTGTCTGTGGCAAACATTACCTGCCTTACAATTTTATTAATAATTAATAATAATATAAATGTAATCTATATTGTATACACACACACATATATATATATATATATATATTCTATTGTGGAAAAATAATAGAGAGCAGATATGTGAGCCCAAGATAAGAACAAAGCTATTTGCCCAATCCAGCCCCCCAAAAAGTTATCCAGACCAGAGTGAGTAATGGGCCAATGCAATTAGCAACACCTGTAGGCCGCAACAGTTTTATTTAAACCACTGGTGTAGCTGGGCCTAGAGAGGGAAAGAGCCTCATTCTGAGAGAGACATTGCTGACAGGAAGTTTAGAGCCTGGGGATACCAGAAGCCAGTGTGAGACAGAGGATCCACAAACAGAGTGCCTAAGAGGAGCTTCCTGCAAATATTACAAAGAGTCTGCTGCAATTGAGAGCTGCCAAGGCTAAAAGGAACTGTAAATAAAGGTACAGAATTTGCTCTTTATATACCCCAGTGAAGAGACTGTGTGCTAAAACTATGTCTTTGTTGAGAGATATATTGCTTCATAAAGGGTCCCTGGGGAGAGCACTTGGAGAGTCGGGTGGGCCAGTGCTCTACCCACCGTTATTGCTTTTAACAGTGGAAAGTATTTAGCATAATCAGAGACTGTAATTGTGATGATTTGTTTTCCTCCTGTGACAAACTGTCCAGGCACGTTCCAGCAGTGAGTAAGGACGTTAAAGTAGATTTCTTTTCATCATTTCATTTACTTATTTTTTTGTTACAATAAACGTAATCCTAAAACATATATTGGGCCTTTGGATGAAGGAATCTTGAACCTGAAGGGATACTTTGTCACTATATATATATATATATATATATATATATATATATATATATATATATATATATATATATATTATATATATATATATATATATATATATATATACAGTATTTGTAATTGCCCGCTTTCCAGGGCCTGGATCCTGGTGCATTGAGCCACCATAGAGAAGAGACTGCCCCATTGGAAAATGGGTAGAAGGACTATATTGACACATGGGAAATGTGGGCAGGTGGGTGGTGGGGTGAATAGCCCCAAGACATAGTGCCATAGTGTATGTCTCTGCCTTATGTGATCATGATGGGGTTTAAACAAGGTGTGCTGAGTCTGACGTGATCAGATACCTCTGTTATCTGTTCTGGCCCATTGTTAACCAATTAAGTTAATCACATCTGCCATGTACTCTATCTAAGGTCTGGACCACTCAGACACAGAGACGGCAGGATGTGTATTAAAAGGTAGCCCCATTGTTCTCAGGTGCCAGCTATCAATCTACTGCTAGAACCCCTGTAATTGTCTGCCACACCCTCTCATTGTTGCATTGTGTACACCCCTCTGTGTCTAACTGCTATAAATATTGCTGACTTTTCTTGAATAAAACAGTTGACTACTGAGACATATAGCAATTGTATGTCTCCTTTTTTGCTCCTGTTCTCCTGGATGGCTGCAATGAGGTACTGGGAGACTCTGTAGGATCCTGCTGGGGTAGGTTTGACTTTAACAAGTCTTATCAAGCCCCATAAGAAGAAGCAGATCTGGAGTCTCTTGGTAGCCTGGAAATGCTGATTTCTGATGCAAGGAAACTGACTGATACAGAAGCCAGATATCAGGGTGCTGGTGCTGAGATTTCCAAGAACCCAAACAGTCCTTGTGGGTAGTTGACCTGTAGTCTATAGCAGTGGGGGTTGTATAGCTCCTACCCTTGGATCGTCACAATATTATATATATATGATAAGGCACCTCCTCTCACTGACTTCGCCATTGTGTACCATCTATTCCCAACAGCATTCCTCAGTAACCATCAATTGGGGAAATGTTAAACATAACCCTTACATAATAATTAAGGATGAAAAAAGACTTTCAGTCCATCAAGTTCAACCTTTTAAGATCTCCTCTTATCTGCAATGTGAGCATTAGTTATTAATTAATTAGTTGTTAATTGATTAATAATACTATATTATTTGAGGTTGAATAAAGACTTTTAGTCCATCAAGTTCAACCTTTTTAGTTTTCTCTTGATCTTTTTAATATGTGGACTATTTAATATTAATTGTTAATTGATCCAGAGGAAGGCAAAAAAAAAACAATTGAAACTTTGCCAATTGTCTCATAAGGGGGGAAAAAAGCAAAATTCCTTCCTGACCCCAGAAACTGGCAATCAAATTTCTCCCTGGATCAATATTCCTTCGCTAGTTATCTAGGATAACCTTGAATGTCCTCTTTATTCAAAAATATATTTAACCCTTTTTTTTCAAGTTATCTATCGAATTCGCTGTCACCACCTCCTTTGGTAGAGAATTCCACAGTTTAACCACCCTAACTGTGAAGAACCATTTTCTTTGTTTAAGGTGAAATCTTTTTTCCTCTAACCTCAAGGGATGTCCTCTTGTCAGTTTAAAATCTCTTGCTATAAAAAGTTCAAAGCCTTATATTGAAACTGGATGTATTTAAATAAGGTAATTATATCCCCTCGTAGACGCCTTTTTTCTAGCGAAAATAACTTTAATTTGGTTAGTCTTTCTTCATAACTTAGCCCCCATTCTCCTTATTAGTTTTATTGCCCTTCTCTGTACTTTTCCCAGCTCTAAAATTTCCTTTTTATGAAGTGGAGCCCAAAATTGTACTCCATATTCCAAATGAGGGCGTACCAGAGATTTGTATAGTGGCAGAATTATATTTGCTTCCCTTGCATTTATACCCTTCTTAATACATGCTAATATTTTTTTGCCTTTGCAGCTGCTGCTTGGCATTGAGCACAGCTACCTAGGTGGTTGTCCACTAGTACTCCCAAAACCCTTTCAATATCTGATACCCCTAGATTTGCTTGATTAAGATTATAAATTGCATGGCTATTTTTACTTCCCAAATGTATAACCTTTAGAAAAATATGGGAACTTTTATGGTTTATGGATGGATAGATACTCTCTAAGAGCTAATTGTAAACAATGTCCCATATCACATGCAATCTTCCCTCATATGGCAAAATTAATTTGCTAATCCTTGGGAAGATGAAAATGTGTGTATTGTATATAGCTCAAAAAAGTGTAATTAAAACCAATTTAGAAAAAAGCTCATTCTTGGTACTCTACTGGTTATAAAAAAGTGAAAGTTAATTGTATAGGGGGTTTATATTGTAAATACAATGGTGAACTTATGAAAAAGTAGTTCAATACATTGCTCCTTATTGCCTTAGACTACTATATGTCATTAAAGCAGACTAGCAATTCAAAGTAGTCAAGAGGAGTACAAAAATATATATGCCAAAGTTGCCCAAACATATAAACCTCCCTTGCTTAACAATAAACACAACCAGAGTACTTGCTCTTAGTAGAAAATAGTCCCTAGGAGTCATCCCTCCACAAGGCAGCCGCACCTGAGGATTGGGAGAGAGTGTCGAGGAGGGGCCAGGGTGTGTAGGGGAGGCCTCCTGGGTGGAGGAGGTGGTGGTAGCAACCAGAGAACGCAGGGTGATGTTTATGTTCATCTGGGTGAGCGTGCTCTTGTTGTTCCCGCCTAGAGCAGCCTGACCATTTAGTTCTCCATCTGGCGATTTTTCCTCCTCCTCTCTCTATAGAGCCTCCTCTGGCTGCGGGCCCACAGAGGCATGGTGGGAGGAGATGCTGGTCTGGAGCTCTTACATAAAGTCTCTTTGCTCTCAAATCAGGACCAGCATCTCATCCATGGTGGCTTGGGATAGAGGTCCAGCCAGGCCAGGTTTGGATGTGGGAGAAGGCGGCAGTGGTGGTGGCCCATTGGAAAGGCATTGGGGATTTGCTGAAATCTATGGGGGTGGCTAATGGTAGTTAGTCTGATGGTAGTTGGAGCCAGGAGGTAGCGCTGATGGGAGGAGGAGATGGTGGTGGGGGAAAGGACTTGGCGTTCATACAGTAGGAGGGCCAAGGAGAGTCTATTTACAGGGGGAGTGGGACAGTGGGGTCCAATGCCACAGGTGTGAAGGATAATCCTGCATCTGCATACGCCACAGTGGGAGTCTATATTGGATGTTTGCTAAGTTTATACTCATTTTATTTAAATAACTGATGTAAATATTTGCCACATTTTTTATGCTGCCTACCATTGAGCGAGATATGTAAGCTTCCAGAAATTGACGAGAGATTTTACATCTATTCCTAGTAACATTTAGAGAGCTGGCACATCACTCTCATTGGTGGGCAGCATTTCCATGGGATTGGTGTTAACTATGTCTATGTGAAGTACATGTGGGAGTATGTTGGTGTATATTATATTCTCCTCACAAGGAGGTTGTATCCAGTGTGACCACCAGGCCTAGAGCTCCAGCAACAGTCGTTTGGTTCATGAAATCTTACAGAAACCACTCCCACTCATTATATTGTACAGTCACTTGGGGGCCACCACTTGGAGCTCTCACTGCTCTAGCCTCTTCTTCCACCATCCTCCTGACCTTGGCCCAGCTGCCATCATAACAATGCCTTACATACGTCATATCCCTATTTGCAAGCCTGACCTCAGTAACTGCAGCTGCTACCTCCTTCCAGGCTTGGGCCTAACTTCCCTTCCCCCTGTTAGGATAATGGCACAGGCACGGATGACTTGTGACACTTGAATTCTTTCTGACTACCATTTCTCCTGATACCCAATATACAGATATACAGACTTCCTTTCTTTCTGACACTTGACATGGCATTGCCTGACTACTCTGCACACTGATACCAGGCCCTTAGCTCTATTATTTGGACTATGTGTTATCTGGTCTTTGACCTGCTTGCTTGTATTGTTACCTCTCTTCTATTATTTGATTATCTTCCTTTCTGCCTCTGAAATCTTTTACCTGTGTTGAAGCGATGAAACCCTTCTGTAAGTGCCTACCAACATGATGTCAATAAGAAGCTTTTTGTCAAACTCAAGCAGAGATGACCTATGGTCTGCTTGTTCTACAGCATAATTTAAAGTTTTCTACTGTTTAGGTCACACAATTTCTATAAAGAAAACCCACAAATTATTGCAGTGTTTAAGATATGCTCTTTAAATGGTTGATAGAAAATGCAGGAGTACAACGGCCCTTTAAATATTTCCACACATACATTCAGCAGTACAATGTACTTTATTAATGGTGTGCCTACCCATGCCAGACCTTCATTGATAAAATGAGGCTAGACTAGACTTGCATATTAATATTAAGTGCTCACTTGCAAGGTCAAAGAATGGAAGGGGATAGTTTTAGTTGCTCAGCGTTACAATAGCAATCTTTAATATCATAAAAAACATTCTAACATCCATTAAAATGAATAATGATTCCCTGTAACGGTTTAATATATTGTTAGATGCTATCTCTCAATGGCCTTGGTTGCTATTGACATCCACTCCTTTATGAGCTTGTTGTTAGGAGGTTTAACAAAGAGCTCATGTGTCAGTCATGAAGATATTTAAAATGGAAAAAACATTCAAGATTTACAGTTGAGCTAAAAATATATTCTGTTAAGAGACAAATGACAAATTGCTTAGTGAAGGTGATATCTTTATTGGCTTCAGCAATTTCTAAAATACTGGATGTAAGGATCACGCAAGCTGTTTTCCTAGGAATATAGAAATACAATACAGCAAGGTTTTATTTTCTTGTTTTATTATTTCCGTAATAAAGGTCAGTGATATTATTGTATATATTTCTCGCTATTTTACTGCAGGAAAATATATTCAACATTTTACTGTATAGTTTTAATATTTACAGCAGTAGAGTTTCAGCATAGAGGAAAAAACACATTGGATAATTATAAATACTTAAAAAATATACATTACTTAAAGGAAGAGCCTGTATGCAAGGCTGGATACATACTGTATATATAGCAGCCTTTTGCATATATTTCTTAGGTGGTCCCTGCATCAGTTTTACCACACTTCTGCCAGTTGGTATTGCCATTCTGCTGGTTAATTTGCCATTACATTGAAGGTCTTTCTGTATGTATTGGGTATCCTGTGCCCCTCTTTATATTATTTTTAGCTCCACCACCACCTGCACCACGCAAGGGATGGGGTGAAAGGACAGCCTGCTATGGTCTTTCAGGTTATAATGATTATCCTGTTTATTTTTATTTCTATCTACCCCATTTTAAACCCTACTCATTGAAGGCGTTACATTTGTGTTTGTACATATGGAGGTTGTGCCCTGTGGAAGTTCATAAAGTCATTGAGCCCGATTCAATTGCAAGCCCGCATCTTGCGGGATACAGGCTGTATGTCTGCGGGCATCCTGCGAGATCCCTTTCATCTCCGAAAGCTGACTCCGTAAACCATGCACTCGTCCGTAGCAGTTCAGGGTGGGAATATGATCTATTAAGCAAGACCATAACCTCCCATTTCAAAACAGCCAATAGAAAATCAGACCACCATCATTACGGCAGTAAAACATGAAGCTTACATGTCAATCGATTAGGTTTGGGTACCGATATACAATGGGACTCGCAAACCCTCAAAATACAAAATTATAAAAATGAATGCCAATACTGTTCTAGTCCATATGGGTGGCGTGATATGTATTAACTCATTGATTCCCAAGATCAATATTACCCCAAAATAAAACATTTAAAAAAAAGTATTTTTACTGCCGATTTGCGAGCTTGAGACTATTGTGCAATTAATTCTAATGTCTTACAGTGCAGTATTGATTTTTTATTTGCATTTACAGTGCTGCGGACAGGGGTTAAACCACCTTGTGGGTCCTCTCTAGCACTCGTAGGATTTTCTCCAACATTTGCCATTTACGGGTTTGTAAACATTTGAGGCCTTGGGGAATTGAATAGCGATTTCTCGATTTTAGAGATCGTAACTTTTGTGGAAGTGAAAGATCAAATGCTTTGGGAGGCTGTAAGTTCCGGGATTAACCATCGCAAAGTTTTCAAGCCCTTAACCCGTAAACCGTCTGGAGCCCACAAAAAAGACGTCAATTGAATAGCAAATTAACTTACAGCCTCACTTACGGGCTTCGGTAACTTACGATTGCTCAATTGAATCAGGCCCATTGTCTTTATGGGAACTTCCACAATGTGTAATGAATAATACTTATGCAGAAGTTAGCTCAGGGAACAATTATTATGATAGCAAGTTAAGCAGCTCATAATATGCACATGATAGTTTTTTTTCAAAGTAGTTTATATTCTAGCTACAGACATCTGTACCATCTGCACTTTTATTAATATTATTTTGCATTTATCTGTTATTATTTTGGGGGACATTGTTAGATTTTAGACCTACTTCTTACCATGGTATTTCTCTGCAACCCCTCCCCTCCTCTCTTTTGTTCAAACATACCCTCAACTCCTCCCTATCAAACTAATAGCATCCTGTTTATCTAAGAATTACTTCCTGCCTACTCCATCTTTTCTCTCTCTCTCAGCAGCCATATCTCTCTGACCTGCTCTCTCTGACCTGGAGACTAATCCCCCCTCCCACCCAGCTGATCAATTGATCAATTAGCAACACCTGCTTACTATTCCTAATAAACCATTTACACAATGTTTTCTTGTGTCTTCTCCTTCCTCAAAAGCTCCCGCCTTTTTCTCAAGCGCTTTTCAACTTTTCCACATTATGTCTCCAACATAACCATCTCACCTTCTATGCTCTCCCCTCCTCTTTCATGCTTCCATGAGCTACTCTCCTCCTCCAGTCACCTTCTCATCTCTCTTATAAAACCCACAAGAAAAAAACGATTCTGCAAGTCGAATTCCAATCTCTCTGTCTGCTTATATATCTCCTAACCCAGGCCCACACCTGACATTTCCACTAGGGGCATATAACAGATTACATATTAGAGCCACTCCCCTCATATGACTTCTATCAGATCCGTTCCCTTTCCTACTAAATCATTTTTTTAACTTTGCAACTATCTTCCTAAGTAAACTTTCACTTCCTGCCTGTCCCTTGCTATTGCCTATCTGTTATTCTTGTCCAGGTTACTTCCTCTTCCAACCCCTTTAGATTGTAAGTAGTGAGCTTCTAGCGCTACGGAATATGTTGGCATGAAAAATGGAGGTTGGATTTCAAAGTCCTACGGGCTTGGAGGTTGAAGCCCGTAGGACTTCACATTGATTGTTGTGAGCGGTATAACACGAAAAATGAACATGAAATAAAGAATTGGAGTAGGTTGTGCTATTAATTCTAAGACCTAACATCACTTTCACTCTTCATTAAAGAATAGTATTGCTTTTTTATTTGCTTTTACAAATCGCAATGGATTGCAAAGAATCGCAGCTCGGAGCCCGTAACTCGATCAGAACCTGCAAACATAAGCCAATTAATAGCAAAATAACTTGCGACTTCCACTTGCGAGCCCGGATCTCTTGAACGGCTCAATTGAATGAGGGTCCAAGTTTTTATAATGGCACCTAAATTAATATTTTGTTAAGGCCCAAACATTTAGTTTCTCTACATTAGTGACTTGCAAGAAAACTAAAAGAGAAAGAAAGGAACTGAGAGAGAAACAGAGACAGACTTGGGAAAAGTTGTAGAAAGAAACAGTGACATCAAAAGAGCGTGACATATACACAGGGATACACTATGGTGGACCTTTCAATGGTGGAACATGCTTCCTTTCTGGTTATCCTGCCATCTCTGCCCAAGACCCTCTTTGGTAGAGAGCTGTGGAATGCATGTTTGTGGCTTGAAATGTTGATATGACTTCAAAATGTCTTAAACAATAGATTGGGTGAGGGGAAAATAGTGCAAGATAAAGTGGGCAGTAAAAGGGAGATAGACATACAGGGGAGAGAGTGTGGAAGGTGAGAGGAAAGAGGAAGTGGGGGAAAAAGACACAGAGAAAATGGGAGGAAAAAGCAGAACAGAGAGAGTAAAGTGGGGGAGAGAGAGAAAAGGGAAGAGAGAGAAAAGGGAAAGGAAAAAAGTGGAGAGAAAGAAAAATAAATAAGGAGGAATAGAGGAGAAAAGAAAGAAAATGAGAGGAAGGGAACAATGAAAGGGGAGGGAGAGAGAAGCAACAGGAGAGAAAGGGGAGAAAAAGAGAAGAAAATAGATAGAAGGGTGGAGGAAGAGAGAGATAAAAAAGAGAGAGAGAGAAGAAGAGGAAAGTGGAGGGTGATAGGAAACAGGAGTGAACAGTTGAGAGAAATAAAAAGAAATAGGGAGAGAGAGAGGGAAAAGAAAGAGAGAAGAAAGAGAAAGGAAAGAGAGAAAAGTTGGGTGAAAGAAAAAAGAAGGGGAAGGATTTGGACATAGATAATGGAATGAAGAGAGAAGGTGAGAGAGTGGAGGGAAAATAAGAGAGGGAAGAATGAAGAGAGAGGCAGAGAAGGAGAGAGAGAGCAAGAGAAAATAGGGAAAGAGAGAAAATGGGAATAGAGAATGTGGAAAGGGAGTAGGGAGAGGGGAATGGAAGAGAGTAGGGAAAGAGGAGAAGAAAAAGAAGAAATGGAGAAAGGGTTGGAAGAGAATGGGGTAGTGAAAAGTAGTAGAAAGAGAGGGAGAACAATGTAAAGCCTAGAGAAGAGGGCTAAAGAAGAGATGGTGAAAGGAGAGTGGAAAGATGAGATGGGGAAGAGGGAAGAGAGGGGAGGGAGAAAGGAGGAGGAGGGAAGAGAAGAGATTAGGGGAGATAGGTGGGGAAGAGAGAGAAGTTGGGATGGTGAGGGAGAGAGAGAAGAGGGTGAGATTAAAGGGGGATAATAAAGACATGGAAAGACAGAAAGTGAAGAGGGAGAAAGAGGGTTAGGAAAGAGGGAAGGAAGAAATAGTCTCCAATTGGGAAAGAAGGAAGAAACAGAGAAAGTAGAGAAAGTGATCGGATGATAACTTTGGAGGAAGAAATGGGAGGGAGTAAATGGGAATTGGAATAGAGAGAGATGAAATGTGAAAGAGGAGGGAAATAGAAGAGAGTTGGGAAAAAGAGAGAAGAGGCGATATGGGGGAGAGAGAGTGGGAAAGGTGAGCAAGAGAGAAAAGGGAAGACAAATATGGGGGAGAATGGTGGGGGAGAGGATGGGGAAAGAAAAAAGGGGATATAGAGAGAAGGTGGTAGAGGGGTGTAGGTGTAGGTATTGGGAGCAAGGGAGGCAGTGAGAACCTGAGGAGAGGTAGAGAGTGGTAAGGGCAGGTGGGAATCACAAGAGGGAGCAGATAGCATAGGAGAATGGAGCCTCAGTAGGTAGCACTGAGCAGTGGAAGTATTAGCAGGATGTAGAGGAGGCAGTGAGGATCCATATAACGTAGCAGGCTATGGGGCAGAAGTCATGGAGTCACAGTTGCTAGCAGGGTAGGCATTGTGGGGCCTGGGTACATGAAACAAGAAGGAGACAGGAGAAGAATGCTGCAACTTGAAACTTCAACACGCTGCTTCCTTCTCCCAGCCCTCCCCATGTTGCAGATGCACATTAAACCCCTCACCTTCTAAGTTGGAGAGGCAACTAGAGAATTTTAAACACAATCTACATTGCACCACCTGTACCAGCTATAGCTCAGTCTCTTCATGTTGATCTCTGAATTTATTTTCACCTGAAAGAAAAATAAAGCGTTGAAACATGGAAAAACTTAAATCTTGCAAAAACATTGCAAATTATAAAGTCAAATAAAAAAGGTAAGAAAATGTGAGTAAATTCCAGGTCATGTAATTGGCATTCCTAGATTAAAAAAACAGCAACATATAAAACTAAGACTATGTTTTAGACCAGGAAAAGGCATTTTGAAAACAGTAAGAAAAGTTAAGCATTCATTTTGATTTTGTAAATCTCAGAAATTTACTACTGATATATCAGCATGTGGAAATGCTAGCTGAGCAAAGAAACCTGATTTGGATTCTAAAATTCTGGCATTAATGCACATTGCTTAAAACATTTAAAAAATATTCTGGATCTCACAAACTGCCCAGATGAGCATTGGAAGAAAAAACAACCAGTCCCCATAACAAAAAAGTATGAGAACCTCTAGTTTAACATCTTCTCACAATTAATGTTTACTTTTACCTGCACTTGATGCTCATTGCTTGAGATGTTTCAGCCAATAAGCTATCATGCTACTTGAACACCTATGCTTGCATCACAATGTGCACAGTGAACATCACAGTATAAATAGGGTCATCCACAGAGTTCCTGCTCACTCAGGCTTGGAGATTCAGCACCGCTCTCTGATGATGGATGCATGATCAATGGCTGGATTGATATTTGGAATGAATTAGGGGAAGTGCAGTCACAGTAAAGTGGTGTCTTTCTAGGAGCAACATTGGCTCCTCCAGTCCACCATCTGCAAAAACAAATGAGCAAGATGGTGCCAGAGGTACTGCGCATCAGTCTTCAATGCTGGAGAAGGTCTGGCTATCTAGGCTAGATTATAAGAGCTATTGAAATGTTTATACTTTATTACTACAAAAATAAAACACTCTAATGCCATGTTATATGAATAGCTGCTATACAAGTTTTCACTTAAGAAAGAAAGATAAGTATTTATTTATTATACAAGCAAATTGTAGTGATTAGTGTTTTTTTGTTGTCTTATTTACCGAACAATGTTTAATTAGCTAGATGAAAGGAAAGGCTAAATCCCAACTCCTAAAAATTAAACAGCTGCCTATTAACTTCAGTGGTTATTAGACAAATAACGTGAGTCACATGACAGGAAGGAGGGTGGAGACAGATCCAGCGGCTCAGACAGGTAGCATTCATTTTAAAACAATTTTATTTGTACATAACTTTATTGTTGATTTTAAAAATGCTAATTTCTTCACATAACAAATGGTGCAGTAGCCATTCACCTGATACTTACACTGTGCCTTTAAAGGGCCACTTATACAATATATGCTGCCACCTCGCAATACAACTTGACTCTGTCTTCCACACTTGACACCCTGGTCCCCACCGCCAAACACCCTAACTCTCATCCTCAACAATGGCATACTACACATACACGCTACATCCAGAAATGTTCCCGCGCTGCCGAATGACAATGGAGGAAATTTCACATTTCTGCCAACTTCCTCAATTACAAATTTATTTTGCGCTCATACTTCTTTGCCCTTAATCTTGCCAAACAATACTACTTCTCATCCTTAATATCAAATCTATCCATCAACCCCAAATGTTTGTTCTCCACATTCAACACTCTTCTCTGCCCTCCCCCACCTCCTGCCCCTTCTGTCTTACAGCTGATGACTTTGCCACCTACTTTAAAAAATAAAATCTAAAACATTTGAATCGAACTCTCCTTCCAGCGTGGCCCCAACACATCCACCTCCCAACAAACCAACAACTCCCAGCCTTTACCCTTCCCAATTCCCCCACCCATCATGAACTCCTTTGATGCTGTAACTGAGGATGAGGTCTCTCGTCTACTTTCATCCTCCCGCCTTACAACTTCGCCACATGACCCCATCCCTTCACAACTTATTCCTCCCTTCTCTACCACACTTATCCCAGCCCTCACACATATTTCCAACCTTTCTCTTAACACTGGCCAGTTTCCTTCTTCTTTAAAAAACGCCATAATTACACCCGTTCTTAAGAAACCCACATCTGACCCAGCTTCTCCATCTAACTATCACCCTATCTCTCTACTTCCCTTGGCTTCAAAATTACTTGAGAGACTTGTTTACAACTGCCTTACCCAATTTATTTCCTCCAACTCCCCTTCCGACCACAACACTCAACAGAAACAGGTCTTCCTAAAGTAATTAATGACTTGCTCACCGCCAAGTCAAAGGGTCACTTCACTATCCTAATGCTTCTTGATCTCTCTGCTGCCTTTGACACTGCTGACAACCCTCTTCTTATACAAATTCTCTGCTCTCTTGGCATCCGTGACACAGCTCCCTCATGGTTCTCATCCTACCTTGACAATCAAACATTTAGTGTCTCCTTCTCTGGCACCTCTTCTTCGCCTCACCCTCTGACTGTTGGGGTTCAGTCCTTTCCCCCCTCCTTTACTCCATCTATACTTCTTTCCTTGGTACTAAAAAATCATTTAGATTTCAATATCATCTATGTGCAGATGACACCCAAATCTACCACTCTGCACCTGATCTATCTCTCTCTATCTTAGCACAAGTGTCCAACTGCCTCTCTAGTATATCCTCTTGGAGGTCGTCCCGTTAACTCAAACTCAACATGTCAAAGACAGAGCTCCTAATCTTCCCACCCTCTACCACAGCTCCCACCCCACATATATCCTTAATTGTTGACAATGCCGTCATCACGCCCACCTCTCAGGCCCGTTGTCTTGGGGTTCTGGTGGACCCTGCCTTCTCTTTCACTCCTCGCATACAATCCATAACAAAATCTTGTCTTTTTCACCTAAAAAACATTGCCAAAATCTGTCACTATCTTATACAAGACACAACTAAAATCCTAATCCACTCTCTCATCACATCTCGCCTCGACTACTGAAACTCTCTCCTTGTTGGCCTCTCCACGCCAATCCACAATGAACGTGTCTGCTGGACTCATCTACCAAACTCAACGTTCAGTGTCTACAGCACCTCTCTGTCAGTCACTCCACTGGCTTCTCATAGTCTCCAGAATCAAATTTAAGATTATGACCCTAACCTATAACGCCCTCAGCAAAAACGCAACATATTATATCTCTGCTCTCATCTCTAAGTACACCCCCAACCCTCCTCCTCGTTCTGCTAACGACCTTCCTCTTTCCTCCTCTCTTATCACCTCCTCTCACTCCCATCTTCAGGACTTTTCTCATGTTGCCCCAATTCTTTGGAACTCCTTGCCTCGCTCGACTATCCTCCTGCCTCAAATCATTAAAACACTCACTAAAAACTCATCTGTTTAAAGAAGCATATCACCTTAAGCATTAATGTACACATTAAATCTATTATCCTTCCCTACCTCTCCCATACCCTTTTTGGTTGTAAGTCTGTGAGTTTTCAATATTCCTATGTGCTTTAGTAAAAGCTCTGTTTACATTTGATTTTAAGGTCAAAGACAGGGTACTCCATTTTCTTCTCTTCATTGTGTTAATATTGTTTTGAATTCAACTTGTATATATACTTCAACCCCTGTATAGCGCTACAGAAATATATAATTATTAAAAAGTAACTGTACAACTTTTTCCTGCTTAATTGTGCTATTAGACAGAATATTTTCAAACATTTTGGGCCCTATTAAATTCCAGCCTCGTAAATAAGAGGCTTCTACTTAAGCCCTACGTACTGCAAAGTTTCTCTACCTTACAATGCTATTACAATCGCCCTGCTGCGAGCAACGTATGAGCTATGCAGCAGGGCCGTACGTATCAACACTGCATAAATGTACATGAGGAGTGACAGCCTGCGAGATGATATCGCAGGCTCCCACTCCTCATCAACTGCTGCAGGGGTCCTAAACAGGACCTCCGCGGCAGTCGCCCACATAAGCCCTGCCGTGCGGGGTACTCCAACTACCCCCCACCGGCACCTAAAATTAACCCCCCTCTATGCAGGGGTCCCCATCGGGACCCCCGAAGTGTCCTCACATTAACACCTTGCTGCAGAGGTCCATAAGGACCCCTGTAGCCCCCACACATTAACCCCTTGCAGCGGGGGTCCCCGATCGGCACCGATCAGGCCCCCGCTGCATTTAATACTTTTAAATTCCCCGCCGCGGCTCCTTAAAGGGCCCGCGGCACACTATTACACAACCCCGGCCGCGGCACCTAAAATGAACCCTTCTTTATGCTGGGGGTCCCCATCGGGACACCCCAAGTGTCCCCACATTAACCCATTGCAGCGGGGGGTCCCCGATCTGCATAGATCAGGCCCACCGCTACATTTAAAAGTTTTAACTTCCCCGTCGCGGCTCCTTAAAGGGGCCGCGGCACACATCCAATCCCGGCCGCGGCACCTACAATTAACTCCCCTCTATGCTGGGGGTCCCCGAAGTGTCCCCATATAAACCCCTTGCTGCAGGGGTCCATAGGGACCCCCGCAGCCCCCCCACATTAACCCCCTGCAGCGGGGGTCCCCGATCGGCACCGATCAGGACCCTGCTGCATTTCAATTTTAAATTTCCCGCCTCGCAGGTCCTTAAAGGACCGTAAAGGTCCTGAAAGGACTCGCACTAAAAATTTTAACCCCAGGCAACTATAATTAACCCTATAACTCATGGTGGTCAGTACAGACCCCCATAAGGCCTTAATTAACCCCGTCACTCATGGTGGTCAATACAGACCCCCATAAGGCCTTAATTAATCCTATAACTCATGGTGGTCAATACAGACCGCCATAAGGCCTTAATTAACCCCGTCACTCATGAAGGTCAGTACAGACCCCCATAAGCACTTAATTAACCCCGTCAATCATGAAGGTCAATACAGACCCCCATAAGGCCTTAATTAACCCTATAACTCATGTTGGTCAATACAGACCCCCATAAGGCCTTAATTAACCCTATAACTCATGGTGGTCAATACAGACCCCCATAAGGCCTTAATTAACCCCATCACTCATGAAGGTCAGTACAGACCCCCATAAGCACTTAATTAACCCGTCACTCATGAAGGTCAATACAGACCCCCATAAGGCCTTAATTAACCCTATAACTCATGGTGGTCAATACAGACCCCCATACGGCCTTAATTAACCCTATAACTCATGGAGGTCAATACAGACCCCATAAGGCCTTAATTAACCCTATAACTCATGGTGGTCAATACAGACCCCCATAAGGCCTTAATTAACCCCGTCACTCATGAAGGTCAGTACAGACCCCCATAAGGCCTTAATTAACCCTATAACTCATGGTGGTCAATACAGACCCCCATAAGGCCTTAATTAACCCTATAACTCATGGAGGTCAATACAGACCCCCATAAGGCCTTAATTAACCCTATAACTCATGGTGGTCAATGCAGACCCCCATAAGGCCTTAATTAACCACGTCACTCATGAAAGTCAGTACAGACCCCCATAAGCACTTAATTAACCCCGTCACTCATGAAGGTCAATACAGACCCCCATAAGGCCTTAATTAACCCTATAACTCAGGGTGGTCAATACAGACCCACATAAGGCCTTAATTAACCCTATAACTCATAGTGGTCAATACAGACCCCCATAAGGCCTTAATTAACCCCATCACTCATGAAGGTCAGTACAGACCCCCATAAGCACTTAATTAACCCCGTCACTCATGAAGGTCAGTAAAGACCCCCATAAGGCCTTAAATAACCCCGTCACTTATGAAGGTCAATACAGACCCCCATAAGCCTCTATTTAACCCCATCAGTCCCATAAGGGTATATTAGGACCATTATGGGCCTGTTACAACCCAACATTAACCACATAAGTGCCATGACGGTCCTCAAGGACCATCATGACACTAACTACAAACACTACACTATAACCCCCAATAAACCATTTAATCTAAACTAACCCCCCTCTACACTAATCTATTAACACTTACACTACCTACCTACACTACCTACCCCCTAAAAAACCTCCCCACCACTCTAATTACAAAAAATTAAAAAAACTACCTTACAAAAAATAAAAAAACCTACCTTACATTAAAAAAAAACTACAGTACAGAAAAAAAAACTACAGTACAGAAAAAAAACAAATACATTACAACCCCCCGCCCCACTACAGAAAATAAAAAAATCACACACCTGAAAAGGAAAGACAGATATACACAATACAATACATACATACATATAATGCATTACATACATTACATATATTACATATAATACATTACATTACATACATTATATATAATACATTACATTACATACATTACATATAATATATTACATATAATATATTACATATAATACATTACATACAATACCTTACATTACATATAATATATTACATATAATATATTACATATAATACATTACATACATTACATTACATTACATATATTACATATAATATATTACATATAATACATTACATACAATAAATTACATTACATACATTACATATAATATATTACATATAATAAAAATCAAATACCCCCTATCTAACATACAATCTATTTAATATAAAATAAATCCTAACTATATCAAATACATCCCCCTATCTATCTAATATACAATAAATCCTAACTACATACACAGACCCTAGTTCTAAGCTAAAATAAAATAACTACAGTCCTAACTACACCGACCCTAATTCTAAGCTAAAATAAAATAATTAAGACCACTTACCTTTAAGATGTTGCTTCAGATCACTAACCTAGGGGTAAAACAAAACAAAATAATGAGTACAAAACATTAACATGAAATAAATAAACATTCTATACATTCTAAATAATATACTCACCTTTCCAGCATGTCCCGTCATTGTTTAGCTCTTCCGGCGCGGCCCTGTTAAAAAAACACAATACATTAATACATTAATACAATATACAAACAAGAAATAAAATAAACATATAAACATCTAAATATACATTTAACTTACCTCCCCGCGATGTCCCCGGCCTCCTTCCCTTCAGCCCCGGCTGGGCCGCGGAACCATACGCGCACTGGCAGACCTCCCCGACTCTAATGAGCCTCCCAGAGTCTTTTCCGGGAGGAAATTGGCAATGGACCCCCGCTGCAAGGGGTTAATGTGGGGGTGCTGCAGAGGTCCCGATAGAGACCCCTGCAGCATGGGGATGTGTATAGGGAGCAGGGGGGAGCCTCACACTGCTGTCTCGGGCTGCTCTGAGGCAGCACGTAGAGGCTTTAGGATCCCGTGCGGGCACTTTTTGTGCCCATAGGGATTCTTACGAAATGCGATAATCATGCGTAGATTTAAGGCTGCGTGTGACTACGTAGCTCTCTCGGAGCCTATTCTCGGCCATTTTTTCGTAGTCATATCGCAAAGCAGGCTGCGAGAGATTCGGTACTCGCAAACAGCAGGAAAACTGCCTTTTGCGAGCACCGAGAGAACTACGAGGGATAATTTAATAGGGCCCTTTGTTTTCATCATGTAGAGGTCCTTGGAGAGTTATCTGAAGTCAAGATGAAAGCTGATTTGGGTTGGAAATATAAGAATTCAATTATTCATTAATGGATAGATCCCAAAGATTCAGGATAGAAGGCTTAAAGGGGCATGCCATTTTTTTTTTCTGTGCTGCATCATCTGCTGGAAGATATGTGATAATGTGCCCCAGAGAAACATAGACTAATTTTAATGTTTAACTGCTCTGGGCGAGGGGGGGAGGGGGGTTATCCCTGTCATCCAATGAACTGTGATGTAGCTATATGTGTCATACTGGTCTGCCAGTGCGATCTTCATTCTATGTACTACAGTATGCTTTGTGCACTTCCTATTAGTTTTTATTGAGTTTAAAGGTTTTACTAAATATTTTTTTATGTAAAGAACTTTTAGAATGTTTAAAACATGCTGTTTTAGTGCAGTAGAAAAATAAATTGTTCCATGACCCTTTATTCTGCTAATATTCTAAATAGAGATACAATTTTATTAGCACACACTAATATTTTTGATATACTGTACAACAACGATAAATAATTGTCTAACGGCAAGAGTGTAATTAAGAAATATTGAACATTGTATCTAGCGAGGAAATTAAGATTGCAAAAGTAGCTTTGCTCTAATGCAGTCTGAATTCTTACATACAATTACAGTGATATATTTTTAGAGATTCTGATTTGATCCATCAAGCTACAACCAAAACTCAGTGAACCGCTCAGCTAAGCTGCAATTATTTCTCATAACAGAATGAAAACAGTCTTGTTATGCAAGCCTAGATTTTTCACTCTTCATTTGCAATTTTTGACTTTTAACAAATTGTTCAAAATAAGCACGCCGTTTCTCCGCAGAATGATAAATTCAAAATTCCACATACAAGCGACTTACAGCCTTATTAAATTGCGATTCGGCCAATTGAATAAGGCACTATATAAGCACAGAGCATATTTTTTTACAGAAGTTTTTAGTTAGTGAAGACCTTGCTTTTGAATAGAAGTTCACTAACTAAAAACTTCTGTAAAAAATATGCTCCGCGCCGAATTGCAATTTAATAAGACTGTTAGTAAATACAGGAAGGCAACTTGTTAAAATGTCTTATTCACAATGGTCTTAAAAGGACATAGAGGGTTCCCTGTTTTTAATATTTAAAAAAATCTACTAAGTATTTATTTGCATATCTCAATTCAGCAAGCCCGTAATGGCCCATTTCGAATCAGTCAATTATCATTTACGGCAGTAAAACATGGAGGCTACATGTCAATCAATTAGGAATAAAGTATTTTTAAAATTAATGCCAATACTCTTCTAGTCGATATGGGTCGCCTGATATGTATTAACTCATTGATACCAGAGACCGATTTAATCTCATAATGAGGGATAGATTTGTTTTTTATTTCCTGCCCATTTGCGTGCAATTAATTCTAATATCTTTTATCTCTTTCCCCGTTATTTACAGTGCAGTAGAGCTCAGAGAAATGTTTTTGGTGCAGGATGGAGGGTTTCTACTGTAGAGCACTAACTTTTCTGCACTTTAATGAAGAGGGGGCTTGTGAGCTATGGGGGAGGATGGTAGAAATGCTGTGGAATTTTTGAAACTAGTAGGTGGAGGGCTAGTTAGAAGTATCTGGGTAGAGAGGGTAGGGAGGGTAAGGGTTGAGTTTACTATTTATGGGGGAGGAGAAGGGGAGGAGAAGCTTGCTCAGAGAGCTAGAATTATATTAAAAGTAAATGAAAAATATGAATGGATAGTCATTACTGAAACATGATAGGATTATTCTCAAAACTGGACAGTTATTTTGGATGATTATACCCAAATTAGAAGAGATATGGGTAATAGTAGAAGAGGAGGAGCATGTCTTTGTATTATACCTGATATAAAGCCTATAGTTAGTGAAGATATTTATGGTGGAATTTGTGATAATGTTGAAGCCTTGTGGATAGAAATAAATAGTGGAAGAACAAATGCTAAAAATATATTAGTAGGAACATGTTATAAACCTCTAAATATAAGTGAGGAATTGCAATTATTTCTACAGATTGGAAATGCAGCTAAGCATGGGCAAGTTTTATTAACCTTCCTGGCGGTATGATTATTTCAGTATTTAGAATGTTAAAGTGGTACATTCTTACATACTGACATAATCATACCACCTTTAGACACCATTACCTCTTCCCCCTCTTCTCCTCCCTTTCCCCTTATCCTCCTTCTCCTCCTCCTTTTCCTCCCTCTCCCCCTTATCTGCCCACCTCCATTTCCCCCCTTATCTGCCCCCCTTTTCCCCTTTATCCTCCTCATTCCCCCTTATCCTCCCAATCCTCCCCCCTTATTCTCCTGATCCTCCCCCCTCATCCTCCTCCACCCTCATCCTCCTTTACCCCCTCATCCTCCTCCTCCTCATCCTCCTCCTTTGCCCCCTCATCCTCCTCTTCCCCCTCATCCTCCTCCTTTCTCCGCTCATACTCCTCTTCCCCCTCATCCTCCTCCTTTCCCCCTTCATCCTCCTCTCCCCCACTCATCCTCCTCTTCCCCCCTTATCCTCCTCTTCCCAACATCCCACCTCTTTCCCCCCTTCCCCACTAACCCTCCTCTTTTCCCCTCACCCTCCCCTTATCCTCCTTCTCCATTTCCCCCCTCTCCCCATTATATGCCTGCCTCCATTTCCCCCCTTATCTGCCCCCCCCCCCCTTTTCTAACCAAACACTGCCATGAAGACCAAGGAACTCTCCAAACAAGTAAGAGACAATGCTATTGAGAAGTACAAGTCAGGGTTGGGTTATAAAAAAATATCCAAATCTTTGATGATTCCCAGGAGCACCATCAAATCTATCATAACCTAATGGAAAGAACATGGCACAACAGCAAACCTGCCAAGAGACGGCCGCCCACCAAAACTCACGGACTGGGCAAGGAGGGCATTAATCAGAGAGGTAGCACAGAGACCTAAGGTAACCCTGGAGGAGCTGCAGAGTTCCACAGCAGACACTGGAGTATATGTACATAGGACGACAATAAGCCGTACGCTCCATAGAGTTGGGCTTTATGGCAGAGTGGCCAGAAGAAAGCCATTACTTTCAGTAAAAAACAAAATGGCACGTTTTGAGTTTGCGAAAAGGCATGTGGGAGACTCCCAAAATGTATGGAGGAAGGTGCTCTGGTCTGATGAGACTAAAATTTTCGGCCATCAAAAAAAACGCTATGTCTGGTGCAAACCCAACACATCACATCACCCAAAGAACACCATCCCATGTTTTTCAGCAGCCGGGACTGGGAAACTGGTCAGAGTTGAGGGAAAGATGGATGGTGCTAAATACAGGGATATGCTTGAGCAAAACCTGTACCACTCTGTGCGTGATTTGAGGCTAGGACGGAGGTTCACCTTCCAGTAGGACAATGACCCCAAACACACTGCTAAAGCAGCACTTGGGTGGTTTAAGGGCAAACATCTAATTGTGTTGGAATGGCCTAGTCAAATCCCAGACCTCAATCCAATAGAAAATCTGTGGTCAGACTTAAAGATTGCTGTTCACAAGTGCAAACCATCCAAATTGAAGGAGCTGGAGCAGTTTTGCAAGGAGGAATGGGCAAAACCCCCAGTGGTAAGATGTGGCAAGCTCATAGAGACTTATCCAAAGAGACTTGGAGCTGTGATTGCCACAAAAGGTGGCTCTACAAAGTATTGACTTTAGGGGGTGAATAGTTATGCACATTTACTTTTTCTGTTATTTTGTCCTATTTGTTGTTAGCTTCACAATAAAAAAAAAACATCTTCAAAGTTGTGGGCATGGCTGTAAATTAAATTATGCAAATCCTCAAACAATTCATGTTAATTCCAGGTTGTGAGGCAACAAAACACAAAAAATGCCAAGGGGGGTGAATACTTTTGCAAGGCACTGTATGTATTAACACAATGATTGCCAGGACCGATATAACACAAAAGTTAAACATGAAATAAAGTATTTTTCAGGGCCGATTTGCGAGCTTCAGAATGTTGTGGGGGGGGAGGGGAATACTTTTGAAGGCACTGTAGAAGGCTATAATGATAGGGGAGGGAGGTGTAGGAGGCCACTGGTGCTGGGTGTGTTTCCAAGGGGTGAAGGAGTCTGGTATATTGGTAAGTAGTGCACATAGAGATAAGTGGAATGTGAGAAATATGCTTGTGTTTAGAAAGTTATAAATTTATTGGAAAATTATACATATATATAGAGTCTTGAGGTGTTTGGAAGACAAAACAAGGGACAGTAAACAGTAAACATATCTTGTGGACTCATTTGCATGTGCCCACACAGTTTCTTATAGTGCAGGGCAAAAACTGTATTTCTTGAGATTCTGATTAGGAAACATTTTTAAGTTATTTTTAGATGTCCAAATGTGAACACAAATATTTTATGGTAAGTATAAATACAAGTACAGATGCAGCACAATACAAATATGAAAGATAATCTAACAGAGCAAGGTAAGTAGTTCCATAGAGTATCGGCAGCTTGAGAAAAGTGGGAGTGAGAAGGGTTGACAAAAGAATAGGAAGGAAGAAGTTCATTAGCAGAACAAAGAGGACAGTTGCGTGGAGTATTTTGAAATGAGAGTAGAGTCATAAGAGGATGAACTGTTGTTAATGGCTTTATATGTTAGGGTCAGGATTTAAAATATTATTCTTGAGGCTATGGGAAGCCAGTGGAGTGACTGATAGAGAATAGCATGTTGTAGATAAGTCTAGTGGAGACTTTCATTATGGATTGGAGCAGAGACAGGTGGGTGATTGGGAGGCCAATAAGGAACGAGTTGCAGTAGTTAAGGTGGGATATGATGAGGGAATGGATTTCAGTTGTGTATGACAGTGACATGTTTTGGAGATTTTAGTTGAAAATTACATGATTTGTTTATTGATTGTATGTGAGAAATGAAAGAAAGGACTAGGTCCAAAATAATCCCAAGACAACAGGTTTGTGAGGTGGGAGTGATGATGGCATTGTCAACTGTGATGAATATTTGCGGAGTAGATGCTGTAGTAGAGTGTAGGAAAATCAGGAGCTCAGTCTTTGAAATGTTGAGTTTGAGTTTACAGGAAGTAAGTCGTGTCCAACTCTCTGACCCTATGGACCGCAGCATGCCAGTCACATCTTGTGTGTGGTTGTGCTTGTCCATAAGATTTTCTTGGTAAAGGTACTGGAGTGGATTGCCAGTTCCTTCTCTCCAGGGGACCATGATTTGTCTGACCTCTCTGCTATGACCTACCCATCTTGGGTGACCCTACATGGTAAAGCTTGCAACTTCAGTGAGGTACACAAGCCATTTTACCACGACAAGGTAGAGATCCAGAAGGGGATATATATATATATATATATATATATATATATATATATATATATATATTGGGATGGTGTGTCACCAGAGGGCAGTAGAGAGCCCTTCAAGACTTCTCCCCAGGAGTGAGATGGTTAATAAGCACCTTAAAAAGCTTGGGTGTGGCTGCAATCAAGACCTGCTGCTGCCTCCAGGTGGAGAGTTGTTTGACAGAGCTGGAGTTTTGTGGAAGTGTGCAGGGCTGCTGTCATCGGCCACACTGAAAGCTAATGGACCAAAGCCAGAAGCTTTGAAGAGAGAGCCTGCAGATAAGAGGAACAGAAAGTCCCTGAAGGTGATGACCGAAGGAGGGATCTGCTTAAAAAAAAAGAGGCCGGAGATACAGAGCCCGAGAGCGAGGTGAGGGAGAAAGACACCTCTGCTACCTATGTTTGGACTGTATGTTTGCACTTATATGTAAGACAGTGAGGGAACTACAGTTTAGTTATGCAGGGCTTCAATGAGAAGCTAGGGTTTTGTTTCTGCCTTCAGTTTTATGTTATATGCTGTCAAACCAATCAGTAAAGTGGGGTTAAACATTTAAAGAGCTCCTGCGTCCTCCATTTTATTGAGAAACAAGGCACAGATCCTGAGAGTGACAGTGAATCTGTCACAATATATATATATATATATATATATATATATACACACTAGCGACTTGCCCGTCAAAAAATGAAGGTCAATAAAAATTAAATGTTGTGAAATTTGTTTGCAACACAAAATGAGTCACCTACATTTGTCCCTTTTTTTTTTCTAAAAATAAAAACACATTAATTTTTTTAACTTTTTATTTTTTTAACTTTCAACTTATATTTCACAAACATTAAACTTTGTAACATGCAACTTGTATATGAAACATTCGTTCAACATTTTGTTAACAATACTAACACTTTTCAATACATATTTATCACTAACTGCGGACTATATTAACTTAGAGTAAGTAAATTGTTTTAACAATAACATGCTTTTTATCATTTGTAACATATTTGTTAAACTCTTGTTAAACTAAATTACTACTGAATCCAGAGGAAGACAAACAATAAAAAAACCCTATTGAAACTTGTCCAATTGTATCAAAGAGGAAAAAAATTAATTCCTTCCTGACCCCATTAACTGGCGATCGGATTTCTCCCTCAATCAATACTTTGTCTTTAAATAATACATTTCCAATTATTATTAAATACTTCAACTTTATACTAACAATACATATTTAACTATACCACATATATATTTAACAAACTTTTTTAAAAATTCAAAAAACACATATTTAACATCTGAAATTGTAACATCAAACAATAACATTTAACTCTTGTAAATCCTGAAAAATGCATTTAATTGTTTTGTGGGGCCAATCATGTAATCAAATCTATTTAAGGATATTTTACTGTTGTTTTTGTTGTTATTTTTTTTTGTTTTTTTCAGTTTGTCCATTCTGCAAATATCACATAGATTTTCATAAGTGAAATAGTGGTCCCCTATTTAAAGAGTCCCAGAGTACTTTAATTTTGTACTGGAAGTCAAACCACTGTTCTCTATGTTTTTTTGTCCATTCTTTAGATGTTTTACATGAAATATTGTTTTTGTGCAATCATATTGAGTCCCATAAAATGTTGGCATTAAAATGAAACCATTCTCCTCTATCTTTCCAACACCTCATAGTAGACAATGTTTTTGGTGTAAACACATCCATCGTCCAATAAATGACCTTGAGTTTCGTTTTCTTCAACATGCACTTTAATTTCTTTTGTAATAGTGCACCTTGAAAAAGCCACATAGAGTTGTCCATGAGCAAAAACTGGTTCCTTTAAAAAAAATCCCAACTGACTTAAAAGTTTGTCCTTGGGATTTATTGATGGTCATAGCAAATGCCATGATAACTGGAAATTGTCTCCGTTGAAGGACAAAGGGCAAACCACTCTCACTTGGAGCTAAATCAATTCTTGGTATAAAAACTCGTTCACCTTTATGGGTACCAGTTATAATTTCTGCATGTATAAAATGATCTTTTAACTCATGCACAATTAATCTGGTCCCATTACAAAGTCCTTTTTTTGGATTCATATTTCGCAATAACATAACAATTGCGCCTTTTTTCAATTGTAAAATATGTGGGGGCATTCCAGATGGTGTTAACGAATTATTAAATTCGATACTAAAATTCGATTCACTGTCTTTATCATCTGACAGAATTGAATCTGCACTGTAATAATTATTTTGTGGTGCATTGATATATTTTAAAATTTCGTTATTTACATTCAAGGCATCGATATTTTTTGATGTTAATATCACTTTGTTTGCAATGTCTGTGTAATCCTCATTATTAAGTGTGTTTAGAAATATGGCTGATATGAGTGACTCATTGCAAACCATTTCTGATGGAATTTTAATGGTATCATTTGGTAAATGCTGTATTTCTGGATGTTTTCCATCTCCGATTTTAATGAGCCAGTCATTGAATTCCTTTTGGCCTTCAGATCTTATATTTCATTTTAATTTGAGATGTGTAAATATTTGCCACAGTTTACTGGTCTTGATACATGTTTCAATGATCTCTGTTCTATTTCCGTGTGGCACAACAGGTAATGTTTGCCTAAAATCGCCTCCTAACAGCATCACCTTTCCACCAAAAGGCAACTTATTATCCATCACTTCTTTTAAGAATCTGTCAATACATTGCAGTGCATGACATGACATCATTGTTGCCTCATTTATGATAATTAGTTTAGTTAGTTTACATTTTTTTGCTTGTATGGAATTGAGTCGAATATCTGACACTGATGTTTCCAAAATGGGAACTGGCAGCTTAAATCCACTATGCACAGTTCTACCACCATCTAACAAAAGTGCAGCAATTCCAGTTGTTGCAAATGGCATAGCTATCTGACCCTGTGATCGAATATAATTCATCAAACAATTGTACAGACACGTTTTTCCTGATCCACCTGGTCCGTCTAGATAGAAATACCGGTCTTTGACCATTTCATCATCTGTAGCATTTGTGATGGCATGAAATGCTTCTAACTGTAAAATATTTAAAGTTGCAAGTTTTTCTTGGGTTTTTTGTTTTTGAAGCTCAGTGTCATAATCATCAAAATTGATGTCATCTATAAGTCCTGGATCAGGTAAATTAAAACTTGCACAATTTAATCCATGAGCCAACAATATTTCTTGGATTTCCATCAATGTTTTTAACAGAGCTATTGGTTCTCTGTAACGTTTCAAGAAATCTTCTGACATGTTTAATTTAAATGTTTCCCACAAAGTGAAAGCATCAGGTACATTGCAAAATATACAAATGAATGCAAATTGTTGTCTCATTTGCTTAGGCATTTGACATAGTGCTGCTTCTTCCAGACACCTCTCCCATTCTGTATCATCAGCTATGAAATTTTGATGTCTTGCAGCTAATAGGAATGTATCATAAACTATGTCATTCACTGTACGTAAATGCTCAAAACTCTGTGCACCGGGAACATGTAGCAGAAGTAATGTTAAGCTGAAACGTTCAATGTCCCTTGAACTGACGGTATAAATGCGTGGTATGATTTTATGTGTATCTCTTCTTCGTTGTCGCCATAGACCATTTACAAATACACAGTGATATGGTATCTCTATGTATAAAAATTGTCTGGCCTGCGTATCCTGACAGTTTAATTTAAACCACGCAGTAAGTGTGGTATCTCTGTCTTCACTTTGATATAATGCAGTTCTTTCATTACCTTGAGTAAAGCAAACCATCTGACTTTGAGGCAAATGTACAGCTAAACGATAGATAGCATGTGACCGATCATGCATCTCAAATTTCAAAAGGCGCCACATTGCTTCAGGAGCACTCACATACCGAGCATCTAAATAATTTGATAGTTCATCATGTAAAATTGGATTTTCGTTTTCATTTCCAGCACCTTGTACAACAACAGTAGCTGCATCATATCCTTTGTATATATATTTATACACATACTTAATTGATTTAATCGAAGTTCAAGCTTCCACATTGATGTGTGCATTGTACTTGATGAGCAACTGTGGATTGTATGGAACAACAAATCTATTATCAACATTTTGGCCACGGATAATAGCTGTTTGTCCTTGTGTTCTTTTATACAAAGGATATCCATCACAATTTGCATACGTTTGCATTTGAAATTGTTTTGGAAATTCTTTAGTACATTTTTTATTTTCCATACATGGTGAATTCGAATTCATCTCTCCACATGGGCCATGAATCATTCTATGTGTAACAATCTCCCAAAGTTTTGTATATTTTTCTTGGTTTGGCAATTGTGCAGAAATTACTGAATCCACTCTCTCTGCAGTGTTCAACTTGTCTTTTTCCTGCAGTATTAAAAGTATGTGAGCATGTGGCAATCCTCTTTTTTTAAATTCAATGGTGTAAACAAAAGCCACACATTGTCCAAATAAGTGTGCTTTAGTGATATCATGTATTAATGAATTGAGTTTGATTTTATATACTCTTGCCACTAAATCTGGTCGGTCAGAAGTAGTTTGTCCCAGATTCAAATTTTCCTTGATCTCTGGCCATTGTGGATTACATGAATGTAATAAATAAATCTGGTTTTCCAAATTTTGTAACAATAGCCATGGCATCATTATACCTTTCTCGCATATTGCGAGGAGATCCTTGGAAAGAGGATGGCAAAATAATTGCTCTTCCAGCTGGAATGTCTCTGTTGGAAGCTAAATCTGCCACATAATCCATTAATCCACAATACTGTTCTACTCGCAATTTATTTTGTTGATATTTAATGAAATTTAGATTATTGGCTTCAACTTGTAAATATGAATCAATAATCCATTGTTGAGTGAGTTTGCCTCCATGTAAAATTGGATTAAAACAATCACGGATAGCAGTTTGTGCCACTTTATATTCCAGCATGGAAATATTAGATCTAATACGAAGTTTAGTATTGGGATAACTTTCCAATTGTAATTTTGGTTCCCATCCTGCTTCCCCATTTGGAAAGAAAATGGGATATGTCATTGGATCTAAATTACAGCTTAATATATTGATGTTGATAAATGGTTGTTCTTCATTGCGTGGATATATTCTAATATCCCGCTGAAAAGGTGGTTCACCATCTTCATTTTTAAACACCATGGCAACCTAATTTACAGTAGGTAAATTATACCTTCTTTGATAAGTGTTGCAATCTCTTTTTAACACCATATTGACTCTTGGTGTAGGCAATTGATGTCTTTCAGCATGTTCCTGTTGTTCTTTTTCAAGCTGTGCTAATTGTTTGTATGCTTGACTATATGTTTTTTTTTTGCATAATTTTATCCAGCTGTTCAAAGACTATGCGCAAACACTGTCTATTTTCTGGAAGTGTCATTCTTTGTTCCACAGCTTCCATCGTATCTAAGACATATAACTGTGCAAATTTCCTTTGCTCTCCTTCTTGTGGGTGTAAATGTGAAGTTCGGTGGTATATTTGACCTTGAACTCTGAAACAGTAAGGACCATGTCCTGGTACATTTTCTGCTAATGTTGCACCCATTGAAGCAAATGAAATTGCACTGTTATAAGACCTTATGTTTTGTTTGAAATTATTATAATTTGGAAATGTTGGATCGCTCATAATGCATTCTAAATAATATGGAAATGGGTGTCTTAGTGGAAGTTTCAACTTTCCTTTCTGACAGCAACTAATGAAATTTCCGTCAGTAGGTCTTTCCTTTATAAAATGATAGGCCCCACAAAACTGACAAACCACATTAAGTAACCCACAATAATGAGTATCTACTTCTACTGCAGTAGTAAACACATTGTCATGCATTTCTTCAACATAGATATCATACCCACTTTCTATATTTACATGTTTTTCTTGTGTGTCTACATTTAAGTCATTCTGCAAAATAGAATCATTGGACAATGGTTCACAGAGATGTTTTTGTTTACTTTTACGTTTCTTGGAAGCCCCAACACACTCACTTGCGGCTTTCTTACTCATCTTTCTTTTATTTAAAAGTCTCGTCGATCTTCTTCTTGCAAGCGTTGTGAAGATTTCGGTTTCTGAGCATCTCTCCACCTCGCTTCCTTTCCCTTGCCAATCTTCTTTTGCGTTCAATTTTGTCTTCTCCATTCCCCGCCATTTTAATCTGTAATTGTAAATAGACATGTAATTATTGTTTGTTCTTTGTTTTGTATACATTTTTTTTCATTTTTGTACTGTTCCATTAAAGTAGATGAATAAAATAATAAAACATTTTAAAATATTGCACTTTAGACTGAAAGAAATGAAACAATTTTTCAAAGTATTTTATTGACATATATGAAATGGAAATAGCTGCACATATCTATCTTTATATTATTAATCCTAACATTTCCATTCCTTCTTGATTGAATTCACAGCATACCATCAATTTCTTTTTTTTGCAAGTGTTGTAAGCTTCTTATTTTCTTTAAATATTATTATTAATTAGTATTGTCTTTTCAACTTTTTTCAAGTTATGACTAAATATCATACATTAATGACTCAATAAGTACTCTCCATTTTCAAAAAATATCAATTTTCACCAAATATATCATATATAGCCTTTTTCTATGCATCACTACAAAATTAAATTTTATACCTGTGAAGATGCTGTTGATGTTGTTGAAAGGCTGCAAACGTCACACTGTCTGTTTATTCCCTTGCAGATCCAAATAAACTGTAAAATCAAATAGAGAATATTTTAAAACTTTTGCTTCATCGATTTCATTAAATGAACATCAACAGACATATATTTGGCTACATTAAAAACCTAAAATCATATTTTTTAATATCTTGCTGTAGTAATATAATTCAAATTCTGTACCTGTCCAAATTATCCTTATGATGTTCAATGTGTGCAAACGTCACTATCTCTGTTCATTCAGCTACAATTCACTGCAATTATACAAAATAGTCAAATTAATGTATAATCTGTTGCTTCATCTGTATCAATCAATGAGGCTTAACATACATATTTTTGCATAGATTAAAAACATGAAATAAATATATCAATCAATGAGCATAAACACACATATGTAAGCATAGATTATAAACATACACTCAATATTACTATTAGTCTTTAAATAAGAATCAATTAATCTGTATTAATCTTAAATTAATGTCTGACTAAATATAACGTCAAGACATAAGCATGAGTCTCTTCCCTTTTTTTTTTTTTGAGTGGTCTTTTAAAATGAGTATGTTACAATTGAATTCTTAAAATAATGTACATTACTAATGAAATAAGAATCAATTAATGTTCATTAATATTAAACTAATGTGTGACTAAATCTAACATCAACATGTAAGCATGAGTATATAGCCTTTAATTTTTATTTTTGGTTTATTTTATACAAAATATATAAGAACTGAATTATTTAAATAATGTACATACATTCATAATAAATTAATCAACGTGTTCCTTTTTTTATGCACTTTCTTAAACGTTAACCTTTTTTGATATTAATGATTAGTAATGACACATTATGAATGTTATTTACAATTCTTTCCCACAGGTAATCACGATATATAACAAAATAATTATTAAATTAATGTATATTAATAATTAATTAATCAATCTGTTGTTTTTTTATTCACATTCTTAAACGTTAATTAATTTTGATATTAATCATTAATTAATTAATTAATGTACATTATGAATGTTATTAACAATTGTTTCACACAGGCAATCACGATATATCACAAAATAATTCTTACATTAATGTACATTAATAATTAATGAATCAATGTGTTGCTAATTAATTAATGTACATTATGAATGTTATTAACAATTTTTTCACACAGGTAATCACGATATATAACAAAATAATTCTTAAATTAATGTACATTAATAATTAAAGAATCAATGTGTTGCTTTTGTATTCACATTGTTAAATGTTAACTAATTTTGATATTAATCATTAATTAATTTATTAATGTACATTATGAATGTTATTAACAATTGTTTCACACACGTAAGCACAATATTATTTTTTTATTAATTACATTTCTTATTTTTTATTTATTAAGTACCAATTTATTAATTAATAATTATAAATGATATATTTACCTTTTGGTAATGTAATAATGCTGAAGCAGTATACTGAAGAGCTAACAATCTCTTGAGATTTCCCGGCATCAGAAAACGTCCAGTCAGACTGTCATCACCTGAGGAGAAAGTGTCAGTTATGTGTCAAGTGTGCCCTATATATAGGCTTTGTGCGCGAGCCAAATGCATTGTTTTAGGCGGGAAATCCGCAGTTGCGCGAGCCAAATGCGTTGTTTCGGCGGGAAATCCTATGTGGCGCAAGACAAAGGCGGGAAATCTGTGTTAATGCGTAAATCTGTAATTGCGTTTCGTAAAATGTACTCGCTACTGTCTTTTTACTCATTGCGCGGTTAATCCGCATCTTTTATCTCGTTGTTTTTCGAACACATACGTCTATGGCTGTGTTTTACGTAGTTCGTAGTAGTATAGCCTCGTTTTCATTTTTTTCGGTGGCCATTTTTTTCTCGCTTAGCCGATTTTCGATCTTTGTAACTCGGCTAAATCAATGTAAATTGGAGTTCCAACTCACTTCCAGACGTCCTGCCTGGTTCCCCATGCTGTAAGTGACCTTTATTTATTTTTTTAGTGTGTATTTAGTATTTTTTTTATTGTTTTGGATCCGCCGCTTATCTCGTAATTTTTTTCACCTCGTATTTTTTTTCTAAGTGCTACGGTTTAACGGCTCGCCTGCGGCGCTCATTGCCAGAGTGGTACGATTTAACATAATGGCTCGCCTCGCGCCTGTGGCGCTCATTGTCAAATGCCACGATTTAACGGCTCGCCTCGCTGAGCGAGGCTCGCCGGGCGATGAGCGCCTGCGGTGCTCATCGCAAAGTTGTTCGATAGGCAAAGTGGTATGGTTTAACGGCTCACCTCGCTGTGCGAGGCTCGCCCGGCGATGAGCGCCTGCGGCGCTCATCGCTAAGTCGTACACACTACGCAACGCAGCGTGATGACGAATCGGAGTTAGACAATTATAATATGTGATATATATATATTTAGATATATATATATATATATATATCACATATTTGGGTATATTTAAAATGAATAATTGAAAAAGGGGCTGCTATATGAAAGAATATAGTAGACTAGTGACTTACCAATCAAAAAATTACGTCAAAAGAATTGTAAGTCACGGAATGCTGTTTGGCACGCAAAGTAGGTGTTTTTGTTGTGTAAATACCTTTGGCGCTCATTGCAAGCCTCGTGCTGAGCGCCTTCGCCTTTGCCTTCATTGCGAGCGTCTGGGTTGGTGTATTTTTGCTTGTCAGAGGCCCTTTGGCGCTGATGGCAAGGTCCATGCTTATCGGATTTTGGGGCTCATTGCGAGGCTCTCCCTTGGTGTAGTTTTGCTCCTCTGAGCACCCTTGGCGCTCCTTGTGAGGCGTGCGGTGAACGGTTTTGGCGTTTATTGCGATACTGTCATGTGGTGTTTTGTAATTTTTTCTGTATATGTATTTTTGTAATTAGAATTAATTAATTAGTGAACTCATATATTAATATACTTTACCTATTTGTAATGAATATATGCAGCAACCAATATGCTGAAGAGCTAACAATCTCTTTTAATGTTCCTGCAGCATGCAATGTAGATTTGCACTGTTGTTGAGCTGAGGTGTAAGTGTCAGCAATGTGTGCAGTGTGTAGTGTAAATAGGCTGCATGCCTGAGGGGAAACCGTTAGTGTAGCTGGGTACTTCCGCATTCTGTAAGTTAGTGTTGTAAAATGGCGGCGAATGTGTATGTGGTAAGCGGGTGTGGATGATTTTGCATCTTTCCTAATAGTGTATTTTGTAGCTTGTGCGGGGTTGTGTAAAAGTTGTATGTGCCTGGCGGTGTTTTGCGGGTTTAGGGGTCGTGTAGCCTTTTTTTTTTTTTTCGGCAGCCATTTTTTCTCTCGCATAGGGGATTTTCGAGCGCCTAAACTCCTGAAATTGGACTAAAATTGAGGTGTCCTGGGTGTCCCCCCTTGCTGTGTGTGATGTTTTATTTTTGTTTGTATTTTGTGTGTTTTTCGATGTGCGCAGTTCGGCCATTAAGTTGTTTTTTTTTGCGGCTTGTATTTTTTTTTTCTCTAAGTCATGTTTTTCATTTCTTAGTGTTACAGGCCGTATTTTTTTTTTTTTTATGCAATTTTTTTCCAAAGTGCTACAGTGTCGCACCAGCGCAGTGAGCGCCTTTGGTGCTCCCTATATAAGTGCTACAGGGTTGTAGGGATGAGCGCCTACGGTGCTCATCTCCACCAGCACAGTGAGGGCCTTTGGCGCTCCCTGCCTAAGTCGTACGGGGCCGTAGGGATGATCACCTATGGCGTTCATCTTCACCAGCGCAAGGAGCCCCTTTGGCGCTCCTTGTCTGGCCATAACAGCTGCCCTCGCTTTGCGAGGGCTGCAGTTTCCCCGTTGTGTTATCAACGGATTTTGGCAAGAAAGGCTGCTGAGAACTATATATGTAATAATATTCTTTAGTGAATATTGTGCATTCTTAGCCCTGTTATACTTAGAACTCATAGAACTTTGCATATTCCTATCCACAGTAATACACTATTTCATATTATTTGTTCTGACTTATTTATTTTGGCCCAAGTCACACTGATGATAGTCAAGGTCATTGCCATGTTCAAACTGTTGATATATCACCTGCATAAACACAAATACATCACTAGTGTCAGATAAAACATTAACCAGATCAAAAACAATTTGCTGCCAATTTAATGTTAGGCCAAGACATGGCATATCCAGTGTTTGATAAACATAAGTTCCAAAGTCAGCTGAGATAATTTCGCAACTCTTCAAAAACATAAATTGCAAAACAAAGGCAGGTCATGAAGTTTCTACTGAGTACCTTCATAGTGTATTTATTGAATTCACTAAAGACATGCTTGTCACTAATTAATTACCCATACAGATTAATACATCAGAGATATCCAAATAGTTGGTCATCTATAATTAGTTTTAAAAAACACAGCGAATGAAAGCTACAAAAATATTTAAACACTAAGAAATGATACCACTAAGTTTATCAGCAATAAACAATATGGGCCATACTCAACTGAGGTTTCTGGCGATCCGGTAGCCTGTAAGTGAGGTTGCAAGTTAGTTTGCAAAATTCAATTGGTGTCTTTTTGCGGGCTCGGAACAGCTTCCTAGTTACAGCATTGAAAATATGGCGATGTTTGAACTTGTAACTTACAACCTCCAGAAGCGTTTGATCTGTCACTTTCGCAAGGCTAAAATCTCAAATTGCTATTTAATTGCTCAATTTCCCCAAGCCCGTAAATGTTTTCACACCCGTAAATGGCAAATGAAGGAGAAAATCCTACATCTCACACTCGCAAATCGTCAGGAAACAATATTTATTTTTATGTTTCATTTCGGGGTTAAATCAATATTAGGTATCAATGAGTTAATACATATCAGGCCACCCATATGGACTAGAACAGTATTGGCATTCATTTTCATAATTCTTTATTTTCTGGGTTTGCGAGTCCCATCGCATATTGTACCCCCGAACCTAATTGATTGACATGTAACCTCCATGTTTTACTGCTGTAATAATGTCTCATTTTCTATTGGCTAGTTTGAAATGGGCGATTACAGGCTTGCTGAATTGATCATGTTCCCGCCCTAAACTGCTCTAAACCAGTGCATGGTTTACGGTTTTGGCTTCGGGCCGGTAACTTGCTGGCTTGAGCAATTAAATAGCATCGCAATCGGAGACCAACGGGAGCCCGCAACACACTCGCAGACATGCGGCTGTCTGCGATTGAGTTGCGGGCTTTGAATTGAATAAGGCTCTTAGTGTTCCGGAATAAAATTCAACAGGTTTCATAGTGCATTCATAGTATTAGCACCAAATCCTGGCTGGCCGGCCTGCCTGGGGTTCCATGAAAAATGGTTTACCATTGTAATAGTTATTTACTTATTTATTTTGTAATCATTACCATATAATCAACCATTCTTCATGGATAGACGTGTCATTGGCCAGAGTTTTGTCAATAGAATTGGTGTCACTTTATTCTGAGATACTACCAGTGCCACGTGCTATCCCAGGGAGGCAGAAGGAGCATAGGGAGGTTTATGTATGGCTAAAGATGTGGTGCACTAAGGAGGGGTTTGGGTTTTTAGAGCACTGAGCTGACTTCTCACTTCGGTACAACCTCTACAGCAGGGATGGATTAGACCTTAATGATGAGGGAACTTTTGTGCTAGGGGATAGGATGGTAGAAAGACTGGAGGAGTTTTTAAACTAGAAGGTGGGGGGGAGGGACTAGATATAAGTAATGGGGTAGAAAGTGTAGAGGGTATAAGGGATGAATTAACAACTTATAAGGGAGGAGATGGGGGAGGGGTAGTATAGTCAATAGGGAGGTAGTACTAAGTAACTCAAGTACAGTGGCAGGCACTTCAGAACTACAGACTCATAAGGTGTACATAAGGTGTATGCTAACTAATGCCAGAAGCTTGCCAGGAAAAAAGGGAGAGTTAGAATTATTAGCAATTAATGAAAAATGGGATTTAATAGGCATTACCGAAATGTGGTGGGATGAATCTCATGATTAGACTGGTAATCTGCATGGTTATAACCTATTTAGGAAAGATAGAGGCAATGGTAAAAGAGGAGGATGGATTTGTCTGTATGTTAAGCCTGAATTTAAGCCTATAGTCAGAGAAGATATATATGGCAGAACTAGTGATAAGGTTGAATTTTTGTGGGTAGAGTTAAATAGCGGAGCAGCAAATTCCAAAAGAATATTAGTAGCAGTATGCTATAAACCCCCAGAAATAGCTGAAAGTGAGGAAATGCAATTATTGTTACAGATTGGAAATGCAGCTAAGCATGGGCAAATTCTAATAATGGGAGATTTTAATTACCCTGACATTAACTGGATAAATGAGACCAGCAGTTCAGCTAAGGGGAGCAGGTTCTTGAGTACACTCAGGGATCATTATCTGGCCCAGGTTATACAAGAGCCTACTAGAAATGAAGCTATCTTAGATTTAGTTATCACATATATAGTTGTGAGCATACGGGCCGTTGCTCACACTTGCGGGCTCGCGTAGCGAGTCGCGAAACGAGTGCCACAAAAGGGCCACAAGCAAGCCGAGGGCCGCGGCGGCGCTCCATGACAGCAACTGAGGCCCTCGCAAAACTAACGTTAATACGGAGCACTTTGGCAATGAGCCGTTAAACCGCAGCCAAAAAATACGGACGCAACTCGCGAACATGAAAAAAAAAAAACACAATAAATACACACACCACATACATAAAAAGCTTACCGACAGCGAGAGGGAGCATCCACGACCTCAAAAAAACAACTTACAGCTTAATTTACCTCAAAATAAAAGAGTTTACACACTAAAAAGCAAGAGAAAAAATGGCGGCCGAACAAAACGAAAACGAGGCTACAGCACTCTAAGCACGAAAAACACTTACGGATAATCCGCAAAGACGCATACCACACATTACTACATCGCAAAAATCGGACGCAAGCCGAGTACAGGAAAAAAGCAAAAACACAATAAATACACACAACACATACATAAAAAGCTTACCTACAGCAACACGAAGCATACAGCACCTCAAAAAAAATACTTACAGCTTCACTTAACTGAAAATAAAAGAGTTTAGACGCTACAAAATTCTCTAAGCGAGAGAAAAAATGGCGGCCGAACAAAACGAAAACGAGGCTACAGCACTATAACCACGGAAAACACTTACGGATAATCCGAGAACACGCATACCACACATTACCCGCCATTTTACGCTAATGCGGAAGTACACAACTACGCTAACGGTTTCGGCTCGCGCACGCACATTATTACACTGCACACGTTCATCACGCTCACACAGCACCTCCACACCACTAATGCTGCAGCAACATCAAACAAGGCTCACAGATCTTAAACACAATGCTTCAAAATAGGTCAAGTATATTAATTTATTAATTATTATTATATATTTCAGTAGTACACATAAAACAACATTAGCTACCTTACAAGTCCATATGTATATTAATAACTAAACAACTTTCCAAACATACACATCTCATTGCCGTCATTTTTTGACGGGCAAGTCACTAGTCACAAATAATATTGATATAGTATCTAATGTTGGAATAGGGCAACCTTTGGGAAACAATGATCACAACACAAATTTTAAGGGGCCAACAAAAACTCTTAATTTTAAAAGGGCAGATTTTAACGGTCTAAGGGCAGCAATATAAAGTACAGACTGGGGCAGAATACTGATAGGTAAAAACACTTAAAATAAACGGACAACATTTAAATCCTTACTAAATATACATACACATCTGCATATACCATGTGGGAATAAAAGTAAAAGGAGTAAATCCGAAACAATGTGGCTTAACAATGATTTAAAGATCAAGATACAGATAACACAAGAAGTAATCCAGAAGAGGTTGGGAAAAATAAATGTTAATAAAGCCCCGGGTCCTGATGGAATACATCCAAGGGTACTGAGGGAACTGGGTTCTGTAATAGCCAAACCATTATATTAAATTTTTCAAGATTCACTCAACACAGGGTCTCTACCAGATGACTGGAGAAAAGCAGATGTGATACCTATATTTAAAAAGGGAGCAAGAGCAAATCCGGGGAATTATAGACCAGTGAGTCTCAGCTTTTAGAAGGGTTAATAAGGGATAATATACAAGAATATGTCTATTTGAACAGGATTATAAGTAGGAGTCAACATGGATTTATGAGGGATAGGTCATGTCAAACAAATCTAATTAGTTTCTATGAAGAGGTTAGTAGGAACCTGGATCAAGGCAACTCAAGTGGATGTAGTCTTTTTGGATTTTGCAAAGGCTTTTGATACAGTGCTACATGGGAGACTATTTTGCAAACTAAGAGATACAGAAATTGCAGTAAATATCTGCTCATGGATTGAGAGCTGGCTAAAAGACAGGAAGCAAAGGGTTGTTGTAAATGGAACATACACCGATTAGACTAATGTGGTAAGTGGGGTTCCTCAGGGTTCAGTATAGGTCCTCAAGTTTTTAACATATGTATTAATGACTTAGAGGTGGGATTGGAGTGTGGTGTCTCCATTTTCGTGGATGACACGAAGTTGTGCAAGGTAATTAAATCAGATAATGATGTGCTTTCCCTCCAAAGGGATTTACATAAAATTGAGAAATGGGCATCTAAATGGCAGATGAGATTTAAACGAATAAATGAAAAGTTATGCATCTGGGAAGAAAAAATAGCCATGCAATTTATAATCTTAATGGAACAAATCTAGGTGTATCAGATATTGAAAGGGATTTGGGAGTGCTTGCGGACATCCACCTAGGTAAAAGTGCTCAATGCCAGGCAGCAGCTGCAAAGGCAAATAAAATATTAGCATGCATTAAGAAGGGTATATAAGCTAGGGAAGCAAATATAATTCTGCCACTATAAAAATCTCTAGTGCACACTCATTTGGAATATGGAGTACAATTTTGGGCACCACTTCATAAAAAGGACATTTTAGAGCTGGAAAAGGTACAGAGGGTGGCAACAAAACTAATAAGGGGAATGAAGGGGCTAAGTTATGAAGAAAGACTAACCAAATTAAACTTATTTTCTCTAGAAAAAAGGGGTCTAAGAGGAGATATGATTACCTTATATAAATACATCCAGGGTCAGTATAAAGATTTGTCAAGGGAGCTTTTTTTGCCAAGAGGTTTTCAACTGACAAGAGGACATCCCTTGAGGTTAGAAGTAAAAAGATTCCATCTTAAAGAAAGAAAAGGGTTCTTCACAGTAAGGGTGGTTAATCTGTGGAATTCTCTACCAGAGGAGGTGGTGACAGCGGATTCGATAGATAACTTTAAAAGGGGACTGGATGTGTTTCTAATTAAAAAGGGAATTCAGGGATATCATGGATAATTAGAGAGACAGTATTGATCCATGGAGAAATCCGATCGCCAGTATCTGGGGTCAGGAAGTAATTAATTTTTTTTCTTCCTTTGAGACGATTGGTTTCCTTTGAAGTCTCACTTGGTTTTTTTTTTCTGTTTGCCTTCCTCTGGAATAATTAATAATAAAATAAAATAAAAAAAATGATTAATAATAAACAACTAATTATTATTTAATCTGCATATTGCAGATCAAAGGAGATCTTAAAAGGTTGAACTTGATGGACTGAAAGTCTTTTTTCAACCTTAATTACTATCTATGTAACTATCCAGGCCCATCTTAGTGGAGGGTGCAGCTTGTTCCAATGAATTCGAATTGCACGATGAGCTGCATGGCCAATGCAGAGTCTCTTGCATGGGCAGAATATTTAACAGGAATGTTTTGGGTATCATTGGTAAAATTAAATCAGTTATCTTTTCTATTCTATTTTTAATATCTTCCCAGATTGTTTGTATCCTCGGGCATTGCCACCAGATATTGAAAATATTGGTGTCCTGTTCATCGCATCTCCAACATTGATATGAAAGCACAGGATATATTGTCTTAATTTATGAGGGTTAATATCTTTGTTTTGCTATTTTATAGTCATTTTCAACAATAGACACAGCAGACACCAATGTTTGTATCTATTTTTGTGGAATTAGCTGGCATTCTAAGTCCTTTTACCACATAATTGCACACTTTGATAGTTTGCTGTTTTTAAGCCTTAATGATAATTTGTACGTTGTAGACAGTATATGGGGAGTTATTATTAAAGTGATGTTAGGTCGTAGAATTAATAGCACACCATTCTCAAACTCGCAAATCAGCATAAATACTTTATTTCATGTTCAATTTTTGTCCAAAGTCATACAGGCTTTAACCTCCAAGGCCCTCATTCAATTGCGATTTGGCCAATTGAATAGGGCTCTAAATAAGCACATAACAAAAATGTTTTAAAGAAGTTTTTAGTTAGTGAAGACCTTGCTTTTGGATAGATGCTTACTAACTAAAAACTTCTTTAAAAAATATATGTTATGTGCTTATTTAGAGCCCTATTCAATTGGCCAAATCGCAATTGAATGAGGCCCAAAGCCCGTAGGACTTTGGAATCCAACCTCCATATTTCATTGAAGTCCTAAGGGCTTGAATAACAGGTTACAAGCTTGGAGGTCATTCAAGGCCCTAGGACTTTGGACAGAAATTAAACATGAAATAAAGTATTGTATTTTGGCGATGTGCAAGCTTGAGAATGTTGTGCTTTTAATTCTAATGCCAACCACTGTGTTCCCCATCATTTACATGCTGTATTGATTTTATATTTGCATTTAAAGTGCTCTAAATGCTACCGTTGAGAGCATGGTTTCTGATTCTTGAGACCGGCGTCTAACTTGCGGGCAGGGTAATGTGTTTTATGGGCACTATTCTGCTTAGCCATTTAAAAGGTAAATTATCCAGGAAGAAGTTTTAGCTTTGGCTTAATTTAATTCTAGGAGGGTATTATAGTCTGGGGTACAATATATTCCTAAATATTTAATAGCCTTGGTGGTCCATTTGCAGCCATACTTGATTGGTAGAATCTCAACTTTTTGTTGGTGATTGATAAAGGAGAGGCCTTCAGATTTCCCCAGACTGATTTTATATTTGAATATGGATCAGTTTGTGTCTATTTTATTTCCTGTGGTAGAGATGCGGAGTTGTCAGACAGTAGCAGCAGTGGTTTTGTATTCTTTGGATTTACCTTTTATTCCGGTTATAACGGTTATTACTGGTATGTTGAATTTGTGCTTGTACTAGCAAGACGTGCAGTAATGGGGATAATGGGCATCCCTGCCTGGTCCCATTATTGACTAATTTGGATTGTTGGCCATTGGTTAGTTTTCATGCAGTGGGATTATATAAAGTTTTAATTAACTGGATGATTATGGGGCCTAGGCCAAATGATGATAGTGTCAAGAAGAGATAATGCCAACTAACCGTGTTGAAGGGTCTTGGTTATTACAAAAGGAAGAGAAGTGCATCTTCCAGTACTGATAAACAATTGTAAGCAATGTATTAAATTATATAAATCAAATGGGGAATACTATATCCTACAAGCTCTTCGTATTCTACGTCATCTGTATAATAATGTAAGCAAGGAATAAAGATACTGAAAGTTAATGAATCAAAATATAATGATAGACTTACGGAAGCAATATCAATGCATGTTTATATGGTAATGTTATTGGATATTTACCAAAAAAATTGGTAAACAAAAAATGTAATTGTGGTCTTTATTGTATAATAGATCACAGGTAAATATTGTACAAAACATAGAAAATGCACATTTTTAAATGGTCACTATTTTCTTTCATTTTGTATAGAAACGCTTCATTAGAAACTTGGTGCTGGTGGCACTTGCTGTTCTTCCCAGAACTCATTATAATATTTTTTGTAGAACTCGATCAAATCTTGTAGCAGATATTTTTAGCAGTATGATATATATCTATTTAGATTGTTTGTTTTAATTCAGAGGTATGTATTGCAGCTTGTGACAGAATACTGTATTCCTCTGGACCATCTGAGCTCTTTTGCTTAAATAAGCATATTTTATTCCCGTAGCCAATCTGTTCCAGTACTAATAATATACATTACCACACACTCATACAGTCCATACAACTTTGGCTACAAAGTGAGATGCATGCCACCAAAAAAAAAAAAGTACGAAACAATTTAATATTTAAACAATTTTATTGACATTTTCTTTCATTTTTTTTTTTTTTGCAAAATAAGAAACATAAAATAACCACGAAGAAAAAGGCCATAGGCTGTATTAACCAAATGAACCAGCCACTTGGTTGAATTGACATTGTTTACAACTGGATATTATTGCATATACCCCAGGTGCATTCGATTAGTTGTAACATTTTGGCAAGTTTGCAATCATAGCTTTGGTTGTGTAAAACCGACGACTTATTCCAAAGGGTCACAGCAGACACTGTTTTTGTGAAAGTCATTTCAACAGATCAAGTAATACCTTAAAAAGATGTTCTCCGAGCTACTTGACGTCATTTCCCCCAGTATTTATTGCCATCTACCTTTCAAGTCCATTATACAGAGTGCCTAGGTTGTTGATTATCATTGCTGGTATTTTAAACAGGGATGACCTGTTGCAGTAGCACCCGTATCCACAATGCTAAGTGTTAACGGCATTGCCAATAATGAACCCTGTCTAGAAACCTGAATAACAATATAAGGTTTATGGCTTTCGGCAGAAGTCCTTCCTGACCTGCAACACTGGGGTTTAAATAAAGTATTTCACCAACTCTATAAAAATACAACTGTCCTACATATCGCCAGTATTCATCAGACGCAGCCCTTAGGCTGTTTCTGATGCAATTAAAAGGTTTCCATAATGTTATTTTCTATCCGTGCAATCAGCAATATCATATAAAAAAAGAACCAGTGTACTAAAGAACACAATTGCTTTTAAAAAATGTAGCAGTCTAATCATAAAGCTGCTCAACAAGAAAAAGTCTGGCTAAAATGCTGTCTCCACCCCCAGATGTGCTTTATAGCCAGATTCCCGTTCTCTCTGAACCAATGATAAAAGCTTAAAGTTACAGCATTTGAACACAGTTCCCTTGTTGGGGTAGCTTTAGGATGAATTTACAATAAATTAAGAGTTTGTTTTGCTTTAGTATACAGAACCTTCAATTTTTGTTATATACTTTTGCTGATGTCATTATAGGAAAAAAAAAAAAAAAACAGTAAATGATATCTGCAAAGGGGCCATTTAATATCTACAGCACTTAAGAATAGAATAACCTGCTGTTATAACTCTTTATATTTAAACTGCCCCACCAAGGTCTAGAAGATGTTCATATGAAAGATTGGCCCTGGAAAGTTCTTATCCTCTCCTCAAATATCTTACATTGTTTGGATAATTAACACTGAAACTTCACAAAACTATTTAACAGGTGAAGGAAGTAGATGGTATTCCAGGGAAAAACCATAACACTGGAAGCATCTCCACTAAATAACAGAGGGGAGGGTTCAACGGCACACACTGCAAATTTGGGTTTTGATGATTTGAGCCACAGCATATAGGTGTGGCTTAATTTCACCTGAAAAATTGTGATTTTTAACACTATCAGCTTATAATATGAAACAATGTTGACCAATTTACCTAGTGATGGAAGACTACTGCGTTATAAGTAGATGGTACAATATGACAAATACATTATTTAAGTAATAACAATAGTAACAGACTTTTTTTTTCTTTAAGTCAGGTCCATAGACAGTTTGCCCTGAATATCCCTGTGAATAAAGCCCTTCTAATGTGTTTTATGTGTACGGCTATTATCTACGGTCTGTGTTTGACATAAATTAGTATTTTACATTGAAAATGAGATTATATAAAAAAGAATTTCCAAGGAAGCTGGAAATATATCACTGCTGGGTTCTAATATCAAGGTTTCAGCATAATTTGATTTTGATTAAATGGATTCTTACTACTGCAAACACATTGTGGTCATTTCTAAAAATCAGCTATTTTTTTTATTTCCCCAGTTGGATATGTCTGATGGATTTTAGCTATCATACCCTGATGATTGTGGTTGCTCTACAAAGAATTTGCCAGCACATGAAAATTGTAGCTTCTTAAAGAAGAAGCTTTTGCATTGATTGGACTTCCAGTCAAAAGTCGCTTGCAGTCAAATAGTAAAAAAAAAGAAAAAACACCTGAATCGGAGGAATTTCTTTTCCCAGAACAACTTTTTTTAGACTAGTAACATTTACACACAAAGTTGTTGAGCATGATTGTCTAGCTTTCCATTAATAAGGTTAGCTTGACACAACATTTCAGGACACAGCACACTTTGATCCCTACCCATAAAACACACAGAAATAATGGAATTTGTGCCCTACGGGTGACATAAGCATAATATGATAAGGTGAGCATGGTTTGCTTAATCTTACCAAGAAAAAATTGTTATTATTCGTTATTTATCAAAGGTAAGACTCTGCTTCTAAAGTAGAGATCCCTGTATTTAGTGTTATGTATATCACCTGCCAATATATAATGTAGTAACAAGTGATCATGACTTCGGTCTACATCCCAACGTTTTTTTAAGGTGTCACAAGCCGAAGACTTGCTAGAAGTGAGATTGTGCTTTGATCTTAGAAACAATAAATGCACACATGTGGATTGAATCAGTGCTTGAAACCTAACTATTATACAGCTTATTTAACATTAAGACACAATATTCATATACATGTGTTTTCAAGTCTGGAATCACATCATTGCTCAGGCAAAGGCTGTGGATGGGTTCCAGAAGAACCACTTGCGTTTGGAACGATGTTTGTTAAGTGCAACATCTTCTTTTTCTCTTTCCTTTTTCACCCGCTGGTAATGGTCTTCTTCTTTCAAGTACCATACTGGTGGCCAGCGATGCCTTTCAAAATATTCCTGATTTTCTGTTGAAACAGATCAAAAATCAGACATATTAGCAATTGTAATAGAAGTCATATTATCTGATAAAATAAAAAAAGGTGGAGATAACTCTTGACACACCAAACATTTGTTTTCAGTCACAGTTATTAAAAAAAAAGGGTATTTTCAGCAATCTCTACCTTTTTTACTGCATGACAAATCATTGATATTAATTACCAACAAGCCCCCGAGGCATTTGTTTGATAGTTGTCACTTGCAAATTGAGCATGCTCAGCTTCTTCTTGTGCAGAAGACAAAGGGAACCAATGGCGAAGGTCTTACTCATAAACAGAAGTAAGAACCTTGTTTTGTTGGTGGATCAGATCAGAAAGGCTGATAGCGCAAAATAGCCATCTCCAATATTAGCTTACTTGAGTAAATTGCTATTTTTAATAATATCCAATGATACCATATTTGGAAGCTCGACTATGTTGTTCTAAGTGCAATGTTCTCCAGTAGAGGGAGACACAAATAAATCCCAACAAAGTTCAACTTCAAAAGTAATTATTAGCCTTGCTTATAAATTGCTAACGTAATTTGAATATCGTCATACAAAGCATTACAAAATAATTACCTGGAGATTTAGCTTTTATGTCCTTGCGAAATTTGGAGCAAACATTGTTGTAATTGGTACAGATGTGATGCAAGCACCAAGCTGCCAACTGATGGGCATTGTGGAACTACAATAAAAAAAATAAAACATCATCAAAAACATCAGTATTATTCAGGGATGCCCTAGGGTACTTATCATTTATCATCTTTTTACTAAACCTTTATACAACACAATAAATCTGAGGTCGAATTTTAAAGCCTTTTGAGACCAGCTAGTGGAAAGGGGTATATAAAAAAAAAATAAAAAAAAAAATTGTATTTTGGACAAAGGACCAACACCATCTTATACATTTTTGTTATTATTGCTCTATGAAATAATAAATCCTGATCATTGTATCTTTTACTAATGAGGATGATGGCACAATGATCATGGAAGTAGATCCTGTCATGTGTAAATGCCCAAATCAGGTTCAAATAATATATCAGTTTAGTGCATATCCATTTGCAGCATTTAAACTGTAGTTAGATTGGGTGGAGAGATAGGAACCCTAGACACTTGTTAATAAATTAATGCTTTTAATACATATCACTCTATATAACACACACACATATATAATCGTATTGGCCCGATTATAAGCCGCACTTCTTTGCCGATTTCCGAGCATGGAAATTACGGAGGCGGCTTATATTTGCGACCGTAAACAAATTATTGCCAATTTTCGAGCTTGAGACTGTTGTGCAATTAATTCTAATGTCATTCATCACTTTCCCCGTATTTTACAGAGCTGTATTGATTTTTAATTTGCATTTACAGTGCTACATTTAACCCACTTGCGGGTCCTATTTGGAACCCGTAGGATTTTCCTTCACATTTGCCGTTTACGGGTTTGAGTGCCTGCGGAATTGTAGTAATTGAATAGCGATTTGCGATTGTAACGTTTTGCAAGCTACGATTTTTGGTCTGTAACCTGCAAAATAAGTTACTATAGATACTTATTAGAAAACCTGCTTCTCTACAATTGAAAGGGTGTGGCTTATATTCAGATATTATCGATTTTTCTTTTTTCCCCTTGAATTTCACAGGTGTGGCTTATATGCAGGTGTGGCTTATGTTCAGACCAATACGGTATATATAAATATACACAATTATATATATATATATATATATATATATATATATATATATATATATAAAAATTGTGCCACCAATAAGAATAAGTCAAATTCATTTTATCACTAACCTGAGCTAGTTCCAAGTAAGTCAGCACTTCTTGATCAATATCCACACCATTCACTGCCGCCTTGGTCAGCTCCTGCACAGCGTGCTGTTCTGCAGAACAAAGCAAATTCTACACTTAGTGACATACATTTAAAAATGTATTTTAAGCAAGAGCTATTATTAGTCCCCATAATTCAGCAAATATTATTCGTTTATGAAGTGCAAGCAAATAAAGAAGTGTATTTATTCAAGAGTATATTATAATTTATAGGATTACAGTGATTCTTATTTTTTTAAACAAAATTCTCAGTTCTATAATCAGCAAATTTAAATTCCTTTAATTGTAATTGAAAAGGATACCTTTCACAGTAGTAAATATTATGCTTTTAGGTTTTTATCTATAGCTTGCATTTTATTGTGTAGACGGGTTTCTTTAGTTTTATAGAAAACTGTAATCACAGAAGCCATCTATAAAATATTATGCAGACTCAAGGATTATAACCATATCAGATTGTGGCATTTTAAGGTTTCTGAGAAGTCGATTTCTGCAGAAAACACTTCTGTGAAATAGGTAAGAGATGAAAGATTGGCACAAAGATATATGGTGCAATGAGGAGTTTCTCAGAGTAATGTGTATTATTTATTATATTGTATGTCAATTAGGGGCACAATTTGCTAATTAGTGGACAAAATCATTTACTCGTCATATATTTAATTCGGCAAACATTAAAACTAATAAAAGCACAGAATCGCACTAAGTAGCATAATTATGTGAAATACAAATAATAGTTTTTCAATTAACCCAAAACTAAAGCATGAAGAGTCCTCTTTAAAAAAGGACCATGTTCAAAATATACTTTGTCGAAAAACTACACTTAAAGAACATTTCTAAGAATGTTAAATGATACAGCCCTTTGTTTATTACTTTACACATGTAATCATGCTGCAGTGGAATCTACCATTTTTGTTCTGCTGGTCTACTTCCTAAAAAGTGGGGAACATTAAATACAGGGGAAAACCAACCAACATAATAGGAATGTGACCGCTAAAACAGACAGTACTTTCATTAGGACTAATAGAAATCTCATTAGTTTACAAAAACACACCCTCCTAGCATACTGGCGAAAACTAAAGAATAATTGAAATAAAAACCACTTTTATTTATCTTTTATTTCAAATAATTAAACATTGATACTGGGCAAAATACATCCAATAGTGAATGGGACCACAGAGGTTCTTTAAGTGCGATTGGTAGATGTAACAACTGGTTACAAAACTGCATGAAATTAAACTTCTACACATTTCTTTTAAACAGAGCACTATTACGGTCATGATTTATATTTTAAACTGCCAGAAATGTGACAGCTATTTAATCACACAGCACTCTCAATTATTGCAATGTGAATTTTAAAAGAAAAAATTCAACTGGCCAATAATGTACAATCAGTGGCCAAAGGGTTAAACAAACTGCTTTATTAGAGATTTACATAATTTGTAAGGGATTAAAGCACATTAAACTATCAGAAGAAGGAATCGATATTCCACATCACCATTTTTTGAAGAAAAAAAAACATAATCACAGACAATATAATGAATAGACCTAAATTCCAGTAAATTAAACCCGCCACTTGCGTCATTAATTATTCTTACTTTTTTTTCTGCTAACAGGAATTATATTTGGAAATGCTTATTTAACGTCTTATATCATATAAAATCAATTGTCTGAAAGTCATTGCTGGCTTAAACCAAGGACAGCGACGTCTAACCATATGAAGAGAAGGGTTTTGTCCTTACCAGTAAGTGCAACCAGGTGTGGAAGGCAGATTCTGTTGGCCAATGCTACTAGCTCAAGGGGATCCAGGTCCAAAGTGCATGATAACTGCTTAGTGTATAAATAATCCAGCACCGCCTGCATTGAAGATTTACTCACATTAGGAAGAACAACCTGGAGAAAGAAAAAAAAACAAACAAGTTAGTTGATTGTAAAGTCCAGGATATAGATTCACTTCAGTTATGAGATTTCACTGGAGTTGTGAGATTTCTCCACTTTTTCAGGTTGACTTCTAACATAAGCCTCATGGACTACCAATAGAAATGAAGACCAGGCCAGATTTCCCAAAAGGCTAATAAGTTTGGGACCTGGGGCATTATGAAATCAAATGGTGGCAGAAAAGGGTTTAATTTCTCTTTATATTATTGTTCAACCTCAATTTCATGCTTCTTCCATTTCTACTCCATTTGTATCCTCAACTTCATGTTTAATCAATGTTTGACGCTTATGTTGCATTTTCTTGCACCTGCACTCCTTTTCTCCAATTTGACACCTTGTTTTCCCTCGCTCTCTCCTGGTTATCTCCAATATTCCTGTCCACACTCACCCTTTTCTCTATTTCCTCCTACGTTCTCCCCTTCATCGTCTCAAACTCATACCTCCCCCATAGCTTTAACCTTAGGCGGCTTCTAAAAACGGACCTAGGCCATCAGAGCCGCTAAAGCCAGTGCTATAGAGACGTCTTGCCTCACTAAAAGAAATAGCTCACCTTACTGAAGGCCTCGTTAGATCTTTTTTTCCATTTATTTTTACCGATGACATAGTCAATGCACAAAGCACAAAGGCAGCAATAATATAAAAGAGCACACAGACTACATATGAGAATGTAACCGCTACAGTAAAACTCCACTGAAGCTTGACAGGTTCTCCATGCTATATTTTATATAGTCCAAAATAGATTTTCTAAATAGAAAGCTATAGCTAGTTCAACTATTCCCTCACCGTCACTGCATAATACAGCAGAATGAAACCGTATACCTTAGTTTCCTGAAGATGAAATATATACCGTCACTGTATACACTAATCAGTCACATATACATCTCCCTATACATAGTTGTCAGAAGATAGAATATAAAAATTATACCTCACTATTTGCACTCTCAACGAATGCCCCTCCAAACATTGCAGACATCCATTCACAGCTACAGATAAGAAGCGGTTTGTGGGCATTTATGCTCCCGTCATCCAATTTGAAAGTGACATCTTTGATAAAAAAGAAATAAAAATAAAAAAATTTGATCAGCACAAACAAATCGGCAACATTTTGTAGTGCATATATGGCATTAATATTTTTTTATATAAAATAATGACAACATGTCTGCAATAACAACAATTAAAAAATGTCACAGGAAATGTATTAAAATGGTTTTGGAAAGCAAGCTTAAGAGTTAAAGGGATTCATTCATATTCACTCTGACCTAGATTTACCAAAATGATGTGGTGCCAACGTTCAGAACTCACTAACTCATATTTATATGAATAATAGATAAAGAATATAAACACACGCAAAACAATGGCTGTAAGTGATCTGATGTTTATAGACTAAATCACAATGCCATATAATTTGTTAATTATAAACTTTTAAGTCACATTTGGCATTAATTACCTAGAATCACAAAATCCGCCCACCACATTCTCTTTTCTTGTTGTAATTGCATTGCACACAATCAAATCAAGATTTTGGTATGTGTACTCTGTTACTATTAAAGCATTTACAAATACAAAATGATTTGCCTACAAATAAAGCTCTCAATAAAACAGAATATTGATATTAAAAAAAATACATTTGTAATGGCTCAGAGTAATTTTGTATGTGGTATAGGACAATAGATAGGTTAAATCCGGCCCTGCATGTTGGAGACCCACTTGGGAATGTCACATCTTAATAAAATGGTAGTCAATATGCCCATTTCTCACAGGCCATCAGTGCCTCAATACATTTACAGCCTTATTAAATTGCAATTCGGCCAATTGAAGTGAAGACCTTGTTTTTGGACAGAAAATCACCAACTAAACATTTCTGTAAAAAAAATATGCTATGTGCTTATATAGAGCCCTATTCAATTGGCCGAATCGCAATTTAATAGGGCTGTTAATATTTATCATCCCCGAAGTCTCCAATTAATAGTTAAACGGTGTCCTTGCTCTGGTTATCGACAGCAATCATAGGCCTTCTTAATGTCATATTACAATATTTTATGTGTATTCATAAGAAAAATATTGATTTCGGCATCATTTTCAAAAATAGACATTCACACCTTGCTGAATTTTGTTTAAAATAATTGACTACCCCTGTCACATAGGAACAGAAGATGGTGTCAGAAGATGGGGACCAGTGCAGTATTTGTCACCAATAATACATATCTGTAAACAAAGCCTAACCCTATATATCTTAAGCAACTGCATTTTATAGAAGTATTCTTAATATTTTGCAAGATATCCCAGATTATCTGCTGTATTCACATAAGTAATGATATTTATATAACACGGACATTAATGTCTAACCTTTCTGCCACAAAACACTCAGCCCAAACAGCAGAGAATCGCAGCACTCTTTTATTTAGATCTAATGAGGAGCACACAAGTATGACTTGACCTTTTTAAATACTAGGGAAAAATACAGTTCTGAGACAAGTATCGCAGCTGAAAGATAAGAAACTGTGTGCTCAGAAACCATGAAGAGGAGCGAGAAAGAAAGAGGAAAGAGGGAGTGCGAGCGAGAAAGAAAGAGGAAAGAGAGAGAGAAAGAGAGAGAGAAAAAGAGAGAGAGATAAAAAAAAGAGAGAGAAAGAAAGAAAGAAAGATAATTAAAAAAGATAAGGGGTCAGAACAGATCTGAGCTGGATGTAAACATAACTCCACTCCGTGCTTTCATTTGGGACATTTGCTCAGATGCAAAAGGACGCTTCAGAACTGTACAGTGAGATAAGACACAAAACAATAATAGAAGATCTGAACACAGAAAGAACAGCTGCTTTATTAAGCAGTTCTTCTAAAGATAACTTAAGTATCCTGCAATGAAGATTTTTTTTTTTAAAGAATGCTGTTTGAATACTCCAAATAGTGTGCCACATTTTGACACTGCACAACCATTTTCGCTGTTCACTGTCATAATTTGTGATGCAATTTGCTATTTTATTTTTGTTATGCCAATAATGATCTACTGAAACAATGTGAAAAATTTAGCTCAGAAAACAATGACTATAGTACAATACAACATATTGCAAACTGAACAATAAAGTGCAGTTTGTGCCACTCTGGCCCCATTTTAGTCAGAAATCACTCTGGTTTACAAACAAAATACTTCATTTTTGTTCTATTATTGTTCTTTTGTCTAGGAAAAGAGCTAATAAAACAAACCTGTGTTTTTGCCATCCTTGCCACATCTCCATGTGATGCCAAAAAAGAAATTACTAAGATTTGCGAAACACAAGGTGTTTTCCTGATTTCAAATAACTAATCTGTCATGAAATAAGCAACAACTTTTGATATCATTTATAATCTAATAGATATGTGACAAAGTCTGGAACTACAGTGTCACTTTCATATAATGATCCTACTCACCAGTAAAGGTTGCTTTGGAAAGGCATTCTTTAATTCTATTGGCTTTCCTCACATGGAATGCTTTTGTAATTTCCTGATTCATGAAGGCTTCTTTATTTGTAATGTTTTCCAGCATCATCCTCAAGTCAAAAACTTCCAGGACTTCTGCAATCTGTGCTACTCGCATCAAACCCTTTTCATTTTCGTCTAACTGTCCTGTGTACAGAAACCGTAAAACGGTTTTGAAAGGCCCGTACTGTATAGAAGAATCCATTCGGACCACAGTAACTGGTGAAGTCCTGTTGGACACAGGGTTGACCATCAGCTCTTGATGAATGCTAAGAAAACCTTTACTCCATGAGGACAGTGCTACACAACCTTCCTCATCAAAGTCAGTGGTTAGTAAAGTATCATCGCTCCGGGAAATCCGGAGACAGGAGTTTGAAGGCTTCAAGGCACCCACATCTTTGTCTTCATCTGTATCAAGGCTCATTGTCCTCATTAACAAGTCTCTGTTAGGTTTCTCTTTCTTGGAATACCTATCAACTGGATTAAGGGATTCTTCGTGTTCCATTAAAAAAAGGTCGTAAAACTTTGAGGAGGAGGTAGCAAGGTATATCTTATGAGCAAAGATCCGTTTTTGGTCCTGAAGGACAAACATGACATCTGAGCACAAAGGATTGTCCAGCAAATCACCAGCATCATTCATGCTGGCCAGAGGAGTTTCAGGGATTTTAATAACGGGGGGAGGAGCTTTAGGGGGGAGGAATGGAGCTTGTAGTAACGGTTTCTGAACTTTCTTCAGATGAGATTTCCAAAACTGTAGGTGCCTCCGGGAAATTAAAGCAGCCCTGATTGCATTATCGAACACATCCTTGATACCAAACTGGTCGAACACACTGGTTTCATAGTAAGGAATACCAAGCTCCTTTGCAACTTCTCTTCCTCTTTCTGGTGGTAAAATGTCCGCTCTTTTTATTGGCCTATGAAAAAAAAAAATAGAAGTTACAACATATCGACATGATATAGCACCATTAAAGGAAACAAAAGACTACCACCTATCAATTATAAGAGTATCCCAATATTATATAGAGTGAAATGTTTTAAACCTCCATGTAAAGGTCAAGTGATATTGTGTGATCCGAAGTATTTTATTGTAACAAACACATAAAATGCATTTTGACATTTCCACAAACAAAACAAAAAGGTATGATATGTACTAAACAATGGCCAGTACCAAAACTGAAGGAACTTGGAACTAACCTGGCCAAAGGTCGCCGTGCCCTATTAACAGCTTCCAGATCTGCGTAGCGCAAGTCCAGCTGGCAGCCAACAAGTATTACAGGAGTCCGGGGGCAGAAATGTTTGATTTCTTGAGCCCACATTGTTTTCACATGGTTTAAGGAGTTGGGATTAGCAATGGAAAAGCACAACACCACTACATCCGACCTGAAAAAAATAAAAATCCATTAGTATAAACATGCAAGTAAAAATGAAATGAGGGCATGCCGGAAAAATAATGTACACAGGTATGTAAAGCGGTCTTTTTGTTTTGTTATACAAAGTTTATACACATACATACATACACATATACATATACATATACACACACACACATAATTACATATTAAATTTACACCTACATTCTTCCCATAACAGAATTACAAGTGTTGATCTGTATATTAGACACCTAATTATCATAATAATTTGCAGTTAATAGGGCAGCAACAGAAATAAAACCTGGTTGCTTTGTCCTTAACATACTTGCTTTTTTTTCTAGGTTTCTTTAGAATGACAGGAACATCACACTATATGCACAGTTTCTAAAAATAATATGTTAATTTGGTAGCACTGCAGGTTTCTACTTGTTATAATCAAGAAAAATGATTTCTATGCCAAACGGAAAATGCAGCAGATTCCAGGTTCAGTGAGGTGGTGTTTGTGGGTAGCTCCTAAACAGTTAAAATGTTCATTTTTGGTCTCGGCCTAAAAATAATATATATTTTAAGAAAACTATACTAGATAGTTAAAGGGAATGTATGATGAAAATATACATTGCATATTAAAAGACCCCATAAATAGTTTCCTATCACTACAAAATGAAAAAGGAAGATTAAATCCAATTGCTGAGAAACATTCTTAGATAATGGGATATGTAAGTGAGCTGGATTAGGAGTGCATCTAATAGAGGAGAATTAGTAGTGTATGAAAACATTATTTTTTTTTTGCATGGGGAAAAAATACCAATATAAGCATTTAATCACTTGAAGTTAGCAAAATATCTTTTAATTTATGTCAGTTGAAACTCAGGGTTAACATCCTCAAAAACCAGGCTAAACTGGTATACAATTTAAAAAATAGTTTTGGCCAGTCAGGAGGAAGTAAAGACTGAAACATTTGTATCACATTATGGCAGTTGCTTTTTTTTTTCCCCCTCTCTGCCTCTTATGGGCAATTTCAGCGGTGACCCCTGCAACCATCATTTTCTTTAGAGGTCACACACTGTACCCTGCAGGGTACACTTTATGTAAGCTTCCTAGGGGTGTGCAGATCCAGATATCAGTATCAAAAAGTGTAAGAATATAAATATGTAAGTACATTCAACTTTTCGAAAAAAATATATATTTTTCTACTAATCAGTAGCTGTTTATTAGGAAACATTTGAAACCCAGCTCACTTACATATCCCTTTAACTAGTCAGCTACAACTGCACTTCCACTGGTAACTAGTTCTTGAGCATCAGAGGGGGTGCAGCAATCATGGACTAACTACGGTGAAGCTAATGAAGAGAACGCTTAACGCATTTCGCCTAAAGTCTCCATCAGAGGCTGGCATCAGATTCCAAAATCATTTAACAAGTCCTCCACACCTCTCCCTCTACTTTTCAGTAAATGTAATACATGCCTTCAAGCTTACTGGAAGTGCTCATTTCAGGCAAGATGGAAACAGGCATTACACAAAATTAACCCTCAAAAATGTAAGATTTTCTCTAAAATTATGTTATGTTCATGGCTTTTATAGCAGCTAATGTTGTTAGTTTGTTACATACTTCGCCAACGTGAGCTTTTTCTTTCTAAAACACGGCAGCCCTCTAAAGAAAATGGTCTAATTTATAAACTACATTGACTAGCGATAGAAGATAAGAGTTCTTCAGATAATGAAGCTTAACATCAATAATACTATAATGGATAGACCCCAAGGCTATTTCAGAAAGCTCCCTATCTGATACTGGACACAATCTGTTCCAGATATTATAGTTGTTGTATAAGGGTATAAGCTTGCTCAATAGAGTCATTCATCTGATATCCTCTCCAAAAGTGTAACTGCTGATCTCTAGAGCACTGCTCTAATGAACTCCAGCCTCCTGCAGAGAAAGGCTTACAATAGTAATTTGAGCCAGTTAAAGGGCAGGGAGGGCGCTTATTGTGTTAAATTGTCATTTCAGGGAGAAATTAACTGCAAATATGAATGTATTTATAATGTTTTCCATGGAACGGAGCGTGATATAGCGTGCATGCAAAGAAATAATGTGCTTTCCAAGTTTGGTTTGTCAAAGCCATGAATTAAAGGACCAAAAAATTTTTTTTTAAAATTCTATATTGTCAAAAAAAAGCACAGTTTACATTTTTTTCATTTTGCTATTATAAGCAATTATTGTTTACGGTTATTTCCATAAGATTATATGTCCTAAAATAATCTCTGCATTAGCCAGTTCAAAACCCTCGCATTCTCATTGTGCATAGAGAGGTTTCACTGCATTAAAAGTTTTTTTTCATTACGGGAAATTAACCAGCCAAAACCAAAATGGTACAGGCACATAATTGCATTTAAAAAAATAATAATTTAGAGGCTGCAATATAGAAAATTCATCCTTAAATCCTTACCAGGTCTAGTTCTTCAGAAATCTATTGATTAAATATATAGATTAAATATATTCAATCCACTAGAAAAAACACACGTGGGTGTAATTTGCAAGCTCATATAATATGCACAAAACCTGTTTAAAAATGACATTGATGGATTTCCTTGGCCATTTTTTTCTCCTGATGGTTATCTTTGCACCGAGTTTCAAGCCACTGATGATGCGGCTGAGACATAATAGTTGCTTCTGATTGAATGACACCGTCCCAAACTCATAAATATCCTAGTGGCTGCTGACAAAATTATATTTATCTAAATAATTATGAAACACGGTTTGCGATTGGCTAGTTCATCTAGTACTATAGAAATATTGCATGCATGAGCTACAGGCGGCAGACCTGTGCATGGACTATGTGGATGGTTTTTAATGTGTAAAAAAAAACAAAAAAAAAAAACAGCTTTTAAGCACTTGATAGTGTTTAAATATGCAAATAAACACTAAAGTAGCTTATTTATAATTAAAAAAACAGGGAACCTTCCATATCCCAGGAATCCATGGTGAAAGTGCAAACCTCCTCAACACCGAAGGACAAGTCTAAAAATAAGTTATCTGTGAAAACTAAAAATGCCGCACTGAATAAATGCCTCTTATGGAAAGCCAGGAATTAGAATATGTGCTCACATACACCATCTGGTTTATTTATAAATGCTCGTCTGCTCTGTGCTACATTTTCTTTCCTGATACAGTTATTTATTTTTAATGTTGGATTACAATTTGTTCAGCCACTCTATGTTGCATTGATGCAGATACCCCAGCCTGGACCACAATACTTTGGGTGATAGAAACTCCTACTTAAAGAACCCCAGAAATTGGTACAAATTTACATAAAAAGAATTGCTAACATGTATTTTTTTCTATTCACTAATCATAGCATATGCTTTGCAGAAGGCTGAAATGTCCAGAACTGGCTAAGAAAAATGTTATTGACCATTTGTGATGCTTCATGAATCTACCACAGTATGCAGAAATTATATATGATTACATGTTAGTACAAAGTGTAGATAAAATGCTGCTGTGTAAGATAAATACTTTGTCCTGCTCTTATACCTTGTCTGTGTTTCCCTAGTATAGAGGGGGTAGTGTAGTGTGCGGGCAGACTAGATGGGCCTATGCCCTATATCTGACACCGGTACAATGTCACCAGGAGGAGTTATTTTTCCCCAAACAGCTACATTTTATCTAAAACTAGCACTATTATTTCTATATGAATCATAGTTTTTCAACACATTGCTACAAACGTTAACAAAGCCAACAAAAAAAATCTATGGTCCCGTAATGACCACAAGTCAAATGACAACACCATTAATGAACACTTACTCGTTACTACATCTTTTAATGCAGGAATTGAAATATCCCAAGAACCAAAGCCCCTAAAATAATTCTGTGTCCTATACTTCTAGTATATTTTAACAAACGATTTAGGCATATGTTTGGGTTATACCAATATGTATTGTAAGTTTGTGAGTTTTTGATCTTGTAGGGTGCTTTGGAAACAAGCACTGTGTAAATTTGATTTTAAACTCAAAAACATGGACCTCCATTTCTTAGGTTGTTGCCTAGTATAGCTCTACAGAATATGTTGGCACATTACAACTAAAGGATAATGACAATAATAACTAGGTGCATTCATTTTTTGCTCCTCGATTTAACCATCACACAAAATGTTTACGTCAATTCCTTCTTTGCAAACTCCAGAGTAACAGATTATCACTGTCTGGAAAATTCCCCTTTCTTCCTGTTCTCTCTCATGTAAGGTGCCAGTTGTGACACAAGTCCACACCCACGGGATATAGGCTACCATGTTGTGTATGTATGTAGCAGCATTGCACAGCTAGTAAATTAATCTAGCTCGCTGCTGAAGTGTACAGATACGAAGACTCATACAGGTTCATAAATTTGATATATTTTTGTCAAACATGTCCTAGTGCATGGCATATTAAGTCTGCCAGGTCTGTAAAGTGAAATATCAATGTTGTCAACAGGCACATAAAATATTAAGGTCACTGAATCTTTTTACAGCACTTGCGTTTAACAAAGAAAACAGAATATATACTGACGTACGTTTAACATTATACCTTCACAAAAAATATAAAAATATGAGTATTCAATGCGATATTTGTTTCATGTATAGTATATAGTTTCTACAAAAAAAAAATCTAATTATTTTATTTTTATGCCTTGAATAAAATAAAATAAAAATAAAATTCTACAGCTATAAATATCTCAATTTTAAGCAATACTCTTAGGATTTAGATGTATCCAATAACTTTTATTAAAAAAGAAACAGATTTTCCGTTAGGAGCCCTTGCCTGTGGGCTACGTTCTGATTACCCAAGGAAGAGCAGAGCATAGTGCTTAAGAGACAAGCAGAATAAAAGAAATCAAACACTTCACTTGCTTAAGTGGATTCCTCGCTTGTCAAGAAATGATCATTTGCGGTATAATACCAAAAAAAGGATATTTCTTTTATTACAACTACATGTAACTACAATAATAAAACAAATCATAAAAAAAAATCCTGGTTTCTGGCAAGATTTTTTTTTTTTAAACTTTACTCATGGGTTTAAATAATTGCACATAATATAAAAGGAAAATAATATATTCTAATCCTTTTTAGTAATTGGAAACTGTAATCTAGATAATAAACAGGGTATTATTCCTCAATAAATACCCAATGAGCAAATTAACTTAAAAATATATTACTTATATGAATGTAATGTTAATAAATGAAAATAGCCACACTCAGGAAATCAAATTTAAATATATTGTCAAAATAATTATGAAAATATATTATGATCACTCTAGTATATTAACAATCATACCAGACAATTATTTTAATATTGAGAGATATAACAAACGCTAAACAATTGTATATGCCAAAAATAACCAGGGTTATCTTTTACTCACTTTTGAAGGATAGTTTTTATTTTTAAGCCAGTTGTGTTTAAATAGATCACACCTCCATTTTTCTAAAATTATACCAATACCATGACAGATCTTTGGTATGTTGGGAGGGGCCATAAAATGAAAACATTTGGAGACCGGTTTTGGCGTGTCCATACAAAATTTGTTACATAATTTACCACAATGTACAATAGTTGGCAAAATAACTTTGCAACAACAATATAAACTTGACGTGCTTTATTAAAAAAAATAATGCTCTCAATGTTGGTGCCAGACATACAAGGTGGGTGTTTTTGTTTTTCTTGCATTTTAAGTCTCCCCTGCCCAGAGAACTAGAATCGGCTTGTGCCAAGAAATCACAGTGTAATTATATACTTAAGTGGCTTAAGTGACCTCCTTGGAGTCCACTGAACTCTGCATTGCGGGAAGGAGTAAACACAGGTTACATTCACCATTTCACAATAATAAAAGGAAGAATCCAATGATGATAAAGTTCCACCAACTAGAAATCTCCAACATGAGGAGTTAGTGCCAGATGTGATCAGTTACATATTTTTATGGTGTTGTGTATCTTCTTCTCACTACCCAACCAGCTGATGTAACTTGAAGCCTATCTTGGAATCCTGGCATCAACATCAGTAAACACTTATTAACCTTTTTTCTACCAGTGTCTAGTCCTACCGGAGAACATCTAGTTAGTCCAAGAAATGTAGTATTTCGTCAGCTTTTCTACTTTTGTCACATTAAACAGTAGTTATATTACCACCTTATAATGGTATTACTTCAAAATGGGAAAAAAAATCATTAATTATACTGCACATTTTATGTTTTGGTCTATATTTAATCCACATTGTCAAATCATTAAATCCTTTGGACAGCATTCGAGGAAATTGACCCTGAATAGGAACAAGTGCATGGAAATGGTTTATTTCTAGGACTTATGCCAATTACTGACATATAAGCCAAGGCTTACTAGGGCCTTCAAGATGTGGCAGAGAAAATATTTCTTGCAATAAGCCTTAGCCTGACTACAGACTGCAATACTTCTAATTTCTTATTTAACTATTGGGCATTTCTGCTTTTTAAAAACGTACCTCAGTGTTTGTGTTTTTTTTTTTTTTAAGAAATAATAAAATTATATTTTTCCGAGAGAACACATACATCACGTGGAAATTGTGGAAACATACCATATATAAAAATAAATACATTTTTAAAAAAATTCTAAAAATTGCCATTAAAGTATCTGAAAAATGATTGAGAAAGTTTTAGTACTTTCCAGGACTGTTTTTGAGCATCAGAAAGTTTCCAGTATTTATGTATTAAATGTTCTAACCCTCAGGCAGAAGAGAGATTCCTAGGATTCCACCACGCAACATACGAGTCAGTTCCATGTTGTTTAAATAACATGTAAAAATGCATACATACTGATGTCATCATTGTTTTTTTCTCACTAGGGTAGTTGATCTATATGAAGTTTCAACACCTTATGTAAGAGGTTGACAAAATGGTTAATAAAAATTATATGCTAGCCATAAACAAAAATTGAGGAGCTCAGTCAGAGAACGAACTAAACTTAATAGGTTAGTTCTATGGACATGATATCCCACTCTGAGAAGAACCTCGTTTGTGCTCGTCACAGGGTGATAAATCCTGTAGTATATCAGTCTGGTCCCACTCACTAGAATGATCCAGCCACGAAAGACCAGGCAATTGTACCCTGAACAGGAGAAACAGCAAACCCCATACGTACGTTTCGTCCTTCATTGGGCTTCATCAGTAGGGTGTAGGCGATAACTCCTAAGGTACAATGAGCAAGGAGGCCACGTTTGTAGCCCCCTATCACCCTTAGGGAGATTATGCCCAGGTATTTCAGGGTTGGATCACACTTCTGAGTGAGACCAGACTGATATACTATAGGATAGTTTTCCCTGTGAAGGGCACAAGTGGCTAAAAGAGACTGCTCTGAGTAGGTAACCAGATCTATAGAACAAACCTACTTAAGTGTTATTCGTTTTCACATTGAGAACCTTGGACTCCTTGTTTTGTATATGCTAGCCAGAATGAATTAGGAGCCAGTGTAAAAATGGTGCATATCTTATGTCAAGTTTTTTTAATACCCCCAAAAATGTGGGTGCGTACAGTTCAAGTTTAAATTATTTTCTTATACAAGAAGAAAGGACTTAGGTTGCAATTGTAAGCTCTTTCTAGAGCAGAACCCTCAACACTATCTGTACACTTTTATATTTTATCTTATGTATTTACTGTACAAAGCTCCATGGAGTATGTAGGTGCTATATAAATAAATGATAATAAATTAGATGCTGTAGCTTCTTGAATTTCAGTCTAATCTTAGAGATAATTTATAGGAGGGTTTTTTATATGGTGAATTGTTTTTAACTCCACACACAGGACTACAGACTAATTTCCCGAACAACTAGAACCACAAAGAGGAGCAAAATGGAGTAGTAAGGATTTCAATGCTGCAATGTGGTTGTAGGTTGCATCTATCTGCAGAGCAGGCTCTCCTGCAATGTTATACCATGGTATGGAATATGTGCATACTCTGCGAAATGTAATATCACGCTATGCTTTTTAACAGTGAACATAATTAATCCTTGTAAAAAAAACACAGTGCTTTGTCTGTACTGATGGTCATATATCCTAGTATATTACGCTGTGTTAGCTATTTAATGTTGCCGTTTACCTTCCATAAGCAAAGCGCCTGTCCTTGTGATGGTCACCAAAGGTGTCCCACAGCCTCAGGGACACACTAACTTCATCAACTACATCTCGGGAACGCTCAAGGACCTGGGGAAAGTCATAAATACAAAGAATGAGATTTAATTATGTTCTGGAATCTACAGTACAAAACATTTCTGCAAATATGGATTTAAAACAATACTACAGATTTGCTATGATAATAATAAAATAAGTATGCAGTGGATTTAACTTAAAATTCTGAAATAAAAAGCAGCAGACATCAAAAGAAGAGTAGAAACAAACACTACTTTGTAATGCGTATGATTTGCTATCTGCAAAAACCTTCAGCTGAGAAAAAATAAAATAATGTTTTAAATTCTCCACAAATAATAAGATTAAAGCACTTCTAAAGAAATGTGCTGTGTTAGAAGCTGTGCTATAAAAGAACTGCATTTAAACAATGTTGTGGAAGACATCTCAGGAGCAATATATTTGTATACAACATGCTATATTTGATTAACATTAATTATTAAGTTATTTATGATTTTCTAGCATGCTTTTAAAAGAATAAATGTTAAATAAAAATTAAATAATTAAAAGTTTTACATGCATAAAAAATAAATGATATTAAGAAAACTGACAGTAAGTCAACACATGAAAAACGTGATATATTTTATCTGACTATGGAATTGAAACATATAGAAACGAAGAGCCCCAGTAATTCCCCTATAACATTTGGTAATATATTAATCCTTTACGAGATGGTTTATTGTGCCGTTTCGTACATTGATTGCATGTGACTTACCTCTTGGCAGACCCGGTACTGATCAATTGCCCATACTGTGGGTACATGAGTGGCCAGTAGCTGGTACTGCGTTAATGTGGTGTTACATGCCCTTGCGCAGATAAGGCGCGTTTTCCCCACCGCATTATCTCCGACCACCACGCACTTGATGGTCTCAACATTGGGCCGCTCGTAATCCATATCAGTATCCATTGATGCAGATCTAGAATAGAAGACAGAGCAAGAATATTAGATGGTCAGGAGCAGCTATGTTAGATGCCTCATACTCTGAACAGAATAAGACATCTTCCTTCTTTTATACTGTCTTAACCCTTGTTTTGACCTAGTACACTTGGAAGAAATAAACACATCATTACATCCTTGTTTTGTCCAAACAAAAACCAGTCTGCTTCAGGTAAATCTGGAATGCAGTGGGGCTGTTAGGATATACCCGCCTATCTATACAGTGGGCACTGCATCTGTAGGGTTTAAACCTGCCCCTGCTGTTCCTTGCAAGATTAATTTAATTATTTTTTGCAAACAAATACACTGCGTTTAATATTAATAGCTTATCCAAATATATTTTCACCAAATCCAGCACAAAGATTGTGATCTCTACGCATTTCATTATTGTTTAACCTTGTATATACTGGCTGTATAGCTTTTCGAGCTTTATGTGAACACTAATCTTAAGCTTTTACAGCAGTACAGTAATTATAACTGTTCATTTTCACCTTGTGCTCCCACAGGAAACCAGTTATTATACCATTTCTGCTTTCTAGTGCACGTATTAACTACCACCAAGGGATTACACTAAATAGGACTGCTTCTTATGAAAGGCAGATCTTCAAAGTCTATTCAGAAAATGATTGTTGCCAAGATTTGATTTCTAGATTGTAAGCTCTTAGGAGTAGGACCCTTATTTCTGTTGCACCAATCTGTCTGCTGACCCTTTTATATCAGTTCTGTATTATACCTGTACTTGTAATTTTCTAGTTATACCCACTATACTTTATTCTCATGGGTGTAGGTACTTGGTGTGCGTATGTATGCATATAAAGTGTACTGTGCATCAAGTCAGCTGTCCCCCCCCCCCCCCAATATAAAGCACCAGTATTTCCTGTAGTGCTAGTTACCAAGTAATACTAAGGATATGTTTCTGTAGAAGAGCTCTGTATACTAATAGGGACCCCCACCACACTTTTGTTTACCAAGTACTATATTTAAAAGAGGAAGCTTTAACACTACAAAATATGTTTATTTCCCATGACTGCTACAAAGATTTAACAAACTTTTCACCCCAACAGGTTGATGTAATCTTAAAACCTGGATATACATTGTACTAGCCTTTTCTCTCCACAGTAAATCATTACTGAGTTATATGGTACTGTTTGTGCAGCTAATGCGTGGCGCAATGTGCTAATTTGCAGCTTGGAGTACTTGATACATTTGGGGGAGGGGATCAAACTGAACAACGACATTCGGGGGGGGGGGGGGGGTCATTGTTTTGGCCATTACATAGACAGACAGACAGACAATCAGACTGTTATGCGGACCTATCCTGTTATGGTTACAACACAGGTCCACCACTGCAGTACGGTGACCAACCGCTAGATGGTGCTGCTGATATTCCAGTGCCATATAGTCCAGGCTTAGGTAAACTATTAAGGTTAGGGTGAGGATTAGGGTTAGGCTACCATTCTAAGCTTAGAAATTCTCTAAAATATCGGCAGCGCCATCTAAAGTCTAGTTGGTCGCCTCACTGCAGCGGCGGACCTGTGCCGTAACTATAAGAAGGTAGATCCTATTATTATAATTAGCACATCAAAGTATCTTGGGAGCCACATATTTGCATACAAATGCAGAACATACAATACTGAGTAACCCAAGAATCAACTTTAAAGAAAAAGGATAATACAATGTATAGCCAGTTTTTATCCTCTTAAAGAATAACTTAAACTAATATTATAGAAACTTAAAATCAAAGAGCACACCTAGGGAAAAGTAACTCCGTAATTGGGAGAACTGTACAATGCATTTTCCATTTACCCAAATTACATTTCAATATCAGTAATAATGTTGCTTTCCAAATAAAGTGTGTGATGTTTAGGTGCCGACAACTTGACTTATTTTTAGTACACTTGAACACAACACATATGGGCTTTGACAGTTCTGTACATTATCTATATATAGCATTAGCACCTGTCAGTGGATCTGTATCACCAGCTAAAAATAATGACCTATTTTCCACAAATCTAGTCTGATTCGGGAGCTCAAAATTAAATAAATCCTGTAATTTAGTAAAAAAAAAAAAACATAATGTATGTGAAGAATATGACAAGCTTGATGGGGGAGGTTATATTACTTGGGCTTACTATTTATTATCAAGAGGCTATGTCAAATGGCAGTCTTTCAACAAATGGAATAGAGAGATGCTATCTGAATCCACCATTCCTCCCAGGTGTCTAAAACTATTAGGAAAAAAGGCAAAATGTCTGCTGTCAAAAAATGAGCAAAACTGAAAGGTTGTAATTATTTATTCTTCAACTTTCGAAAACCGTTGCGAACGTTATCCAGTTTTCCAATCATCATATTAAAATATAATTACATATACACATGGCGGACAAAAGTATTTATCAGACACAGACAGGTTCTTTTTCTAGGAGCCCAGAAGGAAGCCCAACAGATATATTATACATGGACAAATATTTTAGGGACAAAAGTTAAAATATTAGGAGTCCAGCTCCCAGAAAATTTACACCCCTGTATATGTGTATATAGGGTTCCCTGGTTGTTAGGATTCGGTGCTTTCACCTCTGCGACTTGGGTTTGATTCCAGTTAGGGAACCTAGAGGTCACACCACCCTGAATCCATGCAGGGTTGGGCCTGGTCAGTACTTGAATGGGAGACCACTACCAGGAGCTGTATACTGTGGCCCACTGGAGAATAAACTGGCAACACACTCCAGTATCTCTGCCTTAAAAACCAAGTGGATCTGCCTGGTGTGTTACGGTCCATGAGGTCACAGAAAGTTGGAAACGACCAAACAATAACATTATATCCCTTCTGGATCACTCCCTTATTGTGGTCAGAGGGCTTGTGTACTTCAGTGAAGTTGTGAGCTATACCATGTAGGCTCGCCCAAGATGGGCAGGTCATAGCAGAGGGCTCAGACAAATTGCGGTCAACTGGTGAAGGAACGGGTAACCCACTCCAGTATCCTTGCCAAGAAAATCATATGGATAAGCACAACCAGATGTGCCGTGTCCATATGGTCAGGGTAGGACACAACTGAAGAACTGAACAACAATATATATATATAAATAAATAGTACATTTGTGTTCACATTTAAAATGTCTAAAACAAGTTTAAAAAAAAAAAATTGTTTCATGCCCAGAATTCCCGAAAAATACAGTTATTACACTGCATTCTAGGAACCTTGGCAGGCACGTGCAAATGTGTCCACAAAGGCTTTGCTTTTGCAATCCACAACCATATAAAACATGGCTTCCCTTAAGCATATGCCCACTATAGCAAACAGCTTTGAACAAAGCTAGGGTTGTATGTGTATTTAATATATATATATATATATATATATATATTTATTAAATACTCTACTATGGGCCTTTAAGTTGGACTAAGTTACGTATACCAGTTTTATATTTATTTCCCTTATCAATGACATCATCAGGCAAAGAAACTGTAGGAACATAAATGAAAGCCACAGTTGCAAGAGGAGACGGCACAGAGTGTATTCAATCAATACAAGTCAGATAGAGGAGAAATATCCCGAACAAACCAAAAGATCATTGTCACTCTGCGGGAGACCTCAGACCTGAGCAAGACAAATGGATCTGTGTTCAATTTCACTTTGTTGGATACTAATAGCCTGCCATTTATGTTTAAATAGGGGATATAAATGTGGGACGAGCAGAAACAACTTCCTCTTTCTTCCACAAGTCTGCGTATGGTGAATCACATAAATAAATAAAAAAGAGAGAGATACCGTACATTTATAGCACATACCGCTATTACTGCAGCATAACATTTGGATTTATGGTTATAAAATCATAGAAATGTATTCTCCACATAAATAAGCTTTTTGAAATTAAGAAGACATAAGGCATATAGTATATATTTTGCTTGTGCCTTCTACAAATGAGAAATTTTACACGGCCACTCAGAACTGGATTTTGTTACAGGTCAATATGTAACAATAAGGGCATATCTAAATTTCCTGGATTATGAATGCATCTGATAGAGGAGAATCAGCAGTGCATTAAAATATTTTTGCATGAAAAAATAACAAAATAAATATTCACAAACTCACCCTGATGTTTACAAGCAGTTGATTTTTTGAGTTAACACCCCTTGAAATCCCAGTTAAATGAGTATAAAAGTCATAATTCATTTTGGCCAATCACAGGCAGCTAATTCATTGTATCAATCTGTAAAACCAGTTTGTGAACCAAAGAATCATGGGATATGTAGTCCTGTTTTCACCCGGGAATAGAAAGTAAGGAGGAGCCCCGACATCTGTAACATTGTGGAGGTTAGTAAAAAGTGTTAAAATCCGTACCTAAATGCAGTGTTTCTATTGGTAGGTACACTGTGCCTATGGAAGCAGCTCTGGGGG